>OX578277.1:85993055-86663305 GCA_951217055.1 Gerris lacustris
TATTTTTTTATATTATCAGGTTTGAACTACCTTTGCCAAAATAATAGAGTCCATACTACCTGTATTAAAGTATATATTTGTCTTTTTTATCCTTGTTTTAAACTACTTCGCAATTTTACTTAGCTAATTTTTGCCTCCTCCATCATGACCCATGACCTCTTTTGTTTTTGCTCACTGATCAATTTTGCTATTCTTTAAATTAAACGATTATTTCTTTTTATATACCTTATATGAATTCGTAGCTTTTTAATACTTCTTGACCTCCCTCTTTTTTCACAATCTTTTACCCTATGTTTTTATTTATAACCACTTGTTAGTTAGGTATCTACCTACAATTTCTGTCACACATTTCTAATTCACTTTCTCATACCTAGAAATCTAAGACTTACACAGATTATGTATTTTCGATGATAGTGCAAGATATATTTGGAAAGCGTTTCTTTTTGTTAAATGTTTAATTTTTTCTCTGATGTCAAACGAATAAAGCAAACCACAAAATTAATTTAAAATTACACTACTAGTTATATGTTATATTAGAGTACAATGGTGTTAATCAGTAATAATGCGTATCTCTCTTTTTTGTACAATATCTGTAAGTATACAATATCTCAAAGTATACCTTTAAATAACCAACCCCCTTCAATTATTGATTTATTTTATCGTTATTCCTTTTTAGCCCTTAATTTCTTTTAAAAAAATCCTAAACCAATTTAGAAAGAAAGAAAAAATAAATAAAACACCTAGAACCTTTTTTTTATGTAATACAATACTTACACATATTTGACTTTGAGCTATGAATTTATTTACTTAATTTAAATATAAACCTTTTCAGTATACCACTTTTTGTATATGCCAGTCCTCAAATTTACTACATTAAAATAAATTAATAATACAATTTTAACAAATAGAATTTATAAATAATGTTACATGTCAACTCTTTTTATATTTAGGTATGTGTATCTAATATTTTGAAAAGATAAGATCATAATTTAAATAATATCCTTGCTTTGAAAAATATTACATCTCAAATATTAATTTACATATCCATAATGTATAGGTGATTGAAATGATATTTGAAAGTGGTTCAATATTAATAAGAGCAGTGGAGGTAGTAAGATATATGACGAGAGAGTGAGTGGTCTGTGGGCCGAAGCGTCAAGATGTTTATGCGGTTATTGACTTGGGTAAACTTCTCCTGGAGACAGAGCAAGAGATCAGCTAAGGATCCAGAAAGGATTCAATACAATAATCATTCAACAGTAAAAACGTATCAAGGTCATTTTAAAACCGTTGTGTCTTATTTAGATTCTGGAATTCAATCCTTACTTTTATTTTTTAAATCAACAATATTTTTTTGTGTTAAAAAAATGTAAATATGTATTTAAAGGATTGTGTAGGTGTTGTTGCCTGAGGTTCGATTACTATATATATAGTTTTTTTTTTGAGTGTATAGATTGGTTGGAAGGTAAAGAAAGAGATTTGACCGTGAGAGTAGACTGTAATAACAATTACGGGGGATAATAACTCAATCAGTGCGGGCCTTTGGAGTGGATGGATCTTAAGGTTTTTCTTTGCTTCGTATCTCTCCTTAACTACTAGCTATCCTAATAACATCTGCCCACAGGCCAATGCACCCTGGATACTCCAGTACTTCTCCACATCTACCTCCTCTCTTCCTCTTCGTCCTTTCTACAACAACTTCATTTGTAACTTCAATCTCCCTCTTCTTTCTCCCACCTCCCACCTCATATTCCTCCAGACGAAAATCGTACTTTTTTTCTTCTCCGAGAAAGAGACGGTGAACATAAACATAATATTGAATTAACACGACTAGCTTTAATATAGTAGTCAATTAAGTCGGCTACTCTTTTTTTTCTCCATTATACCTTTCTTGTCATCTTCTACCACTCATTTGCATCTTTCTGTTTGACTCGGCGCAAAGAAAATCTTGTACACCTCAGGCTCGATTTACGAGTGCATGTAAAGAAGGCGTAGTTATAATTACATATTCTTCGTCCCTTTTTTTATATATATTATAAAAACGTTGGTGCAAATTACAATGTTCTCCGGGTTTTTTTTCTTTTTGGGTTTTATTGCTTTACGTTAATCAACGATTCTGAATAGAGATGCTATACTGTATACACTATGATGCTGTGAGTTAATATCTATTGTTGAAAAAACAAAAAATAATAATATATACATCTGTACCCTATAAATAATTTATATATATTTCAAGGGAACATGTTATATTTATTGTAATTATAATTAATATAATTACATATAATAATTAGTATAATTTACTTCATGAATAAATAATAAAGGCTGCTAATGTTTTTCGTATAATAAATGTATTCATTAACCGTCGCTTTCAGTGGCGTATCCAGCGGCTAGGTCGGGGGGGGAGGGCACATTCTAAGTCAGTTTAGATCGGAGGGGGGGGGGGGGGTATTTGTTGAGGTAACAAGAAAAGGGAACTACTTTTCAACAAAGCAGCTCCCCCCCCCCCCAAAAAAATGAACTACTAACAAACTAAAAAAAGGTCGCCATGTCCAAGTAACAACAACTGTTTTAGAACGTATTTGTTAGAAAATGATATGCTGATGCTTACTGCAGTACAATATCTTACTGTAAGTCATGGGCGTCGACTGCAGTTAATTACTGGGGGGGGGGGGGAGTTATAGCGGGGGGTCTGGGGGCTCTCCCCCGGAAAATTTTGAACATTTTACCTCTCAAAACAGCGCTTTTATACATTTCAAAGGTGAAATTAAATATGAGGTGAATGTAAAAAATATGTATTAAAAAAAAATACGTCGGTTTTTATTTTATTCTATTAGGTCTGGAAGGGGAGGGGGGGGGGGGGGGGGGGGGCACGTGCCCCCTGTGCTCAGTTTTTTAAAAATTATAAAAATCATCATTACGTTTATCATCAGATTAAGGCCTTTCAAATGATATTCGACTCAATAATGAAATTGAGAAAAAGTGGTCACGTGACCACGGCACTCGGTAAAGTTGACTCTCAATTTCTCAGCAAATGAGACGAATTTAAAACATATTTAAGGTTTATGTTAGAGCTATTGTTCTTTAAATTGTCAATTAAGTTATTGTTCTTCCAATTACCACGTTTATAAGTGCGAAAAATTAACATGTATAAATATTTTACGAGCCGTTAAGCCCGTGGCAACGGGCTTAATTTTATATTTAGAAAAAAAAAGTAAAATTAAATAAATTAATTTAGATAAGTTATTATATCTTTTTTGAAAAGTCATTATATCTATTTGAAGACTAAAAAATCAAAACAAACATTTATTTTTATTGGAATTAATGTTGTTGCCTTAACTTAGCAATGACAAATCATTTCGAGGTAGGTGAGTCGTCGTCGGGGCACTGCTTGATTATGAAATGATGTTATTTAGATTTTTTAACTTCGATATTATTTTTCAGAAATTTTCACTTATATACAGAAATATCTTTGTTATACTTATACCCATAAAAAATATTAAATTGTTTAATTTTGACTGTTTTACTACATTGTAAGGCTGTTTGACTTCAATGTTGAGTTTAAAGGCTGGTTCAAGTGTTCAGCGTTTGGTAAACACAAAGGGCAAGATGCTGGTTGTTTGTATGGCTTCTTCTAATAGCCGAGACTTGGAAAAGATTTTATTACTCGTTTCTGTGGAATCCCATAGCGAGTAACTACTGCATCCGGTCGTTCCTTTAAAGTTATTACAATTATTATTTTCATCTTATCCAATTTAACTCTTATCTGAAATATCTCTCAGACTTAACTATAAAAAAAAAAAAAAAATCTATATGTAATTTTATTACATCTCTAAATAATGTAAACTTTATGTAAATTCTACGAGTATATTCGAAGAACTTTTTAGAATTACTAAATCGTTTTATTTGAGTTTTATTTTATTTATATACGTAATATCTCAATTAAGGCCAATAGCCTATGTAACGTTTAGAAAAAAAAGAACAAATTAATGTTTCTCTCTTTTAATGTTTCTCACGCATCAGTGTTCTAATTAAACAATCTAAATTAAATGAAAACGTGCCAAAATATATTAGTTTAGTCGATGTAATTCGTAAATTAAAAATTCAGAATCAAGGTAAATTGGTATTTCCTCCACTTGATTTTTTTTTTTTTTTGTCGGGAAATTGAGTTTTAATTTATGTTGTTTACAATTGGAACGTGTGGGCTATAAATAAAGTAGGGTGAAATATGAAAATGTTGGCCGGTCTAACAAGTTAAAGGCTCGGTGAAGACATCTGACTAAAAATCCGTATTATTAAGGAAGAACTAGGAGTTAACAGTCTTGGCAACCGTTCTTAACTCCCGTCTATTTCAACTTTTTCCACTATTCGCCTCTTTAACTTTTAATAACTCGCTTTTTCTTTTTTTTTAAAGAATACTTTTGAGGAAAGAAAACGTCTTCCTTTTATACGCTTAATGGTAAATTGTTAGTGAAAAGGTCGTAATTCAACGAGTATTTGAAGCCTTATTCCTGGAGTCTATAGGGAAGCTTGTGAAACTACGAGGGCGGAATGTTAGAAAATATTTTTAAAGAGGCAGTGTTGCTGCTAATGAGGACTGTGACTAGTGACTATTATCTATTTCTAGAGCTGCTAGTCTGCGTGTGACTGACAGATGGCCCCACTCACCCTTCAACACGTCCCATAAACTATTTCTGGGCGCTCCCTTTAAACCGTTTCATCGTCAGATTTCCGGCTCCGCCATCATGTGTTCTTTCTCTTTGTACTAAACAACTTTCTCCAGTTTGTTTTTACATGTCTACAAGAGAACGGCCCCCTTGTTTTTACCCTTGTCGTGTTCAATTAAAGATGTTCTCGGTCTAGCCATCAACTGATATCAGCACCCCTTTTTCAAATGAATTTATAGTCAGATAAAGAAAAAAATAAATCTTACTTATGTATGAGAGCACGAAATCGTTTTATACAAATAACTTATCTAAGATTGTGCTTTATAAAGATTAACTCTTGTTTAGGAGGAAAATTCCTCCAGGATGTTTAGTAAATACATTTAAATTGTTAAGAACGTACATAGAACAATCTTAATTTCTTAAATTTCTCCTTCTATATGTAGTTAAAGTTTTTCCATTCTACTTCTTTTAAAATATCAACCGATCTTTGTTCTGTAATATAAAAAGTTTTTAATGAGCTTTTATCTACATTATTCATGCGGTGATTAAGTCATTATAGTTGTCTATAGATGGCAATCTACCTGGTCCTAAAGCATTGTCATGTAGAGCCAATAGCTTGGTATATTAAAATTAAACTTCATAATTAAAATATAAACTTATAAGGGAAGTATAGCATTATTCGTGTTGAAATACCATTTAGATATGAATCTAACAAGATTATTTATTCATTCACTATGTATAATTATGTAGAGAAAAATAATGAAAGCAATTAGTCTTATGTATGTACATGTACAGGTAACAAATAAAAAAAAAAAAAAAAAAAATATATATATATATATATATATATATATATATATATATATTTATATATATATTCTTTGCAAAAGACTTCTTTCATAATTTATGTATATATTTATAATAACGTTTTGTCTATTTTTTTATTTTAGATATTATTCTCTTAAACTTATTTTGATAAGGATAAAAGGTAAAAATAAAAAGTTTCAATTATAATAATACAAATTATACATTAAAAAAAGAACTATGATGTGAGAGATATAATTATTAATCCTTGCCCACAAGTTTGTTGGTAAACGTGCCATGACCATTTATATATATATATATATATATATATATATATTTATATAAAATTGGCGTTTTTCATGTGCTTTGCATAATGTATTCTATCGTCGACTTCTCTCGTTATATTTCACACTATGCACTGTTGGATTTTTTGTTTTAAGGGTGAAAAAAGTGAATATTTAATTAGAACACATTGTTTTGGAGTGTTACTGAAGCATTTTTTTTTTTGAAGATAATAATGTGTGTAATATATAGGTATATATATATATATATATATATATATATATATATATATATATATATATATATATATATATATATATATATATACATTGTGTAGCCTATTGCAGTGTGCAATATTTATACCTCTTTAGAGACGCCAGACGTCATCACATAAATAAGGTCTGACCTTAGATGTGTGTATATACAATTAAATTTGAAACAATTAAGTGGTTTTTTAATTGATAATTATATAGTGCTTTTTTGGACTTAATGCACGCATTTCTACTTCAAAACTAACTGTTACGCATTGTCTTGGTTAATAATAAAATACACCAAGCAAGACACCTTATCGAAGGTAATTTCGTTATTTCATATTTTTTATGAGTTAATAAGTTCATTAATTAACCTTAAAATTAGTGATGAATATTTAATTTCTTTTGAATTTAAACCGTTACTTCAACTCTTCATTATTTTTTTATTATTCTTTTATCTTTAACATATTTAGTGCAGGATGTCATAAAATGTTGGATTTTATACTTCTTCTTATTTGTGATGCGACATTTTTTATGACTATAAGTATATTAAAATTAAGAAGAGTTCACCTAAAAAAAAAATATAATAAATAAAAAAGCTATAAATAAAACAACATATTTACTGGAACAACGTATAGCTTGTTATCCAATTAAATAATTTTATGCGAAATTAAGGAAAAATTATAAACTTTTTATTGCTTTCAATTGAAGCATTATGCCTACAACTTTTTATTATTAGATATTAAATTTTTAAGAATGTTTCCTTTATCCCTGAGTTTGTTTTATTATTGGTCATATTTGAGTGAATAACAGTAAAATATACTGATTAAATCAACATTTTATTAGATAATTTTAATTATTTTATGTTTTTTTGCATTTAAAAAGGCATGTTGTTTGATGGAATATAAGGCATTTTCAGTTAGAATGTAAAATATGTTTAAGTTGCGGTTTTAATATAGAGAAATTTCATTCCTTTTCTTTATTTCTGATTTATTGTTCATCTACCGTAAAGTTGATTTGTTTTTAAAAAATAATTTTTTTCTAATTTTACTGGTTGAGCTCTCTTTTTACTTTCTCATAAAGAGAAAGTATTTTAATGGCGTGAAAATTCAATTTTGAAACTTTTATGGATTTACACATTTTAAGGTCCCCTGAGTCCAAAAAAGTGGGTTTTAAAAAATAACTGTCTCTCGTCTGTGCAGACGCGTGGAGCCAAATTTTGAAGAAAATTTGGCTTAATTGTTCAGAAGAATCATACAATAATTAATTGTAGCTCCAAATTTGGGGGCGCTACCTCCTAAAAACACAGAAAATTGCAATTATTTCTCGAAAACGGTCCTACCTTACCTCAAAGGAAAAGTATTGTTTTCACCAAAAAAAATATGAAACCGAGATTTTTTTAAGACTATTTTTTAAGGGGTTTCCCCCATTTTTTAAGGGGTGGTTTAGCCAGTGAGTTGGAACTTAATATAAAAATCAGTTCTTACGATTTTGTAAAAAATCTAAAATGTAGTTCATTTAAATATGGATCTAACGATATACGACGTTTTCCCGAGAAAAGTCTAGTTTTTAAACTCGGTTGGAGCGAGGCCGTGTTCGATTCCCCGCCGAGGAGAAGTTATTTTTATGATACTTTTTGAAGAAATGTTCAATAATAATTAAACGTACCTACGAAAACTAATAAATGGAAACACTGGGGTAATTATGAACTCGTATATGAGAAAAATTTGTCTGAGTTATCTCGGACTGATTTTTTTTAGATTGTTTTTTTTATTGATGAAACTATATTAAATCAAATTTATTTTCTTCTCCTTTCTTCTTTAAAATTATTTCGTCTTCGCGGATTCATTATAGGTTGGTAACATAATTCCTTTTTTATGCGTCTTATATAAAAAAGAATTCAACGTTCTTTTTTTGCTTTAAGTTTTAATAATTGCATATAAATCACCAAAAGCAAAAAATAAAAAATAAAAATAAAATGGTCACTTTTATAAAACACATTTTAATTCAAAACGATGTTTTCCATACTTGAAATGAAATTTAATGGTTTTAAATGGATTTAAAATTAATAATTAAATTAGTTAAAAAGGTGTATAAAGAATCCTCCTTGTATCACAGGAAGAGGAGAAAATACAAAATGTATTTTTAATATATTTTTTTCGTGTAAAGAAAACTTATACCTTCTATATCTAGTGCTCTCTCGTCTACATAATATTATGACTTATTTTAAAGTAAATTTGCCTGCAAATCTAATGTCAGTATATAATAAACTCATATTAATACCTGCATTAATTGAACGTGAAAATTTAAAAAATATATATTTATTGCCATTATTAAATGTACAAGTCTCCGACATCAATAAATATAAAGGATAGAGATAGGAGATAGGATGCTTTGGTTACCTAGATTTGGATACTTATTTTGATGGATTTACACTACTGAAGTTCTAAAGGGCTTCTTTATAAACTGTGTTCTTAAAATTCTAGAATGCAACTGTTGCAATTGGAGCTATAACTGATTTCAGTGACATTTTATGTAATGTTAGTTTGATCCGAAGTTAAGAAAATAGTGTTACCGATTTGGTATTTGTAATTTAAATGTATAACGTATTTTTTTTTTTTAATTATAATGTGTAGCCTGTAGCCTATAAGTGCTCTATGTTTTGTTTCTATTGTGTCAAATCGCTAATAACCATTTTTACTTCGACAGTGACAATTACTTTACTAAAACATTCTCAGGGTTTAAATGCATGTGCAGTGTATGTGTATATATGTATGTAAAAATGATCTATTCATATTTTATTTAATCATAACATTTCTTCTTTTCTGAGGGGGAAAAAATCATAGATTTTAAATTCAAAACACTTTTCTAAATACCATAGATAGTCCTCTTTACGTGAATTAAATAATTTAATTTAACGTTTTACTATTTATGGAAAAGGCACGAACGTAGATAGGAATTCAATAGGCCTGCTATGTATCCTTAAAGAATGAAGTATAAAAAGGACTTAATTCCATATGGAGGTGGCGTGGCTGATGTCTGCCGGTCGGATACATTTGTTTCTTTGTCTCGGTACATACAGGGATAGATACTAGCTTCCTAGAACAGCTAATGAACCGATTGTTCTTTGTAGAAGGACTAAATTACTATGGCTACTGCGCTATGTGTCCCGTCCCGCCCCGTACATGGCTCCCTCTGTTTTGTCTCCTTTCCTACAGTTCATTACGGTCATTTTCTCTCTTTTAGCTTCTACTTTTTTTTCTCAGTGAAGCTCTTTAAATATTCTGGACATGGAACGACTTATTTTCTCCTTATTCAATTTTTATTAGTTACTTTACTTTAAAAGGTATGGTTTCTAAATGAGTTTATTTGCCGAAGTGAGAAGGGGCTTCTTCGGATTGAAACATTAAATTGTAATTTAGTTTCCATTTTAATCTAATAAAAGATTCCGACTTTTAGGATTACTGCACGCATCTGCAGTTCAGACAATCTTGGTTAGAACCCGAAAGGCATAAATCACTTTTCCACGTTGAACAGTGCCTTAAAAAAAATGTGAGGCATTGACTTATTAGGGTTTCGCAGATCCTTCTCGAAACCCTTATGCTGAGGGTGATGTGTCTGTCCGTCCGTCGCTCTTTGGTTCATATCTCCCGAACTTTTTAAGCTAAAAAGTAAAAATTTGAAGTACTCGCGTAATTTTTGAACCCACTAAAAATATAGAGAAGATAATAAATAGCGTTTAATATGCCCATGCGCAATTCACAAAAATGTAGCAACTCCATTTTTTTTTTTAAATTTTTGAGTCTGGTATCAAGTGAAAGCTCCTGACGAGTATAGGTTACAAATATATATGCTTGTTTAAATTTGGCATTCCTTATTGGTTTTATGAGTTAAAATATACCCCAAAAGAATCCCCCCCCCCCCAACCACCCTATAACGGCCTAACATTTTGAAATAATTCAAGCAAATACCTTCTTCTTGTTGTCATTACTGACCTTTTAATTTTTTGTTTGATTTATGGTGCCTATACCGCCTAAATTTGTCTATATTTTATTATTTTCATGTAGACCAGGATGGGGAAAAATGTTATTTCATAATATAATAACCTATATGCTTAATAATCCACGAAACCCTTAAAAGTACTTGGATACTAGTGCTTTCCTGTTTTATAACGTGTTATTTACCGGAAAATATTTAATTACTCTTCTATTTGTTTCTCCAAGACTATTGGTCTACTAAATCATAGATTTAATATTTTTGGTTAAAACCCATAAGATCAATTTATTTCGAAATGAGTTAAATTTGTATCATTTTAATATGTCGAGCCTTATCTCGTACCGGAAAATAATTTATTTAGTATTATATAGTAGTTTACAATCTACGGTAGTTTATTAAACTTGTAGAAATACGAGTTGTTGGTGTTCATAATTTCGTTTACTCAAACCAATCTTTGTGATGTTGAAGAGGTCGGGTCTAATTGTCTGTTTTATAAGGTTTCTTAGATCCAATAGATGGTATAGTGGTGCCGCTAGACTGCATTTTATTGTAAGGGTTGTGAGTGCCCTTAAATTCTAATGTTAAAGGGTTATAGCAGTACTAAAGAAGGTAAAAGGGTACCGCCATATTATATACTTAGGTACTTACAACTATCGGGTATCTTAACCGGTTTTTTGTAACTTGCAAGTCGGCTAGAATTTCTTTATTATACTAGACCTTCGTCTACTACATGTAGTTAAATAATAAAATCATATCCCTTTGAATAGTCTGATCGGATTCGTATTTTAAGAATTTGAAGGGCTCAGGCTGCTATATACTGAATACCATTGCTAAGAGTATGCTAGGCGGTAAGAACTGAATAAAATAATATACAGGAGACCCGTGGTTCAAATCCCGGCGCGGGAGTGTATTTTTCAGTGTCTGTTTCCTGTAGTAAATAATAATTATAATTTTATTTAAATTAAAATAATATATTATATCATTATTTATGAAAATAAAAATATAAAACAAATTATAACATTAATAAGACTTATTTAAACTGCAAATTTATGACTTGAGATCATTGTATTAACACGTTTTACTGTTTTAGAGTATTCTATACTTGTTATACTGTACTGTATTAATATTATTGATACTAATATTGTATTTTTGTTTTATTTGTTATAGGCTGGGAGGGGGAGGTGGGGACCTGCTACTCCGTGGGAGGCTGCCCCCAGGGGGTGCCGAGTTCCCCTACAGCCCCAGGCTCAACCCCTATATGGAACTATATTCCTCCTTGCCTACCAGCCCAACTCCATCACTTCATGGTAAATATACACTTTGAAATACATTATTAAAGCAGGTATCTCTATTCACTTGCCAATACGGATTCGTTCTTTAAAAAAATCCAAAAAAAAATATTTCAAATTTTAAAATCTCTTGTATCTGTGGTGCGTATTAATAAACTTTAAAGTTTTAATAATAGATCTAATATTTTATTGGTTTTATTAAATATATAGATTAGAACTTAAATAATATAGATTAGAACAATTCGAATTTACACTATTTTTGAAGGGTTGGTTCGGATAAATTATTATATAAACAATATTATGATAAAAATGTTTTTATACTAACTAAACAAACATAAAACATCAGTAAAATTTGTTATTTGATTTAAAATATCTAATTTTTAATAATTGTCAGTAAAATAGAATTGAAAAACAATTTTTTAAAAACTTTATAGAACATTAAATTTTAAAACTAAAAACATTGCATAAAATTAACATCAACATTAAATAAAATTAATTTACCTTGAACTGAAATATCCGGGAATAACATCTATACGTAGTAGGTATATAAACAAAAACAATTCACAAATTGGAGTAATCATTCTCTCCCATTTCATTGTTAACGAGTTACTGACTAATATGATAATCTTATAATCTATCTAGATTCTATACGTTATCTTACCATAACAAATGTTAAATCACTTAAAAATATACAGAGATAGCTAAAGGTCTATAGAGGTCAGTTAGTTATGTATTTTCTTTTTATTATAATAAACAATAAAGTTTATTAAAATTATAAATACTTAGTAGTCTTTTATCTTTCAATTGTATGATGAAATCGTCAATTCAATCAAATAACAAATTTTACTTAAATACAAGTTTTACGTTTGTTTAGTTAGTATAAAAACATTTTTGTTTTGATATTGTTTGTTATTTTATTTTAGGCCTGAAGATAGGTGTGGGTGAAATATAGCTAATAAATGAATTAAAAGAAAATAATTATCTTACTTTTATCCCTACAGACAAGCATTACAAATGAATATACATATGTAATTACAAAATAATATGATATATAATATAATAATTATATATATATAATTACAAAATAATAAGCATATAAAAAAAACAAAAACATAAGGGTCTAAAAAGAAAATAGTAAATTACTATATATAATTATTCTTTATTATTAGGTGAAATGTAAGTTATGTTATTGCCATACTTAATTAATATTAAGTTATTATAAAGAAGATTTATCATTAACTATGTAAGTTTCCTGCAATACTGCTTAATATAGCTCTCTAATTGTTACGTTCTTTCCACTACAATTTCCGTTTTGTAGGGGAATTTATATTGTAGGGAATTCATAGTAAGGTAACTTATCGAATAACAGTAATTCATTTTGTTTTCCCCAAACTGGAGATCCCTAAGTAGATTTCGAGAAAATCCTTGTTTCTTTGTTTGAATATAGCTGTAAAGTTAAAATTGCTATTTCTACCGAGCATTGGTAAAACTCAAAAACTTATTTGTTCAGAATAATATCCGAAAGGAAAACTGGTTTCATACTAACAATCACAATACCATGTACCTACATAATACAGAACAAATTACGGGTTCAGTTAATGAAATTATAGTAACCAATTAGAGTGGTAAAACCGGTATGATAAGAATATTTATTATTTTTATTTTACTACTAGCTGGATACCCGTGCTTCGCTACGAAGTGTTATTTTAATTTGCGATAAGTTTATAAATCTACCATCAAGAGACATTTAAATTATTTCACTAAGCGAGAATATCTAGATTCTATCCCTCCCACTTATTTCTATACCCCCTCCTCTTTGATAAGATAATTTACAAATATCCCAAATTTACCCCCCTCCTAAATGAAAATATGAAAAAACTGTACAAAACAACAATTACTTTCTGTACTCTTAAAGAGCTTTTCAACGATATGTGCATCATGAAGGGTATTCATTACTTTGACCCCGTATTCATTACTTGTACCCCATACCCCATGTACCAAAATTTATATAGGCACTGATTTTCCTCTTGCTTTGAACGTCAAGTGTGCAAATTTTCATCGAGATCGGACTAAACAGTTTTGCATTAAGAACATGCACACACATACACACATACGTTGACTTTTATATTTATAGATAGATTCACCTACTTTTACATCTTAGTCCAATTTAACATTGCAAAAATCTTGACCTCATCATCTAATTAAGTTTCGTTATTACATTATAGGTATTGGTACCCACTTCTGACCATTATTATTTCTTCTTGGAAATTAAAATTATTATTAAATTATTTCGTCTAAGAAAAAAGTATCAAACTACATAAATATAAAAAATAATGTATTGTTCTAATTATATATAGAAACTAGCAGGATTACCACTCTTCGCCACGTAGTTATATTATATTAGTATGATGCCAGAGAGATTCCTAATCCCCCCCCCCCTTATTTATCTTTGGCTCAAATAAAATTTAAATTTAATTAGTAATTGTTTCCGACTACTGGAGAATCGCATATTAAAATTTAACATTGCAGGAAAAGGATTTTTTCCATCTGTATTCTTTACGTCTTACGTCCAACTTATAATTTGCTTTTAATTTGTCTCAGTATTTTCGCATCATTCCTGCTCTGTTTTATTGTTTCTTTTTTATAATTATAATATTAAACATACTGTCTTAATATTCTTTTGACTAAAGATTTCTGTTATTAAAATTCAAACAAGTGAAGTAGAAAGGAAATCTTAGCTTAGTGCTCTGTTGTTATCTTGATCCTTACACGTGGTATTGGTATATAAAGGGCTCATTGTGTTTAGAACTTGGCCAAGTAGTTAGTTCCCGGAAGTGTTTAAAGAGAGTGTGGGTCATGTGTTGATGTGGCGCCGGATCCCACTTCATCTTGCTACCCATTATCAAGAAGTGTTTCTCCAGCCATTCTTATGCATTATACGGGTTTATTATCTTGATTTAATGTTACTACTTTGCAAAGTTGGTACATTGTTAATGAACATTTTGAATGTCGGCCAAATCTTATGTACCAACAATAATAATTCTTGTTGCAAGAATTTCTCATTTCTCTTCTATTTTTACCATTTCTTCCACTTTTTATTCCTTAAAAAGAATATAATAGATATTTATGCACCTAGGGAGTAAAGTAAGCCATTATTCCCTGAGCGAAAATGTTGGTTCTTGAGGCGAAGCCGAAGGACATGGTCCCTAAATCCCGAGGCGAAGCCGAGGGAATTAGACTTATTAATTCCCGAGGCGCAGCAGAGGGAATAATGCTAATTTGTCCCAAGGTGTAGCCAAGGGAGATAATTATTGTGAGAGGAATTATAGCACTTTATTCACGAAGTACATACAATATTTTATCTCCAGTAGGGAGAAAATACACATTTTCATCCATTGCACAGTTTTTATTTATTATTTTAATAAATTATAATAATTGTTAGCAATTTTAATAACAGATATATCTGCTATAAATAAGATATTCAATATTAAAACAAATAAGAATTGGATTTAAACTCAAATAGAAGGTTATTTAGATGCAGGTTATAAACAATGATAAACAAGGTCGAAAAAGCAGTGTCGCCAACCTGATTTCAACAACTTCATTACATTAGCCATTCATTCTCTACTATTTATAAAATAATTAAGTTGGCAATCCTTCTTTTTCTCCCTAGTTTTACTTTTTCTCCCTACTTTTTGAGTTCAGGGAAGATAAGACTTACTTTAGTCCCTCTACTAAACTAATCCAAAATCATAACTTTTTCTCCCTACTGGAGATAAAGTAATATTAAATAATGATGTTAAGTGATTGTTTAACATACAGTATGCGCATTATGAGTTGTATGACTTCTGACACTCAGATTGGCCAACTAACTTAAATGAGGAAAAATAAATAAGCTATTTTTGTTTGCCTAGTTGGCCCGACCTTATAGAATTCAAAATCCTGACCTCTCATTGGCTCCCCACCCCAATTGTTCGGATGTTCCCGCGCTGTCAATAGTCACAATTCATTACGCGCTAACTGTAGTAGGTTTACTTAACTGACAATCTAAACTTATGAATTTAGATCTATTCGCTACTCAATTAATTAATTTTGATTTACTCCTTGTACCCCATTTACTTTTGTAATATAATAACTTACTAACTCCGGTGCGCAACAGCTCGTGTAGGGCCTAGGGCTTAGACCTGCCAAAAGAGGTATACAACTATATAATATAGAAGAGGCGTAAATCAATTACCAAAACAACATCTTCACACAAAGTAATTGTCTTTGAATCGATTGACCGGTTTCGGCTGTTCTAAAGCAGCCTTCTTCAATAATCTGTGTAGGTTATAAAGAGACTCTGCTTTAGAACAGCCGAAACCGGTCAATTGTTTCAAATACAATTATTTTGTGAGAAGACGTTTGGTTAATGAACTACACCTCTTCTATGATGAGTCGTTGTCACACACTTGAGAAAAACACAGTCGAGGATCGTATATAATATAGTTAAGTTACAACCCCCTAACCAAAAGAAAGATTTTAAAAAATACTATAAATAATCACAAGAATAAAGTAATCCATTTAAGATTTAAGTATTTAAATCTGAAGCGTTATATTAAATGGCATAATATTGAGTAGTGTTCTGTATATTTTTTTTTACTTTTCCTTACTACTAATAGTAGGAAAAGTATTGTTTTTTTTTTATTTCAATGATAAAAAGGTCATAAAACAGTATTTAATAGATTTATAAATAACAAATTAGTATTTAATGATAATTATTAAATTCTATATAAATATCAGAAACAAATATCTCTTCCCCTATTTAACTGAAATTAATTAGAGGTAAGTTTATAGCCTGTGCTAATTTATTTATAACTGTTAATATTTTCCGCTTTAATACCTATTATAAAATTAATTTATAACCTCTTTTACTGGTTGTAAAAGAATTGTTTATCAACTTTACGGTTTAATTTATTTTACAGATTAAATTATGTTCGAGCAATGTAATTTAATTAGTTACACCGGAATGCGCCAAGAGGGCTTATTTTAATTTTAAATTTAAAAAAAGAGCCTTAAACTATTTTTTCTATGTTATTAAGACAGTCATGTCTATAAAATTCTGAATAATATAATTTATGTGTAATTGTTGTAATTAAATTTCTGGAACAATAATAATTTGAGACGTGTTTTAAAATTAAAGTTCTTTTAAACCTAATTTTATTGAGTTTCTGATATGTAAATATAGGGTAATTTCCATCTAATTATGCTCTGCATTGCATTTAATAGCTTTAATTATAATATAGATCGTGTAAAATTTTTTTTTTACTTTTTACTTTACAATTTATATCATAATACGTCATTATTGTTGTTTTTTCGCTATTATACTTTATAATTTTATTATAATAATGATTAGTACAAGGTTTTTAAGATATAGATTTTATTTTTTGTAAAACTTTGGTTACTCCTTTTTGTTGCTAGTTTAATTGTGAAATTAGATGGGAAAAAGTTAGTTGGATTTAACGAGCTAGGTAGATTGTGCTATCGGGGTGGAGTCTGGTCGCATCGTTGGAAGGTAGCTGCTTGGGCATTAAGATTGAAATACGGTACACGATTGGCCTTGACCCTTACGGTACTGAACTTTATCGAATGCAGGGCAAAGGAAGTTAAGGGAATAAGATTCAAATAAGCTACATTACCTGACCCTGTTTGCTCTTCTCCTTAACTTAAGGTAAGACATTAATGATCCTAAATGACCCTGGGTTGAAAGGTAATGCAAAAGCGTCAGGGCAATGGAAAGCCTTAGAATTCCAACTTGTTTAGAACCTCGCAACTGAACAATGAATGCTGGGACACCCCAAAGTAGCCAGAAAAGTACCTGGCAGTTACAAAAAAGTGCTTTCTTCTTTTTGTTAGTGTATTTCATCGTCTACCTGAGTGTCCTGCCCCACTCCTAACACCCCTGTCAACCCTAGGACGTTTTCATTTCTGTCCGAACTCCGAACCCGAACCCTAGTGTCAGTCTTGTGCGTGTCGTGCTTTCTGCTTTCCATGGATTTCTTCTTCCCTCTTCATTTTACTTCATAACTAACCTGTTGCCTCATCATCTTATGGCCATCGACATTATTATACCAGCCCTCAGTGAGTTTCCACTAATTATTTAATTAGAGTGTAATAATGTCTACCCTTGTTGCCCTATTGACTGAGTTTGTCGCGCACTTTTATCTCCTAATGTAATCGAGATATTATTTTGTACTGTCGCTGTATATGTGTGGCTTCTGTTAAAGATAAAGGAATTTTTAAAATGAGAACTTGAAAAATGCTCATTCTTTATCATTAGTTCTTTTTTATCATCTTCCAATACAAACATCTGAAAAATTTTACTTTTATCCTGACTGTACCGTATCATGTATGAATTTAGCGCCCCCGAATAAAATAGTGCTAACTTAATATAGTGTAATAATAGCATCGATTATATTTTATTTGGATGTCAAATATGTTATTTTCTAGTCTAAACTGTATAATTTAACTCTATTAATATTTATTTTGTTGACAAATGAATACTACGTTCTAATTATCGGTACAAAAAAAAAAAAAAAAAAAAAAAAAAAATCAATCAAATTAATTTTCTACTACATTATATTGGTAGTCTAGCCGTGTTTTCAGGGCATTATTCTGAATTAAGTTTCAATATTAAAGTCTGCGTCAAAAAGCCCACTATGTATATAAATAGTATTTTAATATTTGTTTTATTGTGTTAAAAAGTAGTGGTAATTTTACTGACCTCATAGAATATATCTCACAATTCATTTGATATTTACTAAAAACATTACCATTTCATTGATTCATTCGTGGTTAATGCTTATCTACTCACACTGTCTTGTCATCTGATCAAACAATTACCATAATTTCATTGATTCATTAGTAGTTAATGCTTATCTACTCACACTGTCTTGTCATCTGATCAAACAATTACCATAATTTCATTGATTCATTAGTAGTTAATGCTTATCTACTCAAACTGTCTTGTCATTTGATCAAACAATTACCATAATTTCATAGATTGATAAGGATTAGAAGTAAAAGCTTATCTTCTCCCTCTTTCATTTAATTTTATCAAAAGTTCAATTTTATCAGAAGTCAATTCCATTGATTGATTAGTAGTCAATGCTTGTCTTCACACTCTGTCATTTTATTTGATGAATATTACCATAATTTCATTGATGGATTTGTAGCTTAAGCTGATCTCTTAATACTTTATTTCCAATAAAAACATATTATCATCTTGATAACCTTTTGACCTTTTGTGTTCGCCTAAAATTATAGATACCATACTGTTTTTCCCTGATCATCCATCCCATTTAATACACTCTCCGCAATAACTTATAACGCGTTTTGTATTTAGCTATTGCGTTTTGACACGTACCTACCTAATTTTTTACTTATTTCCGTCGTACTATAATTACTTCTATATCATGTAACCCTTTTGAACTGTTCCTAACTGGTACAAGAAACAATGTTTTTCCTCTCCTACCTTAGTCTAAGTTAAATGTGGCTTTTATCTGTAATTTACGGGTGTATTCTATTCGTTGTTGTACTTTATAATTACTTCCGTATATACCACTTATTTGGATGGCGTATCTATGATTTAAAGAATAATTACAACAGCTCAAATAATACGAACATTTTAATTATGAGCATCATAATTACTCAACTGAAATAAAAAAATGAAATATGATCTTGTGCTCGAATAGTTAACATTTTTTTCAATCTACATAGGGATACTCTCTCTCATAGGGGTTTCTCTTGTATAGGAAACAACTGACTGGCTTATTCCAACACATGTTCTATTTAAAGGGTCATTTACAGTCTTTCTCGTAGAACTGGGAGCAAAAAATATGGACAAATATTCTTTAAAGAAGATGCCGACATTCTTATTACAACATGAAGAAGAAACTTAGTCGGTAAACAATTTTGTAATAAATGTTTCTCTTATATTATGACTTTGTTGGTCATAACATGTGTGCATTTTTAGTTCACTCTGCCTGTTTCAAAAACATTGAAATTCATAGCAAGCAATCCTGCTCAGATTTAAATCATTCAATATATAATTAAGAAAAATAATAAAGACAAATAGAAATGCAACCTTGAACTTACGGTCTCTTGCTCTATTTGCGAGCGGAAGATGCTTCCTTGCTTGAAACTCATCTATCTACTTTGGATTAAAGAACCTTGGACCGAGCGCCCATGGCGCTCGCTCGAAAGGACGAGTATTATCCTTAACAGCCCCCATCGATCTTGGGCTCATTTTTCTTCTCTCATCGTCCCCTAAACGGGGGCATATCGATGGCACGATTTAGATTCGGATTTGGCGAGATCCTTTGTATAGAGAGTTGTTCTTTTATTTATTAAATATTTCAATTATATGCATAAATAATATTTTATTCGCAAAAAGAACGAATTACTACAGATACATTTTAATGTACTACTATAAATACAATTCTGCATAAGTCAAACCTTTATGAATATTACATTTCGGTGAACTTCTTTAGAGCTTTAATTATGTTATAACATTTTTTTTGGTGGTATTGCTTCCGTGTTTACCGAAGCTATGTGATCTTTTTGAAGAACGAACATTTTTTTTTTGTCTCCGATTACAGAAATTCCAAGACAGAAATCCGTTTTAGACATCAGGGTAGTAGGTACTTTTTAGGTCTCGTGTCGGTTTGTCCTCAATTTTTTCAAATCAACCTATATAAGGTCCTATATAAGTTGCAACATGCTGTACCCATTGGTTTTTCTTTCACATGCATATACAAGCATACATTTATTTATCTTTAAAAGTAGAGTATTTTTAAAGTATAATTAAAGACATTTGGGCGGTTTTCCGAAAGTAACGTCCACTGTTAAAATTTTGCTAAATTGATACTTTTATTGATGTACGAATCCAAAAAATGTAGACAGAAAAATTTCGTTCTTCAGGAGGATCACAAAGCTTCCGTTATACCAAAGTAAGCTCGGAAGTATAAAAGATGAGGGAAAATTAAATAAATTAGACAATAATGGGTTGTATAAGCATATTAAATTATTCGCGCTAGGACGCGAGGAAATTAAGTGCCATATTAATTGGAAGATTATTTAAATATAGTTTTTAATGTAAACATTTTTTTTTTTAAAAAGTTTTAAAACTACCAATGAAAGTTACAAATTATACTTTGGTGAGTCCGCTCGTGCATCGATTGTTGATGTTATTGGTGAAAGACGAATTTTTAAGTTCGCAGTATCTTAATTACTGTGAGATGGATGTTGTCAGTTGTCTTAATTAAAGAGAGAGTATCATGCTTTATTGGGATTTTTATAGAAGGATGGAGGTCCTTTCCACTTATGCGCTTGCCCTGAGTATAGGTCTGGTGTACTTTCGGTGAAACTGATCCACTAATAAGCTGTTTCATTATTCATTATCCATGGATACTAGTGTAATATTTTATTTTAAATTCTTATGGTTGTTTACAAATTATTATTTATATTTCTTTCAATAATTATTTCACAAACAACCTGGTCTCTGAAGTTTTTATTTTTTATCTTTAGGTATTTATTTTTTACTTTTACGTTTTGAGATAGCTAGAATATAGATTTCCGCCCTTGGTAATTAGGGTTCATGCTCTAAGCTATATTTTGGATCTCATCTTAGTAATATTATATACTAATATTTTATATATATATATATATATATATATATATATATATATATATATATATATATATATATATATATATATATACACATATATATAAACACAATTGTGTGTGTGTATGTATATTTTATGATGCTATAGTATATAAATTCGTTGTTTGAAAGGCCGTGCATTATATGGTTTTGTTGATGGACTTACTGATGTAGATATTTTGATCAGATGTTCTATTTCCTATGGGTCTTGATGAGCTGTTAGGATGTTTTGGTATTATTTGGATCCGGAGGGCAGCAGAGTGCGGCTAAAGGCGGCTAACAGGTAAATCCGGGCCCTGATTGTAATAAGGAATGGTCGAGAGGCATGGCGGGGAGGTCCGAGATGATTACAAGGAGATGTTGGGAAGGATTTGATTGGCCATCCCCTTCCTCAGCCGTGTATCCCAACCAATCATCTACCACCGTCGAGCAAATTATACCCTTCCAACGACCATTATACATTATACAACCTAAAACAACCGCACAGGCCTCTACGTCTCAAGAAGAGGTGAGCGGCATCATCAAGATGTGAGCCTGATAGCCTGCTGATTCGACTCCCTCAACTCCTGTTATTATGGAACAAGGCATTTAAAGTGACAATGTAATATAAGAGTGTCTGCATCCAAATCTAATTTAGATATCTCGATGCCTTTATAACCACACTTCTAGAATTTTGATGGCTTGAAGATCCAGAAAAATTTTCCTAGGTGCATTTGAACTCGAATCTTCAATATTTCTTATCTGAAAGATTATTATTACTCTCAACAAATTATTTTAAGTGTCTTCTGCCATTGTAGAATAAATTATTATCTTCGCATTTCAAACATTTTTTTAAAATATAGCTTAGCTATAATTTGTATAGAAAAGAGCAATGATTTTCATAATTTCTGTGCTTGGAAGAAGGTCTTGCCTTAATTTCTACTGCAGAAACAGAAAATAACCCTATAATATATATTAGTATGTAGAGACAAGTACGACCCTCCACAATTACTATGCCTCATCTAAGTTAATTATTTCGCAAAATAAATTGTACCGTATAATTTATTTGGGGCAGCAAATTCTATAGCGAACGGCAGTTAAAGGCGTCTGAAGGGTAATCTCTCATTTTGACTTAAAAGAAGATATCTTATGGTCATAAGCACATTTGCAACAACATACTTATTTATCTTCATCCAATAACTGTCCTATATACAAAACCAACAAATTTTTAACATTTAATGATATTTTAGTCAACTTGTCCACCCTACTTGTAAGGTTCATTTTCCACCTACTTGGTACCCATAATAGTCGCTGTCGCTGTTACTACATCAGTAAAATTAAAGTAGTGGCTACAGTTGTTAACATTTTGATGGATTGTTCTTATGTTAATGAATCTAATGGAACACCCTTTTGTTTCTTGGCGTGATTGTGATTATACTCGTTATACTGACGCTGTTTGCATATCCAAGTATCAACACTAAAATTAGATACCATCCTCCGGGATCTAATAATTATCGTTTCCTTGAATGTAAATTGCATGTTTCACATCATTGGGTCGAAAAAAAATCAAGAACACCTTTGTTCCTTATTAATCTCATTCTGGTATTATGCATTTATCTTGCACGTGGATATGTTTATTTGCTTGTTGAGCTACAGATGTTTCATAATAGAGACATTTAAATCAATTACTGCTTTGTTTGGGTTTAACAATGCCACTTTAATAAATATTTATGATTTACAGGTCTGGGCTTAACGGCGGCGGATTACCTGGCGGCCAGAGGCTGTACTCTAGGAGACTTGCAGCAGCCACCCACCTCCCTTCCTTCCACCGACCTTCATTTCTCCCTCGATGGTAAAATAATTTTTTTTTCTTAATTATGCTATAAGAGCTGTTGTATACATAAACCTGTACTACTTTTATTTACCGGTGAACGATATTTTATTATTAAATTTAAAATGAGCATTATTTCACTGGCTGCAACTCGACCTTTTTATATTACTAATGTGTACATCAATTTTTGTACAATATGTTTTACTTTTTGCGGAATTATTTTTAGGATAGCGTTACAAAGCCTGCAATACATAGAAGCGTTGCTTTTCAAAGTATAACTTACTCATTTTTATGGGCTATTACCTTTAACCTTCTACTCACTAATCTGTATATATTTAATAACTAGAAATGGTATTTTATTAATGAACCAACTAAATTTAAATTGTTTTTCTTTTCCAGTGAGGTTGAACAGTGGTGGTAGTCCAAGACAGAGGCAGTCTCGGAAAAGAGCCTTATCTGCCTCTCCATATTCAGACCTTGATATTAACTCTATGTTAAGGTTTGTATTGTTTTTTAGTAATGTTAGTTTTTACAATGTGTCATATTGCATGGATTAGACATTATATTTAGTACCATTCTTCTATCGAATATATGTTTAATCAATCATAATATTAAAATGAAACACATTTTATTTGTAGGTTTTCCCCAAATTCGCTGGTTCACATGGTGAATGCTTCCAGGTCATCATCTGCAGCTTCAGGCTCCTATGGGCATTTATCTCCAGGTAATTAAAATATTTTTCATTAACATTTATTTCTTTAAGTTTGTTCTGAGGCTGTTATGAATTGGACTCTAGGGATTTTAAGAGGTGTTTATAAGTTTGTATTACAAGGTGTTTCGACTAATGTCTAAAATTTGGTCAATTTATTTATAAAATATGAAAATAATAATTAGGATTCTGAGAGATTTTAGGTTGTTGGAGAGTGCACAAACTTTGCCTTAAATTAATTAGTTTGTTTAGAACATTTAAAAATATTCAATTTTTTATTGTAATACATTTTATTTTCTTTTTAACATATACAACTTAACTGTGATCTAAATTTGGGCGAGATTGATGATTAATATAGTGCTTTTATTTTCTAATATACTACATATTAATATTAATCCTGTAGAATACAATTAATCAATTTTGTTTTATGTATATTTGCAGGAAGCCTGTCGCCTGCTTTAGGAATGCATCCAGGAATGCACTTACAACAACTGCAAGCTCATCTTCTCAGATCCAATGGGCTACTCCCATCCTTAGCTCCACATCCTCCTGATACTCCCCTTTCTCATCATCACCATATGCCGATATCTATACCTTTAGAGGTAAGCTGTCACAAACTGAAAAAACTTCTTCCTTTATAAACATTGAAAAAAATTATAAATATTATCCCAACAGTTATTATTATCAATTTCTGTTATAATTAAGTGCTTTAATTTTCTCTGTGCTTTTGCTTTAATAGGAGAAGTCAGAAAGTATAGCAGTTCACAGTGATTCAGATTCAGGTGGCAGGAAAGGAAATAAACTTGAAGAAACTGACGAAGAAAAACTTATGAGAGAAGAACCTGGAGATTTCATCGTTACAGACTGTTTGTGGAAGAGTTGCGGTCAACATTTTGCTACTCAACGTAATTTGGTCAACGTAAGTTTTGTCAATTCCCATTAAGTCGTTTATTTGAAGTTGAGGTGTAGTAGCCATGATTCAGTGAAATTAAAATTAAAATGCTTCCTCAAGCATTTGGATCAGTTGAACAATTGGTTCAACCAATTTTAATATAAAAAAATTCCAGAATGGGGGAACATTTTTCTCTTTACCGGGCCAATTTTTACTCCTTTGTTTATTTAAAGCATACCTTATAAAAACTACTCAGCATTTGATTTTATAATGCACATTTGTTAAGAAAAATTATTTAAAGCTATAATTTTGTTAGCTTTTGTGATTTATATATATTTTTTTCATTTCTAGCATATTAACAATGACCATATAAACGCCAACAAGAAATCTTTTGTATGTCAATGGGAAGATTGTTCAAGAGATGAGAAACCATTTAAAGCTCAATATATGCTTGTCGTTCATATGAGAAGGCACACTGGAGAAAAACCACACAAATGCACTGTGAGTAAATTAGTTTGGTTTGTATTGCTTGTAATTATTTAACCTCTGAATTGATGTATTATTAGTTTATTCTAAATAAAAAATAATAATAATTTATATTTCATATTTACAGTTTGAAGGTTGCAAGAAGGCTTATTCAAGACTTGAAAATCTTAAAACACATTTAAGATCACACACAGGTGAAAAGCCGTACACATGTGAATATCCTGGTTGCAGTAAAGCATTTAGCAATGCGTCAGATCGTGCCAAACATCAAAACCGAACTCATTCCAATGAGGTATTAAATTGTCTATTATTGTCTGAGATTATTGATTAACTCAAAGAGCAAAAATAATGAGTTGTCAAAAGCAACTATAGCAATATTTTAATATATCTCCATTATGAGCTCCAAACGTTTATAGTATCAGTTTTATTACTAAATTTTTCTCTTTTGAGTTTTGTTTATTCTATATTATTTATTCCAACAAATTAACTATAATATTGTAAGGCGTTCTATAAAAAATTATTCATATTTTTTCTGTCTGCTTTAACCATGGATATATTTAAGGGGTGAGCTAAATCTTCTTCATATTTACTATTAAAATAATAATTATTATGTATTCTCTTTATAACACTTTTATCATTTATTATAAATTTCTTTGAATTATAATAAAATTCTTTATAAATATTTATTTTATGTTTTTTTTTTCAGAAACCATATGTGTGTAAAGCACCTGGTTGTACCAAACGCTACACTGATCCCAGTTCTTTAAGGAAACATGTTAAAACCGTGCATGGAGCTGAGTTCTATGCCAATAAAAAACACAAAGGTGTTGGATCAGGGGGAGATGGAGGATCAGAGGATGGAGTTGGTGGAGTGTCACCTTCAAGAAGTGATGAACCTTTGTCTAATAAAACTGCTTCTGTTTCCAGCCCTAGTATCAAATCTGAGGTAATAAGGGTCTATATTATGTTATTTTTATATTTATGGTTTAGATTAGACAAAGGGTTCAAAAATTTAATCTTTATGATCATTAGTCAATTGTTTTTTTGTAATGTTCAAAAAATAATACCAATGGTTAAATAAAGTCATAGTTATCTTATGAATATTAAATTATTGCTTTTTAATTTACATTATCTTGATTTGGTTTTTGTGTATTTGTAAGATTTATAAGTAACAATTTTATTTGTTTTTGTAGGAAACAAATTCTCCTGCTCACCAAGGTAGTCCAATGTCCATAGTTCCCAACAATTGCTATGCATTCTGCGATGACTCTGTGTGTGAAGGAGGAATTTCATCTGTTAGTCATGTACTTGACGAAAATTGGGCTGAAGATGCTCAAGATTTGGATGTAAGTTGACATTTTTAAGAAACATATTTTGTATATTCTTTTTTATTACTTGCTAGGTTACTTTTTTATCTAAGGGGGGGGGGGGGGGGATTTGGTTATTTTTTCTACTATAACTACCGATTTCTGGAAGTAATACTCCAAAAGGAGAGTAAGAAAATGATGCATCTGATATTACTACTATTAAAAATTACCCCTGGTAATATTGAAATTATTAGTCTTTTTTTAGGAAAATAATATCTTTATATTTTCAATAAGTTTTCATTGTCTTATTTGTTTCAGTTGTATGATCTTCCACAAGCTCTCCAAGCTGTTGTAGGCTTAGCTCCGATGCCACCAGCACCTCGACATCATAACACCCTACGGCCTAGAATAGCCAAGAATGTTGCTTCCTTACCTCCACTACCCCACTCTCAAAGTAAACAATATTTTATTTATACACTAATATTATAAGTAGATCTTATCTTGGAGAAGTTATTATTTGTGACAGAAAATTAAATGACAATATTGTTGTTTTTATGTTGAAGGTAATGCAACAGGTAGAAGAGGTGGAAGTCTTGGAGGTGGTCTTACTGACCTAAATAAGCGAATTACTGATCTCAAAATGGGCCCAAATACAGTTGCTGAAATCCGCAGGGATTCAGCTAATTCAACCGCTAGCACATACTATGGGAGCATGCAAAGTGCTGATGATTCCAGTCGTAGGAGTAGTCAGGTAACTTTTCAATTCGTTCTGCTGTATTATAATTTAATTTTTGGTTTTGTACCTTATTTAATATTATCTTTCAAAAGTTAATTGTCAACATCTAATAACTTTCTTCTTTTTACAGACATCTCATCATAGACCAAGCAATGCTAGTTCATTCTATGATCCTATATCCGTGGGAGGCTCATCAAGAAGATCTAGCAATATGAGTACAAACATTCCTCTTCAGGTAAATATATTTATAATTAACAATAGCTAGTTTGTTTTTAAATGTATTTTTACCTTAAAAGGTTTAACAACAATCTGCATTAATAATTACTTTCTTTATTTTTTTCTTATGATATAATGTTTCTTTACAGATGAGTAGCCAGGGAAATATATGGGAAAATGTTGAAATTCGTAGATACTCAGAGCCAGCTAGCATAAGTTTAAGGGTGGAGTGTGTTGAGGATACAAAGCCTCTACTTGATGACTCTGCTTGTGAGGATCCCAAACCTATGCATCCAAATCAAGAAGTAATTCTCGATGAAGTTGGAGAAGGAGAACTGTTGGAAAGCAAATTAGTCTTGCCTGATGACATGGTTAACTATCTTAATCAGGTGAGTTGTAGCATCTGTGCATTTGTGTTATGCATTTATAGCAACATTTAATTTGTTTCCCTTTATCAAATCATTGTACTTATGCTTGGTTTTTTTATTGTTTTATCTTTAAGGTGGCAGAGAATTCAGGTCATCAACAAAGTTTATTGCAACCTCTAAGTCCTGGAAAATCAGTTGTAGGGATGTCATATCAAGGTGGAAGGGTTAGTCCATCATTATCAGCTTTCAGCCCTGTATCAGGACGAGTGACACCTGCCAAAGTGGCTTCAACTCCTTTACCTTACCAGCCAAGTCTCTCTCCTATCCAGCCTGTTCTACCCCCTGCTCTTAACCGAAGAACAAGTTCTAACAATGTAAGTATTATCTTTTACGTCTTCACTCTTTACCAATTAGGGAATGATTATCAGTTATTACTTCCCATGCAATATTGCAATTTAAATCAATTTTTAAGCAATATTATATTGCCATCTATATTTTCAATTAATTAACTTGTTACAAATAAACAATCAAGGACTATTATTAACTTATTTTGCTCAAACATTGGATAGTAATTTTAGTTCTGGCCTATTGATATTTTTATTCCTAGCTCATTCAACTAAAACATGGCAATCAAATTATTATTTGGTTGATTTTAATATAAGATACCTGATGTATTATGTATAAATCTTAAGTTAATTGTGTGAATGTTAATTACATTTATTTCTATTTTGACTGTTTAATTTAGTATTTCAGATAAAAATTACAAACCAATATTTGGGCAAAATAATTAAATAATACCCCTTAGCTGATGTTTAATCAATTTCTCATATAATATACTCTAAAATCCTTTTATTTATTGTCAATAATTTTATTTTATTATTAATTGTAAATATTTTGTTTTTTTATAAGGTGGGAAGTAGTAATGGAGAAGGTTACATAAACAATACTACAGATAACGGGAATAACTGTAACCTAAATATTGGAAGTCTTCCAATGGGAGGTTCAACCAGCGTTCCTAGCCCTGCTTCTTGCATTCCTCTAGGAAATCCAGCTGATAATGTTGGAAGTCCTAAAGTGCCCAGTAGCATTGCAGATGTCACAAGTCCTAGGAGTGTCAATGTAACAAATGTAGGAAGTATTATGAGTCCTAGAGATTGTAATTTGGGAGGTACGTCTGAAATTATTAACAGCCCTAAGGCATGTAATATGACAAACATTCCTGAGAGCCCTAGAGGAGTCAATATGGGTATGGACGTTATGAGCCCTCGGGGAGTAGCCACTTCAAGTTTGGCCGATGTATCGAGTCCCCAAAGTGTAAATATTAGAGCTGAAGTTACTGCATCAAGACCCATTAATAGGAGGAGTTTAAGTGAAGTAACTAATAGCAATGCAAGTACAACTGACAATGCTAATCCTAGAATGGGAATCAATTCCAATCTGGGTAGCCCAAGACGGATGCCTACATTAAACAATCCTGAATTAAGCAGTATAAGTATTGGAGCCCCTGGTGAAGTCAGCAGAGTAAATTCAGTTGAAGTCATGAGCCCAAGAGGAATGAACATGGGGATGGTAGGAAGCCCATGTGAAACAGCTAGTCCTAGAAGAATGGGAGTAAATCCAAATGATTGCATGAGCCCTCCAATGCCTTACATGTACCAAGAAGCTGTTGCCAGTCCAACGGCTGGTAGTGTTGCACCTGTTAACCCTGCATGTTCCCAGCAAGTTCAAGCAGCCCGCCACTGCAACTGTCCTATCCAACCTTGTTCTGCTCATCATCCTGGTTCTTCTCATATTTCAACTCCATCTAACAGCCGTCAATCTGCTCCTCATCTGACTGTCTTATCTCCCCAACAACATCAACCTGATCCTAACTACCCTGCACCTAACATGTCGATGCATCAAACAGCTTATGAAAGGACACTTGAATATGTGGAACAATGCCACACTTGGGCCCTTTCCTCGTCTCAGCCATCTTGCAACCTCCCTCCTAACGACATTAACTCCCTCATAGAAGAGAATCAATATTTTCAAATAATTCAGTAATAATTTCTTCTATCCTCCGAGTGCCATAGATTCCTTCTTAAGTCCTGTGATAAATATGTTGAGCTTATGGTTTTTTCTCACTTTGAATCGTTGATTGAACTTTCTCTTAGTTCCTACATTTTGACTTAAATCTACATTCTTGTAGTAAATCATGTAGTTTTTAAATGACAATCAAAAACAATTTATTTATGAAATAGGGGATTAATTACTTAGGTAGTGTATACTGGTGAATACCTCATTTAGGGAATGGGTTAATTTCTCTTCAATATTACTTCTATTGTAACATTTGTGATATGTCTTTTTATATATAGTAAAATGTAAATAACTTGTAATTATATATCTTACAATCAAATTAAATACTCAATAATCATTTTGAAATGTCAATTGTATTTATAATACTCATTTATATATTAAAGTTTAGTATGAATCTTTAAATTTGGAGCTATAATATTAAATATGTGAATAACTTATTTTGTACATGTTAATAAAAAATGTATTGTAAATTGTTGTGTAAATAAAAATGTACTTTGTATAGTAATTAAATAAATATCTATGTTGTAATAATAACGAAGGGTTTCCGCCTTATTTATAAATAAAAATTACATTCATGTAATATATTCTGAATAGGACTTACTTTCTTCTAGGAGACTAAATAGTTTTACATTGTAGTGTAACTTCAGAAATTTATTAAAGTTCAGAGTTTCTCCGCTATTTTTATTATTTTTTTTGTAAGAAAAAAAAAGGCATTGTAATGATTTATTTTATTTTTATTGTATTACTTCTTGTTAATTTTTTCTTTTTTCAGTTTTGGATTAATGGGAAAAGTGTAAATTATAATGCTCTGTTATTTGTTATTAAATCTAAAAATGCTTTGATTTGTATTATGTGTTTTTATGTTGTTTTTGTGCCTTAGATAAATGTGAATTTTTTTTAATTGTTCGGTCATTTGTTTCTAATGACCTAGGTTAGAGTTATTTTAAATCTATACAATATCTTCATTAAATATTTTAATTTTGTTGTTTGTTTTTTTCAGATTAAATTAAAAAACCTTTTTATTTATCATTTATTTTTCCTTGTGTAATAAATTTTAAAAAAATACGTTCTCTTTATTATATACTATGTATATATGGCAGTTAAAAAATCTGTTTAAAAATATTTTTGTTATTGTTCCTTCATAGAAGAGTAAAAAAGTCTGCTAAGTTATTATTATAATTATTTTTTAGTCCCTCAGAGAATAATAAAATATTAAAGTATTTGGCGGAAGAATCCTTCAATTAGCTAAGCGTAAAGCTGCATTTATTCATGTTTGTATGAAGCATTTTGTTAGTAACTGTAAAAGTTAAAAAAAATCTTAAATGTAAGCAATTGTTGTATAATAATAATTTTTAGAATCAAATGTTTAAATTATGTTCTGTTGTTTCTTTTTTTTCTAGTTACTATAAAAATATATTTATTTGTTTTTTTTTTTTAATATTTTTTTTTCATGTGTCTTAAAATATATGTTTGTAATGAGACATTAAAATTTTCACTTTGCAATTTATTTCTTGTATAACATTCACAATATTATATATTTTAATTTATCTGTACATCAAATCTGATCTCAAATATTTCATTGTTCTGTCAATATCAATAGACAAATAGATTTTACTTCTTCTATTTTGGTGTTTATTTCCTTATTCCTCATAACTCCCTGAATACATCCCTATCAGTGGAGAAGAAAGGCTCACCTTGGTTGGAACCACTGACCTAACACCATCATATTTGGTTAAATTTTCCAAAAAGATGAGACTTTTTCCACACTCATGATTGCATAGAATAAATGTAATCACTATTATTATAACATGAATAATGGGAATAGCTGATCCCTGCAACAGGGGCGGATGGGGAGGTAGCACCCGGCCCGGGTAAATATACCAACTACAAAATTGCTACGCTAGAATACTTGCACTTGCTTTTTCAATGCAAAAAATCAAAGGAGAAAAATAATCAAATTGATCCAGAAAATGTTTTGGGGTCTGCTGATAGATGGCCACCTTCTGCTGCCGAATTGTCATGTTACTTTGTAGGTGCTCCGGCGCCTCGCTGATATAGTAGGGGGCAGAAGGAGCGCCCATTACAGCATAAAGACGCTTGTTACTTTTTGTATTTATATGTATTACTGCCATTAATGTTTGAAATGTTGCTTACACTTTTTAATTGCATCACTGATGGTGTTGCACTGATAAAGTAACATATTGATATGAGAAAGTTTTGTTCGATTTGTCAGACAAATTTATCTTTTTTATAATCGGCTTGTCGGCACTTCGGGAAATTTCCCGATGCCCTTCCCTCCAACCTGTTATGGCCTTCAATTATAGATCAGAATGTGAAGGCAGATAGAAAGACCCAGATTATTTAGACATAAGTAAATGCCATTATAGCAAACAAAGTAGTAAATTTTGAATAATACCTACTTAAGCCAGTATTTTATTACAGCTCTACAATATTAAAAGTCTCATTGTAGGCTATAAACAGTAAACAAATGTCATGTCACACAAGGTAGCGCCCTACCCAAACTAGAATAGAACATTGTGGGCTACCACAGCCATAAATTGTTTGTATTTTTATTAAAAATGCTTTTGGTAAATATTGGTTTTACAATGCAGCTCCTAGTATCTGATATTTAAATAAACTTTACTTTATTACTGTATACATTTATGTATATATAATATAAATACTCCACATTATTCACACATAATAGAGAATACATACATGTTAATTTTTGAAGGTACACCATTTTTGACACCGCCTTCTTAATTATGTCACACAATAATGATGTAACTGATGTTAAAACAAAGGAACATTCATTATTCTATACTTAGTGATAATATCCATTTTTATCATTGAAAGTATGGTAAACTCTATAGTGAAGAACCCTTTATAAACATATTATAATATTCTCAAAATCAAAATATGCTTTTGTTATAAAACATTGATATTGAGTGGGCAATCACTGAGGCAGAACTGTTCTTCCCCGAAAGGCTCATCATTTAATACATTTTCTGATTGTTGTGTGCTGAACATGAATCTGAAGACAATTTCCCCAGAAAATGCACTTAAAATAAGGAAAAAAAAAATGTTTTTTGGCCCAAGTTTTCACCGACGAAATTTCATCCTAAAAAAAAGTATATATTGGGCGTTTGTATAGCTTCAAAACAATCAGATCCTGAATCATAACTCCAAAATTTTCTGCTGAGCGCTAGGGGTCTCCAAGTTCATTTTTGGGGTGGGAGGGAGTTTGGGGGTAAAGACTAAAAAGGCGTTCAGCTGTTTATTCTATTCTTTTTTATGTCCGTTTTTATTTTGATATCCCTAAAACCAAAGAAGTTATAATATTTGACCGTTACAAGTTACAACTACATAAGTAGTATTAAAAAATCCTATCAGATATGTAAAAACTAGTTGCAAACAAATGTCTAACAAAGACTGTCAATTTTTAAATTTCTGTGAGGGCAGTGGCGTAGCTAGACCATTGGAGGCCCTCCCGCAAGAAATTTTTGGGGGCCCCTCGCCAAAGAAAATTGATGAGCAAAAAAAAAAACCTCTTGCGTTTAGGATTGGGGGCCCCCTCGACGTTGGTACAAGGATAGTAATTCCAGTTATTTCTGGATTTGGGGGCCCCCTGGCTCTGGGGGTCCTCCGCAATGCGGGCCCATAGATACGCCACTGTGTGAGGGGCACCTCCGAGATTTAGCCCAAGAGACAGCTAAGTACTTTTACCTGACTGCTGACGGCTGACGAAAACAGTTAACAGGCACTTACATATTAGGTTTTAATGAAGGATTTTTATGATTTGAGGACGGGTATTTAAACTTAGAAATGCTATTATATAGTTGATCAATTAAGCCGACGCTTAGATTAATAAAATATCTAAATTTTAGCCAATTCAAATTCAATAAATACTGCCTGTTTTTTCATTATTGTATCTATTGTTTTCATTAACAAGTGATCCTTAATCATTGGTAAATGTTTCGATTCGATTCATAAGTCATGATGTAAAATCAAAACCTGATTGAAAACCTTGACAAATTGTTTAATTCATAATTGCCGCATGTCACATATTAGCATAGTCACATTAAGTCAATAGGTTTATCGGTAAAAGAATTGTTGACCCAAGGATTACAATATTATAAGAATCTTATAAAATATATTAAAAAAATGATATCCTTGCAATATTATAAAGGATATCTCAATCTTAATTCTGGCAAGTAGGCATGTCCTAAGAAAATCCTGATGTCAGCTGTGTAGAAGATTTACCCGCTCGTATAATTTAATTTAAAGTTTTAAGACTGTTTTATTGTTCTCAATTATTGAATTTAAATAAATGTATTGTTTTAGAGAAATTAAGAGTAAATAATAGGATTAAAAAACAATAGATATTTTTATAGTTATAGTTGATATTTTTTTATTCAAACGTTTTACATTTACAGTAACAAAGTAATTTTAATCTACCTGAATGTTGTTTAGTGTAGCCTTAGCCTATGCTTAATAAGATTGATTTTTTAAAAAAAAAAAAAAAAAAAAAAAAACAATATAAAAATAGTCATAATTTAAAACACAAGATAATAGATTACAATAACAGATTATTATTTACTATTGCTTGGTTTGGCCAATGTTTACAAAAATTCTACTCGGGTGTTGTCACGAATCCCATCTACTTTCACGCCACCTGCTCACCTGAACAACTATATTATAAAATTAAGGTATTCTTTATTTAACAATCGGTAAGTAAGGAAGGTTTCCTTTTATATTAGTAAAAAATAAACTTCAGAACGGGTTCAAATTCCGAGGTTACGAAGTTCAATGAGAACAAAATATAGACGAAGACGAAAATGTAAACACAAATAAAAATACACGTCCATTTTGAACTTAAAATAATTTATTCGAATTTATATTTGCAACAATATGTTAATATATATGTATAATTTTAAAGATGTAATAAAAATATAAACATATGTTACATTTATTATATAGTTATATAAAAAAAAAACATATGATCAAAACTGTTGAAGGTAGGAAAGTGGTGGTAGACCCGCCGAGCTAACGTCTTCAGTCGACCTCGAGTCCTCGACCTTGGTGCGTGATTACGTCATTACGTCTACGTCGTCAACCGTCTACCAAATGTTTAGAAGGTACGATTTTTAAACTATTATACCTATATTATTGCATACTTTAGAGTTTTAATTATCAATCAATCAATATTATCTTATAATTAAAGTGCTGTGAATTCACGAGTATATTCGATTGTATACTGTTTATTTGTATAATAAAATACGTAATTTTTATAGGTTATAAAATTCGTATAATGATGTCAGTGGAATTATCACTAATTTAAATAATCTATAATCTCTCTCTAGATATGAAGTGATTTTTGGATATAATGATGTAACTTTGTAGTATAATAGTTTCTTTAAGGAGGGTAGAGCTAGTTTTTTTTAGATCGAACAATAACAACCGCAATAGATCGAGTAAATTTCGTCACTTCGCGGTGCCCCGCTCATTTTTCTGAAGAAAAACAACCCTGCTGCATATAATAGACCGTATAATTCACTTTAGCCGTTTAATTATTTACAAAAATGACTAGAATGGTATAATTGTAATTGTCAAATGGAAACCTTTAATACGTGTACGAGTTGCAAAGATAGTTTAGGAGATCTAAAATATCAAAGATTTTCTTGTTGATCATTCTGATGCCAATGACTAATGACTTATCACCTATATAGTTATTTTGATATTTTCGGGAGATGTTTCACTATTGTTAGAGTACTATTTTTTTCACACAGTCTTTACCAATACTACCGTTTAAAGTCTATTTTCTGCTCTCTGTGCTTTACAATCTTGTAAACAAAAGAATAAAAATCAAATTTTGACAATTTGTTACCACATAACCTGACACGTTTTAACCTCATATATAACACTAGAAGCTAAAAACCACGAAAACATTTTGCGCCGGAAGGTTATAGTCATGTTATAGTTGAACTCAACAACAGGTTATAATAATAGTTTTTATTTACCGTATCAGTTTTAAGTTATGTTTCTTCTTCTTTAGCAAATTTTTATTGGAGTAATTTACTAATGTGCCTATTATAGTGCCTTATTTCATTTTTTCTTTCATTAATAAAAATAAATATTGTTTTGATCAAAATTGTTTCACTCCCTTTCAAGAAAATAGTGAGAAAGAGAACTCGTACTTCACCAATTTTTAAGCAAAAACACTAAAAACGTTAGTGTGAACACAGACTCCTCGAAAAAAAGAAAAGAAAAACTTTCTTTAGCCAGAATTCAGTAATAAATCGTGAATATATATTTCTAAAGAATTTCATTAATGTAAAAGAGTACTGTAATTTATGTTAAAAAATCAAAACAATTTTGACTGATGTAAGAAACGGTGGAAAATTAAATAAATTTACAACCATACGAAATTGGCAGTCTATTTCTCCTTTATTTATTTTTATTTTTTATAACAATAAAGGGAATAATGCAGCTTTTATGAAGTTTAAGTGAGCTGTTTTGTTGATTTCAAAGATTAATGTGATATATCAACGTTAATTTTATACTCCGGGTACGGGGTATAATGAGTAATATTTTTCTTAAAGAAATGTAATAAATTATAAGTCCTATTCTTATTGAATATTGAAGCTTATTCAATTCAGCTAAATTAAACTATCACAATACTATTTTCAAACTAAGACCAGCCTCTTTAGTATTCTTTATTATAAGTTTTAGTCTTAGCCTACCAGAGTTCAAATTAATTGTTCTATGAAAAATGTAATATTTTCCAGACTGATTCCTGTTATTTTTAGGTACCTGTAAATATTTTTGTTATCACAAGTTTAGATTGTACAAATTAAAAGAATTTATATTGACTCCACTCTTCATTTCCAATCCAAGTCTTGGAAAATGAACAAGTAGTTCCCTTTTCTTGCTTCCTACAAATACTTAAATGTTACCTTTATACGGAAAAAAATGATTCACTACATTTTACAATTTATTTATTAATTACTATTATACAGATAAATACTAAAAAAGTAACGCATAACATACTATTCAGTAAACCCATACAACGTTCACGAGTTATAAGTTATAACCTTCTCTTGTTGTTGACTGTTGAGGTTCAATTGTAACCTATTATCTAGGATTGTAACCTCCCGGCGCAAAACTTTTTCGTGGTATTTAGCTTCTAGTTATATAACCTACCTCCATCTTTATAAATTGAATAATAGAAATATCAACTTATAACGCAACTTATAACTTAACGCACAGATATACAATACAGGTGCTAAGGTGGTACAGGTGTTACATTCAGCAAGGGTGCCCACCCCCAAGCTCTATGACGCACCCCCCCCCCCCCCCAACTTATTGAGATCATATGTTAATTCATACATGTCTTCTTTGGTTTACGTTATATTAAGTTTGTAAAATATAAATACGTTACCTGATTTATATATTTTCCGTGTTTATGTTGTGCATTCTCCTCCCAAATGTTTACATTTTAGAATAAAAATAAATAGAAAATAAAATAAACTCCTTTATTAGTTAACCTGAGGTTTTATTAAAAATAATATGTAGTTCGTTTCAAAATTTGTTAAGATATAGTAACGATTTTTGCATTATATGGGTCCACATATTATATGAGGATTGTTCTATTTTGTATGAAACAAATCACAAGTACCTACTAAAACACACAAATATAATAAAAAATGCAATATGAATACAACATTTTTTATCATATCACTTACCAATTCTAACTGAAACTACACCTGCCTACAAAATATTTTGGGAAACTAATATTGGCAGACTCAATACTAATAATAATTGAAAATATGTTACATCTTGTTCTTACTGCATAAAAATGATAGTGAACATTTCAGAAATCTTTATACTTAAAGTAAAGGAAAATCATTAAAAAAAACTCTTAATTTGAATAAATGACAAAAAAAGAGAAGAAAGTCTCTGTGTAACAGAAATAAGACAAATGAGAGGACAAGTAATATCTAAGCTTGGACAAGCTATTTTTTTCTTTGTGATGTTGATAAAGCTAATGGATTAATGATCTTGTCTGTGGAAATTGAATCTAATACATATTTTTCTGCAGTCATGACTATCAAGTTAGAAAGCCATTTGTCTCCCATTGTAGACCTGAGCCTGTCTTTGATTATTTTAACTCTGCTCATTGCTCGTTCAGCCAAACAGCTAATGACAGTAAAGTTGTGTAAACTACTTTTAAAGTTTTGAATCCTGAAAAGTGTGTAAGGCATCAGTAGGGTTTCAGAAAACCTCTTATGACCCATAAATTCTTGATCATTTCAGGTTCGCTTTCAGTTTCCGATTCATTGTCTTCATTGTTAGTGTTAGGCACATCTTTGTCTTTGCGTTTCTCGTTGTTTTTTTGGTATATCATCCTTAAGTGAAATACTTCTGTGAGTCACTAAGTAAAGAGCAGTGAATGTGCTCAATTCTTCACATACTGTGCTTGTGTCCCTAACATAAAAATCACAAAGTGTTTTAATTTTATTGCACTTTATATCCAACTTGTTTTTAATTTTGTAATTATGTTTCTTTTTATAATGATCAGACCATTTGACCTGCCTTAGTAAAGCATTGCAAAATTGTTCTAAACATTTGAACTTGAACTGTTTTTGTTTTTTCGGCATAATGTAGGCCTAATTTACTTAAATATACTCCCAACCCACTAATTAATGTGGAAACATTTACTCAATCACAATCAATAAATAAGCTGTAGTTTCTAAAACTACAGCTTATTTATTGATTGCCAATTTATAAAGCCAAATTTATAGCACAGATATATCGGAAATATATCGTAAAGTCAAGGAAAGCTGGGACAACTTTACACCACCAATAACATCAACTAGTTGAGGGAGACTGTCAAAGTGCCGGACTGGATTGAAAAGTGAAGAAACTAAGCAGCAACTGGACTACTCGGAAAAAAATATGTGCAAAATAAAAATATTAGTTTACAATGTAGGGGGGTTGGCAAATAAAATTAAAGATAGTGAGTTTATCGAGTATATAAATAGTTTTGATTTTTTTGCTCTAATTGAAACTCATATTATGGAAAACCAAATACACCATATCAAAAATATAGAGTCAATTTTTAGAAATAAAAAACTTAAATGGGGACTTTGCAAAAAAAATTGAGCATTTCGGTAGAGGCAAGGGAGGTTACCTTCTGGGTATAACTGAGAAGTCCTCTTTTTCCTTTTTCTGTACAACAGAGGGATTTAATTTCATTAGAATCAAGGCCATGAATATTGATATAAATTTCCTTCCTGTGTACATAAATGGAAAGGAATGGAATTCTCAGTTTTCTGAATTGCATGATTTACTAACCAAAATGCGAGAAGAAATTTTAATCTTGGCTGGTGATTTTAACTGCCGTATTAGTAGCGAACAACATCTACCCCAAGAAATGCTAGGTTCTCGTCCTTTTACACCCAACAGAAATTCAAAAGATAAGGTATTAGATAATAATGGGAAAAAACTGTTGGAATGTTGTGAGGACGAGGGCCTGGTCATAATTAATGGCAGGACAGAGAGTGATTCAAAAGGCCAGTGGAATTTTGTGGGCCCTATGGGCCAGTCTGTGATAGATTATTGCTGTGTCAAAAATGCTGGACTCGATATAATTAAGGATATGAAGGTAGGTATTAAACCGTTCTCAGATCATATGCCTCTTGAAATTTATCTAAATAATTATGAGAAAGATCCTGATGAATCAGTCTCTGTTTTGCCATTATTACCAAAATTATTATGGTCAGAAATTGACGAGTTAATGTTCAAAGGAAAAATAGAGCGTAAAATGCTTAGCATCAACCAGTGGCCTGAAAATGTTAATGAGGCTGTGGACCTAGTATATGGATGCATTCGTGAAAGTGCGTCTCAAAACATAGAAAAAAATAGAAACAAATCGCAAGGCCAGACCTGCTTTTAAGCAGCCTTGGTATGATAAGGATTGCTATAAACTAAGGCAGAAATCCTATAAAGCCCTAAATAAATTTAATAAGCACGACGATCTGGCAAGAAGACTTGACTATATGAACGTAAATAAAGCATACAAAAAACTTTGCAAGGAAAAGGAGAAACTTTATAATTTAATGGTGGTGGATAAATTAAAATCAGTGAGGGATTCAAAGGAGTTCTGGAAGCAAGTGAACCATTTTAAATTTAAAAAATTTAAAGTTAATAATGATATTACACCTGATAAATGGCTTAACTATTTCCAAGCTCTACTGAATCCCCCACAGCCAGAAGGAAATTTTTTATTGCATGCTAATTCATACTTACAGGTGGAGGAGTTAGATAAGCCGTTGCAATTACACGAGTTAAAAGCAGCCATAAGGGGCTCTAAGGTCAACAAGGCACCCGGACTCGACAGAATACCAGCAGAATTTTACAAAAATATCCCTGACTGTTGCTTGCTCTTAATTTTAAAAATTTTTAATAATATATTTGAAACGTGTGAAATACCTATGAACTTTAAAAAGTCTATAATCTTTCCGATCCATAAAAAAGGTAGTACCTCAGAGATCAGTAACTACAGAGGAATATCCTTTCTTGATGTGCTCTTTAGGTTACTAACTAGTATAATTTTAAAAAGACTTCAAAAATGGGCAGAAAAGACAAACATTATAGTTGAAAGTCAAGCGGGCTTCAGGAAAGGATATTCTACAGTAGATAACATCTTCAATCTTACAAATATAATCACACTAAAAACAAAAAATAAGGGTGGAAAGCTGTACGGTTTCTTTGTGGACTTTAGAGCTGCTTTTGACACAATCCTAAGAGAAGCTTTATTCTTCAAACTGAGAGAAATAGGTTTGTCCACAAAAATAATTAATTTTATAATTTCAATGTATTTTGATATAGAAAGCTCTGTCTGGTGCTCTGAAGGACTATCAGAAAGCTTCAAAACAAAAGCCGGGCTCAGGCAAGGGTGTTTGCTTAGCCCTTTGTTATTTTTATTTTTCCTAAATGATTTAGAAAAAGCACTATCTGGAGGGGTGAGAATCAATGATAGGTTGGTCAAAGTACTACTCTACTGTGATGACATTATATTAATTGCTACTGATCCTATAACATTAAGAGAAATGATTGAGGAACTAAACATGTATTGCAAAAAATGGAATCTAATCATCAATTTAGATAAATCAAAAATAGTAGTGTTCAGGAGAGGTGGTAAATTAAAACTAAAAGACAAGTGGTACTTTGACCAACAAATTATTGAGGTGGTAAAAAATTATAATTATTTAGGAGTCAAACTTAATTATAATTTATCTATGCAATTGCACTTTAATGATCAGCTAAGAGCAGCTAAATTTGCCTTAAATAATATATGGAGCAATTTATATAACCAAAATATTGAGTTTAAGACTAAAATTAAAATTTTCAAATCTACTAGTATGGCCATCTTCTCATATGGTGCACAAGTATGGGGTCACTTAAATGTGGAACAGGGAGAAAAACTCATTAGATACTTTATCAAAAGAATTTTATTTTTACCAAAAAATACACCAAATTATATGCTTCTATTGGAAACTGACATTGAACCGATGTCTTTGCATTTACTAACTCTTCAAGCTCAATACTTGGTGAAAGTGTTACAGCATGATGAGTCAAGGCTTACTAACTTTTTAGCCAAAGAAATTATTAATAAAAATCTGTCGTGGTGGAAGGTGTGGGTAGACTTGGGAAATAAGCATGACATAGCTATTACCAAAAATGATTGTGAAAAACCTGACGATCTCCACAATAAATTAGTCAAAATAATAGAGCTAGAGAAAGAACTGGCTTTCATAAAGGCATGGGACAGAGTAGGGGAGTCTCAATTCCACCCTTATTATAAACTTTTAACTCCAGGGAGAGAACTCATAAAAAATTATTTGTACAATTCAAATGATAGGTGGTCAACAAGTTTAATCTTTAAAGCCAGAGGAGAGCTATTTCATCTTAATTATAGGCATGGAAGAGATCAGGCACAGCTCGATTGTAGTATGTGTAACTTGAGCTCAAAAGAAGATAACTTTCATTTCATAGCAATTTGCCCTGTCCTTAAAGAATTTAGACTAACTCACTTAGGAAAATCAGTACTAAACATACAAGAGTATGTAAGTCTGTTAAATGAGACGGATGGCAATGCACTCATTAAGTATATAAGAAGAGCTCTTAATTATAGATCATTCCTTATCAGTCATTATAATACTTAATCCGGTAGTGACCCTGCTCACCCCTTGAAAGCTCCACCAATTTATGGGATTAATTATCTATTAGTTCGGGCCACCTCTACTAGGTCGCGCTAGTGTGATAGAGTTTTAGCTTTGTTTACTCTTAAATGACAGATATGAGTCTAGTCTTGTCTTGATTCATATTAACGAATTTATTACATCAGTGCGTGTTTTATTTAACTATCAACTAAATATTATAAGTATTTTATTGTAAGGACTACCCCCCCTTCCAACCCCTATACCTTTTTACTTCTCTATCTCTGTTTTAGCCTGTCCTTTTTCAAGATCTTGCCCCTGCCAAAGTATTTGCATGGTTATTTAATAAGTATGTATGGAGGTGTTGGTGTTATGTGGGGGAGTCTGTAATCGGAAATTCTTGGATGGAGAATCTAGGAATCTTAGATTGCATACTCAGACATTAAGAAAATAAAAATAACAAATCTTGTTGCCTCTACCACAAAAGCATAAAAAATATATATATGTGTGTTTATAAATCTCTACTAAATAATTATAAATAAACAAAATAAAAAACACAGATCAATTTTTATTTAAATTAGGATCTATTACTTATATGTAAAATAAGAAAAAGAAACCTCCTCCTAACGGTAGATAGACCTACCCTGGAGTAGGCTCAAAGAAAAATGTTTTCTATTGTATTTTATATTATTTAAATAAAGCCAAATTATTATTATTATTATTATTATTATTATTATAAGCTGTAGTTGTAAAAAAACACATGTGGACGCAAATGGCAACCAGGCAACCTCTTGCATCGTAGCCTCCAGTATAGACAGTGGTAGTTGCAGACGAGACGTCAATCAGAACTACTATTGCCCTCGCTCTTCTCGTGCGCCCTTGGTAACTCCTACCTCTATTTGGAAATATCCGAACTGGCGTTGCCTCTCTTGCCTTATCTTGGAATATAAAAATTGACACTCTGACGATGATATAATTTTTATTCTTTCACATTAGTACTGTATTGTAGTTCACTCTTTATTGGTACCAATTTTAAAATTTAGATAACTAAACAAAATATTTTTTATCACATCGACCTATTTATTTACCACCCCCCAAGAATTTCAACGATACAGTCTGCGTCATAACCCCCCCTCTGTGGGCAGGGCACACCTGCATTTAGAAGTCACATATGAAGTTTTTATTTAAAATTGACTAGAAGAAAATTGTGAAAGTTAAATGTAGGTATAGCATATTCTATCGATTCTTTATTTGTGTTCAGTTTTAATTATTAACTATTTAAGTGAGCAGTGTTAAAAGAAATAATTCAACTGCAATCTCTCGATGATGAAAAGTAAAGATTGTCACTGCTCATTTGACCCGTTGATAAAATATATTTTGTTTGTAATCAAGATATTATCTGTATTGGCAAGTGAGATACAATACCAATGAGATAAAAATATATTTGTTAACTGCAAAAAATTACAGCTAACCTGATAATAATAATAATAATGTGAATATTAGTGTATTAAGTGAGAACAAGAAGAAATGATCTGCCCAAATAATTCTCAATTTGAATAATTATTGATAAAGTGAATAAAATATGTAACTATATAACGTATTTTTTGGAATGTAAAGGTGTTATTATAAATAAAATCAAATTTAATTTGATATTTTCATAGTTTTGTTGGTTGAAATCTGTTTAATTACTGCTAAGGTGGTTATATAAATATAACTTTACTAATTAGTAGTGTTGATATTTTGTTATGATAGAAGTTAAATTAAGTTTTGAATTAACTTAAATGTGTTTAAATCCTGAAGAAAACAGTAACGACCATTATTATCCTTTTTAGAATTTAAGTACTAGGCTATTGCAGTGAAAGTGATTATAGCTAATCGTTGTTGATAAATTCTATGATTTATAATGGAATTCACATGTGGGGCACCTAGCTGTCGCATCATGTACAGTTAGTTGTATTTTTAGTCTCGAGTGCAAGCCTGTAACTATTTTATCATATATCTGCAACTGTTCTTAGTAATATTAAACTATATTCTTTGTCTTGTTCAATGTGTTGTTTGACTCTGCGTTAGTGATGTAAAATACCCGGGTAAATACCCAGGTATTTATGATACATTTTAAAGTTACGACTGCTACAAGTTTAATTTCAAACTTATTTATTGTAAATAAAATATATTATTAAAGTTCAAGTAGTTATTAAGTGATATTATGTTTCAATAATATTATTGAATGGATATTAATAAGTTAATAAGAATAATAGCCCAGGGGATAGCATGCAAAGAAGTGTCTGACTAACATCAAGCTAGAACTTGGTGTATAAGAATATGTTTTGGGGGCTTTTAAGAATATGTGATCGGCTATGTTCATCGGCGGGACATTGCTTGGCAATAGGGATTTGAAAAAAACAAACCGGTTGAGAGTGCCATGCAGTGGCGTAACTATGGGTCCGCACGGGCCCGTGTTTCGGGTGGGCCCCTGGTGCCATGGGGTCCCTAAGTCCAATTGTCGATGGGGGCCCACTTTAGGGCATAATAAAATCTAACTACCTTGGAATCATACTTCTATACCATTGTCAGAGGGGCCCCATTAAGTTCTGAACGCAAATATATTTTTTTCCTCATCAATTTTCTTTGGGGAGGAGCCCCAAAAAGTCCTTGGCGGGGGGCCTCCAATGCTCTAGCTATGCCACTGCGGCCATGTCCCATCCTTTATTTTGGACAATGTGATTTGCATGATCCTGGTGTACGAAATTAGTTAGTAGACTAAAAATCAAGTTTATGCTAGTTTGTCACGTAATAGGCTGGTTAGTCAAATATCATTCCAAATCAAAGTGGTCATCTATTAAGTGATAGTTTACCATCAACTTGATTTTTGGTCTACTAACTAAGTTAACACTCAGGATCATGAAAATCGCATAGTCCACCAAAAAGGGCGTGACATGGCCGCTCTCCACCGGTTTGTTTTTTCAAATGCCTATTGCCAAGCTATGTCCCTCAGACAATCTTAGCTGGCCACATATTCTTAAAAGGCACTAAAACATTTACCTGTACACAAAATTCTAGCTTGATGGTGGTCAGACACTTTTTTGCACGCTATCTTCCAGGATTATATGCCTGCATAAAATAAGAATGCATAACCTAATTTTCAAAAATAAGAATTCTGTCCTTTTCCTTCAAAATGGTGGTGTTTTCACTGCACAGACCTTCAAAATAAGCATTCTGTTTGAAATAATTGAATCTGTATAACTAGTATTAATATATGCGCTTAGAAATAATAAATACCCGCACGCTGGGTATTTTTGTAGGCCATTTTTTAGGAATTAAGTGAGCTTAACACATCCTATACTCCCCAAATTAGAGTATGGAAAATGCTCAGAACCTCTTAAAACACTATTTAAATAATTATTTGTCATAAATACCCTCATTTTGGGTATTTACCCTGGCCTCGGATAAATACCCATTTTTATTTACCCTACCCGCTGAGTATATACCCGGCCCACATCACTACTCTGCGTATACTAATTCCATTATGATAGGTTACAGTATTTTCAAAAAGAGAACTGTTTGTGACACTTAGATTAGCCAACTTTGTAAGGGAAAAAATAAGGCCCCCACTTCTGTTTGCCTAGTTGGCCCTACCTTTGAGACGTCAAAATCTCAAGCCCTCATTGGCTCACCACCCCAATTATATTAAATTTTCCTGGTATCTAAACAATTCTTAGTTAAAATATTGTTTATGGCTTATCAAGGTTGTTTTTATTAATACTTGGTTTAATACTCGCTTTTTAGAACCAAAATCAACCTTAATAATTTCTCTTTTTTTGCATTTCTTAATTCAGAAATTGAAGGTTGGTTTGTAAGTCTAATATGATATGACATAGCAGCCATTGTTTTTCTGTAGCTAGAGTGTTGGTGAACGCTGTTGTCTCCTTTAACTTGTCTACACTATAGTTTTGCCCTTACTTTAATATGTGAGTATGTGGACTGTTCATACATTACAAGCAGTGGTTACTATCTTATAATATCAGAGGAGGTAGTGCATCCGTGGTCCTAAAGACTCTACTGATCTCACTATACTTGCTTTGACAGTACATTGGAACTCTATAAAAGGGGGTTAATAAAATGAGTTCAAATAAGGGCTTAATTGCTAGGTTCAAACAAGCAATATATCCTCCTGGCTAAAGTTTATCCTTTTATCTTAAGATCAACTTAATACACAGGATATAAACCCCAAAAGTACCCTTAAACAACTTGTGGAATCTGAGGTTAGAAGTTAGAAATCCTATAATCATAATTGCTTTATGATAAAATAGCTTTAAATTGCATATGATCAATGTAATTAGTGTCTGCAACATACAAATGCGTAAACCAAATCAAATCAGAATTGTTTAATTATCTAATAAGTTGTTATATTAATTATTTTCTGTTGTCCAAAGAGAACCTTTTTGGATGCAGACACTGGCATTGCATCTACATTGCATCATTGTACTTTTCCTAATACTATATTTTTTGAAACATTTAAAAGTAATGGTTGACGTATTTTTTAAATAATAACAAATGCCACAAAGGCAGAGACAGTAAATAAAAAATTGGATGGGGCGTCCAGGAACTTTTCCTCACACAACATAAACATTTAAATGTCAACAAACTAATAAAACAAAAATAATAATTAAATTCAATTTGTGATAATAATTAATAATATTAATTTCAAAATATAAACAAACTCAATTATGTAAAGTGTACCCATTTTAAATATATATAAACTTTTGAACTATTCAATTTATTTATTGCTTGGCTTGTTGCATTTAATTCTCTAAGTTAAACAGTTTTTATCGATACTTTATTTGTTGATAGTGGCGAAATAGTTCTGAAATTATTCAGTGTTAGTTTTAAAGTTCAGAAGTTGATATTTTCAAAATGGCAGCAGATATCAAAACAAAATTCAGGAAATGTATAAGCAGGAAAGTATATAGGTGCAAATTTAATTTTTTCTCCCCCAAAACAAATAATTTGGTTGAAATCTCGGTTTGGGATTTTTTTTGGGTGAAAACGATAATTTTTATATGTATGTAAAAACTTTCAAAGAAGGTGAGGAAAAGTAAAAATTGAAACTAGCATGATATTATTATATCCATATAAAATTGAAATAATTATATTAGGTTTTACAAAAATAGAATAAAAATGTAACTTTTTGGTGGAGAGTATCGTGATCCATGGTTTGAAGTTCAAATGAAAGTAGGTTTTGTTTTTGGACTTGTAGACAGTAATCGAATGAAGGGGTTTTTTTTGGAATAAAAGTCCGATGATGGTTGTGGTTAAAAAATTTTGTTTAATTCAAAGCTTTCGCCTAGGGAGCCTAAGAGAATGTGTGATCACTGATGAAGCTTAGGCTCCCTAGGCGAAAGCTTTGAATTAAACAAAAATTTTTAACCACAACCATCATCGGACTTTTATTAAAAAAAAAAAAACCCTTCATTCGATTACTGTCTACAAGTCCAAAAACAAAACCTACTTTCATTTGAAAAAATGTAACTGTCATATTTACATTTTGGTTTGACTGCTAATCATCTTGTGAGTCATTATGAGTTTTCTTGATTCTTGTAGCTGGAGTGACAAGCATAGCACACTGTAATTGTTTGTTCCCTGCGTAAAAATGTTTTAGTTTATCTGATAATTCCTTGAGGGCAAAGAAGAATTCCTAGAACTATAATTCCTAAAAGTATAGTATTTTGTTTTCTTAAAATGCCGTGATGCACTTCATGGCATGAGTGCTGGAGGGTTAAAGAATAAAATTTCATTGTCATTATTTAATGAAACATCAAATGTTGACCATTTCACTTCTTCTGTGTGTCATTCTTATCCATCATAGGATTTATTTTATTTATTGTTTGTATCGTAAATGTATTGTATCCCTCTTTTGCTGTACTAGGTTTTGCTTATCTTTTCAGACACTCCCATTTACCTCCTTATCAGGATTATTATAATCATCCTAAAAGGTAATTATTTCGTCTTGTTTTAACATTATTGAGTTTCTCTTTCTTAATTTTCCTAGCTTTATTATTTTATTCTAAGCATTCATTAACAACCAATCCTGGCTTCTTTCTATCTGTAAATTTTGAAGTTTTCTTCTATACCCTCATTTTGCTTCACCTTATCTGTTAGTAATGCTTTCATATGCTGACCACTCGGCTACGCTAGTCCCTTTTTAGATCTATATTGATCATTTTTACAACTAGTATATTTTAGCTCTATATTTGGAGGGGCTGTAAAAAACTAAGAACAATTGTTTAAAAAAGTGTCTAAAAGGTTGTCAACAATTAAAAAAAAGGTAAATTCAGTAGAACCTCGATAAGAAGTGTCTCAAGGGGATTAGGGAAACAGTCTTGTTATCGAGGTACTATTTTTGTTGAGGGTTGTGTTATCAATGTTATTTTGGCTATCAGTCGTGTTATCGAGGTTAACGGGCGGGGTTTTCAAGTCTAGACTTGTTTAAGGTCGACCCATTCCTGTATAGAGACGCGTTATAGAGGTTGAATTCTCAAAACGACTTGTTATAGAGGTCCTGAGTTACGTTGTGAATTGGAAAAAATCCGTGTTATAGAGGTTGTTTGGATAATAATATTCGTGTTAGAGGTTGATTTAACATTATGTGTTATGGCAATCTCAAGGGGATTTGAAAATTGCACTTGTAATTGAGGTTGTCGTGTTATTGAGGGTCGTGCAAGCAAGGTTCTACTGTATAGTCAAATCCAATGAAACCTCATCTCACTTTTCTTTTGGAAAAATCTAGTTTTAAAGATAATGGATCACAAAGATTGAGGATATGGAGGTGGAATGGAGACTACAATAATAAAAATCAGTAAATAAAAACATTTGTCACTGCCTCAGCTCAGAGTAGTTTTCAAATTTTGAAGTTGTAACAACTCATTAAGAAAGTATGTGCTCCAACGACTAACTAAATACAGACATAGTGCTGTACCAAATGAGTCAGAATACACAGAGTCACAGAAATACATAATGAGTCTATACCAAATTAGTGGCACAGACTGTGCATCCTTATGTAGATAAATAAAACGTGCAATAAATAAATAAAACATTTATTAACATTAAAATATTTAACAAAATTAACATCTTTATGATTTGTAATCGATAGACATTTATTAAAAAACAAATTTATAGAATAAAAAAAATATTAACAATAAATAATTTAAGTTTTAAACATAATTTTTGAGTGATGAAGTGATAGAAAAAGCAAGGAAGGATGTAACAATTTCTTTAGGATAAAATACCTTGTTAATATTTATTGATTATTTTCTAAAAACCTATATTAAATAAAAAAACAATTTGACAACAGGAATAAAAATATTTCCCTTAGTTCTATTATCTAATGATTAATAGAAAAAGGGTAAAAATGGAAGCCCTCTAGCCAACATGAAACTATCTAAACTTTCACAATCTTAAAGGTAAACTTATATTTTATTTCTTATAAATAATAACAAAAACAAATGATATTTTATACCTTATAAGTAAAAAACAAAATAATTAGCAACTGAAAAATAAATAAATAATATGACTAAAGTGAGGTTGAAAAAATGAGTATCAGAATGTCCTATACACTATAGTGTCGGAAATAAGACCGAAATACAATACATTCTGACAGAACCAAAAAATTGATTAGACAAAGAAACAGGGTCACATTAAAAGATTTTCTTTCACATTAACAGAATTCTGCTCAAATTGTTTAAGAGTATGGTTTTGTTTATTATTACTCATTATTTTATAGAACTTAAACATTTATTGATAAAATTAAGTACACATCTATAAAATCACCTCAGCACTCAAATTTTTCTTTGTAAAAATAAAAAATTATTTAACAACAAAATATTTATTAACAGAATAAATTTATTCATTATATTTATAATCAATTTTTAAATTTATTCAGTTATATATTTGTTAAATAGCACAATTTGTTTAGAAAATATTTCCTTTAGTTCTAATTCTCTTTGACAGGATAAAATGTTAAGTATTTAAATTTTGATTTTCTAATTGATTAGTTGTTTACACGTATATATTATAATAATTACATTATCATTTAAATTAAATGGGATCTAAAGTCCGTGTTAAAAAGTCAAATTGCACTAAATGTAAGTGAATTAGACTTATCAGGGAACAAGTTGATTATTAGGTCTTATTACCTTTAGGTCTTTTTTTATCCCATTACAGCATTGAGTGTCTTTATTTCCTAATATTACACCCAATGATCATGAAATTATTGTAATGTACAGTAGAAGCCCTCTTATCCAGTCTCAGTTCTATTGGTTTAATGGGCGCCTAGCTAGGGGTGACTCCTCTTTTGACACCTGTGTCACCGACCTTTCTGACCTTGTAAATAAAATATAAAATGTATTTTTCACCACTGTTTTGCGAAGATATCTGTCTGTTGTAGTTAGTTAAACAGTCAACCACCAAGATTCTGGGGAAACCTATTTTTTTTAGGTGAGACTTAAAAGGTTGACTGGCCATTTTGTTATCCAGGTATGGGTTCCGTCCCAAAGAGGCTGATTAAGAGGGTTTTCACTGTACAAAGTATATAACAACTGTATGATAATCTATTAAGGAATTCAATTTTAACAAGTAAAAAAAGGAAGATATATATTTCTATATTTGGTTATTATTTAGAGAGAGAGAGAGAGGAAGAAAGGGTTTAATATTAAAAAATGTTTCCCCTTATTTCTTATGTTCTAAGTATATATTACATTTAATAATAAAAATTTTCAAAATTCCATGTCATATAAATCTTACAATGTTTTGAAGAACTATTAAATACATTATAAATTGAATCACATACGCTACAGGTCTAGAAATTATGAAAATATGTATTTCCCAATAGTTTATGTTCACAACAAAATCTCTTTTTCCACATTAAACTTGATATATATATTATCAAATTAAAAAACAACTGAGCATTTCCAATATCATATCAAATCACTTCATATTTCAACATTTATAAATTTAATGTGATAAAAAAATAACATTCTACACAGCCTTTCTTCAAGAAGCAATTTTTGCAAACAGACTTTCTTCCTTCATCAACAGATAACAATAAGTGTATAAAACAGACATTTACAATTTTACTCATTAAGCACAATTATAAAATGTTCGGTACGACTAATACCAAGTAGTATAGCTAATAAACAGAAAAAAGAGATCAAACATTGAATTATTTACATGCATTTGTAAATATTAAAATAATTAGATAGTTGATCAGGCAATAAGTTGATCAAACTTAAAAAATAAATAGCATAATATGTTTGAAATTACTAAATTAATGCCTAAACTATTAAATTATTGCACATTTAGTAAGTTTATTAGTAAGTTTATTACCTTACTACAAGGATAAAATAAAAACAAACCAATAATAGTATAGAACAACTTGATTGTAAAGATGAACACGTTAACAGCTCAATATTAGAGCAGTGAGGGCATGTTTAAGGACTCAAATAATGTTTAAGACTTAACTTACTAAAAATTAACAAGTTAACTAAATAGTTTGTGAGAGTAGGTGATTTAACCTTTAACATACTTGCCGTAACAGAAAAAAAATTCAGTGTATCCAGATCCCGCAGATGTTTATGAAAATAGCCATTCATATCAAAATGCATTTTGTTTTTAAACAAATCACTAATTTACTATATTAAATGTGGGACTATATATTGAGGGCTATCTCTCTACGTAATTTTAATATTTGTTTATTTAACAAAGTAACTTCTTTATTTGCAACTTATTGTGTGTTCTTAGACACTGATGACCTTATGAAGGTTAGAAACTGCTTTTTTAAATAAACAAATTGCAATTTACATGTAGAGCAGCCCAATATGACACTTACATACTTACTGTCCCTTAAAAAATTCAATTTTAAAAGCAACATTAATAAAATCTTATGATACACCCACTTAAAAGATTAATTAGCTGCTGGTTCTTGTATTAAATAATTTAAAACATACTTTCTGTTCTTTAACAAATACAATTTTAAAAGCAGCACTAATCAAATCTTACAATATTAACTAATTTAAAAGAATAATAATAATAAATAATTAAAAATGAATTATCCATAAGACGCATTGATTTAATATGTTACCAACAAGTGTTAGGGAGTTGATTTGGGCCTTCAGACATTAAAAAAAAAGTTAAAACAATAAAAAAACATTAAATTTTTGGACACAAAAGATGGATACTAAATTATGATTTTCACCATTTTTTTGCAAAAGAAAACTTGCATATTTAAATTTTTAAATAGAATGTAATCTTTTTTTCTCTCTTGATTTGAATACTAAACAACTCAAAGATACATTTTTGTTTGTAAGAATAAAACAGGTTTAAATATAAATTAAAGGTAAATACAGAATTAAAGGAAGCAGGAAATCAATGTAGCCTACAAAATAACATTGTTTCTTTGATCTCACAAAGGAAGAATTGTAAAAAAAAATGCAATGCTCCTTCTCATGTAAAAACAGATGTAGAGTAAATGACTCTAGCACCTTTAAAACCAAATTTGATTACTACTTTAGATGTTTAGGCCTTAAAACAATTTTAAATGTATACTTCATTGATCCTTTACCCCAATCAAGTATCAAAACTTAAATGAGATTATTCTTTTTTTCAAAGTCTTTTCAAGGCTGAAAATCCAAGTAATAAATTGGAAAATATCAGCACATTAGAATAGACATTCCTACCTGATTCAGTCTGTGCACCATACATTATAAACCTTCTTTAACAATCAGTCTTTTTACAGTCAATTATCACTATCTTTTTTCTCAGCAAAGTAAAAATAAAAGCACTTTCCCCTAAAAACTTTTAAAGAGAAAATTTAAAATCTATTTATATATATTCTCTTTATATAACAATGTAATTTAATTTATTAAAACACAATAAAAATTATTGATATATAATATTATGTATTTTAAAACACATTATTTTTATAAAATATATTTATATTATTCGATGTTCAGTTATATAAATAACACTTAACTATTATGTTATAGAGTTTCATTTAAATTGTTTAAGGTTTGATAAATTACACTTAAAAATCAGTTGATAATTAAACCTATTTGACATATATAATATTGATAAGTTTATATTTACAACTGTAGAACCAAAGAGAAACCTGCACCATAAATATCTGTAAATGATTATTTGTCTAAAATATTTTGGCAAATATTAAGTTGTATAAATATATTTCATAATGAAACCACGAATCCTTTTTTATTTTAATCTATCTAATGCCATAAAGATAATGCAGGAAATAATTCAGAACTCAGTTTATTTTTTGTTAGTGGTAAAGTTACTCAGGTAGCACTTTTGATAACTTTGACACCTGATGACTAAGTTCCGAACAAGAGTTATCTTTTGATGTTAAATTACCAATCTAAATAATTATCAGTAGACTTAGAAATGCTATCAACTAAATATAGTAGGGCTACCAGATAGTTTTACCTGAAAATCCCCATGATATTTAATGTTTATATTTTTAAGTTATAAAATCTCATATTCTTATTAATTATAAGTAAATTTTATTTGATTCTCGTTCAGCACAATTCTGTCATTTTTGCGCTCAAAGCATAACACATGATCATTAACAAATGCATTAGGAGGGTAAAATTTCTTGAAACGAACTTTCTTTCTTTTTTTTCTATCTTTACATTAGTTTTCACCCTAGGAGTAACAACTTCCTCAATTAAAAAAAACTGAGTATATTTTTCACAACTACTCTATTAATAATTATCAACAAGAATTGATTATAGTTTTTTTTCGACACTAGAATGAATAAATATATTTAAAATTATAATATTCTATTTTAAATAAATATATTTTCCAAGGTAATTTCATATGTAATATATTAATTTTCAAGAGAGAACCAAAGCAGCTCATTTTTCCAAAAAAAAAAAAAAAAAAAATGCTCTTGTCTCTTAACTCACAACAGAAGTTCGGTCAATCATTATTCAATTCTTAATTCCTAACAAAATATGTATGCCTTATAAATATAAGAATACAAACATTTAAAAAGGATTAATTGTGTCTTACAGAACATTAATATTTTTGTCCTCCCCATTTCATCTTGAATTAGGTGGATAATATTCAAATTCAATTTAACCAAAACTGCAAAGCCAAAATATTTATGTAGAAACAGGTACATCAGGAGTTTGGGATTCGGGAGTTTTTTGCGCTTCTATAGTTTTAATTTTATTGTGTGACTTCATGTGCACTGTCATGCGCCTGACTGTTGTAGATTCAAAATCACACTCTTTACATTTAATAGGGTTTTTATTGTGTCGTGTGTACAAATGTTTGACTAAACACGTTTTCTTAGTAGTGGAGTACTTACATTGCTCACAAGAAAACCTTTTAATGCCGTCGTGTTTTGAAGCCATATGTGCATCAAGATGGATCTTCTGAGCTGCTGAATATTCACATAAAGTACAAGCAAAAGGTTTAGTAGAACTATGTTTAGCAGCTACGTGATTTAAGAGATGATTTTTGGTTTTAGCCGAATACGGACAGAGTTGACATTGAAAAGGTCTCATATCCTGATGCTTTCCTTGGATGTGTAGAGTAAGACTTACTTTGTAAGCGGTTGTGAAGTTACAGATCTTACAGACGTAGGGTTTTATACCCTGGTGTTTAATAGCTTCATGTGACTCTAATCTTCCTTTATGAGAAGTCTGATAACCACATTGGAAGTGAGAACATACAAACTGTTTTGAAGCAGAATTTGTCATCTCCATTTGACTGTCAACTATTTGTCTTGGTATGCTGGTGTAACTGCATTGTTCACAGGGAAATGACTTTTCCCCGAGATGGGACATCCCGTAGTTCATTAAATTACCTTTGAGACCTGTTGTATGTCCACAATATTTACATCCTGGTATTGTATAACCACTGCTGGCCGTGTCTTTATCTCGAGCAAACGTAAACTCGTCAAAGAATGTCATAGGAGTTGCATATTCAGACCATGGGTTCCTCAAATATCCATTAGTTTCTTCTCTAGATTTGAGCTCAGCAGCATTCAATATTTTAGCTAAAATAAATAAAAAATAAAATTATGAGATAATCATAAATACAGTCAGAGATGTTTTCCTATCTACTTTTAATAACATAATTTTTAAATTTATTTGGGAACAAATGCATTACTCAAAGGATTAATATATCTTGTAATGGTGATTACAATTTAAGCCTTTATTATTTTTATTTTTCTATTTTACTTTAAAATCCATGATTACTTCTCCGGATTAAGACGAAGTAAGCAAGGTATAGCGTTTAATCATCATCTCATTTAAAGCAGGCCATTGGATATCTAAATGCTTCACCATTATGTTTGGCAATTAATTAAACTAATTTAAATTCAGGGCAAGCTAAATAAGCCAGCCTTAAGCCAATATAATTTCAAGATAAAAAGAACTTTTTATATACTACGTTTTTAAATTTTCTGTTGAATCGTATGTAATGTTGATAATATAATTGTTATTGTTATATAATATATAATGTTAGTGAAAAAAAAAAAAAAATAGTTCCGAATTTATTTACTTCACATAAATGACAACCATCTAGAGCAGGGGTCGGCAACCCGGCGCCCGGGGGCGCCGTGGCGCCCGCGGTGGATTTTTAATGCGCCCCCACTCACCTAAAGGTTAAAAGACTATATAGTAGGGTAAAACAAATAAAATTAAAAATTAATTTTTTATAAAGTTTTGAAAAAAAAAAAAAAAAAAAAATCAAAACATTGGTCATTTTTAAAGACATGTAAATGTAAATAAGACATGTATATATACATATATATTGATAGATACAAAAATATGTTGCAAATAAGGAGGATACATGTTAAGTTTTTGGAACGAAGTTTCTTATGGTACGCAAAATCCGTCACGAAATTTACCGATGGCGATAACTTGTGTAAAAGTTGACCGACTTAGTTGAAATTTGGTACACATGTTCATTTTACCAATGCCCAAGACAAGTTCGTCGGACAACGTTATCCGTCCAAGCGTTCACGCGCAACACTCAAGTAAACGTAAGCGCCAAATTAAAAAATTGGAATTTTTGGACGGGAAAAAATTCTAACCTCATCAATTTAATGAGGCAAACAACTTTTTTAAATAGATTGTTTTAGTAAAATGAACACCAACACTGCTATGAAGTGATGAAGATCGCTAAATTTACTAAAGCGGACGAAAACGATTAAAATAAAGAAAACAACGTTTTTACCGATATCTTACGTTCTAACGTAACGATTTTAATGCAACTCTGTATACATCACCTATAGTACAATTGAAACAAGCACGTAACATATCAACCTGATACAAGCAGAATTTTTTGTGTATTAATGATTTATATTTTTTATTTTAATATTTAATTGGAATAATTTTGCCGACGGGGTCTGAGAGGACAGTTCGTTCCTACCGAGTGTCCCACGATTTAGTTATTTATTTTACAATTTACTTATTTAATTATTAAGTTTTTTCTTACTGTTCACAAGAACTTAAATTAGTTGAAACATAATATTGTTTTCCACTTATTGCATTTTTCTGTTTTTATTGTCAAATAATACCAAAATTTTTTTTTAATTTATAAAATGTTTTGTTTTGTCAATTTATAAAAAAAATGTTTTCCATTATATTTCACAAAAAAAGGGTTTTTTTTTCAATGCCTACCGATCGATATGCGCCCTCGGTTATTTTCAAATCTTATATTGCGCCCTTATACACAAAAAGGTTGCCGACCCCTGTAGAGAGCTGATCTTAAACATATAAAAATCGGTTCGAGACAACTCAGACAAACTTTCTCATATACGAGTTCATAATTACATAGCCCAGTGTTTTCCATTTATTAGTTTTCGTATGTACATTTAATTATTATTGAACATTTCATCGAAATGTATCATAAAAATAACTTCTCCTGGGGGGGGAATCGAACCCGGGCTCTCTCCGTCCGCGTTTTAAGCTATTTTCTCAGGAACTAGATTTTTCCCGGGAAAACGGCTTATATCGTTAGATTCGTATTTAAATGGACTACATTTTAGAATTTTTTCATCAAAATCGTCGGAACCGTTTTCGAGAAATAATTTTTTTTCACGTTTTTTCAGAGTTTTTGGGGGGTAGCGCCCCAAAATTTAGAGCTAAAATTCATTTCTCGATTTCGCCTCGGGGTATGATTTTTCTGAACATGTATGCCAAATTTCATCAAAATCGGCCCAGTAGTTTAGGCTCCAGACGTCTGCACAGACGACAGACGACGGACAGACATTTTTTAAAAACCACTTTTTTGGACTCAGGGGACCTCAAAACGTGTAAATCCATCAAAATCTCAAAATCGAATTTCCGCGCTATCACAATACTTTCTCTTTACATGAGAAAGTAAAAAGGACAAATCTTTGTACAACGGATCTCCCCAACACCAAATCTAAACCGTGCCATCGAAATATTTGAAATAATATAAATATTATAATCGATAAATAATATAATCGATGTATTTACTGTTTTGCTGTCATTCAATGTTTATCTCTTTTTTATAAAAATCACAAATTTGAAACTTGTCAAAATGAAGATTGTAAATATGGGATAACAAATAAAATAACTGGCGGATTTTTTCCGAACTATCTTTCCATACAGCAAAATTTGCTGAAAACCAATTAAATTCTGCTGAAAGATGGCTAAAAGTATTAAAATAATGCATTGTCATTGTGTTCTGAGCTATGATAAAAGTTTCAAATGTCTAGCTATTCGGGAAGTTAGTTAGAAATCGATTGACAGATTTGTACCGGACAAACAAGAAAGCAAGCTAATAAAAACGCAGTAAAATTACATTGCAGGATGCTTTTGAGGGGCCAGGGCAAAATTTGTAAGATGATATTTAAGGCTGTAGTAGTTAAGCAGTTGATTGACAGTAGTAACTTGACAGTTAGTGGAGTTAAGCAGATAATTTATTTCCTGAATTAAAGTAAATTATTAATCTGAATTTATTAGGCTGAGATGAAAAAGTTTATTTTATTGTTGTCTATAAAAGTGAATAACTATGTTTACAAAATACTCTCTGTATACCAACATATTATCTAAATCAGGGGTTCCCAAACTTTTTTGGTGACGTACCACTTAATATATGTCTTGACTTTTTCATGTACCAGGGCGTTTTTACAGAAGAAAGGGGGTCCGGGGGCCTTCCCCCAGAATAATTTTGAGTTTTGCAGGTTAAAAAACTTAGGGCTATTCATTAATACAAAAAGGGTCGGCAGGTCAAATTTTTTTAATGCAGTAACTTTTTTAAATTTAAGTTGTACCAGACCAGAGTACTGTATCATTATTTTTTTACCTTCAATCCCCGGGATAGAGGGTAGGTGTTTGAGGATGATTGTTAAATTAAAAATGACAAAATAAAAATTGTATTTAAAAAAAAAAGAAAAAAAAAAAAAAAATCACGAAAGAACATCAAATTAGAACATAAAATAACATAGAACTTAGAATATTAATAAAAATTGTATTAAAAAAAAAAACATTCATAAATAAAGAACATAATGAAACAATATGTCCGAATAAACAATGTGGTTAGGCAGGTTAATGGGATGTACATGCTTGCAATAATTGGCTCAAACTAACAATGTCTGGCGTGATGGGGCTGAGTTCTAAAGGTAAATAATTCTCAATGCAGGACAGTCTGTTTCTATACTTGGTTTTGAGGTATATAAGGGATATACACTCCTAACAACAACAAACATTTATGCGGCGCGTACCACTGGATACGATCCCTCATACCACTTGTGGTACGCGTACCACAGTTTGGGAACTGCTGATCTAAATAAAGCAATAGGTAAAATTTTCACACCTCTATACTATATAATTTTGCTCTGCATGTAGGACTCATGTCAGTTCTTAATGTTCATATGAAATTTGTGTGAATAATCAAAATCCGATTGCAGCTATGTAGAGGATTAAAATCAAATTTCTTTTAAAAAATGTAGATATGTATCAGGAATCAGGACACATTTGAAATTTAAATTAATATAGCATAGTTAATTTGTTATAGTCATAAAGGAATAAGGCTGTGTAATAAATCCTGTAATTTCATGACATATAAATAAGTATTTATAATGAAGTTCACATTTCTTTTATACACCAGTTATTAAATTGAAAGCAATACCAATATTGTATGTAATGGTTACTTACAGTGGTCCTGAGGGATGTTATGAATTGGCTGATATGATGGGATATTTGGCATCAATGGTGTAGATGGGAACGAATCTGTGCATGTAACTGGTCCCTCAGAAGCCTTTGGACCTAGCATTAATATACAATTTATAAAATTTATTATAAATGGAATAATACAGAAAGTATGCTTGCTACCTTGAAATTACTGTAATTTTCTCCATTGCATTATAATCAACACCCCTAAGTATTTATAGTGGTAAAGTCAATGGAGTAAATATATAATATAAAAAATTATATCATATAAATATATCATTTAAATAATTTTATATTTAATGTTACAGGTAACAACAAACTTCTAACAAATGAACATATGTCACATAAACCCATCAATTAGATCACATTAAACTTTAAACTGGATGCTAAAAAGTATTGGGTCAAAACAGGGTGAGAAAAGTGTAGACGACTACTTCATAAGATGGATATGACATCTTCTGGCCTGAAATCAGAGGTATTTCTTAAAACTATTAAATTATAACGATACTAAAATTTACATAATCAAAAAGTGCAAATCCACTAATTCTAAATGACAGGTGGGACGACCACTTAGATTAGCTCCCTTATTTCTTCAAATTTACAACTTTATCCTATATGTATAAGAACCATTTTCAAGAATGATACTTTTGAAATAAATTTATTTTTTAAGTAACCTGAGCAATTTACCTGATATATGCTGATGTAGTTATCCAATTAGGTTATAAAATTAAGATTAAAAGTGTTTTTTTTTTATTAGTGATGACAAAAATTAAACAATTTTTTTTTAAAAAAAGAAACAGATAAGAATAACTTAAACAAAGAAAAGTGTTGTTACAATAATTAATTTGATAAAATAAGTGCATTATTTACACCATTTTTAATAGTCCAGAATGATTGAACCAAATAATTATTGTTCATGGATTCTGGACTATTAAAAATAGTGTATATAATTTCTCTTTATTTTTTAAAAATGAGTTTAATTTCTGTGAAACTAGATATCAATGGCTAAGAAGTGATACCTTGTAACTATCAAAATGGTGATTTTGAGATTTTCATTATATTGGCCTTGGGAGGCTTGTCTACAAGTACATGTGAGATATCGTAAGTGAAAAAAAATCCTTCACATAGAAAATGGGCAGTCGTGACATCTCGTATCAGATTCGCAAACTATTTGTTATGTGATAGCTTGTAACTACAGGTGTAATGACACCTCGTATGTGTTTCTGGTGTATGTGTTGTGGTGAAGGTTAGTTGTGACACCTCATAACTGAGCTGCTAATTCGTAAATGACACCTAGTATGAATTCATTTTATTAAAGAAGTGGCGTAGTGAGAACTCATAACTACATTATTTTATGAGCTGCTATAATTTGACAGTTATCAATGTTTCAGAAGGGTTACATGTTAAACTTAGTCAGTTAAAGTAATTTTTTTTAAAATAGTTTTTTGTTCCTCTTGTAAACTTAACATTTTGAAGATACGAGGTATCACTTCTTAGCCATCAATATGTTTGATTGATGTGGCTTAAAAGTATATTCTCTGACAAGTTTTATTATTAAAAAATATTTTAATCTTAACTTTATAACCTAATTTGATCAGTATATATCAGGTAAATTGCTCAGGTTACTTAAAAAAAAATTATTTAAAAGTGTCATTCTTGTAAACGGTTCTTATACATACATGATAAAGTTGTAAATTTGTAAAAATAAGCGGGACAATCTAAGTGGTCCCACCTATCACTAAAAATTAATGGATTTGCACTTTTTGTTGATGTTAATGTAAGTATTGTTATAATTGATTAGTTCTAAAAAATACCTCTTGTTTCAGGCCTAAAGATGGCCCTCTAGGAATGAAATATAGCCAATCTTATGAAGAAGTCGTCTGCATTTTTCCCACCCTGTTTTTTTTTACTTATTAGCATCTATAATAACTAGAGACCTCAACCTAATAAAAAAATCGGTCCGAGACAACTCAGACAAACTTTCTCATATACGAGTTCATAATTATTTAGCCCAGTGTTTTCCATTTATTAGATTTCGTATGTAAATTTAATTATTATTGAGCATTTCATTAAAATTTATCATAAAAATAACTTCTCCCGGGTGGGGAATCGAACCCGGGCTCTCTCGGTCCGCGTTTTAAGCTTATTTCTCAGGAACTAGATTTTTCCCGAGAAAACGGCTTACATCGTTGGATTCGTATTTAAATGGACTATATTTTAGAATTTTTTAATTAAAATCGTCGGAACCGTTTTCGAGAAATAATTTTTTTTCAGGGTTTTTAGGGGGTAGCGCCCATAAATTTAGAGGTAAAATTCATTTCTCGATTTCGCCTCGGGGTATGATTTTTCTGAACATGTATGCCAAATTTCTTCAAAATCGGCCCAGTAGTTTAGGCTCCAGACGTCTGCACAGACGACAGACAGACAGACAGACATTTTTTAAAAAACACTTTTTTGGACTCAGGGGACCTCAAAACGTGTAAATCCATAAAAATCTCAAAATCGAATTTTCGCGCCATCACAATACTTTCTCTTTATATGAGAAAGTAAAAAAAAGTTGATTACAGATCCATAAATAATACTAAATAAATACCCATCCTGTGATAAATTCATTAGCCTAGATAAGATTACTCAAAATAAAATTAGAACCAAATTAATAGAAAGCAAAACTCACTTTCATTTACATCTAGTGCTGTGACAGGAGTAAACATTTCATGATCTATATTTTCCCAGCTATTTTGAGTGCTAACAGGGGGTGCATCTGAAAATTAAGATAAAGATAAGTTAATACAACAGATACTGAAAATATACATAAGTGAAGGATTATTATTTCGCACAATTCTAAATTTTAGCCAACCTGTCTTTTGAGTAGGGTATTCTTCAGTTTTCCCATGAGTAGCTAAGTGACCACTGAGAGCATCCTTGTCCATGGTAGTGAATTCACAGATGTGACAGTATAATAGCTTTTTCTTGGGTGCAGCTTTAGTTTTATATTTTTCATTGTGAGATCGTTTGTGTTTGCTTATACCTCTTTTAGTACTGCACGTAAATTCACATTTATCACATTTTATCTCATTGTTACTGTGTCTAGCCAACATGTGTCTTTCCAAATTGTTCTTCTTAGTAGTACAGTAATCACATTCCTCACAAGAGAAACGCTTGTGGCCATCATGTTTTGAAGCTATATGTGCATCGAGATGAATTTTCTGTGCTGCTGAGTATTCACAGAGAGTGCAAGCATAAGGTTTAGTAGAACTGTGTTTAGCTGCCACATGACTAAACAAATGATTTTTTGTCTTGGCTGAGTATGAACAAAGGTCACATTGAAAAGGCCTTAAATCCTGATGTTTACCTTTAATGTGCAATTTCAAACTCACCTTGTATGCTGTGGAAAAATCACATAATTTACAGGCAAAAGGTTTAGCACCATCATGCTTAATCGAAACATGAGCTTTAAGTCTTCCTTTTTGAGAGGTTTGATAATCACATATAGAACATGCAAATGGTTTAATAGCAGAATGCATTGCTGCAGTATGGCGATCTAGTATATGCTTGTTGATAGTAGAATAATCACATTCTTCACAAACAAAAGCTTTTTTCTTATGTTTTGTTGCAATATGGTAAGAAAATTTTCTTTTGCAATCAGAAGAGTAGTCGCACATTTCACAAGCATATAGTCCACTTTCATCTTCGGTCTTAATCGATTCATCTTCGGTCTTAACCGATCCATCTTTTGGTGAACTCGGAATATCATCAAATAGTGAAACAGGAGTAGAGAATTCCATCCAAGAATCTTTATTACTTGTTTCTTCATTCAACTCGTCCTCTTTGAGAATGTTATCAATGTTTTGATCTGAAGAAAAAAAAATAGATGTTAGTTTAACATTATATACGCAAAAGTCAAAGAGATACTTCAAATCAATAACCAATTTTACCAAGAAGAATAATAGGAATAAAATAGTAAAATTTGCACTATTCTTTCAATAACTAATATAACATCAAAACAAGTCTAAAACGATAATGTTTCTTTACTTACTAGTTAAATACATTTAAATCTGTCGGACAGTTTCCCGTTAGAGAAACTGTCATAAAAAAAGAACTATCATAAAAAGGAGTACATTTGGGCTAACTCAGGAAAGATTAATTGCATTATATAAACATATATATATATTTAGGTTTGTTTCAATGAAGTCCATGGGAAGTGCTACCTCCCTAAAAACTCTGAAAAATCAATTATTTCGTAAAACAGTTCCAACGATTTTAATAAAAAAAAATTAAATTATATGTAATCCATTTAAATACAAAGCTAGCCATTTAGAACAATCTATTTCCCCGAAATATTGATGAAAATAAATCTGATTTTGTTTAAAATTGAAATAAAAAAGTAAACAAACACCTGTAGAACACTTTTTAAATATGTTTAAACATAAATAAATTAAACGAGTTAATTTATGGGTTTTAAATAAAGTATCAATATCTATATGAGGAAGTTTTGTTTGATTTATCGGACAGATTCCTCTTTCCTACATTTAGTTCTATCAATCACCTTGTAGCAAACCTTTTGCAATTGTTTTTTTCCAGAACATTTTCCAGCTCTGCTAATGTCCATATTTTTTTTGTTTTTTAAGAGTAATTTAATTTTTATGGCCTCAACCCATTATTTCGATTTACTTACTTAGTTGGATTATTTTTAACCTCAAGGGGGTGTAGAGGGACAACAAAGGTGTATCCAAACTTACAGGATACACTTCTTTCTTAGCTATTGACTTGGGGAGTCAATTCTGTAACTTTGAAACCTGCTTGTATATAAAAAAATTGTTATGAAGATAAGCACGCAGCCAATTAATATGAATTTGTAACTTTGTTAGTTGTAAAATTGTTGATAAGTGTTATTGAGATGATTGACATAATTTTATGACATACACGTTATAACTATTCTAATTTTTTAATGAAATTTAAAAACCAAAAACTAAACAAAGAATAGTTGAAAGGAGTTTAGCTCTGTATTGTTATCACTAACAAGGAAATCTCAGCGTAGTTCAGTTCAGATTCACTATGATATATCCATATGAGGAGCCTAGTATCAAAGACGGACATTCGACATTTTTTCCGAATTTCAGTTATCGATTGTTTCTTATAGAAATTTGGCTGCTGTATCAGATTCTGCTATCCTTTTGCATAAAAAACGACCAGAAAATGGGTAAAAATGCAATAATATTTGTAGTTTTGTTTCAAATACGGACAAGTCAACACACGTTTTGCTTCAAAAGTGGACATAACCGAAACAGCCAATCAGGAGGCTGCATTTTACTAACTCGTTCCTATGATGCACTGCGGGCTTTAGCATCTCAATACCTACTCCTACCATTTTGTCATACATGTTTAGAAAAATGATACCCCGAGGGGAAATCGAGAAATCAATTTTAGCTCTAAATTTGGGGGCACTACCCCCTAAGAACTCTGAAAAACGTGAAAAAAAAAAATGTCTCCAATATTATTATTCTAACCATTATTTTCAACGTCATTTTGCTTCAAACGGACAAAACCTTGTATTTGTTTCAAAAGTGGACAACTCCACTATTTAACTCCATTTAGCAGCTAAAATATCAAAGAAATTCACGTTTTCAGTTCTTTTAACTAGTTTTGAGTCTATTAAGAATCTACAGGGAAAAAATCATTGCTCTAGCACATGTAGGATTTGAGCTACAGTTTTTCGGCTCTCCTGTAAAATTTTGAAATGTGCTCTTGTCCGTCTTTGATACTAAGCTCCTCATATATACCTACAAATTTTATAAATATTCCAGTTTTATATTCATCAAATTTGGACATTTGTCAAAAAGTTAAAAAATCAACCCCCAGGGGGTTGTATGCAAGTTGATATCTGCCATTCTCTAGGTCGTAGCCCCCCTGGCGTGGCCTTAAAAGCTCTTTTAAGGTACCTTTATTTTCCATACGGATAACTTTCCGTATGGTGGCTATCTGATAATTATCTCATCCAGCGCCTTGATTCCTAATTTCATTTTGTTTGTTTTAACTTTTGCTTCCGAGCTTACCGAAGGTTATGGAAGCTATGTCATCGTTCTGAAAAAAAAAAATTGTATCTTTAGATCTTTATCATCTTCAGTAAGAATTTTTATCTTTTGTAGGTCGGATAGTCATTGAAATTTATTCGCATTCGTATTTCTCTCCTTCCTCTTCTAGTTGCAATCTGCTCTGTAATTTCCTTGCCTTCTTGAATTGCATCTGGGCTATTGGTCTGTAATACTCCTGTCTATGTTTAAATCAATTCCTTTCTCCTTGAAGTCTAGAATATTTTATCAATCCTTAACAACTGGATAGGATTGAAAAAATAGTCATCCAATTTTTCTTCCTGGCTCAAATTCAATGAAAGTAGTTTTTTTTTTATAATTTAATTAAGAAAACAGTACTCTTCCTTTCAATAATCTTCAGTATTGCTGTCATCATAAGACTGACTTGGCATCCTAAATTTTTAATTATATCAGAATGCTTATTAGTAACAGTTGGTGATTTGAGAAAGTTTGTAGATTTGGCTTTTGTTTACTTCACTGTCAGCTCCTTCTTTTTAGCTTTATTACTCGTGTTTTAAATTTCTTTCAAGTTCAAATCCAACACTCTAAGCAAGGAAGTAACATGACGTATTTGTTTTCACTCATTACTCCTTTTACTTCTTAGAATTACTCAACTTGTTCAAAATAAAAGGGTTATCACATCTACACTCAGGAATGATTGTCTACATAGTATTTGTTCTACATGTTGTTTATTGACCCATCGTATGTGTACCTATAGAAAAGATTAACCAGTAACGGCAGTAATTCCAAGCAACTATGACACATTCTGGTTCATAGTGATAATATCTCATTGTATTTTATACAAGTTTAAGCAAGGGTTCATTATCTTTTTCATTCATAGAAGATGATAGGGGTTATTTTGTCCCCCTATCTATTTATCTTAATAACAATATACCTTGGCATGTATTGTTGACTGAACAGTAAAGTAAAATTAGCTAACTTAAATAGGCTCAGTAATTCTTTAAATTTTCTCTTATTTAAAAAAATGTAGATATCTTGTTGTTTTTGTAGAGCCTTCAACTATGTAATTCAGGAAACATGTAAACAATGAAGAACTTATCAACTTTTAAAATAAGAATGGAAGAAACTAACGCCTTATATCTACTTATTGTAAACATTTAATCATAAACAAAAAATTATAGATGGACTCCTGTCTTCATTTCAAAAGAAAAAAAAAATGTAGGTCATGGGCCATGGTCAATATCAGTTGACTTGAAACATGTAAGCAACTACGAATTAAGTGGGTCAAACTTTGTTAAAGAAAACTAGAATAAATAAATAACAAAACTATATTACAAACCGTACGTGAAACAAACCCTCTGTGATATGAATGCAAGGCGTTAATGTCAAGCTAGACGTTTTATACTTAAAAAATTACCCTGTAGTATAAAAACAAACTTACTTGATACAGATTCTGCCATTTTTTAACAGGAAATTTATGGTTTTACATCAGAAAGAATCAGTAATTTAATATTACGATAAATTGGTAGTTTCAGAGAAAATAAATTTTGACCACTTCATACTAACAGAAGAAAGAATCAATAAAAAGCAATAAAAACAAATGAAAACAACGATATGGGGTGAAAGTATTAAAAAATCCTGTTTACAAATAACTTAAGTTAGAATATCCAGGTTCAATCAGGTTCAGTTATACTTGTTAGAAGTTATAAGGGTTTAAACTACTTTCGGATGCATTCGAAATAATATTCTTCTTACAATATAGTTTTAAATGCAATTATTTTGGGTTTATGTTTTATGAATTTATAAAATCAAAAAAGTGAATTACATACACAGAGTAGGTCATATATTATGAGTTGCAGGCTCGCACAGCTAGATTACTTGTTTTTAGTCAAATAATTTATTGTCAGCTATTTTTCATTACTTCCCTCCTTTTAATAACATCAAAACCAATCAACCATTTCAGAATCGTTGTATCAGCCATTTTAAGCGTTTAGTGTAGAATATGGCTAGGGATTTGTTTGTCTTTGCTTGCCCTACGCCAGTCTGTTTCATTTCAGCCACTTATTCTACAGCAGACCCATAAAAAAGGTCTTGTTAGGTTTGAAGATTACTTCAGCCTCATATCGTATGTATTATATATTTCCCCTTATATATATTATATATCATATTCTCTCAAAGAGAATTGCAACCTTTTTACCTATTTTGCACTGAACACTACAAGTAAATTTATAGCGAAATATTTTTGCCTGAAATCGTATTAAATTTAGAGGTTTTGACGTTGTTCCCCCCAGACAATAATTTAAAACAGGGGTAGCACTAAAAAAGCATCCCTCAAAAACATAATTGGTTGCCATATTTTTATGGTAATGCGTCGTATGGCGTGTTAAATGAAATAGCAGGACGCAGGATGCCCTGAGTACAAATATGAACAGGGTATCCCAAAAAATTATACACACTTTTAAGAAATTATAAAGTCGATATGTATTTATTTTTTAAAAAAGTAGTGCGGGAGTGCCCCATCTTACTGAAAATAACTACCTTCACGATGTGATTTCCTAACTTTGATGAAATCTTGCCAAACGGGTGAATGATTGACCGTAGGGGTTTTATAGATTATAGAACACCCTGCTCTTTAACCAGAACTCACACCACTAGGATTTTTTTATGGACTAAGTCTACGCTTTATTGAAACCTTCTACAGTCGCTGAATTAAGAGCAGCTATTGAACAAGAGGTGCTTCTTTAGATCGTTACTCCTCTATGGTTTTTTTTTTTTTTTTTTTTTTTTTTTTTTTTTTTTTAAGAATATAAATGACGTTGACTAAATAACTATTAAGACAAAGGGCTGTTAGTCCAATCTAGTTGGGGACAAAGGAATATCACACTTCTGTTTTTATAAAGAAAGTGAGTATCAGTCAAAAGAATACCGTTCACCATCTTTAGATTTTTACTCCATTCTGTTTTTTTAAAAAAAAGGAGGAGTAACACTCTTAAGAAGTGTCGTATGAGAATGCACACATCTATACCAAACGAATTAATTCATGGTATTTATGATACCATTTGCTTCGCTTTGTCAGCAGTGCCTGGACCAGAACGGTAATCTGTTTGATTACAGGTTGCGACAAAACAATTAAAAAATAACAGTAGCTTCTATTACATTTTGAAAATAAAATGTAATTTAATAAACACTGACTTTATAGTTATTTAAAGTGTGTATACATTTTTTTGGGACACCGTGCATTTTGTTGCGTTGTATCTTTGTGCCAAAATTGCGTTTTTCGTTTGTGCTGAATACATATATGTACTTAGCATCTTTATTTATTTTGTCATATACGTAGTATATGTGTAATATAGTATAGAAAGATGGTATTGGGATGAATAGACAATTAGATTTTGATATTTTTATGGATTTGATAATTTACACATGAGTCCAATAAAGCGGTTTTTAAAAATTGTTAGTACTGTGCCGATTTCGATGAAATTTGGCATACATGTTTGGAAAAACCATATCCCTTGGCGTAATCTATAAATTAATGTTTGCTCTAAATTTGGGGGTGCCCAAAAACTGGTGAAGAAAGGCCGTTTTCTTTTATTATTAATTATTTTACATAATTTCTTATTATTTTAATCCATAAATTACTTCTGCCTTTGGATTCCTCGACTCCAGAAAGTCGAAATACACATCTTTAATTTGTTTCTTTTCTTACCCTCTGCAACTGATTTTCTCTTTAATATTTTCCAACATTTTCTACAGAATCAGTGTAGCATATCACATAAAATACATAAGAAAAATATAAGATTGTAGAAAGAAGCTAAATTAAATTTATTCATGAATATAAAGTGAGTTTTTCCGCGCGATTTTCACGTTCTTGTTGAAACTGTGGGATAAACGGGTAGAGAAGACTGTGTCATTTTCCCTGGAGGGAACCTCCTGCCCATGTACATCAGTCTATTTTGATTGACTTATTTATTCACACGTCTTCTCTCTTAAAGTGTATTCTTGTGTTAGAAAAAACAAGCCAAACCAAATGATCATTGATAGGCAATGACAATAGACTTTTTTTGAGGAGAAAAAGAAGTTAGTGAAAATAACATGTCATATTTTTCTTGAACATATTCTTTAAAAAAATACAACATATTATGAGTGATTTCTTAAAAGTTGGGATGCGGAGTTATTAGAAATGAATGTTTTGCTTATGAGTTTACCGAAGGCACAAACATTGTGAACATTCTGACGAACAATATTTTTCATTCAAAAATGTCATGACAGAAATCCGTTTCAGACATAAGGGAACATTTTTGGGTTCGTGTCTGTGTTCAAAATTTTTGCGAACCAACTTATCATAAACTGATCGTGCGACGTTAATGAAATTTGGGTGGAGGTTACAATTAGCCCATTGTTGGCCCCGTATTAATTTAAACATTCTGCGTCCATTACTTCCCCAAGCATATTTTGCTTCCGAGCTTACCGAAGGTAACGGAAGCTATGTGATCGTTCTGAAGATCGAAAAACTTTTATGTCTCCGATTTCAAAAATTCCAAGACAGAAATCCGTTTCAGACATCAGGGAACATTTTTGGATTCGTGTCTGTCTGTCGCTCAATTTTTGCGAACCAACATATCTTAAAAACTACTCGTCCGATTTTATTGAAAATTGGATGGTATAGGTAATAATTAGCCCATTGTTGGTCCCATATAAGTTTCAACTTTCAGCACCCATTTGTTTTTCTTCCACATGCGCACAAACATACATTTATTTACACCTATATCTTCAAAAGTACTCAACTGATTTTTATGAAAATATGATGGTTTGTCGAAAGTAGCCCCAGATTAATTGTGTAGTCTACACTCTTTTTATCTTGCTTGATTGATACTTTAATTCATGTGAAAAAAATAAAAACTTCTTGCATACCAGTCTGCAAGACAGTGAGACATTTTCATGTAACGCTTCTTAGTGTCGTTTTTGGTAACGCATTTTAGTGTCGTTTCTTTCATACCAGCAGGGACGCTGAGAGGATTTGCGGGCCCCTGGGCAAGTTAGCACCTGGGCCCCTTTGAACAAATAAGGGGGGGGGGGGGGGTCCGGGGGTCCTCCCCCGGAAAAAATTTTAAAATTTAATTACCAAAATATGAGTTTTAAAGATTTCTGAGGGAAACTTTGTCCTTAGAGGAAAAGATGTTTGGTGGGGACAAATTTTGATGTTAAACTAAGATGGGCTAAAAAAACAAACAAATAATTGAGTAGTTTTGTAGCAGGTATCATTAAAAAACCTTCTTTTAAACTTTATAAAATACATTATATAAAATAAAACATAATATAAATTGTTTGCTAAAATAGTGAGATTTTTCTCTTAAATTTTTTAAAATTTAAGAGCAAAAGGATGAGTTTTAAGAATTTCTGAGGCCAAGTTTGTCCTAAAAAAAAAGATGTTTGGTGGGGACGAATTTCAAATACATATGTACTGCTGGTTAAGTTTGTATTTGTGTCTGTTTAATTTCCATTGCGTGAATCAACTTTGCCTCAAAAACTTAGCTAGGTCATTAGGGGCCGTCGCAAAAAAAAAAAAATCTTAAAAAAAAACAAAAAAACATTTGCGTTCAGAACTGAATGGTGTCCCCTTACAATAATATAGAAGTATAATTCCAAGTTAGATGTTATTATGCTCTCAAGGGGCCTCTACCGACATTGGTACAAAGATAGGTTTCATGTTTTTTTTTTTAGATTTGGGGGCCCCTTGGCTCCGGGGCCCACCCGCAATTCGGGCCTATTATAGTTATGCCACTAATCACAATATCCATCTTGCCTTCTTAGTTGTTAAAAATCCAGAGCCGCCCCTGGAAACCCGGGGCTCAAGGGGGCCCGAGCCTGTCCCTCCCAAACTTAGCTAGGGCATAGGGGCCCCACGCCAAAAAAAATTGATGAGAAAAGAAAAGAAAGAAACATTTGCATTCAGAACTGAATGGGGTCCCCTTTACAATAGTATAGAAGTATAATTTTAAGTTACATTTTATTATGCTCTAAAGGGGCCGACATTGGTACAAATATAGTAATTTCATGTTTTATTTGGATTTGTGGGCCCCTTGGTACCGGGGTCCGCCCGCGATTCGGGCCCATAGTTATGCCACTAATTACAATATCCATCTTGCCTTTTTTTAGGGTTTCGTTGGTAAAACCAAAAAAAAGAAACCCTTATAGTTTCGTTCCTGTGTCCGTCTGTCACTCTGTACGGTTCCAATAACTTTTGAACCAAAAAAGATATAAACGTGAAACTTTCCAGTATAAAAGATCGTTTTGACGCGCACACAGGAAAAATATAGCGAACTCAATATTATCAGCTGTTCAAATTCAAAATGGCGGATATTTCGCGTCGCGAAAAAAAAATATTTTTTTCAAATTTTGAGTGGGGTATCAAATGAAAGGTATTGAAGAGTAGAATAGAAATATATATACCACTTAGGGATAGTGCTCAATTTTCAGCGCCATTTTGTCAAAAAACATCGAAAATTTGCGTGTCCCCCCCCCTAAAATCGTATTTCCGCTATTACTAAAAATATAGAAAAATATGCAAAATGTGTGGTTTGCTGGGCCATAGAAAAAATAAGATTAGCAATTTGATCTGATTTACTGGAAATCCAAGATGGCGGATAATTCATGTCACTCGAAAAAAAATATTTTTTTTAAATTTTGAGTGGGGTATCAAATAAAAGGTATTGAAGAGTAGAATAGAAATATATATACCACTTAGGGATAGTGCTCAATTGTCAGCGCCATTTTGTCAAAAAACATCGAAAATTTGCGTGTCCCCCCCCCTAAAATCGTATTTCCGCTATTACTAAAAATATAGAAAAATATGCAAAATGTGTGGTTTGCTGGGCCATAGAAAAAATAAGATTAGCAATTTGATCTGATTTACTGGAAATCCAAGATGGCGGATAATTCATGTCACTCGAAAAAATTTTTTTTTTTTAAATTTTGAGTGGGGTATCAAATAAAAGGTATTGAAGAGTAGAATAGAAATATATATACCACTTAGGGATAGTGCTCAATTTTCAGCGCCATTTTGTCAAAAAACATCGAAAATTTGCGTGTCCCCCCCCCTAAAATCGTATTTCCGCTATTACTAAAAATATAGAAAAATATGCAAAATGTGTGGTTTGCTGGGCCATAGAAAAAATAAGATTAGCAATTTGATCTGATTTACTGGAAATCCAAGATGGCGGATAATTCATGTCACTCGAAAAAAAATTTTTTTTTTAAATTTTGAGTGGGGTATCAAATGAAAGGTATTGAAGAGTAGAATAGAAATATATATACCACTTAGGGATAGTGCTCAATTTTCAGCGCCATTTTGTCAAAAAACATCGAATTTTTCAGTGTCCCCCCCCCTAAAATCGTATTTCCGCTATTACTAAAAATATAGAAAAATATGCAAAATGTGTGGTCTGCTGGGCCGTAGAAAAAATAAGATTAGCAATTCGATCTGATTTACTGGAAATCCAAGATGGCGGATAATTCACGTCACTCGAGAAAAAATATTTTTTTAAAATTTTGAGTAAGGTATCAAATGAAAGGTATTGAAGAGTAGTTTACAAATATATATACCACTTAGGGATAGTGCTCAATTTTCAGCGCAATTTTGTCAAAAAACATCGAAAATTTGCGTGTCCCCCCCCCCTAAAATCGTATTTCCGCTATTACTAAAAATATAGAAAAATATGCAAAATGTGTGGTTTGCTGGGCCATAGAAAAAATAAGATTAGCAATTTGATCTGATTTACTGGAAATCCAAGATGGCGGATAATTCATGTCACTCGAAAAAAAATATTTTTTTTAAATTTTGAGTGGGGTATCAAATGAAAGGTATTGAAGAGTAGAATAGAAATATATATACCACTTAGGGATAGTGCTCAATTTTCGGCGCCATTTTATCAAAAAAACTTTTCTCCCCCCCCCCCCCCCCCCCTCCCGTCTAATTTTGTGTTCACAATACCAACGAAACCCTTTTTACGTGAGACTTCACGCCTTACCAATTTTTATTGTAAAAAACCAGAGCCGTCCCCCGGAGGCCCGGGCCCCTGGGCATTGACCCCCTTGCCCCCCCCCCCCCCCTGTCGGGGGCCCTGCATACCAGTCTGCAAGACAGTGGGACGTCGTTTTTTTGGTAACGCTTGTGTAACGCTTTTTGGTGTTGTTTTTGACATTTGGTAACGCTTTTCAAGTTTATGTGCCAAAGTAAAGACATGAAAATGTCAAAAAAATTCGAGCGTGATATTCCTTCGTTTGTAAATTTAGAATTAAATCGAACATATGTTGTGCAAACAAAGTCCTTTTCTTCTTTTCCAGTTTATTAAGAAGTAATCATTTAGCTTCTTCATCCATATTTTTTATAATAAATGCAAAAAATTATAGTTTAACAAAACAAAAAGAAAAAGAAAAATCCATTTTTAATGCAGTCCCCTTTAAAGACAACTTTATTAAAAATAATTTTAAGTATATAAGTTTATTAGGAATAAAATTTTATGTGTTGTGGCGTTTGTCGGTGCAAATCGAAGCAGTAGAACAGAAGTTATAGTGGGGGGGGGGGGGGGGGGGGCGCCGCTGGGGCGCGCGAGCGACTGCTGGATCGGTAGCAAGCGAGAAGCGAAGTGATAAAATAAATAGAAGAAGAGGAAATCAGTGTTTAGTAAAGATATTTTTGAGAGATGTAAAGTTATTTAGCTGTTGTAAAATGTAGAATATATTAAAGGCATTATTATTATTATTGTCGAAAGTAGACCATTGATTGTCCCATATTAATTTCAACCGTCTTTTGTTTTTCTTCCCCATGCGCACAAAAATACATTTATTTACAGATATATCTTCAAAAGGTCATAGTATTCATCTGAAATGTTGATTATTTGTCGAAAGTATCTAATCCAAATAATAATATAAAAGTAATAAAATCCAAATTTCTTGTAAATCAGATATGTAATTTTAAAGATATAGGTGTAAATAAATGTATGTTTGTGCGTATGTGGAAGAGAAACAAATAGGCTCAAAAGGTTTAAACATATGGGGCTAACGGACCAGCAATGGGCTAATTATGACCTACCATAATTAGGACGAGTAGTTTTTAAGATATGTTTACGGACAGACAGGCACGGAAGCATACATTTTCCCTGATGTCTGAAATGGTTTTCTGTCATTTGAAATCGCTGACATAAATTTTTTTCATTCTTCAGAATTATCACATATCTTCCGTTACTTTCGGTAAGCTCGGAAGCAAAAGGGGTAGAAATGAAATCATTTATTTATTGAAATATGTATTTGAAATGGAATATTTATTATTAATAAGGAAGAAAATAAAACAGCATTTAGTACGCGATAGGACATTAGTAATCGGTGTGCTACACAGGTTAATTGGCAGACTATTTTTTGCTTCTTCTTTAATTTTGCTTGAATGTCAAATGCTAAATATTTGACTGTTTAATATTCCAGTTGATAGACCGAGCGCACATTGAGACGCATGACACGATAGTACAGCTTTTTTCTACCTCAAAAGAATATACCACGCGAATTATGACGTCAGATTCAATAGCGTCGGGTAGGCCCGTATGGCGTAGTACTGCCTTGCCCTGCGTCTCTATGTACACCCTGGTTAAAACATTATTTAATATTAAAACTAAGTCTGCCTTATAGTTAAAATATAAAGTAGTAATTAACTTAAAATAAAATAAATCATTACTTACCTTCCTGAAAGAAAAACTATCACGTGGCTTCCTCTCCTCCTCCTCCCTCTCCCCCGGGTGGCTTCTCTTCCTCACCTCCACCTCCTTTATCGAGTTGCTCACTTTAAGTGCTAAAAGGAGTTCATGAACCTTGCACGTGTCGACTGTGCCAATGAATTTGGAATTTTATTGTATACTAAGGGTTGGGGAATTTAAAATAAATAAACGACAAAAAAAAGGACAGCCATTCTGTTTAAAGGCAGATGATTAATTTTGGGTTTGTCTGTTACGTCAAATTTATTCTTGTAAAATTAAATAACAGAATCTTAACTCTATAATAAGCTGAAGGGTTTTTTCTCCGGTAAATTTAATCCCCCTTCCTTACTCTATTAAGGTTTTATAAAGCTTAATTTTTTTTTATAAACGTTTAAAGGTAATATGAAGAAAAGGTTGAGCGTCAGGAAGCTAGGTGTATTTGGTTGCTCAAAGGATAATTGAAGTAATGAATTAATAACTTAAATGAATATATATATATATATATAATCATATATAGATATATATATATATATATATATATATATATATATAGGCGGATTCTATGGGTCAAATGCAACAAAAAACATCGAGTAAGCATATGCCCATTTCTTAATAGTTCTCGAGATATCGATTTATTTATTTTTTAAAGTTTTTCACGAAAATTTTCAAATAATGCCTAATATCTCAAAAACTAAATGAGATAGAAAAATTAATTCAGCTAAGGAACAATTTTAAAAAGCATAAAAAAACCTTTCAGAATCACTCATTTATTTCAAAATTATCAGCTGCTAAGCATGTTTTAAGTCCTGTTACATTTGAAAATTTGGATTTTTTTAAAATTCGACCACGAATTTTCTAAGCTTTCTACTCGTAGTTGAGGGATGCTAGAAGTGTGGCAATTTAAGGAAAAACTTCTGCTTTTAAGATTTGTTGTGCTGTTGAAGTTCAAGGACTAGGATTTGAATTACGGTGGATTGAATGTTGCCAGACGCGAAATTATTTAGTCAGGTTCACAACCAATTCTTGTACAAATGCAATAAATGGTTTCCCCTAACGAAATAAACTTCGGGTTTCTTATAGGAAATTTGACGCTAAACAAAAAAGTTCCTATAGACATGGATCCAGAACAGCTTTGTCTTCGATATATTCACAAAAAAACATTAAAAATTATCTCTTTTAGGTGTTTTCCTTACAATTCTCAAATACATACTACGCTTTTTACCATATTACTCCTTGAAGCAAATCTTGTAGAGAGTCGAATTACACTAATTTTAGCTCTCTACATCAAAATCTTTTACAAATTGAGCGCCAATAGAGATCACCTTTATGAATTGACTAATAAAGTGACAGAGACGTAGAATTTTGAAATTTCGCTGAAAATCAGCGGTTTGTCGTACAGCGTTGGGAAAATTGTCATTCAACGAAAAATCATTTTCTTTTCAAGGTTTCCTTTAAGGTGTATTGTGGTAAGAAGTGTAGTATTTGACAATTAATGAAAAACGTCCAAAAATAGTGGTTTTTTTTTACGTCCAAAAATAGTGTTTTTTTTTTTTTTTTGCGAATATCTCGAAAACGAAGCTGTTCCGGGATCCATGTTTATAGAAACTTTTTTAATCATCGTCAAATTTCCAATAAGAAACCTGAAGTGTTTTGGTTTCGTTAGGGGAAACCTTGATGAAATGTCAATCGTAGATGAAATAGAATTGTTTCATCAAAGATAAAAAAAATGCAATGCAATAAAATGATATTAAAGAGTAATCAAACAAAAAGACAATATTATCATCTTGTTAAATAATTCTTAGTGGGTTGTACTAACGGGGACCCAAATTGTTGACACCCCCCTCCCGGTCAGTCAAATGTTAATTACCTTTTAACCTCCAATAAAGTATTAAGTTTTTTCGAAAGTGTGTCGATTTTGTTTTTTGCCTGTCAATCGCCGCCCTGGTATGTTGTATGCCCTCGGCGATTTTCAAATATCTTATATTGCGCCCTTATAGGCCACAAAATAGGTTGCCGAACCCTGACTTAATGTCTTTTAGTAGGTATTGACGATACCTTTATGAGGAAAATTTAGATTGTTTTCCAGTGTTGAAGTTACATACCTAAACTTAAAAATGCCATTCGTTTAGGTAAATGATATGTCCAGTAGGTAGTGTTTTAAATCTAAGTATTAAATTGAAAAACCATAAATAATGCCTTGCTACCAAAGAAACGAAATTTATTACAATATGATTAATTTAGTTTCAGAAATCATTTACATTTTTGTAAGAATCCTTTTTATATACTTATATATTTGTAATTTTTTTTTTTTATTTAAAATTTATCTTGAGGTTTGTAATAAATACCTGATAATTTTAATATTAACAAAACAATGCTTTGTTTTTTAACTATATGATACAAGAAAACAATACCAAGAAATAATTCTCAATAGACGAGCAGAAATACGTAGTTTCTAGTTTTCTGTGGGATTAGCTTCATATTAATCTCTTAAATTGTGAAATTATCTTTCATGATTTAAATGCCCATATGTAGTTGATGATCTTTTTTTATTTTAGAAGAAAACAATATATATATGGGTGAAGGAGATTGGTTAGAATATTTGAATATAGGAATATCCACATAAAAACCTCTTCAATCAAAATTATATAAAAGAGTGAAGGAGATTGGTTGGAATATTGGAATATCCATAAAAACCTCTTCAATCAAAATTATATATAAGAGTGAAGGAGATTGGTTGGAATATTGGAATATCCACATAAAAACCTCTTCAATCAAAATTATATATAAGAGTGAAGGAGATTGCTTGGAATATTGGAATATCCACATAAAAACCTCTTCAATCAAAATTATATATAAGAGTGAAGGAGATTGGTTGGAATATTGGAATATCCACATAAAAACCTCTTCAATCAAAATTATATATAAGAGTGAAGGAGATTGGTTGGAATATTGGAATATCCACATAAAAACCTCTTCAATCAAAATTATATATAAGAGTGAAGGAGATTGCTTGGAATATTTGAATATTGGAATATCCATAAAAACCTCTTGAATCAAAATGATATATTTCATGAATTGATTCTAGATATTTTTCTTATTAGATAAATAATAATTTAATGGATTCGGTATTATTATCTGTGATTGTAAGTAGCATTTGTTACCTTTCCATATAAAAGATTATGTAAAGTGTTTACATAGAAAATGCAAACTGTTTTTTTATCCCTTTTAGTTATTCAGAACTATTCAGTCCTTATTATTACTATGAATTCTTGATCGTCTGATTTTAAAGAAACAAATGGGTAATCTGAAGTCAAGTTTATTTTTTTTGATAAATAATAAATTATTATTTGGTATTTATTAAGTCTTCAAGAATGAATAAAATACACACAATAGAAAAAAAAATACATTTTATCAATATATAATCTGAATTAAGTTTTGATATTTAAAGTACATTGTGTAATTACAAGAGTAAAACGATGAAGTATAAGATTTTTAAAAGCTAATTCTAATTAGTAGATTGAACTAAAGCATTTATAAAGTATAAGAAACAAACATTTTTAATTAATAGAAATTACAAATAATATTTTAACTTTTAATATTCATTATTTTGATTCAGTTTTCAGTAGGGTCCGACATAGTGTTTTCCAGCCCGTGCAGAATCTGAAACAGATAAAAGAATAATTAATGATTACAAAACAAAACTATAATTTTGAAAAGGTTTATCAATCCAAATTGGTTGACCTTTGAAATTAATTGATGTTGATTTTAGAATCGGGATATTTCCTTGGTAAAATAACATAAATTCTTGAAGAGGAGGGCTGTAGCTAATGGATAGAAGTATTCATATCTCTCAGGATCAATCTTCAGAACTTCAAATAGTGTCTAACTGACTACAAACCTTTACATTTCCTAATAGATATAACTTATACTACAGAACTTCAGTAACATTGATGAATATAAATTCCCATCTAATTTTACTTCGAAACTTTAACAATTAAACTTACCCATTCAAAATTTAATATTAAATTTCTACAGTGAAGCTAGAGCTAATAAATTCTCTATTACAATTATGGACTTAAAATAAATGCTCTATTCCCAACGCCCTACAATGAGATAGTTCATTGTGATCCTTTCAGAGGTCTAAACTAGGCATCGCGTTGCTCTCTCATTGAAGCGAGCGTAATACTATAAATATTGAATATTAAGAAAATAGTTAATAATGATGAGTTGATAGTTATAGAGGATTATAGTAGTAAAGAGGCGTGTAGTGAGGGAATAGGACTATTCCTTAACCCTCCTCAGGCCTTCTTCATTTAAACTATTATAAAATGTCTCACTTCACTGCACAAAAACTTCTGCTTGCATAAGGTTGAAATTTTACATGCATGTTTAAAAATTATATTACATAATTCATGTTTAATTTTATTAAAATCGATTCGTTAGAACTTAAGATATTGGTAAAAACGTTGTTTTCTCCATTTTTAACATTTTGGTCCGCTTTATTAGTTTAAGCGATCTTAAACACTTCATAGCGGTGACGCTGTTAGTACTAATAAAAAAAATTGTATTTGAAAAAAAAATGTTCGTCCCATTAAATAGATTAAATTAGAATTTTTTCCTGTCCTAAAATTCCAATTTAAAATGTTCGTGCGAGCCTTGCGCGCGAACGCTTGGGTGGATAATGTTGTATAACGAACTCGTCCTGGGCATTGGTAAAATTAACATGTGTACTTAAATTTCTAAAATAGGTCAACATTTACTCAATTTATTGTCACACGTTTCCGCCTAGTAATTAGGTTATTTCACACACAAAGACAAGATGCATAGTTTGTAGAATGTAAGAAGCTTGCTTACCTTCGCTAAATATATGTATATATAATTTTCTAATTTATTACTTATCTACTATTATAAAATTTTATAATAGAAGTTAATCACCCTGTTTAAAATATAAATTAGTTTATTTCAAAATTAAAAATAGACTGCCAATTAGTGTGGCACATAGCTTCCTCGCATCCTATCATGTACTTTATTGTTATAATGTTTATTGTGTAAAAACTGTTGATAGTTTTAGCGATCTTTAACACTTCATAGCGGTGTCGCTGTTGGTTTTACTGAAAAATTGTATTTGAAAAAAATGTTTGTCTCATTGAATAGATGAAGTTAGATTTTTTTCCCGACCTAAAATTCCAATTTTAAATTTGAAGTTTACGTTTACGCGAGCGTTGCTCGTGAACGCTTGGACGGATAACGTTGTCCAACGAACTCGTCCTGGGCATTGGTAAAATGAACATGTCTACCAAATTTCATCAAAATCGGTTGACATTTACTCAAGTTATCGTCGCACGTTTCATAATTCGCGGACACACAGACCGACAGACAGACACGAGACCAAAAATGTTCCCTGATGTCTGAAACGGATTTCTGTCTTGGAATTTTTAAAATAAGAGGCATAGAAGTTTTTCGTTCTCGAAAGTGAACACAATGCTTCCGTTACCTTCGGTAAGCTCGGAAGCAAAATATATGTTACATTTTCGGTTAATTTGAGCATCAGTTTATATTTGAGCTTCGTTTATTTCATAGATGCTTATTGATTCCGTAGTTTTATAATTGAAGAGTTTTCCGTTGATAACAGTGCTACAAAGTGGTTTTAGGTGGTTCAAATTGCTAAATAAATCTTCATAACGGTCAAATTATCTGACTGGGAAAAATTACTAAAGCAATAGGATAGAACAAGGGTCAAATTTGCTAAAAATTAAATGACAATTAGAAGCAGACTAAGTAAAGAAAAATCATTAGTAAGTAGTGTATCCCTTTAAACCTGCGATTATACAAAATATGTCTTCAATTTATAAGACAACGAAAGACCTAAAATATAATATAAGGCTTAGTAAGACTATGTGACATTAAATCAATATAACTAAGTAGAGAACTAATGTAAGCCTAATTGAGATGTCAGGCATTTATGCCTGTAAAAAGGAATACCCTTGGGAGGTTTGAAGATTATTATATACAACTTTTATGGCTCTGAAACCGCGAGAAAGTTTTCTAGTTCTAATTACTTACTTACATTTTGATCAAAGCTTTTATTTACCCTAATGAGTTGGTCGGAGTGGTGAAGTTGCTTTCTGTTGTTTAGTTCACTTTATATTAAGTAGATTTAAGAATGGAGATGTTGAGGAGTTTTAGACAGGGCAATTTTCTTATTAATAAAGTATGTTTCCCTGTCAAGACATGAGGGATAATGTTTAATATAATTATATAAAAAAATGAACTAAGGTCTGTAAGTTGGCCTTCAGTAAACAGTTAACATATTCATTACGTTATGAATAGGAAATAGAAATAATGTACTAATAATTGTGAAGTATTTTATTGCGCCAGTGCTTTGGCTAGTTAATCTTGAAAATCAAATGATAATTGGATTATTCACTTCTAATTTAAAAATTATAATAACAATCGGTATCGCAGTAGCCTTAAACAACACTCTTGGGACCCTGTATCGTTATTTATTTGTATCTAAATTATCTACATTTTTAAAATGTTTAATCCAAATCGTTGGAACTATTTTTAGGCTCCACAAATCTGCTGGGACAACAAACGACAAATCGACATTGCCAGAGTCTGGAATTGAACCCAGATCTCCCAGTTCCAAATGCCTGATAGCAATAGCAATATAGATAGCAATAGATAGCAAATGCCTGAGCATCTAGGGACACCGATATACGTTTAAAAAGTGTCAATCATGAAAGAGAGTTTCTTGTTAGGAATTGCGAGTAAGTGAGAATAAGGATTCTTCGCTAACTCAGTTCTTTCTTCTCTATTTTATTTTTAGCTAGCAAGTTACGAAGTACCTAAGTTTATAAAAGAAAGTTAAGGAAAACACGGGAACCCTATAATATAGTTTATGAATTCTGCTGTTTATTTAAATAACAATATTATTTATTTTTCTACACTTAGTTTATATTATGTAATAACTTTACGAATATGCTTTGTTAAAAGAATATAATGAATCGGTTTAAGGTTATCGCGCCACTATATTTTAAAACATTTTTCTTCAGACATAGCTTTACTACATTTTAAGAATTCAAGGGAAAATTTTGATTTTAGAAAGCTCTGAAGGTTTGTGATCATTCTGAGGAACGAAAATTGTTTTGCCTCTGATTTCAAAGATTCCTTGACAGAAATAATACGTTTCAAAAATTTTCAGGGAACATTTTTGTCTCGGGTCTGTTATATTGCCAGAACAGTAGACGATAGGTGGACAAAGAAGATGATTAGCTTGTATCCTAGGGAGTGTAAAAGAGGAAGAGGAAGACCTGCTATACAGTGGGACGAGGAGATGAGAAGAGCATGTGGAGGACTTGGCATAGAGTGGCCATGGATAAAACGGAATGGTGTAGGATGAGACAGGTATATATATATATTCTGATGTATGGTTGTACAAGAACCGACGTAATATAGGGTGAAAGTGACAGAATTGGATTTTATTTTATAAAAGTGTTTTTAATTTTATTTTAGGAAAGGTTAATTGTAAAAATCAGTTCGTATTGAGAATACTTAGAAATGTAATATAGTAAAAAAGTAAATATCAGTTTGCACAAAGCAATTCACGACCTTATAAAGGTGCCACGGCGAAATGCCAATTTGCGAGAAGAGACTAATGTTATTTGATATTTTTTTAGAAAAAATATTATGCTTGGCTATATTTGTAATTTTTTTAATTGGAAGTTTTGTTTATTTTTATTTTTTTAAGTGTAAATTATTCTTGAATTCTTGCAATAAATGACTATTTATTTGTTTATTTTTATAATTAAAAAATACTGATTAGGAGTACCAGCAGATTCTTTTCGCCTGGTTCCAAACAACTTAGCCTTATATCTGCTCATATATAAATAATATATTATATATTATAAAGAGAAAGTATTGCAATGGCACGAGCTCCCCTGAGTCCAAACAGTTGGTTTTTAAAAAATGTATGTCTGTTCAGACGCGTGGAGCCAAAAAAATCATACCCCGAGGAGAGGATTACCCAGAGTATTATTACACTTCAATGTATTTTTACTTTCTTATATAAAGAGAAAGTATATTGAGATGGGGCAAAAATCGATTTTGAGATTTTGATGGATTTACACGTTTTGAGGTCCCCTGAGTCCAAAAATGTGGTTTTTAAAAAATGTTGGGCCGATTGTGTCAAAATTTGGCACATGTTCAGAAAAATCATACCCCGAGGTGAAATCGTGAAATGAATTTTAGCTCTAAATTTAGGAGGCTACCCCCATACATTCTGAAGAAAAACGTGAGAAAATTATGTCTCAAAAACGGTTCCGACAATTTTGATTAAACAATTATAAAATGTAGTCCATTTAAATACAAATCTATTCCCGGGAAAAATCTAGTTCCTGAGAAAACTGCCTTAAACGTGGACGGATAGAGGCCGGGCTCGATTCCCCGCCGAGGAGAAGTTATGATAAATTTTCAATAATAATGAAATGTTCCTACGAAAACTAATAAATGGTGACATTGATCTAAGCTATTATGAACTCTTATATGAGGAAGTTTGTCTGAGTTGTCTCGGACCGATTTTTTATTTATTGATTTTAAGTGATTTATCTATGCCTATCTATTAATTTTATATTATTACCTACTATTATTATTTATCTTGTAACTAAATTCTCGCGAGTGACCGAGTGGTGTATTTTTACCTCCGCGTGTTGTATATCTTTGTAATGTTGGCTGCATACTAGTTGCGTCCGGTTATGCAAATCCGATTTGAAAGTTATTACAGTTGCGTCCGCACATTTTTAATCCTATGTCTGAATTGCGTCCGGGTACAAGATAATCCAAAAAGGTCAAAAGGGTTGTAGAATCCAAATATTAAAACAACATGCTATATTTTTACATTTCTAGTAAACATAAACAATGGCTTGCTTTTCAATATGTAATTGATACTAGTCTTTTCTAGGCATTTATCATGGATTCATATAAAAAAAAGTTCAGGTCTTGGACTTTCAAAAGAGTATCGCATGAAAAGTGATACATCTGATTATAAGAAGAAAGAAAAATCAAATGGACAAATCAAATTTGTCTGATAGCAGTTAGTAATTGTTATATTGAATGAGATTTGTTTAATTTCTCGTTAACCCCCCCCCCCCCTTGGCCAAGAGGTTAAACCATGGCTATTAAATTTGTTTTATTTTAAAAGGTGTTGGATTATTTATTTTTCTACAAATATTATCAGTATTATTGCCTCCGAGCTTACCGAAGGTAACGGAAGCATTGTGTTCACTTTTGAGAACGAAAACATTTTATGTCTCTGATTTTAAAAATTCCAAGACAGAAATCCGATTCATACATCAGGAAACATTTTTGTCTCATGTCTGTCTGTCTGTCGGTAGGTGTGTCCGTGAATCCTTGAAACGAATGACGATAACTTGAGTAAATGTCGACCGATTTTGATTATATTTGGTAGACATGTTCATTTTACCAATGCACAGGACGAGTTCGTTGGACAACGTTATCCGCCCAAGCATTCAAGCGCAACGCTCGCGTAAACGTGAACTTCCAACGTGAACTTCAAATTTAAAATTGGAATTTTAGGTCGGGAAAAAATCAAAACTTTATCTATTTAATGAGACAAACATTTTTTTTTCAAATACAAATTTTTTTAGTAAAACAAACAGCGTCACCGCTATAAGGTGTGATAGATCTCTAAAACTATTAATAGATTTTACAGAATAAACAATATAACAATAATATAAAGTAATATATCAATAATGTTATTATAACAATAAAGTACATGATAGGATGCCACACTAATTGGCAGTCTATTTTCATTTGGGCCTATTTTTTTCTTCTATTTTACCAAAATAATATCATATAGGTATATTACCAAAATATTGTCTTGATAGCAATGTTTGTAATTATTATTATTATTTTTTAAGCTAGGGCTTGAAGAAACATTCTTTGAAAACTTATATGGATATTAAAAAAACTTTGACATATTATGAGATTCAGGTATGGGCTATAAGTTATGCAAAGATGAGACAATATACGTTTTAATATATTATTTATTGAGGGAAACCAGGGTAAGGTTTGAAGCAGGATCTTACGTTTTCCTCTATCATATAGCAAGACTTTTGTGCATTTTTAAATTTATATTTTATATATATATATATATATATATATATATATATATATATATATATATATATATATATATATATATATATATATAATTATAATATATGCATATAAATGTACTAAAAGGAATTAAAATTTTAGGTTCGATATGTGATTAATGGAATTTGTTTGAATACACATAAATATATTTAAGGAATCTTTTGTTCAAAAATATTTAGGAACGCGGCAGCGTTTCGCCCCGCCAAGTCAAAATTTCACAAAAGCTGCCAGTGTATATATACTGTCGGTGACAAACTAGGGTTTTTGAGGGTCTGCAGCGTGGAATACATACAAGCTACCTAAATAATATCTTTGAAGGCCGTGTCCTGTAGATCAAAATAAAAAAAAAAAATGTCGAAATCGGTCAAGTAGAAGTAGAGAAAAATAGGTTTGAAAATGTTAGTTTTGATGACTTCTTATTCTTATTCTTATTCTTCCTTCATTTTACGTTGACGCACCTACAGCCTAAACTACTGAACCGATTTTAATGAATGAGGGCTTTTTGGATTCGTCTAGGGCCCTAGTGCATTCCTAGATTAAAAACAATTAGATAACTCATCCCTACGCTGAACGCGGAGCGAGAAACCAAGCTAGTAAACAGTCAATTTAACGTTGACGCACCTACAGCCTAAACTACTGAACCGATTTTAATAAATGAGGGCTTTTTGGATTCGTCTAGAGCTCTAGTGCATCCCCCCCCCCCCTACAATCAATCAACTTATTCCTACGCTGAATGTGGAGCGAGAAACCAAGCTAGCAAACAGTCTAAAATGGGTAAAAACCAAGTAAGCGTCATGCGAGGTAGTGAGCCTATATTATATTAGAATATATACAAATATATATATATATATATATATATATATATATATATATATATATATATATATATATATATATATATATATATATATATATATATATATATTGTATATATATATATAATAATAATCATCATAACAATAAATATAAAAATATATGTAATAATAATATATATTATTGTAATTATACCATTAGTTACTTTTAACATATATACTTTATAATTAAGGTAGGTATAATAAGACAATATTAAGGGGTCACTATGTTACTTATGTAAGGTAAGGATCCAGCTGGATATGCGCAAATGATAGCAGTTAGTGTAACTAGGTGGCCAAATGCTGCTAAAAATCTTTTTTATGCTGCTACTATAAGAATGTTAAGTTCTTTCAATGTCATAGGTCTCGTAGTTCTCCAATCTCCATAGACCTTGTCCAGCTCTTAACTTCACTTTTATTTTACTCTAATGTGTGGGAATAAACAGTTTAGAGAATCCTTCCTTGGGGACCGTACAAAAAGTCATGAAATCTGACCAAAAACCACTTGTGTGTTAAAAAAACACCCCCGCCAAGTCTGCAGTCCAAAAAAGTTGTGAAATCAACTTTCTGTCCCGCCAAGTGATGTTGGCACTTTCTCCTGGCCCAACACTCTCAGCTTAGATATTTATCAGCTTCATCTCCATGGCGGTGTGAGGAAAGCCTTTTAACAGTGTTGTTGATGGCTCTTCTCGATGCCACAATGATCATTGCTGTAAATCATTCCCATTATCAAAAAGCAAATAAAATAGAAATAAGTAATATACAAATTAAGCTTCAAGGAATGACCCCATGCAACTACTACTTTCTTTGCAGAGGATGCGTGGAATACAACCAGTTTACTTCGAGTAGTACTGCAGGCACACCGCCAAGGAGGTGAAGCTGATAAATATCTAAGTTGACAGTGTTGGGCCAGGAGAAAGTGCCAACATCACTTGGCGGGACAAAAAGTTGATTTCACAACTTTTTTGGACTACAGACTTGGCGGGGTGTTTTTTTACCACACAAGTGGTTTTTGGTCAGATTCCAATATGCTTAATGTAATGAAATGACGAGTATGTAAATAAATACCGTTATGTTCCTATTTGATTAGGTTTACCAGAAAATGTCTAAATTAATGTAAATTCTTTTATTTAAAATATGTAATATCTTGTATGTTATATTGTCTCCTTTGTTTTTGTCAAGCTTTAAATGTAATGACTAAAATAAGGTTCAAGGAGTTGAAATGGTTTGATAAAATGTACGTTTATTACTTATTACTACTTTTTAATCTGGATATGGCTTTAATGAGTTAAGTTTGTTGGTTTATATAGGAATCACTCTGATTATCTATATATCTTAACCAGTTAGGAAGCGATGCAGCTTTTACTTATAAACAGAAAAAAACTAACTGGACATCCTTTGAATATTTACTGCTGATTTTGGAACATATTTACTCCGTATATTAATCTGTCAGCGTTTTTAAAGTGAACAAAGTCTAGTTGTTTTATTAATTACTTGAGGTTTTCCTATTATTGTTTTATCACTAGATGTTTCGAGCAAAATGAGTGTCTGCTTAGAATTTAGGGACACTGAATATTCACATTAGAAAGATTCAATCGATCAAATGTAAGCATAAAGATAGGCAAAAGCTTTTTTAGGTTTTTAAAAATTGTTTCTTCGTTTATTTCATTAATACATATTTTGAAAAAAGTTTTTTTTTTTTGAAAGAACAATTTTTTTGTCACCGTATCCTAATTGCAGACTAATATACATTTATCAGTTTAGCTACGGGATATGATTTTTCTGAATGTGTTAACCAACATTTAATAGTAATCAGTTCTACGCTCAATGTGTCAGTATAGACAACAGCCATTTCTTTGGACTTTAAAACATGTCCACCATCAAAACTAATTTCACGATCAAATTTTTATGTCGTTTTTTATTTTTTTATTCAAGTATTTTATGAATGGTACTATATATAGGGCGACATTCATACTCGAATCTACAAAAATTTACTGATTTTTTTACCCTTAGTAATGAGTAATTATACTTTTAGTATTGTGTATTTATATTCATCTCATCAACCTGCTTTATAATAATATATTCTTCCTCAAAAACTCCGTGATTTTTTAATTTTTTATGCTTAAAGGGCAGAAAAGAGGTGGCGGGGAGACGGACTGTATTTTTTCTCGAGTTTACACATTAGAATTTCAAATATCTGCGTTGGTTTATATTTACTTTTTCACCCTCTCTGAAGTTTAACGTGGGAGTAACCGGTTGAACGAGAAGTGTCTTATTTTACAATACTGTATGCAAAGAAAAAAAATTATTGTTGAAAAAAAAAAAAAAAATTAAAAGTCTTATATATATATATATTGAAAGAGCGAGAAGGGACTATTATGGTAATCTCCCACTTATTGGAAAACAAACTTGTGGCGATGCCACAAGTAAATGTTTTACTTCGAAATGTCTATGATACAATAAAACTCTTTTCGATTTTCCTTGTCTGAGGTAAAAAAATATATTTTGTATTATTTCCCCTTCTAAAGCCATTACTTTACCTATTGATAATTTAAATTTTAACTTCAGTTTTATTTTTTTCTTAGACAAAATTCAATTTACTTTAAGAATTGCTTTTACAATAAGTTATAAAATTGGAAAAGAAATAGATAAATAAAAAAGATCTCGTAGAGGACGAGTGTAACGATTTCTTTTATTAAAAATTACAAAGAATGTTTTTTTATATAGATATATATAAATCGCTCCTACTTCTAGTTATTTGATTATAAAAGAATATATAATTCCTATAATTTACCAATTTACAACAATATTTAGAAAAACAAGTGTTTAGTAATGATGAATAAGGCAGATTCCTTAAAAATCAGAGTTGTGTATTTAATTGTGTTAGCTAAAATGTAACTCTGTTAATTAAATATTGGGTGTAAGGAATAACGTTCATATCATCCTAATATATTTTTAAACTAGACAAATACGCTGATTTTCGATTTCTATTATTTATTTGCCATTGTTTGCATGTATTGTTGCTAATGTGTTGAATACTTTCACTTTGACACGTGTTTAGAATTTGCATTAGTCAAGATTGGCAAATTTGACTTTACGTGATTGTAGAGTTTTGCAGAAAAACATAATTACAGACATACACTAGTAGTTTTGTGAACAGTAGACCTCGCGAAAATTAGAAAAAAAATTAAACGCGGACAGAGGGTCCATTTAAATACGAATCTAAAGGTATAAGTCGATTTCCCGAGAAAAATCTAATTTCTGTGAAATTAATTTTAAACGCAGACATTTAGAGGTGGGGTTCATTTCCCCGCTGGGGCGAAGTTATTTTTATGGTAATTCTAAACATTTTTTAAACAAATAAACCATTTACATCGATTTTAATGTCTCAAAGGAACATCTATTACAAATTTCGAGAAACAATAACAATAAACTTTTGAAAAAAAGTTTTAAAAACATTTGATTTAAATTAATAACATTTTTTTTTTTTTTTATAAAAAAACAACTATATATATATTTATTTTCCGAACTTGAAGTAACATTCATGCCAAATTTCAAGATAAAATAAATTTTTTGTTTGTTTTATTATTTAAAAATAAAATTCATTAAATATAAAACTCATTTGTTGTTTTTTATGACTTCAAAGAACATCTATGCCAAATTTGTTGAAAATCGAATTAAGCGTTTGGCTGCAAGCGCGTAACAAACATTTTCAGACGAATTGCAAAACAGTCTAGTACCTGGGGAAGACTGGGGAAGAAAAAAGTTAAAACATAGACCTCGCTTCGCTCGGTCAATTATATAAATAATTTATTTTATCTTCTGTATGCCTGTATAATGTATATGTGTGGTATAATACTGTATGTATTATACCAGTGATGAGTATGTAATGATCAAGATTTTATTTGGTTGATGCATCAAGAAGTTTGCGCACAAATTTAAAATAGGATGGGGGGATAATCCTTATGAGAAAGTTATAATATCATCTATTATAATACCAGTATCCATTAGCAAATTATGATAATGAAATGCTTCGACGTGTTTGAAATAATTAAAGTTATAAATATGTCAAATAAAGTTTGGATTGGAAGAAATTGTTCTTCGTAATTGAGGTGATTGGTTGCTAATGGGATAGGAGACTCGTGCAGGTAGGGAAAGCTACTTCAAATTGTGTGTGGGTTATGCGGTTAGGGTGCGGTTATCCGTCATAACTCACTGATTGCAACAATTAGTCAACTTTCTATCTCCTCATGTCTCGTCATTCTCTTACACACGTCAAACTACATTATTTTGTCATGGAGTAAAAAGGGAATGAGGAAAGTTCTAGGTAATCTGTTAAGTGTTTAAGACATTGATGGTATCCAACAAATTCTGTTAAGAACTGTCAGTCTTCCTGTGTTAACACCTCATAAGTCGATAAAATATATGTTTAGGTGAAATAACGAATAAACTGAATCATTATTTTATTGTTATATATGGGAGCGCCTATGGAGGTCATCTTAAGGAAAAATAGAATTGTCTCTCCACGTAAAATAAACTTTTTAATAGTCAAAGCAGCTTTCAGCCTTCATAAGGCCATCATCAGTGTCGAATTATTGAAGAATTCTTCTATATTTGGAATGGATTCCAAATATTATACCCGTATGATTTCCGTATTCTGTAAAATTCTGTATTGTCTGGTACCTATTGTTGAACTGTTTATTAAACAGTACAGTGGACCTATATTTATAATATATATATATATATATATATATATATATATATATATATATATATATATATATATATATATATATATATATATATATATATATATATAAATATATATATGTATATATATATATATATATATATAAATATATATATGTATATATATACATGCATACATGTATATATATTCCTTTTGTTAGTAGTATTTAATAGACCTGCTAGTCTTTTAGTGATTATATGGGTACGAGGGTACAAAGATCAAAATACCCGAAAAAACTATCATGATGTGTATCGTTAAAAAACTTTTAAAAAATTAAATAATTGCTGTTATGTACAATTTTGTTTTGTTTGTAGTATTTAGCAGACCTGCTAAAGTCATTTAGTGATTTTTTAAAATTATTATTTTATTACATATTATTGGTACATAAGATCAAAAAACTGAAAAACTTACTATGATGTGTATCGTTAAAAAAAATTAATTAATTGCTGTTATGTACAATTTTATCATATTTTTATTTTTAAGGGTGGTAAGAATGTAAAAACTTATTTTGGCTGTTTTTTATGGGTTTGCTGCTTATGTTATAAATAAAATGAAAAGACTGCCAATTATATTTTACTAATTTTTAATTTAAATCAAATTATAATTATTATTAACTACGGGAAACAGACAGAGAAAAATACAATCCCGGCGCTGGAGTGTATTTTTCTCTGTCTGTTTCCCGTAGTTAATAATAATTATAATTTGATTTAAATTAAAAATTAAACTTTCCGTAGTATGAAAACTACCAAAAACTTAAAAATTGAATTTTACTAATTTTGTTAATATCTTTATAGCAATACCTCATTTGCAATTTTTTTTAATTTTTTAACTTACTCGACAAACATTTTTTGGTTTAATGTGAGTATTAGAAGCGAAGTTATGAATATTAATACGTATAATATAGATATATATATACTTATATATATATAAATAGATATATTTATAATATAAAATTAAATGTATCTCCCCTGTAAAAATCAAAGTTGCGAAGCAGGGGCACGGGCATCCAGCTAGGAAAGAATGAAATAGAAAATATTTTAAGAGCTAGTAAGATGTTGGAATGTGAAAGATTCCCTTTTTTTGTTAACCCCATTTTTATAAAGATACTACAAACACAGCATACATTAATTAAACAAAAAGGTTAAAAAGTAAAAACTCATTTAAAACACTTTGATCATTTTTCACTTAAGAAAAAGGATAACCCTTTTTTTTTTAAAAAAAAAATACAATTACTGGTGGTACCTACATACATGTACATATATTTTATATTTATATACTATATATACATACAAACACACACATACCCGCGGGCGTACACACATACGTGGTTAAGTATTAACTTCATAACGTTTATATACTCATCGTCAAAACGTATAATTTGCACAATCGCATTTAGTGAGTAATGGAATTTTGAAATATTGAGAAAGAGAGTATTTGTTTGAAGATGAGCTATTGAAATAGTTGAAAAAATTATGAGCTTGAGGGAAACAGGGTCGTTCCATTACAAGATAATGACTGGATCAACGATATCACTTTAGCTACTACCCTTTTAAAAGCTTTTAAATGTTCATCTGTATTCCTAATTCCTGTACAGCTATGTTATCATTTCAACAGTTTGTAATAGGTTCGATTTAAAGGTCTTGTTTATTGGTTGGTAAATCTTTTATGTTTTTATGTTTTATGTATAGACAGAACATAGTAACTAATTTGTTTGAAATCTCGATTTGTTTCTACGATTTATCCCTATAGTAAACTCTTAAATCCTCAGCAAAAAAACTAATCGTGGAAAAAGGACACAGTTCCAGACCCCCTCCCAAAAAAGTGTGCCTATCAAAGTAGTAGAATCTAAATTGTGGATAAATCTGCTCCTTGTTTTGTCCATATCCTCACTTTACTTCTACTTTCATAAGCAACGCTGCTCTTTTATTTGTATAGTATGCGCTTTTATTCTGAATGTGGCATATAATATCAGTACCATGTGCACTCACCTAGGAGTTACTTTGTTAATAGGAATAGGAAGGAGAGAACTCCGAAAAAAAGAAATGAGTTCCAGCCCACCCTCCTAAAAAGAATTTTCTATCAAAGTATGTGATCTTCATTGCGGTTAAGTTTGTTTTATGCCTCATTCAGAAAGTGGTGTTCAGCATTAAAAGTAACATGTTTTTATTGCTTAACAATAATATGCCAAAATATATTGTTTACTATAATATGCTTTTACAACCCATTATTTTAAAAATTATTTATTTCCCTCGTTTTGCTTACGAGTTTACTGAAGGTAACGGAAAATATGACATGGTTCTGAAGAACTAAAATTTATTATGTCTCCGATTTCAAAAATTCCAAGACAGAAATCCGTTTCAGACTCAAGAGAATATTTTTGGTCCCGTCTCGCCTGTCAGTCTGTCTGTCGTTCAATTTTTGAGAACCAATATACGAGTATCTTAAGATTAATTTCAACCACCTGCTTATTAAAAATATTACTAAATTGAAACTTTCATTCGTGTAAAAAAACAAAAGAAATAATTTTGACAGATTTTTTAAAATAAACAGTCTTCCATTTAGTGTGGCACAGCTTCATCGTATGCTATCACGTACTTTATTGGTGATATGTTATTACTACCCATTTTGTCTAATTTATTTAATTGTTTCCTCTTTTGCTTCCGAGCTTACCTAAGGTAACTGAAGCTATGTGATCATTCTGAGAAACGAAATTTGTTTTGTCTCCTATATCAAAAATTCCAAGACAGAAATTCGTTTCAGACATCAGGGAACATTTGGTCTGTATATCTGTCTGTCTGGCTTAAATTAAAAAAAAATCATTAAAATCGGACGAGTTATTTTTATGATACGTGGGTGTAACGGAATTTTATCTTGGAATTTTTGAAATCGGAGACAAAAATGTTCTTTCTTCAGAACGATCACATAGCTTCTGCTGCCTTCGGTAAGAAAACCTTCGGGAGAAAAAACATATTACAAGTAAAATAGAAATAAAAATTTTCGATGACACGCTCATAGATTTTTGTAAAACTAATGACTAATTATTCTATTGTCATCGGACATACATAATCTGTACAGGTTTCAGCTTTCAAGATTGTCGGGAAGTGGTTTTAAGGTTTACAGGATTTGAAGACAAACTAAAACCAAAACATGTTAAAATAAAGCATATAAGAAGGCCGGGTTATTGGTAAAAGAAGTTGTTATTGAATAGTTGATAAGATAGGACTTAGAGTTCTTTTAATTTTGGGTATTGTAACTCGTTACTCTCAATTAATTGTAACTTTACAATAAACTCTTTTTATTAGAGGAGAAGGCTTCTGGTTAATTGATATATTTGCAATCATAAAGCCCAGTTATTATTGCATTCTTGATAAAGTAATATCTACAAAAGGAACTTTAGCTTCTTGGTGATTAAATTGGAGAGAAATCAATAACTCATACTTCTAACGTTATTTAATCTTCTCTTTATTATATAGTTTTTAATTGAATTTAATTAAATGTATTATGAAGCAATATAATCTAAAATAATTTACGTCAAATCAAATATTCGATTGATGGTTAAAATATGGTAAGTTTAAGATGCCTTATGAATAGTGCTCCCAATTTGCCTTTTACAACAAATTGAAAACTTAAGATAAAGTACAACTATGAGGTACGGATTCGAAATATCTATTTGCTGAAGACAATTTTGACATCCAAGCCCAACAGTATTAACCGGGAACAGTATCGGAATTGATTATTAGAACTTGGGAAATGATCGTAAGATGTCTTGTGGCTTAGAAACTTTATATACAATTCTACAGAGGATAAGTCTGAACATTCCAAAGTATACCGAGATATTTTCACAAAGTATTTACTGTAATAACTAATCTCAACGTCTCAAAGTTAACCAAGAACAAATTGACAATGCAAATCATGAGTAAGCCGGAAAAGGAGAGTTGGGCTGTGGTAAGTCTATGACTACCCTTCCTAAATTCAAAAGCAATCTTATTTTAGACTTTGAAATTGAATTCATAAAATGAATAACTTAACTTCTTAAGAAGTTGGGAAGTATATTTTAAAGCAATTTAAACAAGGGCGTCAGCAAACATTTAAAGTATTATCAATGATGTTGTTCAATTGTTCATTACTAAGCTAAAACCAGAATAACATCGTTTTTAAATGATTACAGTTTTAAAACTATTTTTGACCGTGTTGCTTCATATTACGTTATTTTTAGTAATATTATTTTCTTAATAATTATTATTTTCAGAATATTTTTAAGATGAAACAAGTTATTTTAATATATAACTACTTCTCATATTAGATACAAAATCTATTCGTGTAATTGATCTGATAATTATTCAGTTTCACAATCCTTTTAATTATGAACTAAATTTTATCTTGATGAAAAATACTAAACTTAGCTTAGTTTTTTTATTTTGTTCGATGTCTTTGTGGTTACACATTCTGAACCAAGTTAATAAACTTGATCAGTTTTATAAAAATAACGAAACAAAAATTCATGTTTTAAATATTTTATCAGGATGAACATGGTAATAACATGTATTTTATTTTTCTTTTAAAATAGGATTGAAACAGACTTATTCTTTTTATTAGCAATGTTTGAAGTTACTAGATTCTTTAAATATTTTTTTTTTGTTTTTATGGTCTGAGGATGCTAAGTCAAGCCAAGAATTGAATTCTTTTCATATTTTTTTTGTTAGATTTGTATTTATTTTATTGGTGAAATATTATTGTAAACATTTTTTTCATATCAAACTACCTTTATACATACGTGTCTAAGAAAATATTTGATTCAAATACCAATACAAGTTCATCAGAAAAATTAAATTCCTTTTGGATATTTCTCTTCATATAATCGTATATGGTAAATTTAATTTGGCATATATTATTTATTTTGTCATATATAAAATAAATGATTTAATAATACTAGAAGAATAAATATTATATTACGATTTTTAAAATACCTTTTTTCCATTATTATAGCTTAATGTAATTTCTTATAGTATTATAGTATGTTATTTTCAAAATTCTTACTGACCTTAAAACAATCAATAATCTGTTAATAGGTCGTTGCTTTATTGAATTTCATCTTCAGATGAAAAACAACATTTAATCTAATTTACTAAGGTGCTGCCCGAGTTTGCCCGTATTCAAATAAGAATTTTATTGATCTGCTATGGTTTTAATTATAAGATTTTAAATAAACAATTCTTAAACTTTCTGCTCGTTTAATTTTTAGCTTAGAAAGGTATATAAAATATTAGTATCTAGGTGTTTTAAATAAACCTTCTATGTTTTTAGGACAAGCGAAAAATCTTTAATTTACATTGCACTTGCTAAAATGTGGTTCACGCTAGTTGAAGTAACTTTGGTTTGGAAATTACTCTATAAATTAAAATATTAACATCTGAAAAGAATTAAAGTTTTAAATAAATATTTTTATTTACTGGAATAAAAGTCCGTGAGTTGTTTACTTTTTATTTCATGCAGCTTCATCAGTGATAAGAACAATGATAAGAACGAAAATGATAGATTTTAAAATTATAAGAATACAATAAATTTAAGAAAAATAGCTCTTCTTATTTTTATTTACTTTTAAATAAATATTTTTAAAGTATCTCGAAATAAAATTTCTTACGAAAGCCAATAATTTTATTATTATTAGGTTTATGACATTTAGTACAGAAAAACTTTGAAAATATTAAGAGATTAATGTAAGTGTGCACGCCCTTATAATGAGTTTTATTTAATTACAGTGAAAAGAATATTAATAAGGATCCGGTGAGATATAAAGGATGGTAATTTCTACTCTTTTATAATCCTTGTTCCATTAAGATAATTAGAAAACAGAATTATGTAATTTTATATTTTGGATAAGCTTGCTTGAATGTTCGTCACGCTTACGTTGACATTAATTTTAAAGAATTAGTATAACTAAGCAGAATGTACCTCGATATTTTTAAGCTCTTAGTTCCCAAACAAATAATTACTTCTGAGTACTAAAGAGTAAAATACTTCTGGAATGATTAATTTCTAAATTTTTGGGTTATGATTTTTAGAAGCCTCGAGGTAGAAATATAGACTCTTGTGTGAATTTTAAAGATAGTGTTTTATACGACATAAGTCACGAGTCTGCATGGAGATAAACTTATTCTAGACCTAACCTACCTAGCCAAAACTTCTAAAATCGATTTTTTTTTTCTGTGGTAGGCTGTGAAATAGTAATGTTAGAGCCTAACAAACATAGGTAAAATCTATTTCAGCGAATTTTCGAAGAAAATTAAGCTATTGCAATGGCTTCAAAAATTTTGTAATACGAATTTTTGAAATGTTTCCTTGGAAATTCGTGTGAGACCATTCTTAATCGATTCCTGAAATTTAACACTTTTTTTTATGTATGTATGTATATATGTCTGTATATATATGTGTCACTCCAGACGATATTTCACCCTAGGATGCACTTAAAAAATCCAAACAAATCCAACGACATACATCTTGAAGGGTATATACTATTTTGATTTTTGTACCCCGTACCCCTTTACCAAATTTTTTTTTTCACCCATCCAAATTCTAAAACAAAATTTTTCAAATTATCATAAGCCAATAATACGCAGACTTCTTTGAAAATTCTCTCATTAAGTCGTGGTGCATGACTGGACTTATTTTCATTACGTGGACTTAAAATATCTTTTCATTACTCCTAAACTGTATTGAAATTTTTTTTTTACAGCCTACGGGTAGTTATCAAAAGTGCCGTTTTTAGCGCTGCAATCAAATAGACATGCTACTTAGTACGATTACAATCCACTAATATGTCAATGCGTTTTATCTTTTTTTTATACTGGAACCTCTTTTAGGTTTCATTTTTAACTTGTTTTTTTTTGTTTGCTATCAAAAAAAAATTTTTTCCGTATGTTTCGCTCTGTTTTTATTTTAAAGAAGTTAGTTTTTCATGGTCTGCTACCATGGAACAAATAGCATATTTTGCTACACGACTGTGAAGTGTTTTTTCTTTAACTTGGCAATTTTTACTGTCGAGCGAAGCGAGACAGTAAATATGATTGCCGCGATAAAGAAAAAACTCATTTCAAAAACTCATTCCTCCTAAAATATCACTTATATCAAATACATATTCTGTTTCTGTCTATTCTTTGTTATAAAAACATGTTACCAAACTAATATAAAAAAGAAAGGTTAACAAAATTAAACATAATTATTTGTTGAATTTCCAAGATAAGTTAAATTTCAGTCGTATTTAGTTAACAATAGATAAGGAAAATGTATCTGAAAAATGATTATTCTATGCGAGACCTTACAATTCCTTATCCAGATTGAAGACCTTCATTTTATTTTTAAATACGTGTTATTACCATTCTCCATTATAATTTTGAGTAAAAATAAAATCCCGCGATTTTATTCAGTTCACTTTTTAAGATAATTGATATTTGAATTTATTGGTGAATAAGTACAAGCAGGAATGATTTTTTTTTTTTTTAATAACAAATAACGTTATTAAAATTATATGCTCAAGTTCGATTAAGAAAATAGGTTATTTTATTTATGTTTTTAATCAATTCACATATATCTTTGAACATAATATGCTATAAATAATTACTATTTTGAGGCTCGCACATACGATATCGCAGAATACTGAGAATACCTTTATTATAACATTAAAATATCTGTCCGATAAAACTCGTACTAAACTTTCTTATATACAAAAAAAATAGCTTATTTTATTTGTTTTTAATCAATACAGATATACCTTTGAACATAATATGCTACAAATAATTACGTATTAAACTTTCTCATATACAAGTACAAAATGTTTATTTAATTGTTAATGAACATTATATATTAAAATTTACATTAAAAATAGAATAAAACCCTATCTACCACCTTTGCGTTTATATCAATTTTCTCCTAGAAAACGACTTATAAATGGTTTTTTTTAAATCGTGTTACATTCATATAAAAGTTGTAATTAACTGTTTTCGAGAAATATTTTCTTACAAGTTCTTTTTTTTAGTGTTTTTGGGGGGTAGGGCCCAAAATGCATTGCTATAATTTATTATAACTTTCCCGATCACGCCTCGGGATATGATTTTTCTGAACATCTATGCCACATTTCATCGAAATCGGCCCAGTAGTTTAGGCTATATGTCTGCACAGACTGACAACCTTTTTTTTTTTTTTTTTTTTTTTCAATACTTTTTTGTACTTAAGGGACCTCCAAATGTGAAATTACATTGAAGTATCCTCGCCATCATAATACTTTCTCTATATATTACGTTCATGATAAACTAATAATTTCAAGATAAAAAGAACTTTTTATATACTACGTTTTTTAATTTTCTGTTGAATCGTATGTAATGTTGATAATATAATTGTTATTGTTATATAATATATAATTTTACTGAAAAAAATAATAGATCCGAATTTATTTACTTCATATAAATGACAACCATCCAGAGAGCTGATCTTAAACCTATAAAAGGACAAATCTTTGTACAATGGATCTCCCCAACACCAAATCTAAAGCATGCCATCGATATATTTGAAATAATATAATCGATAAATAATATAATCGATATTTCCTGTTTTGCTGTCATTCAATGTTTATCTATCACAAATTTGAGACCCGTCAAAATGAAGATTGCGTAAATATTGGATATGGCAAAACAAATAAAATAACTTGCGGATTTCTTTCCGCACAGCAAAATTTGCTGAAAACTAATTAAATTCTGCTGAAAGATGGCTAAAAGTATTAAAATAATGCATTGTCGTCGTGTTCTGAGCTATGCTAAAAGTTTCAAATGTCTAGCTATTCGGGAAGTTAGTTAGAAATCGATAGCCAGATTTGTACCGGACAAACAAACAAACAAACAAACAAACAAGAATGCAAGCTAATAAAAACGTAGTAAAAATATTGCGCTTTTCTAGAATTGCGCAACTAAGATTTACTTAACTTTCTGTCGATGTATTTTGTATATATTATAAATGTATATAGAATAGACAAAATCAAAAATGAAACCCTCAAACTATGATCTAACATTTCATTAAAAATAATGAGACAAAGTAAAATACAATTATCGTTCCTCTAAATACATTATGAAGTTTGAGAAATGGGTTTTGGCAAGTTCCAAGTTAAATTGGAAACATAGAATCTAGTCTGAACTATATGAATTGTGTTTAATATTACTACTTTTAATATCCCTGTTTTTTATGGGTATTTCAGAAGAAAATTTCAAGTGATTGATTATTTTGAGGGGTTTTGATCTAAAAATTATTATTCATAGTATGTTTCTACGTAAGTTCTTGGCTAAATTTACATAAAGATGTACGAAAGATAGAGATATATTTATAGAGATGACTCGAAAATTGGTTTTGAGGTTCTGATGGTTTTACTGTTTCAATTTCCCCTGATTAAATAAATAAAATATAAATCGCAGTCTATTTAAATACTAAGTTCACCATAGTAAACTTCTGAGAAGTTTATACATTTTTATTTATTTTGATAACCCGCTTTTTCATAACCTAATAGAAACATAAGTTAACATTCAATAAATTTTCTTCTCGTTTAGTATGAATTGTTGTAGGACTAACTGATCTTATAAGAAGTAAATGAAAAGGCTAAAAATCAATAAAGAAATAACCTGCATAAGTAAGGCTTACAAAGCGTAACTTGTTTTCAGGTCTGTATAGGCGCAACTAAAGACCCTTATTAAATTCATTCCTATGTCTGTCTGCCTGGAGATTGTTAAATCATCTTTATTTCCGAATATAACTAACACAAACGTTTGAAACTTATGTTGTGTGTAAAGTTGGGTTCGCACCAATAAAATTTTGCGTTGTGCGGGCTCTGTATTAAATGTGGAGAGCGTGCGTGGCAGTGTAGACGGTCTGACACAAAATTGATTAACTGTTTGTGGTATTTTTTTGTCGTAAATATTTTTTAATTTTTTGTGTAGCGAAATTATTGGTGTAGACCCAAAAAGCTTATTAGCCCAAACACAGAAAGATATAGGATAGATAGATAGCGAGGGTAATGAAACCACACGAGAAATGCAGTTTTCGTCCGAGTTGCGTACTTTATCAACGATTGAGGATTTTAATAATAAATAAATACAGATTTTTTTTTTTTTAATAAACTTCCTGTATGTAAGTTCGTATTTCTCTTTTGATAAAGATGACATTAATTCATTAGTTGTATTTTGTGCTGAAGTAATTATTTCGGGAGGCGTATAATTCTCCTCATTTTCCTCATAATATAATCATTCATTGTTTTTCACTATAAATTCGATATAAACTGTTACTTTAATTAAATAAACAGCAAATTAGTTTTGTTAAATGTAAACAAATTCGCTAATCGTGCGTTAAGGTGAAAAATTCCTCTTTTTTCCGCACAAGGCCGGAAAAAAGAAGAATTATGAACACGCAAGCGCAAAGAAGGCAGCTACGCAAAGAATCACTTTCTACGCATCTAAACAGAGATATAATGTTTATATTTCGTATCAATCGTAGATAAAACTGTTTACGAATCCTTTGTGTGCTCTGAAGGCACATGGACGTAATTATATGAATATAGGTTCGACAAGTTCCAAGGTTTTTTCCTAAATTAATGTGTAGGGCAGTAAGAACTGAACCATATTAGAACATCAATGTTAAAGTTCTGAAGTAGGATCTTTTTATTTGTTGGATAGATGTAGATGCTTATATGTGTCTTCGCGGTGAAAAATGGTAAATTATTTGGTGATTAAAGGCCTTTTCACAATTAAATTAATATAAAATTATCAAATAGTATAATATACCATGTAAGTGTGCTGATGCTAACTGGAAATAGAAAACTGCTATACTGATAGAATCGGTAAAAGGAAACAATTTGAAATGTAGAGCTAAAATTTCCGCAGTGTGATAAAAAGGATTCTTGGCAAATGCCATTTGTATGTCGTTTTACTTACACTCTCACGGGACCTTAAAAAGCAAGAACCTCTTCTGCATCACATAAGCAGACTCCTACTTTACTTATGTGTGACAGAAGTCTACCGCGTTTATTTAGATCCTTATGTCACTAGCACTCTAACTCTTAAAAAAATTTCCATGAGGGTTTTTTCGGACATGCGATTGAATTTCTGGGTAAAAATAGACTTGGTAGGAAGTTAAGTTGTACTAAATTTGTTTCTATGTTTTGTTGCAAGAATATATCACCTGCTGAGAACATTAGTGACGTAACTCAAAAATCACAGTTTTGAGAAAAACGTCTTTTAGTTTTATACAAAACTTCAATATTGAATATTTCGTAGTCTAATCAACTTTTTTAAATGATTTCTTTTGATTCAAATACAAAGTGCTTTAAATTTATATCAATATCTATTATTTTTCATTTTGGCTTAAAATTTAAAATTCTAGTTGGGAGTTACGTCACTGATGCATAATGTTAGGTCAACATTTATATATATTTTAGGGCAATAATTACGTAATTCACCTTTTTTTTTATTAAATAGTCTGCCAATTAGTGTGGCACATAGCTTCCTTGCGTCCTATTTCGAATACTTAAATGATTTTATGCTTTTATAACCTACTTTCATTTCATCCCTCTGTGCCCATTTGTTTCTATACATTAATTACAGCTATCTTCAAAAGTACCCTCTTATTTTTATGAAATTGGGATGGTTTGCCTCAGATTTGTGTCAATTGTCAATCGTCTGCGCACCTTATATTTTTTTCTAAATTTATTATTTAATACTTGTAAAATAGTTTGCACATTAGTGTGGCACATAGCTTCCTCGATTCCTATTTCATTTACTTTAATGGTTTTTTGACTGTAAAATAATCTAGAACTATCGTCGGGCTACTTTCGATAAACCTTTAATTTTCAATTAAGTGGGTTACGTTTTTTGCGATATTTCGTCCCTACTTTGGGACATTATCAAGCAATATACTTATTTATCTTTGCTCATTAATTAAAAATTTATGTGTCAGCTCATCAATTAAAAAGTGATATTTTAAAACAAAACCCACTTCTTAATCTCGTCAAATTGGAAAATCCATAACATTATAAGAAATATATTGTAAATATCACACAATTAAATACATGAAGAAGGTACAGAGATAAGGAGCCAGTGTGTCCGTGGTCTGTAGGCACTCGCCCAGCTATCAATGAATCGAGACAAATCAAGATCGTGGGTTCGATCCCGTGCTATGATGCTCTGATTTAAATAGCCACTGATAACCACACCATACCCGCTTCGGCGGTACAATGTACAGGTATGATGTGGGAAGTGGTTGGAACTCTCTACCGCGGGCATAGTAAAATGGGCCTAAATGAGGGCCTAATTGCTAGGTTCGTCCTACCCGTCTAGTTCTTGTACTAGGACCTTACTGCTACTACTATATAGGTATAGAGATTGAAACATGACTCTCTGAGATGAGTCATGTTTGTGTGTCATGTCAGTGACAAAGATAAATAAGTATATCGCTTGATAATGTCCCAAAGCAGGGACGAAATATCGCAAAAAACGAAGTTGGGTTTTTATTATACCCCTGAAGTCCCAGAAAAGAAAATTTAATAATAAATCAATTCCAGGCAAAAAAAAATACCGTATAGTTGAAACGCTGACGATTAAGTAAACAAAATATGAAAATTATTTACCCTTAAGATGTGCGTTAAACATTTATAAATTAGAAAGAAAAGGGTACTACCTTGGACTATCTAAAAATTGTTCTTTTCGTTTCAGATATTTATTGGTCCAGGGGTTCTAAAATATATTATATATAAAAAAATAAACAGTAAAGCCAATTTTTTTTATATTGTAGAGAAATTTATATTTCAACCTTCACATTTATGGTAAAAATATTCACAGCTTTTGAAAAGTTATTACCGGGAATGTCTTAAAAAATAATGTATGGGCATTTATAGATCCCTTTGCATGTTAACAAAGGAACCATAAGGGCATTCTGGTCCCTTCCAATCATAAGGGCCTTTCAGTGCTCCTAAACAGTCTCGTTGTATTGACGTAAGAGGAAGCTTGTGTATTTGGAGGATCTAACAACATGTCTGTGTACCTCCTGAGATACCTAATATTATGTATATTGTGCCCTATATTAACCTACTCGAAATTGGTATTAATTCTATAGGGATATAGGGCATTGATAGGCACAAGTGCTTTACACATCTCATGTCCTTCTAACTAATTGACTTAGTTAACAATGAACCGTGTTAAAACATGAGCACAACAAACTAGTCCATGGGCCAGCTAGCCAAATTTAAGGAAATGGTGGGTATTAAGTTTCCTTTTCACCGCAGTTAGATAGGTATATTAGGATGTCAAAAACCATGATTACCATCTCAAAATGGTAGCTTGTAAAAATGGCGGGCAATCAAAGATGGTGGATGTTGAGATTTAAAAAATCAACTGTATCTCGAGAACTATGTATAGCTATCCGAACTAATAGTCAGGGTGCCCATAGGCAAAAAAGTAACTTATACATACTCTTTCCAAACCTTTTTGTATGGCTTGTTTAGGCCAAATCTGACACCGTTTTCCTCTGTGACTTTTTTTAGTTTTGGGGCGTTTTTTTTTTATTTCAACCCTAAAATTTTGACGCGTCAGACTAGAAAATCGGAAAAAGTTCTGCGTCAGACAATATTAAAATGTTGATTTATAGGGTTCAAATAATGTATCTTGAGAAAATCAGCTGGTTATTAATCATTAATTAATATTAGTTCATATTAATTTATATCCATTATTATTAATTAAAATTAATTAATATCATTAATTAATAACTGGCTGATTTTCTCACGATACATTATTTGAACCCTATAAATCAACATTTTAATATTGTCTGACGCAGAACTTTTTCCGATTTTCTAGTCTGACGCGTCAAAATTTTAGGGTTGAAATAAAAAAAAAAACGCCCCAAAACTAAAAAAAGTCACAGAGGAAAACGGTGTCAGATTTGGCCTAAACAAGCCATACAAAAAGGTTTGGAAAGAGTATGTATAAGTTACTTTTTTGCCTATGGGCACCCTGACTATAACTATATATGTATACGATTTCATAACTATTTTTTAAAAACTAAAGCTCGACTGATTATCTTGTGAATTTAGTTTTTAAAAGTTTACAAAATAACTATTTAACATTTATATTAGAAAAAGCCTCAGATAAAAGAACAATATATATTATCTTTACGGAAACACCACTTTAAACGGTATAACATCTAAACAAAAATTATAAGTCATCTTCTTCGTCACTTTCAAAAGATTCATACAAATTAAAATTTGCTAGATCTTCTCTTTGTTTAGTGCTGTTTTCACAATTTGATTGTCTGCACGCGCTAGTCCACTTTAAATTGTTAACCATACACTGATACACTTACACGATGGAATTTGACACGACTTGGTTCAAGAGCAACTAAGGAGTGGTTACACTGCTTCATGTGCAGGTGCTCCAGCCGTCCATTTGCTCTTAGGAATACCGTCATCATTTAGCATCCATCCATGATCCTCTGGAACTGGTATTTCGGGAATATAAACTGCTGCTTGATAATTAGTGCGTTTAGAATGTTCACTTTAGAAATATTCGCATAGAGGAAGTTGAGCTAAGTCTACTTGTCCTTGTCGACTTTGGAACATGTGGTTTCCCTTGAGTATAACTTTTGGATTAAATGTGGAACACATTATAAACATTTTTAAACATTTGTAGGACTAATTAATTATTAACTAATTTGTAGGACCCGTAGGCACAGACGAGGACCCTTATATTATATTCCTGCGCTTATCTGTCTGTAACGCTCTCTGGGCTAAACACTTCGGAGCATTTGGATAATAAAAATGTTCTTAGACAGATAAAACAATAGAAAATATGTAAATATATTTTTTAAAAAACCTTATTGTCAAAAAAGTGAGCCTAACCCTACCTAGAAAGAAATACTAGTGAGATAACAAGTCTGACGTTGCTAAATCGTATGAATTATCGAAAGTATTCTCAACAGAAGTTGAATTGATTTAGGGTTTTTTTTAGTCATCCTTAACTTAGTGATGTATACATATTGCTAATTAAAAACATTTAAAAAGCTACACACGACATTGTAAGGAGCTGGGTATCAGAAGCCTTAATTGTTAATCATCGGCATATTCTTCCAGCTAAAAATTTATTTGTTCTGTACAAGAATAAGATAACTAGAAATTAGACTTAACTTAAAGAATTAAATATAAAAATATTAATCTTCTGTTGCTTGTGGGTCGTTTAAGGGTAAAGTAAATAAATTCCCAACTGCTCAAAATTAGTCATGGCTATATTTCGCCCCCCTCCGGGGCATATTCGTGCCTAAAACACCATAAATCACATTAACTAAATATCCTTGTGATAGGTAAGATATTTCAATTGATTAAATTTACATGGAGCAATTTAAGGTATTGATGTATAAAAATATGTGATATAATCAGAGAAAAAGTTAATGTGATTTAAGGTGTTTTAGGCATGAATATGCCCCGGAGGGGGGCGAAATATAGCCATGACTAATTTTGAGCAGTTTTAAATTTATTTAATTTACCCTTAAACGACCCACAAGCAACAGAAGATAAATAATAAAAGGGAAAAATAGACCAAATATTATAAAAATATTAAGATGCTCCTAATAATTATACGATACATCTATTCAAATATACTATATCGAGTAGGATTCTCTTTAAAATTAGTGGACTCTTTATTATTTTAATTTTACAAGTTTATGAGAATTTAACCTAAATGTTGTGTTTTATTAGAGATAAGGGAAAGGCTTGAGGCACTTTCCTTGTAACAAAAGTAACATTTTGCACGTACTTTGAATACTGTTTAGGGTGATGTATAAAGTTGTTGTCGAGTTAAGATGTTTGTTAGACGTTATTGACGTACACCTAGTTGGTAAACGTCTTACTTTCATTTGTTGTTGTCAAGGCTAGTACTGTAGTAAGACAAACGCACATCGATTTCGTGTAGTAAAAGAAGAATTTGTTTATAGCAATTGCTTAAGCTTTCAGATATATTTTGGGTGAGCTATGGCATGTGAAATATCAAAATAATATTTTACAATATGTATTATCCCTTGCCAGATTCTTCAAGTCTTGATGATGAGGTATACCTCTAAATTGATATAAAGTGTGTCATTAATCCCTTTTTCTCGACCAATGGTTTCTGGAATTTAAATTTAAGAATTGACTCAGAGTGTAATTTTTACCTGATATGAGAAGGGATCCCTCTTTCCGAACCTGAGTCTTAGTTGAGGAGACCTGTTATTCTTCCTGACTAGTCTGTGGCTGTCCATCCAGGGAGCTTCTTGTTGCGATTCTCTCAGCATTTGGTAGAGTTCCCTTAAGCCTCCAACTAAAAAAGAAAAAATAAATAGACGATGTAATATTGATTTTTAGATGCTTCAAGTCATTTCTTCTTTTATAAGTTTATAAATAGTAGCGTTTGCTTGCTTTTAACTTATTAGAGAATGTTTTTTAAAACAATCTAAATTCCTTTACGTACTTTTTTAGTGGTAATATATAATATGTCCAAAATTAAGTTTTCTACTTAAAAAATATTGAAAAGGGAAATTGAATAAAATATTCTTGTTTATTCTATGCTTGTTTATTATTCAGGATGCTATCGATCAATAAGAGGCTCGTCACAGGAAAAAAATACTATACATCCTCATCAATCACATTACTCTCACATGCTTCAACGCCAAAATTTGGGCCATTATATAGAACGTTTCGGTATCAGACACTAGTAGGAAATGCAGATGTAAATAGAAATTATCTTTGTGTTTTAAAACATTAAAAATGATTGTAAAACATAAAAATTATTTCTGTGATTTAAAACATTAAAAATGATTGTAAAACATAAAAATTATTTCTGTGATGTAAAACATAGTTGCAGAGACCAGCAGTGTTATTCTCAATTTACTGAATATGAATATGTGTATATTTGTTTAAAGCTGAATGTAGCTTTTTTACAAAGGAGTTACACAATAATAATATCATTTTTACAATATGGCTCAATAACATTAAGTCAAAAATAATACAGGTGGCTTATACTATATGTATACCAAATGATTCTATATAAAAAGAATGAAAAGAAAAGAAAACCTCAAGTTCTATAAAAATAAGTGTAGTAAGATATAGGTTGGGCATCTATCATAAAAACAAAAAGCAAACGAAAATGAAAGCTTCTCAGGTAACAATACCAACCTATATATAAATTTGGTTTAAACGTACAAAGGTTCTTTCAATAAAAACGTTTTGATGTGATCCATTCAAGAATCTTATTTTATTTATTTATTTTCTCAATTTACTGCAAACATAATATATGAATCTACCGCTCAAGTTTCAGATCTTCCTGAAAGATAAACACTTTTTTGAAATAAAGTTAGAGTTTTTCTCAAGGTATAAAAATAAAGGTGGTTTTGTAATACATTCTAATCTTCTAGTTTGCGATTACTTTGCCTACCGTTTATTTAGTAAAATATGAAGTAAAAATAACAGTATAGCATAACAAACGTGGTTAGGACTATCAGATCCTATAATAATTAAAGAAAGAAAGGTTGAACGTATTTTAAACATAAATGTTTATATCCGCAATGGGATTTCATCCGATGACATTTGAATAAGTTGGAAGTCGATTTGTGTTCTGGACAGATCTTAGAATAGGAAAAAATCAGATTATAGGGGCTGAATTATTAGTATGGTGACATCGAACTGGGTGAGACTCAGCCCCGGTCCCTTTAACATTCAAATTGGTGACATTTATCGGATCAAACATGTCAGCAGCCTCCCAAGAGTAGTACACCCTTTTTATCCTTTTAGATTTTGCTCTTTAGATTAAGCGAGCTAGGTATATTTACCTCCAAGTCTGCATAGAGTGACGGCAAAAATAGTAGTAGCATAAAAACGAACGCCTCTTCACAAATTAAATTTTAATTTCAAAGCCTGCTTTCCGTCTCTTGGCCATCATTAGTGCAGGTAAAAGGTGAATGAAATATTAGAGAACGAAAGAAAGTGTTTGTTTTCTCCTAAGCTTAGTGTCAACTCTACTTACGGACATATTCTACATAAAATCTGTGTATTGTATAAATAAAGATAGTTTTTTCTTCGCAGACTTTTCTTGTCTTAAATCTTTATTTTTAAAAAGATTTTCATCTTACTAAAAGAAATAAAGTAAAAAAGTTGTTGTAACGGTTGTCATCATAGTTTGTTTGGCTGTCGTGTTAAAATAGGTTACATTTACTTAACATGTCAACAGGTTTTATTTTATTTTTTTTTTTTTAACCTATTCTTCTTAACATTCAACAATACTTCAGTATGTAGGCTTGCTTTTCACCGTTTTATCCTAAAGCTGAAAAGTGAATGACGTGAAAAATCGATTTTTAAATGTAACATCCTTGAAGCTAATGTATGTTTATAAAAGCTCAGCAGAAATTTCCACTTAAATTCACTAAATAAATAAGAGCTTGTTCGTCCTTTACAAACCTTAAGAAATAAACAAGACTTCTACATCCCCCCCCCCTTCTTTATTTGAATGAAAGAATGAGATAAAGAGAGCTTTAATTAAAATTTAAATGGTGTTTTTCAATGCGACTGTATTATTACAGCCAAATTAGCTTAAATAAACAGAAAAAAAGAGGATAAAAAAGGAGAATTATTTATAAGAGTGGGTTATATTTTTAAGAGTAGAGTAGTTTAAGCAAATAAAACTTATTCCATTAAGAATAAGGAAAAAGTGTTCTTTTTAAGGTTTGTAGGCAAAAGAGGACCCTTTCTGCATCCTTCGCTTGTCTGTCTATCTGTAACGCACCTGATCCCCGAAAGTATCCAACACAAATATTTGAAACTTTGCAGTTATGTTATGTGTAGTAACCCAATAACAGGAAAATTATATGGTATTACAAACTAGGAGTTTAAGTTTAAGGGGTTGACATGGTTTTTAAAAAATAATACTTAAAAAGGAAATGCGTCATGTGAGATAATAAATGAGAAGGACATCCTGAGAACAAATATATATATATGGATTAGTTTTTTTACGTATTAATCTTTGCGCCATGTGTCCCCCTCTATTTTGCTACGTTTTTATTAACTTGCTTTCTTGTTTGTTTGTTTGTGTGTCCAGAACAAAAACTTCAATAGATTTTTAACTAACTTCCCGAGTAGCTAGACATTTGAAACTTTTAGAATAGCTGAGAGCACGATGACAATGCATTATATTTTAATACTTTTAGCCATCTTTCAGCAGAATTTAATTGGTTTTCAGCAAATTTTGCTGTATAGAAAGTACGTTCGAAAAAAATCTGCAAGTATGGAAAAAATCCGCAAGTTATTTAATTTGTTTGATAAGACCCACATTTACGATCTTCATTTTGATGGGTTTCAAATGTATGATTTTTTATTTTAGTACCTGGTATGGCTGATAATATTGTTGAAATGTTCAAGAATGATTATATCAGGCCTTTTTGTTATCTAAAAACAAATTGTATTTTTTAAGAGATAAACATTAAATGACAGGAAACAGGAGTTGTTTACACTTGAGTCCTTAGGTATCGGCTTAATATTTCTGCATCTTTACTTCTTATACTTGTACTTCTTTACTTGCCCCCTACACGGGGGCAAATCGATGGTTTAGATTCGGTGTTGGCGAGATCCGTTGTACAATGATTTGTCCTTCTGGCTGTCTAGTTGGTTGTCATTTATATGAAGTAAATTAATTCGGAACTATTTTTTTTCACTAACATTATATATAAAAATATGATTATATATGATTTAAAAGAAAATTTAAAACCGTATAGTGTATAATAATACAAGATAAAAAGAACTTTTTAAATTTTCCTTGTGAATTTCCTTAGCTGTCACGGGTGTTTGCTTACAATTGATTTTGAATTTGACCGCCTAAATATTTAAGAAATTTAGTGATTTATCGACTAATAGTAATATCTGTGTTACATAAATACATAATCTGTGCAAGTTTCAGCTTTCTACTTAGTCAGGAAGTTAGTTAAAAAGTTAGATTGTAAGATTTGTATTGGACAATCAAGAAAGCAAGCTAATAAAAAAAATCTTGTAATTGTTTTTTATCAAATAAAAAAAAAACAATCATAGTTATTCTTTTTTTTAATCATCGCAAATTTGGTTTAAAAAAAATGTTCCTCTCCAAATCTTAAACATTTAATATCATATAGAAACGGGGTTAGATACTTAAGATTTGTTTCATTGCGTTTGGATAATAAAAATGCATATAAAAGCGTTTGTTTCACGTCATAATAAATGGCTGCCATCTTGATATGGCTGGACCGATAATGCTGGTTAACGAACTCGTCATATTTGTTAAATTGTGAAACGTGTGACGATAACTGGAGTATAAATAGACCGATTTTGATGAAATTTTGATGACAGGTTCATTTTACCAATGCCCAGAACGAGTTCGTTGGAGAACGATATCCACCCAAGCTTTCGTGCGCAACGCTCACGTAAACGTGAACTTTAAATTTAAAATTGGAATTTTAGGACGGGAAAAATTGATCTATTTAATGAGACAAACAACTTTTACAAATATTTTTTTATAGTAAAACAGCGACACCGCTATGAAGTGTTAAAGATCGCTAAAACTATTTGTAGTTCTTACCCCGCATTCTCTTCACAATAAGAAGTTCTTATTATGAAGAGAATGCGGGGAGGAAGATAGACAAGGGGAATAGGAGGTAGTTTCCCCAACTCTCTATTTGACCTACCTCTTCAATAGCACAGCGAGCCTAAGGACCTCGAGAACAGGCTACCAGGCTTTATTCGGGGGTATATTAAATAAATTAGACAATAATGGAGTTTAAAAGCCTAAAATCATTAATGTACACGCGATACGACGCAAGGCAGTTTTGTGCCACTCTAATTGGCTATGTATTTTTTTTATTCTCAAACTATATTTAATAGTATACTTATATAGGATAGTTACTTGATTATTATTGTTAGTTTTGATATTATATTATTAAACATTAATGACTTTTATTTACTTACATTATATTATCATTTATTTTTTATTGTGAAGCCAAACCTCACTATTATGTTTCATCCTTCTCCACTCTCTTCTTCTCCAAACCACCCAGTATTTCCTCATCTCTTGATCCCAGCTAGTCCTTTGTCTTCATAGCCTTCTCTTGTATTTCCAAAAAATCCATTCAATAATTTATTTTGACCATCTATCATTCTTACATCTAAATAGGTGCCCCGCCCATTTTCATTTCCTTTTGCTTACTACTTTTTCCTATGTCCTTAACCCTCTCCGACTTCCTATTTTTATCATGTGACTTTTCATCTACCTCACAGTCACCTTCAATCTTTCAATATTCTTCTTGGTCAGTGTCCATGTCTCCCATCCTTAAGTTAACACCGATCTCACAGTCTCACCACACTTTCCTAACTTTTTCTTTGCTGTGATATCTACACCCGAGCTGAATAATTTTTGTAAATTTTTTGTAGACTATCCAACTCAGTTCTATCCTTCTCTTAATTTCCTTCTTTGGATAACATGCATTTTGCTATCTCTTCTATATTTATCCACAATCAGTTTTTTTTCTCTATTATTCTTTTCGTTTTTTTCTTAATTAACAAAATACTTATAATTGTTTAAATTACAAATAATCCTAGTCATGTTCATGGACTGATTGAATCAGGGGAATTAGTTTCCTGGGTCAGAAGAGTGGGACTGAGATCTAAGGATGAAATAAGTGGCAGGAAACTCTTGGTTTGAAGAGTGGAAGAGTGATTGAATTAGATGTGGAGTTAGTAAAATGTATTCGCCTCGAGAAAGGACATGGAAATTAGTCGAGGACAAAGCATTAAGAGGAGACGCGCTTTGAAAATTTCAAGTCTGACTTGTTTAGTGGCAATGTATTTAGATGTGAAAAAGGGTAAGAATGCTTTGTTGAGAAACAGGTGAACTGGGGTGACAATAGTTAACCGACATTGTGCTGCTAAATAGAGACGTATTCAGGGACTGCGCAGTGTAGAGATAGATTCCGTGCAAAGAGCAGGTTTGAGGAAATTTGAGAGAAAATAATGTTACAAATAAATTCTCTAATGTTTAGCTGAGCGATCTATCCTATAGTTTCAATCAGAATATCGATATATAGACATAATTTCATCCAGAAAAAATCGAATAAAACTTAAAAATTGAATTAATTTTACCAGCTGACTTAAAAAAGTTTGTATGTGCGATAAATTGCGAATGAGAGTGCGGGACTCAGAGAAGTAGACTGTAGGATGCCTGAGAAAATGAAAGTTACTTACCAATTTTGGTGACGGCTTGAAGTGGAAGAGTAGCTAGATAGAAGATAGGTAGAATAATAATATATAAGTAAGATATAGATACAATGAAAAGATAGGTGAACTTTGTAAATGTGTATGAATGTGTGTGTGTGTGCGCGTGTAAATCATTAAGCGAAATATATAATATTAACTAAAATAAGCGAGAGTGCGAAAAATAAAAAAAGGCGAATATACGAGCGAAAGAAAAACTTCCGTACGGAGGCTAATACCAGACTAGACTGAATCTAAAAGATATGAAGGCAAGGGATTTTGAGACTCCCCCACTCTGGACAATCAAAACAAAGGAAACAATCATCTAATAAAAAGATAAACACAAACAAAGTTAAAGACGGTCGGACCTCCATATAAAGAACTTCTATACATAGAATTTTGTTATGTACCGCGATTTCTTTTAATAAAAGTATTTCTATAGAACAAAAATAATTTCTCAAAATTGAACGAAATTCATAGGAATAAAGAACAAAGAAGTATCCCGTAATTATGAAATCGCTCCGAGTTCGCAGTGTCTTCAATGTTGAAAAACCAGGATTCGATAATAATTAAACTATACGGAACAAGTTTAAATTTTTATATAACATCTAGAGATTCTAAGACTGCGCTTCATCTATGTGTATATGAAGACAGATGAATCAGTTCTGTAATGGGTGAAAATGGTACTGGATAAAAATTTTCCTCTTTCAGGATCATTCATTTTTCTCTTAAAAATAATAAAAAATTGACTGTCAATAGGTGTAGCACATAGCTTCCTCGCATCCTATCACATATTTTATTGATTTTATGCTTTTACAGGCCATTGCTGTCTTATTTGTTTAAATGTTTCCCCCGTTTTTTAATCTGTCAAAATTGTAGTGATTTTTTACATGAATATAAGGATCAATTTAGCAAAAGTTAAAGAGCGCAGACGGAAATTAAATAAAGCTGTGGCTATCTGCGGGTTATTCTTGATAAACTATAAAAGTTTCAAACAAATCAGATAAGTACTTTCGAAGCTATAGGTGTAAATAAATGTATGTTTGTGCGCATGTGGAAGAGAAACAAATTAGTGCAGAAGGTTGAATCTTACATGAGACCAACAATGAGCTAATTATGACCTACCATACAAATTTCATTAAAATCAGATGTGTAGTTTTTAAGATATGTTGGTTCGCAAAAATTGAGCGACAGACAGGCAGAGACACGGAACCAAAAATGTTCCCAGATGTCTGAAACGAATTTCTGTCTTGGAATTTTTGAAATCGGAGAACTAAAATTTTTTCGTTTTTTAGAACGATCGCATAGCTTCCGTTTCCTTCGGTAAGCTCGGAAGCAAAATTGCTTTTCTTTTTCTTTTCTATGGAACCATCAATTTCTTTATATGGAGGTCCGACTGTATTTTTATTAAAATAGAAAACTTGACACTAACTATTTATCTAAAATAATATTTCCTAACTTATTAATTTCCTCTTTCTGGTAATTTTTTGCAAATGTTACTGCAATATTTTTACTCTTTTTAACTTTATACTATCAGCTTTAAAAATATATATTTAAAACCTTGAGACCGCTCAACAGAAAGTGATTCTGACTTCTTCTCAAATACACCCTCAGTAAAAGACTCGTAGCAATAGGTTTACTTTTACCCCAGCATTTCCCAATAAGTAGTTTGAAATACACTTTAAAGGCCTTGTGAAAGCTTCATCTCTTTTAAAAGTAATGCGACAAAAATAAAATATCCTTTGAAAAAAAAAAATAAATAAATAAAATAATATACCTTAAAAAAGAACTGTATTAAATTACATGCTGACCTTTTACCTTCTTTACTGTTTTTTCAATTCGATTTATGAAAATAAACGAAAAATCAAACTGAACTAAAATTATTAACATTTTTAGAAAAACTTACATATCCGTATGTCAAAAATTGTAATTTAGTTTTTCTTTTAGTAGTATAGTAACATTTATTCTTTAAAAAATGTAAAGGAAATAATCTTCTTAAACCTCAAACTAAAATTTGTTATTTTTAGTTAGTATTATTCTATATGTGAATAAAAAAAAATTGCAAAGTTACTATGTAGTTTCAATGACGATTTTGATTTAGTCAATATAACAGAAAAAAACACTGCGCTGTATTTTACGCCTTACTACACTTTTAGGGGTTGTTATTACAGTCAACGTAGTTTGAATATTTTCTCTGTCCTCTTTTTGAAATAGTATATCTTCAAAAGGATTGAATGCTTGGTGTGTTTTTGAATACTGATTCGTGAACATACTATCCGGCCTGACGGGATATGCAAAACAAATTTTACATTGTGTTAATAATTTACTTGTGCAGTTTAATTGGTAATGATTTAAATACTTTTTTGCAGTAATTATACGAGCAACCCTTCAAAATTATTAAATTATATAATATTATTTAATAATTTAACGCGCCGATTATATTAATTACAATGAAACTAAGTATTAGAATTACTATTTTTTTGTCTATATGAAACTGATTGAATACAATTTTGCATGTTTTGGAGAATTAACTATGATTTTTAATATTTTATTGAAGTAATGATACTGATATATAATAGAAAAAAAGGTGGCCCTTCACAAGACTTTTTACTACTTTCAGTATTAGAAGATACAGTGTAACAGAAAAAAAAATATAATAAAAGTTATTTAGAAATTTGGCAGAATACATTCAGAAACACCAAAAACATTTAAACTTGTCGATTGTGGTTACTTCTACTGAAACTATTAGTATAGTTTGTTGAACTTTAATGCGTTGTGTGCGTTATTAAATATATATATATATATATCTTTATATATATATATATATATATATATATATATATATATATATATATATATATATACATATATATATATATATATACGGGAAAAAATATATATATAACAAAATATTGGTTTAATTTTTAATGGTCTACCTAGCCCACAAAATCCACCCAAGCTGTTCTGTCCTAAATAAATATAAGTGATAGAGCCTCAACTTAAACTAAAATAAAGACCCTCCTTTGACCCAATACTTGGCTTAACGAAACTATTCTTTTTTTTTATTAGCAAACAACCATATGAATTTAAATTTGAACTTTGAACTTAAAATCAATTTGATTATCAACTTAACAACAATCTTATTATAAAGGTATAATATTATCTTTTCCCCCTCTCTTTGATAAAATAACAAAATGTTAATAATGCTTCTACCTTCTACAATTTTACCATTTTGATAACTCATTTGCATTTGAATACAAAGCAGCACTTATTATGCTTTACGTCAACAACATATTCTCGGCTTACACCAACATATTGTTGAAAAAAGTACCTCTTTTATAAAAGGTAAACTACGACACCTACTTCATAAACGTTAATATATTTTCAGAGATTTTCTTGTGCTGTGAAATATATTTAATTCAATGAGCCAATCATATTAAATTATAATTATTATTTTTTTAAATATGCTTCAAATTTTAAAGCTTACTATCATCCTATATTTGGGAATGGTAATATGAGGTTTAGATCTGTTGGATTCACACTTATGTTTAAGCAATATCAAATTTGCGCAAGGTTTAAATTAATATGGGAGCATCTGTGAGCAACTTTCAACAAACTATCCTAATTTCCTCAAACTCAGATTAGTGTTTATAAAGATATAGTTATTTATGCACCTAGGGAGTAAAGTAAGCCATCATTCCCTGAGTCAATAAGTTGGTTCTTGAGACGAAGCCTAAGGAACCATGGTCCCTAAATTCCGAGGCGAAGCCGAGGGAGATAATTATTGCGAGGGAAATTATAGCACTTTACTCCCGAGGTACCTACAATATTTTATCTCAAGTAGGGAGAAATACATAAATAACAATAATTGTTAACTCTTTTAATAGCAGATCTAAGAGATTCAATATTAAAAACAAATAAGAATTGCAGTTAAACTCATATAGAAGGTTATTTAGATGCAGGTTTAAAAACAATGATAAACATGGTCGAAAAAGCAGTGTCGCCAACCTGATTTCTACAACCTCACTACATTAGCCATTCATTCTCTACTATTTATAAATTTTTCGCCCTACTTTTACTTTTTCTCCCTAATTTTTGAGTGCAGGAAAGAAAAGACTTACTTTAGTTCCTCTGAACTAATCTAAAATCATAAATTTTTCTCCCTATTGGAGATAATATGAATATATTTGTGTGCTATAGAAAGCAATGGGTGCAGAACGTTTCATTAAAATGGAAAAATCTAGTGGTTCGAGAAAATGTTGACGGACAGACACAAGACCAAAAATTTTCCATGATATCTGTTCAGAAATGTTACAATTGGAGACATAAAGAAATGCATTCTTCAGTTTGATCACAATGCTTCTGCTACCTTCGGTAAGCTTGGAAGCAAATGATAAGTGCTTTTTTGTCAGATGGTACTGGAAAATAGTAGTTATTTGATATGGAAATAATAGCTTTCATTATGCATTTTTGCAAAGATCGCACCTAAAAATAAGAAGTCTCGAAAGTGAGGAGTCTAGAAGCATGAGAGTCAATATTTTTCGATGGTGACACAGATACAATTCTACCACTGGTAAGCCAGAGGTAATAAAATGCAAAATTGTAAATATTTTACATCTAAACATTTGAAATCTGTGAAAAGATAAAATCTTAAAATATCTCTTTTTTATTTTTTTTGTTAAAGGATCACGGATGGATTATACCAGTAAGACATGCATCTTGAGTACCTAGCAGAGATGTTCATAACGTTCACTGGAGTAAAGAATTGGCTGAAAAATGCTTGAAGACTTGGCCAACATCCCACTCTGAAAGGGATCGGAATGAACTCTATCCATTATGCTTATACCCTTCTCTTCCATCATTTCTTGAGGTAAGAGGTTCTTATTTTCTTCATATTGGTATTATTATATAAACCTGGGTTATAACGTTATCCTTATAAATGTGACGGATTGTTTACACTAATAGATTTTTTTAAACAACGTAAAAAGGTTTTAATATGTCTAAAATTAATATATAAGAAAAAAATCCGATAAAGAACTTGTACTAAAAGTAAATCATGTTTTATTTTTTTAAATAAAAACAAATAATATAATATATAATTTTCATGCAAACATGTTATGTCACGGCTATATAGCCGACTGATAGGAGATGGTTTAAGGCCTACGACATTAATAGAGATTAAATTAGTAGTCACATTATTTGCATATGCAACAGAGTCAGGGATTTATTTAAATGCTGCAGAACGATTTCGTCTCTGTTGCTCAAAGCTAGGTTTAAACCGTACTTGGCGTCCAAATTATTCCTCTCTTTGGACCATATGACCTCGACCTGTATTGTTTCGTTGGCAAGAAAATTAAGTAGTCTGACAGGAGGTAATTCAATAACTCGCGAAATATATTTGAAATGAAGGTTCAAAGTATAATTGGATAAAGGAATGATGTCGGTTGATAGGTATATCATATTATAATGTGGCTTGTTGTAAGGAAGAGAGAAGCACTGCTTTATAAAGAAGGGTTGAAGGCTATCTACTAGGCTCTCTTCCATCCAACCCCAGAATTGGGCTGCGGAGCACATAATGGACCTGGAAACGGCTTGAATAACTTCACGCTTTCAAGAAAAGGGTGCGTTTATCTGGCATAATAAGGATGTTCATGTATGCTTTATGTAAAGCAAATTTTGCTCCTAGTTTTTAACTAACTACTTCTAATTGTTCTTTGTCGTACCACCAACATTTAACGTTTTGCCCTTCTACCTCTGTTAGAAAAAAATATTATTTTAGTTTTATTTGGATTTACTGGAAGCTGCCATTTTAGTAATAGTAATGCAGTCTATTATTTATCATGTTGTGTAGGCTTTTCGGGTCTGGTGCAATGATCAAGATGTCGTGAAATGCCAGAATAGTCCAATGTTTAATCCACACTCCACCCTCTAGCTGATCATAATGTATTTATATACATTATGAATGGTAAGGGACTGAAGACCATCCGTCTCTAACACCTTAAGCCTCACAACTTAAACTCACTTTAACTTAAGCCTCACAATACTTATTAGATTAAATATTTGACCAGTGGAATATTAGGGTCTAAACTCTGCTTGATATTCAACAGACAACATAAGCATGTTACAGTGGCGTACACAGGGGGGGGCCCAAGGGGCCCTGGCCCCCCCCGAAATGATTACATACCTAAGACCCGCCATACACTTAAAACTAAAAAACACAGTAATGACAGATGCATTCGAATTGGCTGTAAATATTTTCCAATAAAAGGAATTAATTAAGTATTATCTTATGGTGTGTATACACTTTATCACCCCAAATAAGCTCGGCCCGGATTTGCCGATAGAATACAATTTATTAAACACTATGCCGGCCCGATTGTCGGCTGGGCCCGGATTTTTGCCAATGGAATTAAATTTATTAAACACTATACCGACCCGACTGTCGGCTGGGACCGGATTATGCCGATGGAAATAAATTTATTAAACACTATACCGGCCCGACTGTCGGCTGGGCCCGGATTCTGCCGATGGAATTAAATTTATTAAACACTATACCGGCCCGACTGTCGGCTGGGCCCGGATTTTGCCGATGGCATTAAATTTATTAAACACTATACCGACCCGACTGTCGGCTGGGACCGGATTTTGCCGATGGAAATAAATTTATTAAACACTATACCGGCCCGACTGTCGGCTGGGCCCGGATTTTGCCGATGGAAATAAATTTATTAAACACTATACCGGCCCGACTGTCGGCTGGGCCCGGATTCTGCCGATGGAATTAAATTTATTAAACACTATACCGGCCCGACTGTCGGCTGGGCCCGGATTTTGCCGATGGCATTAAATTTATTAAACACTATACCGACCCGACTGTCGGCTGGGACCGGATTTTGCCGATGGAAATAAATTTATTAAACACTATACCGGCCCGACTGTCGGCTGGGCCCGGATTCTGCCGATGGAATTAAATTTATTAAACACTACCGGCCCGACTGTCGGCTGGGCCCGGATTTTGCCGATGAAATTAAGTTTATTAAACAGTATACCGGCCCGACTGTCGGCTGGGCCCGGATTTTGCCGATGGAATTAAATTTATTGAACATTATAACGGCCCGACTGTCGGCTGGGCCCGGATTTTGCCGATGGAATTGAGTTTATTAAACACTATACCGGCCCGACTGTCGCCTGGGCCCGGATTTTGCCGATGGAATTAAATTTAAAACACTATACCCGGCCGATTTTGGCTGGACCGAGATTTTTGCTGATGGAATTAGATTTATTGAATTAAATTAGGATGCATGAAATAAATCGGCTCATTTGCCGACTAGGCCTTGATTTTTGCCAGTGGAACTAAAAACACTAAACTTGATCGACCCGAATTCGGCTGGGCCCGATTTTGCCCAATTGAATTCAATGATTTTTTTGTGGTTTTAGTCCAGTTCAATAGCATAGGGTTGCATTATAGGACAGCTTCAATTCATTACGAATCCTAATGCAATGAATTGAATTTGGATTCGTGAAAATAGACTGCTCCGATTGACAGCTAGGCCCTATTTTTTGCTATAGAATTAAGTGCATTGAATTGATTAGGATGAGTACAATGAATCGGCCTGATTGCTAGGAGGCCCGATTTTGTCGATGGAGATTATGCATCAAAATAAATTGGGATGCGTTCAATAATAGACCCGATTGCCGGCTCGGCCTAGGTGTTAAGCACATTAAATTAAATGAGGCCCGAGTCAACTCGAACTTTTGCCGATGGAATTAAATTAATTGAATTAAAATATGCAAACTAGACTGGCTTAAACGGGAAAATGATGGTTGTGGATTTCAGTAGCAAATTTTTGTTTTGGACCAGGATTGTATGTAGAACGCTAGGTCGGTCCTCTTGTCGATGCGGCATTCCCCTCTTGCTGACTCAGGTCGGACTAGTGTTCGTCGACATGTAGTGGGAAAACAGAGGCAATATAAATAAATCGGTTTATCATTTTGTGAAAAAACTGATTCATATTACATAGTAATAGTAAATTTAAATCTAAAAACTCAAAAAGTGTTCAGAAAACATTTGATGTTAAATGTCCCATGTAATTACCCAGCGAATGATTCTTTTGTTTTGCAATAGGTATTTAATTTTCTTAAAGAAGAATTCTCTTCTAGATAAAAATTTGAAATTCGTATGTGCTCCAAATCCACGTTTGCTTTTGCAGTATGGATCACGTTTTGCCTCCGAGCTTACCAAAGGAAACGGAAGATATGTGACAGTTCTGAAGAACGAACAATTTTTATGTCTCCGATTTCAAAAATTCCAAGACAGAAATCTGTTCAACATCAGGGTACAGTTTGGGTCCCTTGTCCGCCTGTCCTTAAATTTTTGCGAACCAACATATCTTAAAAGCTATTCGTCCAATTTTATTGAAATTTTGATGGTAGGTCATAATTAGCCAGGTTATAACATTGCTGGTCCCGTATAAGTTTCAATCATCTGCACCTATTTATTTCTCTTCCACATTCGCACAGACATACATTTATTTACACCTATATCTTCAAAAGTACTCATCTGATTTTTATGAAATTTTAATGGTTTGTTTAAAGTAGCCCGCAGATAACCCAAGAATAATTTCAACCGTCTGCGCTCTTAATATATTGCTATATTGATACTTTATTCATGTTAAATTTACTCAATTTTCCCTCCTTTTTTAAATTAGTCAAAATTGGTTTGATTTTTACATGATTTAAAGTATCAATTTACCAAAATTTAAACAGCGCAGACAGTTAAAATTAATCTGTGAGCTTCTATCAGATAAGTTTTATAAAATCAGATGAATATTTTTGAAGTTAAGGTGTAAATAAATGTATGTGTCTGCACATGTGGAAGAGAAATGGTGGCAGGTGGAGAAATGTGGTGGAGGGAAATGGGACCAGAAGATTGGACCTTATATAGGACCAACAATGGACTTTTTATATGCTAATTAACTGCCATCCGAATTTCATTAAAATCGAAAGAGTAGTTTTTAAGAATTGTTCGCCATGATTGAGCGAGAGACAGACTAACAGCCAGAAACGGGATCAAAAATGTCTGATAACTGGGACAGATTTCTGTCTTGGAATTATTGGAATCGGAGACATAATCGTTCTTTAGAACGATCACATCACATAGTGAGGTGTTACCTCATAGGATTTTAATTTAATTAAATAAGAGGTTAGAAATTGAAATTAGAGTTTTGAAAAGGGGGGATTTACAATTATAATAAATTATGGGGTATGCTAAACCCGCATATAAGTTAAATTAGGTTGGGCCCCCCCCGAAAAAATTTTCTGTGTACGCTACTGGCATGTTATGTAGTTCTATACTATAGTAAAGAAAAACTTATATTTGCACTAATTACTGATTCACTATTAGTTTATTATAAGCACCAGTTAATGTAGTAAGTTTATGTTAGTAACTGTGCACTGTGCACTGACGTTCCCGTGATGATATGTACAAGACTTTCATATTACGTGCATTCTGATAGTGATTTTTTTATTATTATTATTTTAAAACCATTTATTTAATTTGTCTTAACTTAATATGCTGAGATTATCGTTTGTACCAATCCGTTTCTTTCACTTACATGTTATTCAATTCATTATTGCTCAAAGATATTTTTTATACCATTTAACTTATGTAGGTAAAGCCGGGCTTGGTAGACGTCCATTCAAGCTGAACTCCTATAAAGGCTACAATATTAAGGGTGTACCCAAGTACACGTTAATTTAATTTTACCTTAACTTGATTGTATTTTATTTGATTGGATTTAGATCTCATTCTCAAAGATATTACCTGCCATTTAAGTAAGTGAAGCTTGGAGGCCGAGCTGCGGTAGGCTTTCTTGGGCCTAGCTTCCGCGTTAATAATCATGTAATTTTAATTTATCTACCATATCACTAGTATTTTTAATCCTCAAAGGTAGGAGGAATATATATTGTAATCAGAAAGTAATCTTTAACTTACCCCGCAGTGATCGTTCAGGTAAACAATTCCTGGTTTGTACTGAAAGAAGTTTATTATTTCTTTTATTGTAGTATACCATTTAAAATTTATCTACCGTGTTATTTACTGTTCTGAATTTCTCATGGTAGGAGAAATAGATATTCAGACCCCCTTTAACCTAAATCTAATTTTATTTGTCTTCAATTATTGTTTGTGTGCTAGCGGGGCTTTTTAAAATTATAATGCAAACATCTTTTACAAAGTTTCTTTACTGGGTGTCTGCCTAAACCCCGTTCCAAACCCTTTTTGCCATATTTCCCTATATTTTCCGTCAAGTAGTTCCGTTTTCTTTAGTAGTAATCTTATCCAATCAGACCTTTTATCTTCTATTTTAAAATATTATTTCACAGCTCCAGATTTTCAACCTTTTTTGATAGCTCATGAACTTGCTTCTTTGTGGCGAATGCCGAAATTTTTTAATCAATTAGTTGACTCATTTGATCTATTTCTCAACTGTAACGGGTCTCATTTCTTCTTCATAAACCATCTTTTTTTTCTTTCTTTTAGTTTATCTTTACGTCGAAACGTTTAAAGAATTTAAAAGAAAAACAACTAATTTATTTTAAATGGGTTAAAAGAGTTTGAAAGCGTTAATAAATTTACGTTCCTTTCTAAATATAATACTTGCATACCAAGTAAAGAGTATGTCGAGTTTTCACTCCTAGATTATTATATCAAGCAAGGTTACACGTTTACATAATTATTCCAAGATAAGTCGACCGTTGTAACATTATTGTGTTAGGAAAATTATGGTTAAATGTTATAATATTTGTTCACTCTAGAAAAATCCTTGAATGCAATCCAGATTCTTGAGACTAAATATCTACCGAAAAGTAAAAGCTAATAGTTTAATAAGGACTAGCAAGAGAAACAACATGGGGGGATTGTTGGTGCAATTATTTCTCTATTTTTTTCTCCTATCGATAAGAATGATAAAGTAAAAATAGAAATGAATTAATGCCAGGTGTGTGTAGAACCAATAACCTTAAGGTTACGCAAACGGCACTACCATACTAATTAAAAGTGTTAAGAATTAAGGAGATAATTTGTTTGTGAATGGCTCTAAAGTTAAAATATCAACTTCATCTAGAGATAGATTTAAAAGTTTAACTCTATAAGCCTTCATTTCGGATATGATACTTTAACTACATGTTCTGGCAATGCCTTGTTCGTGAGTCGTCAACAGCTTATCTCTGTAGTTTATTTCTCTCAGGCATCCCTCTAGTTGGGTAATGCCATAGCTAATTAGCTAATAATTTAATTAATCTGAAGTTGATGTATTACTTGTGCTTTTAATGCATACATTGATAATATTTCTAAATACAAACCGGAATGACTTATCCTCTATAAGAACGGACATCACTTGATAATGGGCAATTTAGACTTTCAGAGATTTCTCAGAAGTGAGAAATTCTAGCGCTCGAAACCATCTCGCGTGGTTTTTAACAACTTAAATACAAAAGACTAAATGAAAAGTATATTTTTGTCTGTATAGTAAAAATTTTACAACTCCGAAACTAAATAATATCTTATTCCCACAAAAATAACTTAACTTCAAATGATAGAATTCAGGAATTTTTTAAAGGTCAAATCTTCTTTAAATCTTAGCTTCATTAATGAAATATATAACATGATTTCTTGAAGCTTACCATATTTTTGTTAACAAACATCTGTACAATAATCTTAGGATATCAAGTAAGCAAACAAGTCATTTTGGACCATACATAGAGTGATGAACACAAATGTGGCGAAACAAGAAAACTCTTGATTATTATATATGATCAACAATAGTAGTTATTTAGACTGAATTAATCCCGTTAGGCAAAAAAGGTTTGCTCACACAAATCTTAACAGCTATGTAAATCAAGACTGAAATTACACTATGAAAACATCCGGTATATAATATATTATATATCTTTATAGTCTTCTTTCTCCTATAAAAAAAAGTCGACCAAAAATGTAAAAAAAATAATTTATTTACCCCCTTGAATATGAACAACCGGAAGGTTACAATGGCAGAGCATTGTTATCAAGGGTCGGAATTAGTGCTGTGTCTATGTTTATTATTTCTGCATGTTTGTTCTCAGAACTCAAAAGATAAAATGAATACCAGTCTGGTCTGAATAAGCAGAATACACGCTACTGTGTACATTTGTATATAAGTAAAACAAAAACACGACAGCGAGCTGTGCAAATCCTAATAGAACATATTTATTACTGCTAAGTTATTAAGTTAATTTGTGGTTGTTTATTTGATATTGTATTTTATTGTTAATGACTTTAAAAACAATAGAATGTATATAATACAACATGTAAATAAAAAATGATTATTTAGTTAGAATTCATCAAAGCATCTTTACTTTTATAAAAAAAAAAAATACGTGTGGTGTCGCGGGACACCCGGTAGGAACGAAGTTCCTTACATGTTTCATTAAATATAAATTATAAAATCACACTGCTAAGTACGTATACATTGCTAACTACTTATACATGGCGGAGTTAGAAAAGAGACAAAATTAAAAGTAACGAACTGTTTGTGCCTAGCAGAGTTAAGGCAAAATTAAAAGAAAATCATTATTTGTATAATTAAGGCAAGCGTCTTGCTATAAATATAATATATTGAATATAAGAAAAAAGTTGATCATGATGAGTTTATAGTGAAAGATTATGTTTGTTAATGGAATTTGGATTGTAATAGGACTGTTTTCTACCTACCCGGCCAATTAATTTAAAATATATCTCTTCCCTACTCTACAGCTTCTGCTTGTATCAGGGTGAAATTTTACATGATTATATTTTATTTATTTACAAATCAAAGTGACATTTTTGACATATATAACAAAAATAATCAAAACAAGTCAAGTAACAGGCTTCCTTAATAACACTTTTTCCCGTCTTTTTGCGAGCGTTGCGCGTGAATGCTTGGGTGGATAACGTTTTCCGACGAACTCAGCCTGGGCATTGGTAAAATGAACATGTGTACCAAATTTCATCTAACTCGGTGATCTTTTACTCAAGTTATCGTCATCTGTAGATTTCGTGACGGATTTTGCGTGACGGTGATTTTGTGACGGTAATTTTGTGACGGTTATTTTGTGACGGTGATTTTGGTCGTTTTTTTCGGATTCACTCCCAGGCTCCAGAACGTGCCATAAGGAACTTCGTTCCAAAAATACATACGTTAAACATTTCCGATTGAAATAAAGTATTATATAATAAATGTGATAAGAACATTCTTTTTACATTTTCTTTTTTGAAGTTTCCAAAATAATATTTAACAATTATTGCAAGTACATTTATCATATCAAAAAAATATATGTAGTATTAAATTACCCTCTGGGTGAACAATTTTTGAAGAAGTGGTTTTTAGACCAAGTTACTATACAGGAAGATGAAGAAATTTTCCGTTGGTATCGGTTGTTTAAAATTGAAATGCTGTTTTTAAACGGATTATCATAGGAAATTAATATTAGTCTTATCTTGAGATTGCAGGCTCTCGGGTGGGTATTCAACACTTTATAATAATCCTTCGAAATGATGGCTAAGTCTTGTTTTTTTTCCTGAAAAACCACCCTAGCCTTAAGAACTTATTCTCTCTTAGATTGGGATTACACAGGAAAACGAGCCAATAATCTGATGCTTTGAAATATATTTGTGGCATTATTATTTCTCTCTCTTTATCATGATGATACAGATGATTTTTATAAAAATTATCATCTAATTATATAAACAAGACGAAGAAGGTTATTAAAATATTTAAATCCTTATTCTTTAATTCGAATCTTTCGGATCTATTTATATTTCTCGAAAAATATAGAATGTTTTGACATGCTCCAACTTATTTTACTAGAGATATATCCTTGTCTCACATCCTCTTAAAATGAACCACCACTATGCTATCAGATATCCTTTAGTATATTCTTCTTTTTAGTCAGTGTTATTTATAATTTCCATTCGCTGTCCATGAATATACTTTCCTAGCAATTGGTGGGCTAAATCTAGTTCCTCTAACATGGTAACCTAATATTTCGTAATATAATATAACATTATTAAAATTCAGATTATTTTTTTGCTGTTCATAAATTCTTTTTGGAACAATATCTCTGTGTTACTCGCTCTATTAATTAGAAGTAGAAGTAATCAGCTGTTAAATCTGATAACACAGTTGTTACCTATCTCAAGTAAGAGAGAAAAATAAAATGTGTGGTTAGCATTAAACATTTCAAACTGTAATAAATCATGTGCTATTGGAGACACAAATCCAAGGAAATAAATTATATTTATCAGAAAGGTACAAAAAATTATGTTGAATACAAGAATGTTTTAACTTGTTTCCACCGAAAATATAAAGCGAGATTGAGCCGGGTCAAAAAAAAATGAATAATTTCGAAACTATGAAATTATATTTTAGATTCTTCAGAAGAGGTGTTATCGAAAAATACCCAGAATAATATATGGAAACACTACTTTTGCATCTATTTACCGTCCAACAAAAGCTTCAATTAATTTTAACTGGCTGTATATTAGAATTGCAAATTCTAATATAAACTTTATAAACTATTACAAAATAATTACTTTTACATTTGAGGTTTGTCATATACGTACTATGAATAAAGAGAGAGAATTGTGAAGGCAGAAAGAAATAAATTTTAACTGTTCAAAAAAATTGTTTTTAAAAAATGTCTAATGACTTACAAATGTCTAAGGACTTTACAATCGGCTATTTTGATCCAAGGTACAGGAGAAAAACCCCTCTGCTTTTCTGGAAGGTTAGTTTTTCCCAGTAATCGGAGAATTACTTTAACCAATTATTTTAACCAAGAAGAGAGGGCATAGAAACAAGGGGGAGATATTTAGGAAACTATGTGGCACATCTAGATATTCTCTCTAGGTAAAAGAAATTTTTTTATTCAAATATAGCACACTCCGTAACAGGAACACAGGAATCCAGCTAGTAATTTATATACAGGATGTTTGGTCGAAGATGTAACAAACGAAGAGGGCAGGATCTACCCATAATTTGCAACAAAAAACACTACGACCATTTACGACCAAGGTACACCATTTTACTCTAAAAAATCGATCGCTGCTCCTAAAATAATGATGATAGAGCTGAAATAGAGGCCCCGCTGAAAAGGGAAAAAAATTTGAGTTTAGGAAAAGTCTATTTTAAATGCCTTAAAGGGGCAAAACATATGCCTAAATTTCATTCCTTTTACTTATTAGGGTAATTATAAAAATTAAGACAGTCTCCTCGCAGTAACGTGTAAGGTGGTCTGTACGCCATTTGACGGTCGTTTTTTGGCAAAAACTCAACCATTGCTAAAAAAAAAAAAAAATGACCTATTAACTGGTGGTGTTAAGGTACTTAAACTGGAGGGGAATTAAATGAAGAAGTTATAGTGAAATTTGGCAAACTGTAGCACATGCCGTTTTGGCATAATTACAGGCTCAAACAAAAGTAAAATTTGTTTAATAAAATGAAATTTAGGCTTATGTTTTGCCCCTTTAAGGCATTTAAAATAGACTTTTCCTAAACTCAAATTTTCTTCCCTTTTCAGCGGGCCTCTATTTCAGCTCTATCATCATTATTTTAGGAGCAGCGATCGATTTTTTAGAGTAAAATGGTCGTACCTTGGTTGTAAATGGTCGTAGTGTTTTTTGTTGCAAATGATGGGTAGAATCTGCCCTCTTCGTTTGTTACATCTTCGACCAAACACCCTATAATTTATTCAAGAGAGAAATAATATCCTCGTTATTTACAGTACTATTATTTAGTATAAAAGTGTTGCTTATTATACCTGAGACCATTTCATCGACATTACTTTTAATCTTGAAGAAATAAACTGTTAGCGTGTCTTTGAAAAATTATAACATTGAGAGAAAAATTACTAGTATAAAACATCTAATCATTTCTTATCAAATTGTACAAAGTAGGAGATAATATCTTAGTTGTTCTAATGGGGAAACAAATGTACATATTACTAAAACACACCTTTATGACTTCAATTTATAATGTTTTTCATAAATTACTTAAAGGTAACTGTATACTTGGTTATTAATACTTTTTGAAAGGTTAGGTGTTTAATTCGTAGAATTAGATTTTAGAAATACATAATGAGGATAAAAATAGAGAAAGCATATTTTCCACTAGAAATAGAGGTGAAGTGTGTTAAATTTGTAATATTTTATCACTTACTTTAATAAACAGCTTGTATTTTATTGTATTTCTAAACTTGATACAAAGTAAGAAATATATATTTGATTCATGCTTTTTCAGCTTGAAATAACTTGACCTGGGAAAAGAAAATTAGAGAGATTTCATGTATTTGTTTTCTGTCAAGTGCATAATACCTTGGTAAATATATTGCTACAGTAAAATATCCAAGTATAACATAAAAACTAAGTAGTAGTGTTTGTATGTTCAAAAATGTTAAAAAGTACATATACAAACACACTTTCATAAGTGTGTGTATATATATATATATATATATATATATATATATATATATATATATATATATATATATATATATATATATATATATTTTACGGATTCAGCACCGCAGACCGTCAGCACTTTGTACTATACTTAAGTATGTAGAATGCCGCCGGCCCGCCAGTCTAGATCTCGACTCCGACTTAGTAGTTGTATTATAATTATTGTGTATCATTTGAAATTCTTAATTGTGTAACTCTTAATTGTGTTCTTAAAATAAATATTTGTTTTTAAAAACTTAAATTCTATATATATATATATATATATATATATATATATATATATATATATATATATATATATATATATATATATATATATATATACAGGGTGTCCCCGGATCGACTTACCTATCGGTGTAAATGCAAAAAAAGTCATTCTTTATAAAGTCTCCTGCATGTTTTGGAATAAAGATATTATCGCATTAAAAATTTCGTACCATCCACCCTGTACCCAAAAGGAACAAATTTCTGAAATTGGTCTGGATAGAAGTGGTCAAATTTTTCATTTTTAGAGAAAATATTATTCTTCATAAAAATAATTATTTTCTATTCTAAGATCATTTTTGACAAAAAAAAATTGAAAAATGGATGTCAAAAATCCCCCCCCCCCTTCAATATTGTCAGATTGTGCATTGTTTTATCTTGTTAACAATAAAACATTAAGAAAAAACTGATTTATTTCGATAAATCTTTCTAACACTATTATCACTTTCTTTAATAATTCATCATTAGTCAACACTATACTCACAAATCTTCTAAAATTTTCTTTTATCATTTGGAAATGAACTTATCTTAAAATAAAGTTAAGTGCTAACAATAAGCTAAAACATTCATGGTGTTTAGTGTGTATTTTTATACAATTAAGGGGGAGGGGATAATTTTAACTCAATCAGCGAATTTTCAAAGAAATCTGTTTATTATTGGCTTATGATAAAATAGGAATTCGAATTGTTTTTAATTTTAAAATATTTAATCATAAAGGTTTGAAAATGTTTCCAGGAGGAACGAAATATAACCGTTTAAAAAACTTGAAATGATGTATAAGTTCAATTTAATTTCTGAAAATAAACCCTATAATAGGATATATATGGATTAATTCTCATAGTAAATTTTGGTGCATAATGTATTACAATCTATACGTGTATTTTTATGTTCTAACATTAATGTTTTGTCAAAAATTTAAAAATAATTTTTTCTAATTAATTCACGTACACTTCGAATGGTATTAGAGTTTAATAAGATATTAGGTCATTATATATTAATTAAAATAGTATATAGCATTGTTTTTATTTGATATAGAAAATAAAAACAATAACCTGAATCCCATACATTATTGATTACTGCTTCTGGTTAACATTTAAAGTTTCTATGAAATTGTTGATTTGCTAATTCATTATTCTGCGCTATTCTCTTACATGCGCAAGAGAATAGCATATAAACGTTTTATACTATTTTTCTTTTATAGGTTAAAATATAGTTACCCCCTTTCTTTCCCCGTGTTAAATATTTAGCCTTTATTCATAGACGAGTAAATTCAAAAAACCTTTGAATTTCCTATTATTCTTCAATCTAGAGTTCCTATTTTAGTAAGGGCGACTTATAAAGTCTAGCGAGGTTGTATGGCTTTACCCACATGAAGTAAGTTGGGAGTTTCTTTTTCATTTATTGTCTTGTCTGCGGTTGGTGCTATAAACGCTAACACCAGGGTGCTTTCTAGCTTTATTAGCAAGAATTGCTATAAAGCAAAACTACAACGTCACTGTGTATTTTACTAACTCAATTAAACGAAGCAAATGTGTCAAGGTATTTTTTAAAAAAAACTCTAAGAAACAATAACCTATACTTAAAATCCTAACCTTGAAAAAGAATAAAAGGGCCCTGGGCGTATTGGAGATTTTCCTTACCAAATAATTCCAAAATGGTGGCAGATATTGAGTTGAAATATGGAGGATTTATTTATCTTATAAATAGGTATAATTGGTGCGTATTATGGACAAAATTATTTAGCGTTAAAGTTTCAAAATTCGCAAGAGCGGAAAATTTAAAAATGATCTAAACGAAATTCAATGAAAGTTTCTTATTAAGGATACTTAGTGCAGATTTCAGTACAAACATTTTTTCGATAAGTTACGAATTGGGAAATTTTGCTGACAGAAAAATATGTTAATGGAGTCACAAATTTATTATTTTCCGGGCGGCACAACTGCAAGTAAGGATTGATTTTAACATGTATATGATCATGCTCTGGAGTTTAGAAGTATTTTCCGTCACGAGGAAAAGGACATGAAAAATGCGATGCTCTTAAATATCATGCCAGGAAGTAAGAATATGATAGGAGGAAGATTGGTTTTTACTATGTTCATTCTAGTACTATATTTCACCGATGGAAGTTGGAAAATTGAGAAAATAAGTATTATTAATGTACCGAGTTTCAACTCTCCAGCTAAAAAACTTATGCGTGACACTGACAGGCATCATCCTGCTAAAAACCGCTTTAATGGTCTTAAAAAACCTAAAACCAATAATTCCGTTGAATTATCAGTTTTGAAATTTTCGGGTGAAAACAATACTTTTCCTCTAAACGTAAGAAATAGTAAAAATATTGTAATCATGTTGTTCGGGAACTAAATAAACAAGCTTACTTTGTGACTTTTCCCATAAAAGGCCCGGTCAAACAGGAAGCGGACAGGAGTAGTGAAACAGAACGTGGACAAGGTATAGTATGATTTACCTTGTGATTATTATTTACTACGCGATTTTGAGGTAAGCAACACTAAATTGAAAATTAATTCATGAAGAAAAAAGAGGAGTCCGGTGAGTTCCACAATCTGGTCTTTGAATTGAGCTGCTAACGGAGCTGTGTAACGGTTTTGTGTATCAAGTGCAAGGCTCGTAACTATTAAGAGTTATGAGTTAATTTAAAGTGTATAGCGAATCTTTGTGTTCTTAAAGAAAATCAACAAAGTGTCTTCTTTTTCTGAGTATTTTTCATTTAATCAAGTTAGAAAGACAAAGAGAATGAGTAACAAAATGAATATAGAGTGGGTTCTCTTCTCCCACTCTTGTAAAAAAGCAACTGGAGATATAAAGTGGGCCCTATTTTCTCTAAATAACAAGAAAGTAGAACTTTAGATCTAAAATTTTTGAGAAAGTAAACCTCAACAAAAGGCCTCAGACTGATTTATTATTAAAATGGAAAGATTGAAAACTAAAGTAAGGTAAGGATTCGACAGCTCGAGTCAATTCCATGGAATTCGAGATGAAGGAAATAATTAGTTTTTACCATCGAATGAAAAAAGGATAAGAACAGAAACGGAAGACAAGAAAAGGCTTACTGGGGCTGTGTAAGAGGGATAAATGGATAACGACTTACTTAAAGTTTAGTTGTCCTTAGAGAATCTGAAGCTTAATTAAGTTAGGTAAAGTAAAATCCCAAAGCATAATTATCATAGTTAAATATTCGCAATATCTTAGACTTCAGATGTATTGTCAGAAGGGCCAAATAAATGATTTACCGATATATTTTAAGTCAAAATATTTGTCAATGCATATGGTTTAAACATTTATAGAGTTTGCTATTCCTTTAAAACATTTGAATACATGCAATTTAATACAGTTTACGGCAGTTAAGTGCTGGTCTAATAACAGTGAATTTCAATTGCTCTAATATGATTATTTAAGATCTCGGGAAAGAGGAGAAGTGAAGAAGGACTGGCGTCATTTTGACTGCAACTTGTTTCTAATCATCTCGTAACTCAAAAAAGGAATATAAACAAGAAAATAAAAGTAGGAGGAATACAATATGTTATACTCGTAATACTTACATTGCAGACAGCCCGAAGTTCGTGCCTAGAGTGCATAATATGCTTGCTCTTGAGTGCACCAATATATCTTTTACTGCCGTTTCCGTTTTTGTATACGTTAGAATCAACAGATAGTGGATCGTCTTAAGCAATAATCCTTTATGCTGGATGATTCACTTTAATTTCGCTTAATTTTTTATTTTTTAAAATTATAGTTTCAAAGGTGATATTTTGTTTTTCATTTTTATAGCATTTCCTTCAGCTCTACATTTGATTTTTTGCGTTCTATCGACGTAACCAGGATGCCCATCCCCCACCCTCTCCAAGGCCCATAGTGCAAATTTCCTCCAAAAGATAACCAACAATATTTGAAAATCCTCCCAAACTCCGCAAAATACCCCAAAAATGGTTCCCCACCAACAATTCTGATGGCGCGAGTTGCGCCATTAAACCCCTCTATGGTAACCCTTTAGTTATTTTTTATTTGGCAAAATCTTCTTAGCAAATTAGAACTATATCGTTTTAAAATTCTATTTAATTTTCCAAATATGTAAAACAATACTTTTGCTTCCGAGCTTACCTTAGGTAATGGAAGCTATGTGATCGTTCTGAAGAAAGAAAATATTTTATGTCTCCAATTTCAAAAATTCCAAGACAGAAATCCGTTTCAGACATGAGAGAACATTTTTGGAGAGAACATTTTTGGCAGTGTCTGTCTGTCGCTTAATTTTTGCGAACCAACATATCTTAAAAACTATTCATCCGATTTTAATTAAATATGTATGGTAGGTCATACATAATTAGCTTATTGTTGGTCCCATATGAGTTTCAACCTTTTGCGCTCATTTGTTTCTCTTTTACATGCACACAAACATGTATTTATTTCCACCTATAGCTTCAAAAGTAATTATCTGATTTGCATGAAACTTTTATAGTTTATTGAAATTAGTCTGTAGATAGCCCTAGATTAATTTGAACAGTCTGCGCTCTTTAACTTTTGCTAAATTGATACTGTAATTTATGTGAAAAATCCAATCAATTTTGACAGATTAAAAAACGGGGGAAACAATTAAACAAATTAGACTACGCAATGGCTTGTAAAAGCATAAAATCAATAAAGTACGTGATAGTATGCGAGGAAGCTATGTGGCACACCAATTGGTCATCTATTTTTCCTTTCCCATAACACTTTTATAAGCTTTTTTTAGCATATTTTTTTATAACCCTTTCGTAAAGAATGTGTAATTGTAAACTCGGTTGTCTTTTAGTGATGTAAGATTTAGCGATATCAAGGAGAGAGAGAGAAGCGAGTAACAGCTGACATCAATATTTCATCGCTCAGGTGCTTGACTTGATTCTGTGTTTTCTCGTTCCATATTCAAGAGATTCCTAGCAGGAGAAAACTCCAAGTCAGATCTTACAAGACCAACAGTATCATCCCTCTCAGCATAATGTTTAAAACTAAGCGGTTAACATCAAGCCAAATCTGCTTTAGAGCCGTAATATATTTAAAACCACCACAGAATTTATCTTATATTTTTGAAGATCTTTAATATATGTATTCAATATATATATATATATATATATATATATATATATATATATATATATATATATATATATATATATATATATATATATATATATATATATATATATATATATATATATATATATATATGTGTGTGTGTGTGTGTGTGTGTGTGTGAGAGTGCTCATAGCTGTGTAAATGTTCACTTTAGAAATAAAATAAACAATTTTACAGTCTAGCATATTTTATAAAGCTTTGAATAATCTCACTTACTAAAATAACAGATTAAATTATTTTGCTTTTTCATATTTACTTTTCCTCACTACCTATAGTAGGAAAAGTATTGTTTTCATTAAAACAATACTTTTAAAATTGTTTTCGAGATTTCAACGGAATTGTCCGTTTTGGCTTTTTTTAAGACCTTCTGAGTGGTTTTCAGCATGATGTCTGTATTTATGTATGTGTGTTATCATCGTATGACCCAAGGTATTTAACCTAGAGAGTTGAGTGGTTTTAGCAGAAAAATCAGTCCTTACCTGTAGTGGTGCCGCCCGGAAAATCAACTTTTTCCGCCATCTTGAACCCAGTTTGCTGGGTCAGCAAAAAATTAAAAAAATCGTAATAAATCGAAAATGGTCCTGATCGAGTTGTTTCATTTTGATATTGGCCGCCATTTTGAAGTTATCATTTTTTTAATTTTTAAACTTTGACGGTTAATAATACCGAAAGTATAAATAGGTTTTGACATATAGCATATTGTTGGCACTGGAAAAATTAAGGAACAAATATAAAAAAAAAACCGATGAAATTCCATTAAAATTTATTAGTTTAAAATTTATAAGCGTATATAATTATTTATTAGTGCGATAATTTTGATGACGTCAAAGTTTGTTTACATCTGTTAAAATACCGCAAAACTTCAAATAATTAAATAAAATATAGGTATTAAAAATAAGTTTTTTTTTTAAGAATGATAATAAATCAGTTAGTTCAGAACGGTCACCCATCCAAGTACTGACCACGTCCAATGCTGCTTCGTAGCAGGAGAGGCCACTTTAGTGGCCTCTGAAGTGTGGAAAAGTTCCGAGGTACCCTGTACCCGATTTTTTGTACATACATTGTAGTCATATTAATAGGTATCACATTTTATTGTGTTTATAAACTTATTTAATTATGTTTGATACATGTGGTGTATTTTAATAATTCCAACTCAAATTATAGCTTAATTCGTTATAATAATTTGAAATATTTTCACTAAAGTTGGTACAAGTTAAATCAGAAAAGTATTTATTCATGTGTTAAGAGTTTTGGTTTAGGATTTGTTATGCCTTTGCCATTCTACTGAAATGGTTTTTAATCTAATACAAATTACATTCATTTAAATTTATCATCCATTTTGTTAATGAAACTCGTTAATCATGATTAAAGCATATGTGATTAATTTCTGTGAAATACAGCAATCCTTTTTAAAAGACAAGAGGGAAAAGGAACGGCCGACGCGACGTAAGAACTATGTTGTTACATTTAGTTTTAAAACTTTAACATCCGAGATCAAAAATAGTGGATGCTGTCACCACAGGGAAAGTTTTCACAACTCCTTTATACAGCGTTTGGAAAGTCTGTTCGTAGGGCCCTCTTTAAAGTTAAACCAGAAGGGATAAGGAAAGGGATGAGTTTGGAAGACCCTATTATTAAGAACTCTTACCCAAGGGCTTCATCTAACTTACATCATGAATCAAACGATAAATTAAATAGTGTATCATTCTACTCAACAAGTTTGGTACGTGAATAAGAACGCGCGTGACGTACAAAAATCTAGACGTTAACATAGTCTCGATGTATTGCTGCAGGCACAATCTTGGTTCATCTATGACCAGCTTTTTTAATGACCGTTGGCATTTTTCAATCCATAAACTACTATAGCTATGAACATGAAATTCGGTACACAGGTGCAGCTCGGCATTTGTGACCACTGTACACTTTTTGGATTTTTCACACTTTATATTTATAAGATGGCGGCCATTATGGCCAAGACCAATACCAAGACATGGTATACATCAATTTAAAGGTCTTGAAGTGTAGAAAAAGAATATCCAACTATTAAAATTTTACACTTAATAATTTTAACTTAATCGTACAGATACCGGTGATTATCGCCTCACGTACTTACGTGAAGCGTTCCTTACTTGTTTTAAATAATAACCTACAGTATAGAAAATCAGTAAAATTTTTACTTTAGAATACAATGCTCTTTACTATATTAATACTAGCATTCGCTCCGCGCCTCGCGTGGGGTTCATGCTAGGAATCAGTGGATATATTATTACTATTCAATACCTATAGTTATCATGTTTGTTCATTGAGTAGGCCATTTCATGTAATATAACACTTTTTACTTTATTATTTGATAAATCCAAGATGGCGGCCATATGTTGAAGTGAAAGTGCCTTTAATTTTCTTTTTTAGCTACCATTAGTCTATGTACCAAATTTCAGATCTGTATGTGCACTGGAAGCAGTGGCGTAGGAATTCTTTTTTGACGGGGGTGGCTCGGCACCTCCACTAAAGGGGGGGGGGGGTGTACATACTCTTTATCTTTGCTCGATTTCTAGAAATTAAGGTGCCAGACTAAAACCTACCCTCTTTCTACCCCCCCCCCCCCCCAGCCACACCCCCCCCCCCCCCCCCCCCCCACACACACACTTTAGAAGGGGGTCCGGGGGTCCCCCCCTGGGAAAATTTTGGAAAATAAACGTTCAAAAACGGTATTTTAAGCAGTTTTAGACATAAACCCATGTGCTAATTTTTATTTTATTTGCAATATTATAGTCCCTTCAAATCTGACGGGGGGGGGCTCAAGCCCGATAGCCCCCCCGTTCCTACGCCACTGACTGGAAGCTAAGATAATAGTGTGAGATTAAATCCCAGATGGTTTCTATAATTCAATATGGCGGCTTTATGTTGAAGTGAAAGTATCTTTAATTTTCTTTTTTAGCATACTATAAGTCCATATGTACCAAATTGCAGATCTCTAGGTCCACTTGAAGCTGAGATAATAGTGATATTAAATCCAAGATGGCGGTTATATTTCAATACGGTGGCCATATGTTGAAGCGAACGTGCCTTTAATTTTCTTTTTTAGCTAACTTTAGTCTATGTACCAAATTTTAGATCTGTATGTGCACTGGAAGCTAAGATAATAGATTTTTTTTAAATCCAAGATGGTGGTTCAAATTCAAGATGGTGGTTAAATTCAATATGGCGGCCATATGTTGAAGTGAAAGTACCTTTAATTTTCTTTTTTAGCTACCTTTAGTCTATGTACCAAATTTTAGATCTCTAGGTCCATTGGAAGCTAAGGTAGTAGAGTGTTATTAAATCCAATATGGTGGTTATAATTCAATATGGCGGCCATATATCGAAATCAAAGTGGCCACCGTACATTTCTATTTATGGTACACTATCAATGTACCCAATTTCAAATCTCTATTTCAATGGGAAGTAGGAGAATTAGTGATCAGTCAGTCAGTCAATCACTGTCACTCTTAGTTTTATATATATAACATTTCTATTAATTAAACATCTCTCATTTCAATAATTTCTGAAATATGTTTTTATCTATATTTACTATTTCTAAACACCTTTAATTAATTCTTAAAATAATAATTTATAAATCAGGGGCAGTCATTTCTGTTTTGGTATTTTTTTAAAAAATTTCGTTCTTCAAAACTATACCTTATTAGTAGCTTCCCTTACTCAGTAAGATTGGAAGCAAAATGTAATGTGTAATTAATTGATTAAGAAGTATTTAATTATAATTCAAGTTCTTCGGTAATTCTGAAGTAGAGGCTTTCCTTATCTAAATCCAATTTATAATTGATTTTACCCTTTTAACCTAACATAGCAGGTTTATGTTTATTCAGCTGCTCCAAGGAACAATGAACATTCAGATTGTTGGTGAAATTCCCATCAACTTCTGATGAGTCTTGATGGACCTGGTAATTTCTCTTTTGAAAACGTTGTCTTGGCAACGGCCTCCTAGTAGAATTTCATATACACTTTGAAATCAATAAGAGTTTAATTGAACTCGGTAAACCAACCTGAATTTTAGAAAATACAGATTTATTTAGTGCCACGTTAAAATAAATTTACCTTGAAAGTGACATAAGTAATATGCCAATTAGATTAAAAACGTATACAAAGCAAACTCTTTTGCATTATGTTTTTTTGTAGAAAATTAAGTTTGCTTCCGAGCTTAAAGAAGGTAACGGAAGCTATGTGATCGTTTTAAAAAACAACAATTTTTAATGCCTCCGATTTCAAAAATTCCAAGACAGAATTTTTTTTTTAGATATCAGAGGACATTTTTGGTTCCATTTATGTCTGTCTGTTTGCCTAAAGCTCAATTTTTGTGAACCAACATACACTTGTATTAAAAAAATCTCTACCCAAGCCTCGCCAAAATGTTGTGAGATATTGGTTTAGCCAAGTCTCGCCCTGTCCAAGTAAAATCTACTAGGTCTAATACATCCAGTACAAGTAAGGGATGTTGTTTGTCTGTGTCCCTCTCTATTCTCTGTACCTCACAAACAAACTTTTCCCCCCAATCACTCTACACGTTTAAATTTAAAAACACTTTCTGACTTTGCAATTACTCAGCTGAAATAGGTTAAACAGTTTGTTGTTATTTAATTTATATTTTTCTTATGTTTATGTTAAGATTTTTTTTTTAAAAAATAAAATGTTATATGCAATGTCGTATGCAACTTAGCATCCTTGTGATGCGTAATTGCCAAGTCAGAAAATGTTTTTAAATTTTATAACAGACTTTTAAAACATGTTCTGTGAATGTTTCAATGTAAAATAATAATAAGTTGTGACAAACTTAGTTTAAAAGAAGGAATGTTGCTCTATTAATGTACATGTTAATATAAGTAATTAGTTAAATTAAGACTAATGTTAAACAAGGCAGTAAAACCCACAAAAGTTTTAAAAAAGTTTAGAGAGAAAAACGTGTTTTGGAAGTAGTTGGAACTCAGTAGTGAAGTTATACCTGACTAAATCGCTCTTTTCGAACTTTTATTTGTGCTGGGAAAAACTCATTTTGAGCTTTTACGGTTTTATATACATGTTTTGAGGGTCTGCAGATTCATTTAAACTTGGTTACTAATGAAAATAAAGCATAAACAGGGATTGTAAGGCTAAATTAATTCTAATAGAATCTATTTTATTTAATTATGCTCGTTTTGAATGATTAAAATAAAATTCAAGGTAGAATTAAAACGTTTATTCAATTATTTTTAAATTAACAATAGTACATTACGCGTCGAGTGCGGAAAGTAGCATTTTGCATGCGAGTGTGGAGTTTGCACCCGAGCGACAGCGAGGGTGGTAAAACCACACGAGTGGTGTTAGATTTAAATAATAAATACAGAAAAAAATAAACTTCCAGTATACAAGTTCGTATTTCTCTTTTGATAAAGATAACATTAATTCATTAGTTGAATTTTGTGCCGAATTATTTGTGGAGGCGTATTATTCTCCTCATATTCGTCATAATCATTTAAATCACTCATTGATTTTCACAAAAAACTCGATATGAAAGTTACTTTTATTGAACATCAGCAAATTAGTCTTGTTAAAAATGTAAACATACTCGCTAATCGTGCGTAAAGCTGAAGAATTCCAATTCTTTTCCGCGCTAGCGTGGTAAAGAAGAGGAATTCTTCAGAACTATGAGACGCGCATGCGCAATGAATACAAGTACGTAAATAATCACTTTCTACGCATCTAAACAGAGATATAATGTTTATATTTCGTATCAATCGTAGATAAAATAGTTTACTTACAAAATTAAAACTATTTTTGCAATGCCAAAGGGCATTTTATTTCCTAATTTATTTTTTTTTAAAAAGTAATAAAGAAGGTAATTCATTATTTTATGTTTAAACAACCAATTTCATTAGTAAGTTATCAAGATGTATTGTGTTAAAGTAGTTGAAAATATTTTATGTTAGAATGCTATACATTCGATATGAAATATGAACAAATATGATTCCTAATTGATTTATATGAAATTAATTTAAGAGTTCTATTGATTCAGCAATATAGTGAAATTCCTTATTTTCTGGCTCATTCTTTTCACACCTTGAAATCGTGTACAGACACTCGGTATTTACCAAATATTCATTTAGTTACTTCAAAAATTAATTTAGTTTAATTATATTTCGAAAATCACTAAAATAAAAATAATAATTATTAAAACACATAATTATTTATTATATCATGGATGATGTAATTTTTACTACATTACATAACTATGTATAATCAAACTTTAGTAACATGCTACAAAAATCCTGTTGACGAGTGTATGCATTCTTGCAGGAAAAATAAAAATCATAGTTATTTTTTCATCCATGCATTTCGTTAGGGAACTAGGTAATTGTAACAAAAAAGAGAAATGTTTTATCACAAAGCCCTTTTCAGGAAGATGTAAAAACTTATTTTTATTTGACACTACAGGAACCTTTAAGATTTTTTTTCTGTCACTGCGCCGTTTCATTCACAAAAATAATTTTACTTTTTTTTTTTTTTTAATTAAACCGGGAATCAAAGAGCGATAGAATCGAGAAAGGGTACATTGTAAAAGGGAAGAACGTAGGAACATACATTGCCTTAAAAAAATTAAAATACAAAAGGCAGGGTAAAGTATTATCCGGGGAAAGTGAGCGGGGCTTTGAAATAATTTGATTTTTTTATCACGAATAGATAATAAATTGCAGTTACCTTCCTAGTTACCGTCTCAATCGGCTCAACATTATTGTAACATCACCATTAGTTCATTTTTTTGATCAATGTAGTGTTACCAATTTGATAAGTAAAATTATCTAAGTACATTTGCTATTCTTGCAGAACTTTTTTTTAACCAATTTAAAGGATATAATTATTATTTTACAATAAAAACTTCTCTAATTAACTTACGTAATGGATTTAAGAACTCTATACATAATATTTATACGTTTTTTGCAATTCTGAACCACTTTTCTAAATAATATTTTACGATACCATCAAAAATGAGGGTAGTTTGCTCTTGGTCATAATTTAAAGTTTTAAAAAAACAGAACAGGATTTTGATTTTGTGTACAGGAGTACATAAAATCAAGAAAATTATAGAATTTTCAGAGGTTTAAGAACAAGCAGGAGTTTTTATAAAGAATGACTTTTTTTTCGAAAACCCAAAAATAAGAAAAATTTTCCTCTCGGAGACTCTATCTTGGGACACACTATATATATAATATGTGTGTGTGTGTGTTAAAAAAAAATATATTAAACTACAATCTTAAAAAGACAATCTCTCCTCGTCCAATTTTAATGAAATTTGCGGATGTTAGATCAATAAATAGGCCATTATTGGTTCCATGTCATTTTCAACCTTCTTCGTTCTCTGGTTTCATGCGCGCATTTATTTACACCGATGAGTAATTTTAAATATATATATCAAATTACACATCTGATTTTTAAGAAAAATGGGTGGTTTGTTGAAAGTAGCTTAATAGCTAATTTCAACTGTCTGCGCTACTTAAATATTGCTAATTTAAGACTCTTCTTCGTAAAGAAAATTAAAACAATTTTGACAGTGTTTCAAATAAAAAAGTGAGAAATAATTAAATAAATTAGACAATAATGGGTCCTAAAAGCAAAGTATGTTTTAGTAGAGGCGATAGTTCGGGAGATAGCTGTTTCACTCTATTGTTATTATTTTCTAATGTCCTGTAAGGATTCTCTCTTATATCATGTTTAAAGGCGTTCTGTTATCGTCTTAATCAATACCATGGGTACATTCATTGTTGTTAATTAAGATGTTTCTTTCCATTATACTAAAAGCATTTTTGTAGATTTATAAATATACTAGCTGGATACCTGTGCTTCGCTGCGGAGTGTTATTTTAATTTGATAAGTTTATAAACAATCATCAAAAAATATTTAAATTATTTTACTAAGCGAGAATATCTAGATTCTATCCCTCCCACTAATTTCTATACCCCCTCCTTTTTTATAAGATAATTAGCAAATATCCTAAATTTACCCCCCTCCTATAAATGAAAACATGACAAAACTGTACATAATAACAATTACTGTTCTCTTAAAGAGCTTTTCAACGATAGGCATCATGAAGGGTATTCGATACTTTGACCCCGTATTCATTACTTGTCCTCTGTTCCCCTGTGTATCAAAATTTAAATTTCGAAAATTCATGTAGACAGTGATTTTCCCCTTTGTTTGAAGGTCAAGTGTGTAAATTTTCATCGAGATCGGACTAAAACTTTGTATAAAGAACATACACACACATATATAACACACTTACGTTGACTTTTATGTATATAGATATAGACAAAATCTGTCTAATGTTAAAATGGTATTCCTATCTGCCTTTTGATGAATTATTCAATGAAAATGTATATTCTTGATGGGAAGTATACACTTACAAAAAGTATATTTATATTTTACACATCCATAAATAATAAATGCATATTTATAAGAGCTTTATTAAATTAATTGAAATGAAAGATAGTAAAATAAAAATAATTTATTACCCAGCACGATTTTTAGTATATTTATTTAAATATTTTTGCAGTGTATCGAATGAGTATATAAATAATTTATTTTATCCGCAATTTTAAATGAATCGACTACAGTATTTTGCTTTCAACCTGACCAAAGACCTTTGGTCAGGTTGACCTTTGTATGTCTTCGATTTCAACAATTCCAAGACAGAAATCTATTTCCGACATAAGGGAACATTTATGGTCCCGTGTCCGTTTGTCGCTCAATTTTTGCGAACTAACATATCTTAAATACTGCTTCTCCGATTTTAATAAAATTTGGATAATAGGTCACAATTAGGCCATTGTCGATCCCATATAAGTTTCAACCTTCTGCGCCCATTTGTTTTTACGTGCGCACAAATATACATTTATTTTCACCTACATCTAAGTATTCATCTGGTTTTTAAGAAATTTGGATGGTTTGTCGAAAGTAGCCCGTGGATAGCCCCAGATTAATTTAAACTTTCTCTGGTCTTTAAATTTTGCTAAATTGATACTTTTATTTGTGTAAAAAAAATTGACAGATTTAGAAAAGGGTAAAATATTAAATAAATTAGAGAATATTAGGTTGTAAAAGCTTAAAATCAATAAAATACATGATAGGATGAGGAAGCTTTGAGCAACACTAATTGGCCGACAATTTTTTAAATTGATTCTTAACTTAAGTTGCCTTATCCGGTAGCCCAAAATTGCCTTCTAACAATAAACCGACCTTTATAGCATGAAAATGAGATTATTAATATAATTAATGTTGTACCTGATTCATAGATACTAAAGTGGATTAACGCCTGATCTTTCAATTTGATTAAAATATGTTTTTTAACGCTGAACATTTGTGCAGAAATATGTATAAGGATCCTCATTGTGACTAAAAGTCCAGTATTTTATTTATTTTTATTTAATAATATTTTTTTGAGACATTTTGGTGTTTTATCCTAATTAAAATGATTTTAAATCTAATTTAAAAAAGACAAGATTAGAATTATTTGCACTATCGCAGGTTTTTATACTAATACATTTTTTTATCCTAATAAATCTTCTGATTTAGGCACTAATTTGTTTACCGTTATTTATACAACTAACTAGAGCTAACAGTTTAATAATTAATAACTCAAATAAAACAATAGTTCAAACAATATTGATATGGATCTTTATCAAGAAATTTAATTACGAAGAGAAGTTTCCTTATAATCTTATAAAGTCTACACCGGTTGTAATACACATCTTAATTTGAATCTGTTTTAGTGCCTAAATATAATTATTTATGTAATTTATTATAATGAAAGTTTTACATTTCTCTTGAAGTATTTATTTTATAAACAGCCATAATAAAGCTATGACTCTTACAAAAGGGGATCATTAAAATAAAAATAAATAAATTATATATATATATATATATATATATATATATATATATATATATATATATATATATATATATATATATATATATATATATTCATACATATATATATATATACACACAACACATATATATATTCATACATATATATATATATATATATATATATATATATATATATATATATATATATATATATATATATATATATATATGTATATATATAAATGTTATATTATATGTTCCTCCTATTTTACATTTTTAAATGTTCCTCTAAAGAAGTATTTTTTCCCATTTACATTTAATTAATTTATGATCTTATAGTTATAATACACAAGGTGTTGTCTCAGTAAGACCAAGTTTTACAAATTAATGCTTTATATAAAAATTTATGGGTTTAAAAAAATCTATCTTACTTGGGATGGGCCTTTAAAAGCCCAATGAAGGAGAACTTTAAGATTATAAATTGGGCTCACCCCTTTTTTATGGCAGAACCATGAGAATTTGGCTTCAGCTTCACGGTAAAATAAACTGACCAATTTATGGCATTTTAAAATTTGAATATTACTTGAATTATTCTTACCTAAAAAGGTGGGAAATGTTTCAAAGATACCACAGATATCCAAAGTAAGAAAGTATTTTGGGTTCATTTCTTTCCCTCCATGGGTAACAGACAGTTCTTGATGAAAGAAAATAAAGTAAAGGCTAGAAACAAGATTAGCAAGAGCTTCACAAGGAGAGCGAAGAGTAAAGGCTAGAAACAAGATTAGCAAGAGCTTCACAAGGAGAGCGAAGAGTAAAGGCTAGAATCAAGAGTAGCAAGAGCTTCGCGAGGAGAGCCAAGAGTAAGGCTAGTAACAAGATTAGCAAGAGCATCGCGAGGAGAGCGAAGAGTAAAGGCTAGAAACAAGATTAGCAAGAGCTTCGCGAGGAGAGCGAAGAGTAAAGGCTAGAAACAAGATTAGCAAGAGCTTCGCGAGGAGAGCGAAGAGTAAAGGCTAGAAACAAGATTAGCAAGAGCTTCGGGAGGGGAGCGAAGGGTAAAGGCTGATAACAAATGATATGAATAAGGGGAAAAAAATCCACATTTTGTATAAAAAAAGGAGTTGTTTATTAATTACTTGATAATGTGTGATTATAGAAAAATATACTACAATCTGTAATTCCACTAGAACCTATTTAGACTTTAATTGAATACCTATTTTTAATATTTTTTTTTTACCTATTTTTTAATTGAATTCTAGTAATTTTTATTTGATTTAACAATTTCTTTTATCTTTGAATTCTATTGCTATATCAGGACAGCTTTAATAAATCTTATTCCATCTAATTACTGTGTATTGGAGGTTCAAGTAAAAGCATGGAATTCTGTTTAATGATCCTGCTGGCTTAGCCAAGGAAGCTTTTACACTCGGATAGTTACAATCCTATCAGTTCATTTAACTGAATTTTATAAGGAGTGATCGAAAAGTGTATTACTTATGTTGTAAATAAAATGATAAATCCTCTCTTTAACTTGTCACAAATTGTAATTAATTTAGAAATTATCTATAAAAGAAAATTCTCGAAAATTTAAAATTATATAAATACGGCAACTACAGTTACTTTAATAAAACTTTCAACAAGTCCTATGACAGAGGTAATATCCTACATACACCTACTTATATTTATACAAGTATATTTTCTTTATTAGTGAGAATGCAAATTAGTCCACAGGCCACCATAAGAAGTGAGTCGCTGATTGATAAAGTTTTCTTACCTTACGGAATCGCTTATTTATGCCTTGTCCACCGATGAATTGGGTATATGACAACTGGGCGCTGGGCCATTTCTTTTTTGTTGACATGCCAAACTTGCCCTTCTGCGGGAACATTGAAAAGAGATAGATAAAATTTTGATTTTCACAGGATCGTTTAATTAAAGTATTTAAAAAACAGTGGTAAAGGTGGCCACCGATAAGAGTGGGCCGTTTGGGGTGTCCACCGCCCCAAACATATCGCTTTGCGGGGACGCTGAAAAGAAAACGGCCCACTCGTATCGGTGGCCACCTTTACCACTGTTTTTGAAATACTTTAATTAAACGATCCTGTGAAAATCAAAACTTTATCTATCTCTTTTCAATGTTCCCGCAGAAGGGCAAGTTTGGCATGTCAGCAAAAAAGAAATGGCCCAGCGCCCAGTTGTGATATACCCAATTCATCGGTGGACAAGGCATAAATAAGCGATTCTATAAGGTAAGAAAACTTTATCAATCAGCGACTCACTTCTTATGGTGGCCTGTGGACTAAATTATTTAAGTACATACATATGTATGTAGTACTAAGATATTAACGGGCTTGTGTCATGTCACAGTCTGTGTGTGCCATAAAAGTGTTATCTCTAAAATACATTGGGGTTTAAAAAAAGTTCATGAAACAAAACATACGACTCGACTATTAGGAATTATGGAATTTAATAAACTAGAAAAATGAGTTTTAATTATTATCTGTAAAAAGGAAAATAAATGTATAATTGTGTAAATTTTATTTATTCAGTAAGCTATAATATTTCCTCTAGGCTAAAAACCACATCAGCTAGAGGCTAAAAATAAAATTTTAATTATTGTTACACATAAAGATATACTTAAATGTAAATTACATATACAAGGAAATCTAAAAAAAATGCCAAAGTATAAAGAAGCAACTTATGCATAAAGAGAAAAAGGATGTACAATAAGGAAAAAATGTCTAATACAGCTTTAGCTTAAAAAGTTAAACAGATTATATAAAAGCTTTGGTTCCAGAGACTTAATTAACATTTAAATTAAATAATCTGTAAGATACGGTGACTTTAGATTTCAATTATAACGCTTTGTTAGCATACAAGTCATGTAGGTTGACTTTTTTTATGAGGAGAGTAAGACAAAAAAAGAATATTTAAAAATTTTATTCCACCAAGAAGGGACTTTACCTTGCCTTTTTACCTTGGTGGTAATCTTACCGAGATTTTGTAATGATTTACGGCACTTCCATTACTGAAGTAAATTATTTATGAAGAAAAAAAGAAAAAAAAAATACCATAGATTTTGCTGATAATACTGATGATTTTTGGTTTAATCTGTATTATTTCTCCTATCTGCTTCCAAATGTCAATTATACTGCTTATACATCTGATGGACAATCGATAATGCTATTTTTTTAAATCATGATTTACAATTATTGTTATAGTACATTGCGCGTTACGCGTCTAGTGCGGAAAGTAGCATTTTGCATGCGAGTGTAGAGTTTGCAGCCGAGCTTTATAATTATTTTTATTTTATTTTTATTAATGTTTTTTATTATTTTATATTTTTAGTTATAGCCTCAATCATTGGGTGTGAAGCATCATGATAAGTTGAAGTATACTATGCATGGTTTGCATAATAAGAAATAAAATTTGCAAATTATATTAAGAGTGTGTAAGTTCATTCTCCACAAAGGGCTTACTCCTAGTATATTCCCCCTACTCTATGTCTCCTCGTATATAAGTTGGGAGCACCATAAAGAAAAAATGTTAAGACCTGGCTTTAGACCTGTTAGACCTTGACTTCCTAAAGGCGTAATTTACATCTACCGTCTAATTTTAGAGTTTAGAGTATGAGTTTCTCAGCACAAATGAATGTTTTAAACAATTTATGGTTGCGCTCTATGTTACATTAGAGAAGGTGGCTGTGACCCTTAAATTAACAAGTTATTGCCACCAGTGCACAAGAAGGTTGTTTAAAATTTAATGACATTAAGGACAGAAAGGGTTTCTAATTTGCAAACGAGTTGTATATTAAATCATTTTAAATTTTTCTGAATCTGATTTTTCCCCCCTTAAATGGTAAGCTCGCAATTTAATACAACTTAATATTGACAAATAAATAATTATTTTTATTTTAACTATGATGTCTTATTTTATTGATGATATTTTGAGACAACATCCTCTATTTTCAAACATCCTCTACTTATAGAGGATGTTTTAACCTTAATATTTTACAAATTATTAGTTCCTATTAAAGCATGAATTATTATAGAAATTATCCGATGGATAAAATAAATCTAATATTAAACCATGAATTATTATAGAAATTATCCTATGGATAAAATAAATCTAATATTAAACCATTTTTATTATAGAAATATTCCGATGGATAAAATAAATCTAATATTAAACTATTAATTATTATAGAAATATTCCGATGGATAAAGTAAATCTAATATTAAACCATGAATTATTATAGAAATTATCCGATGGATAAAATAAATCTAATAATAAACCATTAATTATTATAGAAATATTCCGATGGATAAAGTAAATCTAATATTAAACCATGAATTATTATAGAAATTATCCGATGGATAAAATAAATCTAATATTTATCCATGAATTATTATAGAAAGTTTTTTATGGATAAAAAAAATCTAGATTTTACACATAAAACCGAGCGTAAAGTCTAGCTTATGATATGATCGATTTTTTTTGGTTTAAAACTAAAAATAATAAATCCGTATAGTGTAAAATAGATTAATCTCACACATTAACATTGGCATAATCAAATTAAAGAGAATATTATGAGAAAAAAAATAGTAATATTTCAAGAGAATTATTATTAAATTTCAATGTAATAAACTGCTGCACAAAGCTGGCTACAAATCTGGTATAGTTCAGTTTATTATATTAATAATAAATCTCTTTAAAGTATACCTAAATTCAAGTTGTATTTTTTTTTAACTTAAAAGTGTAAATCACTTCTAACTAAAACTGGATATTCAGTGAATATTGAGTCCCTCAAATAATAATTTAGTCTACAGAATTTTTTAACAACCTTATGAACGAAATGGAAAATTATTCTAATTTTACATATAAAACTAACCCTGTTAATTTATTGATATTATCTCTTTTATTGAATGCCTTTAACATCTTATGTTGGAATTCTTGTAATGTAATATATATATTTACCATCATAGTCGGGTGATGAAGCTGCAGATGTGGTCTGCAGAGTTACGAGGAGGAATAGAATTCCTACCAAACTGATGATGGCTGTACACCTTAGTCCAACCTGCATTCTGAAATCATTTCGTTTAATTTTAAATGAGAATTCAACATAGGGTGTTGGTTATTTAACACATTTTATTATGTTGGCCATTGAGCATATTACATAGAAAAAAAATTCTACCTACGTAAATTTAGGAAGGCCTACAAGCTAACTGGTGTCCTGGTCTATGACCGAAGTAAATCTATAGATATTGTGTATTTTAATAGGTTTTTGTAGTTGACTTTCGTTTGGGAATTAAAACTTGATGAAAGCTAATCATTTACAGAGGCATTCCTTTACCATGCCTTTTTCTTGCCTTCGAGCTAATCGCTCTAACACTGACCTTAACATTGTATAGATTTTAACTTTTTAAGCAGCGCTAGACTCAAAATGCAAATTAGTTAAATTTTATGGTAATGACTAATTACAATGCGTTTCGAACTAAATCAATATTAGGATCGATTGAACCCATGAAAAGTGACAAACCTAGTGCATAAATATTCATGAATTTACTTTATAGCTGGAAGTATTACTCGTTTTTTTCTATTATTATATCAATAGTATGCAAATTATTTGGCTCAAATTACGTTTCTTTGGGCCAAGTTAATAAGAATTAATACTAAACAATTTAAAACAAAAATTAAGTAAAAGATAAAGGTGATATTTTAGAAACAATAATTTTTACTGTCAGATATTTGATGTCTTAAAAATATTAATATTTTTTCAAGTTTATATCAATGGTTTAATTGGTTTCCATTTGTATATTATGTCATTTGATCGATGACAAATATTTTTTCCAAATTTACAAAATATTACGATTTCGTTACTCAACTCTGTAGCCATTTCTTCCTAGAAAACTTTTGTGAGTCATATAGCTTTAATTTGAAGTATTTGTTTATTTGTCTTGCTATTGGCTACCCTAACCTTGATTGTTAAAATTGTATTTGATGTTTTATTTTAATCCAGTAGATGCAGATAGAACTAACTGCCTATCCGACGTTACTTCTCATCATCCGTCGGAAAATAATACCACTGTATTTTTCTAATTATTTCAGTTAGTATAGCTTAATCAAACTAATTCAGTTTACGGGTTCTACTAAAGTCCTTCATTCCTTAATTAAATATTGATATAGACCCAGCCGCCCGTGAGCAAGAATGAATTATTTATATAGGTCTGAAATCAGCAGAGTAGGTCAGTTGTCTTAAGGAATTTATTTCAGAAGTAAACAGATATTTATCATAACAAAGTTTATTAAAATTTAATAATAGAAATGTTTATTCATAATTACATTTAGATAAATAAATTTTGAAAGTAAAAGTAATTAAATATTGACAAAAAAGAAGGATGGAGTAAAGGTTATTTGAAAAACTTGTAATATTATTTCTTTTTATTTATTATTATTAAAAAAAAATATATGTATTATTGTTCACCTTGGCTTTTTAGCCACGCTGTTTAAAATAAAAATGTTCCAGAAGCAAATAATTTATAAGTTCATAATATACTTCTCTGATTCATTTTAATCTTTAATCGCATTTTAGGACCCTTCAGATAGAAATTTCTTTTATTTTTTTCCTGTTCGAACAATCAAGCGATTGAACTAACATTGGCTTCATTTAAAAGCAGTGCAAAATCTATTATTCTAAATTTGTAACAATAACTTGTTAATATTTATGAATATTAGTAATAAGAGTTAATTATAGTTAGATTATACATAAAATAAAATAGGTTTATTTCGGTTTTGGTAATCTTTTTAGTAAGTCTAATCTAACGGTAAGTCAAAAATAATGGTTGTGTCTAGGAGAAGAAGAAGACACCAATGTAGCATTGATGGCCGAGATTTTGGTAGACCAGTTCTAGGGTCCACTGTGACAAAGTTGGCCGAGGAAGCAATAGAAATGAAAGCTAGGATAGCAGCCAGGAGATCGTGTCTATTTCGGTTTAGCAAGCTTATGAGAAGCCGGAACCTGACTAGGATAACAAAGCTTATGTTGTATGAAACGTTGATTCGCGCATTAGTTACGTACGGTAGCGAAGCATGGTCGCTCACTCAGGAGTCCTGCTCAAGACTAGACATTTTTGAGAGGAGGAGGGTCCTGCGGCGAATTTTTGGTCCGGTCAGGTATCGGCAGGAGTGGAAAATGAAAACGAATCAAGAACTGAGGGAGTTGTTTGTGGAGCCTCCACTCTCAACGTATATAAAATTAATGCGTCTACGGTAGTATGGGCACGTGATAAGAATGGATGGAACGAGAATGGCAAGAAGGACCACCTTCGACTATGGGACCTATGACCTATGGGACTCATACGTCCTCCGGGACGACCTAGGGCTCGATGGAGCGATGCTGTTGAGAGAGAAATGTTGGCGACCGGGGTCCGATGGATGGAGGATTGAACAATCTAGAGCCAACGAGTTCGTCAGGCCAGGGACCTGTGGAGTCTGTAACGCCAGCGAAAGAAGAAGAAAAATCTTTTTAGCATAAGTTATAATTATTACTGGTAGCAGTTTCTTTCGATCAATTTTTTTTCATAATCATAAATATTAGGTATATTGATATTCTACTCATTTTATTGCTTTCTATCAAATGGACTTAATTTTATTGTAACAATCACCTCTGCATCGGCAATTATACTCTCCATGTGCAATTTTTTGTAAACTATTTAATCGCAATTGACCGTTGCATTTTGTAGCAGGCATGTTTTAAAAACTCAATTTCTGGACTTAAGGGTCCTTAAAACATAAAAATCCATCTAAATAGAATGTTCACGCCGTCGCAATACATTCTTTCTGAATATTCTACTTAAATGAAAAAGTAAAATTAAATTTATTATAATAGCTGAAATTGTTTATAGCATTTGATCGTATGGTTCGAAGGTTTACTTCCGGTATATTTTATTTATGAAAATCATTGTTATTTTAAACAGATAAATTTTATTAAATTAGCCTGAATTAAATTAGAGGAAGATTCCATTTCTTACATAAATTATCTACTTATTTCGGTTTCTGTATTTTGTTTCTCTTATCTTGTTCTCTCAGTTCCCTGTATTAAGGGAGTCTTACTCAAAGGTAACGGAGCGTGAATTGAACGCAGTTCGGGATGAAAATAAAGCTCCACTAGCAAGTACAACTCAACAAATCTCAGAGGTGGGAGGAGATTATTACGATTGACTGATCTTATTTATATCCGCTGCCGTGTTTACTAGAAATCGATCAGAATTTCCTGGAATACTTAACTGTGTTGCAATAGTATACAATAAGACACTTTTAACGATCATTAAAATAGATTTATTGTATTCTTTAAAAGATAGACTGACAAAACGAAAATAAACTTAATATTTTCAATTCTTAAGTTAATCTCTTTGAAATAGATTTTTGTCTTATTTCGTTAGGTCATAGAGTAACTGGTGAACATTAGAGATGTATATGTGTTTATTAGTTACTCCTTAAAACATAGATGTTAAATATGTATATAGATACAGAGCTTACTACACCACACCCTTTAATTCAGATGATGCCCAGGAAGGAGTGCGGGCGAAATAAGGCTAATTTATTATTAAAAAGCCTCGTTCACACGGTGGCACTAATCTCGCGACATTTGTGTCACATGGCATCGTCGTTTGAACAGTAGATGCCATGGCACTACAATGACGTAACATCTAATGTCAAGCATCAAAACTTTTTGATATTTTGTTTGACACTAGATGTTGTGTGTGTGTGCCTACCTGTTTAATACGTAAAATAACATTATTATTATTATTTACTTAAAACCCTACCTATATTAATACGTTAAATATGATTATTTACATTACATAAACTATTATATTGCTTTGTTCTGGCATGCTCCTTTGAAGAACTGTCACAACGTGAAAAGCTCATGACATTCAGTGTCATGACGGTGGGTGTCAAGCAGTTTCACGGCATTAAATGTCACGACATTAGTAGCATTGTGTGAGCGAGGCTTAAATAAATAATAATGGTTTTTAACTATCCTTATTGACCCTATGAAATAAGACAAATAACTATAAATTGTCAGTTTAAGTTAATTTTCTTCTTTCGCTATTTCTAGTTAATCAAATTTAAGGATTTTAATAAGTTTATGCTAAGACTAAAAATTATATATTAAAGAACTCTTCATTAATACATTCACCTGGTCACATTATATAAGTGATAGTAATTACTGATGGTGACTGATTATAACACAGACCATCTCTACCTATGAATGAGATTATATTATATAGTTATTTATGGTACCAGGCAATATACGCCTTGAAATTTCAAGTAAATGTTCCTCTATTAACTTGCTTCTAGGTTATAAACCATATAGTGAACTAATAATAATAAATTAAAAAGGTATGATTATGTAATTAGAAACGTATCAAGTCGATTTCTTTTTTAGATTTTCTTTGATATTACGCAATGAATAATATTTTATCTTGCCCTTTAACAATAAACAGATTATATTTCCTCCTGTTTTATTTAGTACGAGCTAAAACCACAAAATCCTCAGTGAAGAACTAACTTAGTTATATATTTTAAAACCTAATTTTTCTGTGTTTCACCTTCATACTTTCCTGAGATAATTTGATTTAAGGTTCAATTTTTAATTGCCTTTTCTTCAGATCGTGGCTTTAGCTAATACAGTTTTTAGTAGGCTAATAAAAAAAATTGCTAATTTTTAAAAAAACTTTGTTGTACAATAACTCGGGTTAACAACAACAGTTTAAATGTTGTTAAAAATGTTCTAACCCTAGTTTTTCCTGTTACAAATTTTATTCTCTTTAACATTTCATGGTATGTATATTTAAAAATAAAAAATATTTGAGTATTTTTAGTCCGGGACAATTAAACTTTCTATGAACATATTTTCTTTGATTCAAAATGTCTTTAGTATTCAAAGAAATTTTAATCTACTTCACCTTAAAGTGTGGCTATGTAAATCGAATTTAATTGCAATTTTTCAGTGTTTTGGACTTTATTTCATCATGCATAAACAAAGAAAAAAAAAAATAATAATAATAATAATAAATAAAGACACTCTTCTTCTTTAGACTTAAGAGTTAAGGGTCATTATAATACTTTAACACATCAAAATAATTGTATATATAACTATGTTAAAAAGGTAAGATGACTATTATAAGCATTTTTCAGGTAAAGCTAAATTATTATAGATTAGAGTCTAACCTTCCTCCTCATGAATCAGTAAAATTATAAAATAAAGTTATTAACTCAATTTTAAACTCCAATGGCTTTATGCTTGCATGAACCAATGCCAAAAAAAACTCCAAACTCAAATGAAATTAACATTTAAAAAAAAAAATTAACAGTATATTCATAAGACTGAAATAGTGTTTATTTTAATGAATTATCTTTTTTTCGTGGTAACAAACAGATTAAAACAAACAATGAAATGGTAAAGATAGATCAATATGAATATCAATACTTAAATTTTAGAATAAAAATTAAAGTTTTTAACATTTTGTTTAATATTTAGTTAAATAGTAAATATTTGATAAAACCGTATTGAATAAAGCATTCTTAATATTTATAGCAATGTATGTAATTCAATTGCAATCATTATTCGACTTTGTATGATAGTTTTGTTAAATATTTGTTTAGACTAAACTTTAGAGTGTTTGCGATAACAACCTCTTTGTTAACCTAATATTGACAAATACTTTTTATACGTCTAACTGCTGGATATTATTTCAAGTATAGAGCACCCTCTCATTCGCAATGGTGGTTCGCCGAAATTCGCGAGTGGCATTCGTCCGTTCGTCCTTATATCGCGAAACCACCGTTTACACACTCGCCGAGTATTCGCCTCGTTGATACTGCAAGCCTTTTACCCGTCCCAAAAAAACCGCACCCAATCCAAGCGCTACGAACTGTGAGGCGATCGAAGGGGAAAATATGTCGAGCCAACCGACTACACATTTGCCTCTCTATTATTCGACTCGCTATTCGGTAAAATGTGTAGATGCGCCTTATAAACCTGGTAGCAAACAATTTTTAACAACTATTAAAAAAAAAAAAAAAAAAATGAAGAAAAATGATTTAAAAGAATAAATTGTTTCAAGTAGGTAATGAGTATAATTATTCAAAAGGAAATTTCGTCCCTTCTTTTTAAGGTCATCCTCGGTCATAGTTTTATTTCTCTAATCACCACAATTGACAATTAATAAACAATAATGTCTTAATTCAAAATATCCAAAAGCGCGGAATTATTTAATTTTGTTTTGTTAAGAGTTTTTTACTCTATATAACTCCGTGCTTTAGGGTACTTTGAATTAAGACGTTATTGTTTATTAATTGTCAATTGTGGTGAACAAAAATAAAACTATAACTGAGGATGACCTTAAAAAGAAGGTTCGAAACGTCTCATTGGAAATTACTTCATTTGTATTTTTTATCACCTAAAGTGATCCACCACACATCACTAATAATATTCAATCTAAAAAGTGTCGATCCCAACATATCTCAGATACTTTAATGGTTACATTGGTCTTTCAAACTTTTTAATTATTAAAATTCCTATAAAGTAAGCATTTTACATGAACCAAAGATTAATTGCCTTTTTCTTACAACAAGAATAAAGAAAAGCTTTTAAGTTGTTAATAAATTAGCTTAGAAGTCGATTATAAGTATAGGCTGAGAATTTTTCACAAAGCGCTAATACGAGGGGTTGTTGTGACGTCACGGTCTTTTAGGATCAAATACTCAAAGGAGAGAATACTGATTTTAAATTTAGTCTTTTATCTCGAGGACTTAATATATGTGCACAGTAAAACCATAATCCGGCGAGGGAAGGGATTCACTGTATTTTAACTAAAGAGGCAAACGTTGCATCAAATTATGAATATTCATTTTGATATGGGATGCCACTAAGTAGATATCAAATTAAAACAAACCTCGTTTAGAAAATGGCAGTGCGTTAATTCTTTTAGCAGTAATATGATTAAGATTTTGGCATGTTTAATTACTCGGGGAAAAACCCAAATATTTACCAAGTTTATTATTTCGTCAGTAATTTTGATGTTTTAGCCGTTTCTATTTATCCAGGGTTGCTGGCTGTTTAGTATTAAGCATTCAAGAGGATTTTTTACAATTCCAGATAAAATATTAATCGACAACACTATAAAGCCTTGTCCACACTAGTAGACATGTCTCAGAGACATGTCTAGCGATTTGTCTGTAGACATCGGCGAGACAAACGGCGTCTACGGTCTCGTTGCTAGACCAAAAATCGCATGTCTATGGTTTTCCATTCTAAATGGTAGACATGGTGCAACGTTAGGCATGTTGCGCAACGTGTCTACAAGTGTGGACGCTAGACCTAGACCATAGACGGTCTCAGCAGATGTCTATAGACACGCTGCGAGACATTTCTATAGACGGTCTATGAGACCGTCTATAGAAATGTCTCGCAACGTGTCTACTGGTGTCGACTAGGCTTAACCTTCAACGTTTCTTTAGCTTATTATGTTAATTAAATTGAGGTGATATGAAATATGAAGTGCCAAATTATGAAGAGTATGAAGATATTTTGTATGGTTTAGATAAATCTTGTTTTATAATTAAATTGTTTGAAGTAAAAATTATTAATCGTGATAGTTCCATATTGTTATATGGAAAAAATACCAAAAACACATTTCTCTGTGGTATTTTATAATCATCCTACTAAACTATACTGGTTCCCCGGACAGGATTTTTAACTATCGATTTTTCGAAAAACTAAAAAACCTATTTGAAAGAGAAACACTTGTGCTACAAACCACCTCTCTTACATGTGTTAACTATCTAAAAAAGGGTTTGGTTAGAAATTCAATTTTCAAGTGGTTTTAAAAAGCTATAAAACCAGGGTTTTAATCAGAACCCACATAAAATCCTACAACACTCATATGACCACAAGCAATATTAATAAATTGTTAAATCTGTATTGTAGGTTTTGAGATTATTCCTAACATATACATACATAAATATACTATGAAGCTAAAATCCAAAAGATTGTTGGTTTTTTTGAATGTATTAAATATATATATTTATTTGTCAATGCTTAATTTTATTACGGTCTGTTGGATATTAATAACTTCATATCGCTCTATTTTTTCTATATGTAACCTCCTTTGACATCTTCAGGCATAAAGATGTTTAAAAATTAATTATCTACACTAATTTACATTTTTATATAACATATTGACATAAATTTTTAATTACTTAATATAAAACATATAATAATACAATAATGTTTACACAATTCATTCTAAAACATAACTGTATTTATTTTCCTTAGTTATTTCTTTCATGGTTATTCATCTATGCGTCTATCTACAATTACATCAAATTTGTCAATTAAATTTTTTAAAAAAAATTATAATTTGATTATTATTACCTTATTATTTACTCCAATTTATTTTCTATATAAGGTAACTTACACATAGTCACTATTTAAAAAAAAAAATACGTGTGGTGTCGCGGGACACCCGGTAGGAACGAAGTTCCTTACAGTTTTCATTAAATATAAATTATAAAATCACACTGCTAAGTACGTATACATTGCTAACTACTTATACATGGCGGAGTTAGAAAAGAGACAAAATTAAAAGTAACGAACTGTTTGTACCTAGCAGAGTTAAGGCAAAATTAAAAGAAAATCATTATTTGTATCATTAAAGCAAGCGTCTTACTAAAAATATATATTGAATATAAGAAAAAAGTTTATAGTTAAAGAGTATGTTTGTTAAAGGATGTTGGATTAAAATAGGACTGTTTTCTACCTACCCGGCCTATTAATTTAAAATATTATAAAATATATCTCTTCCCTACTCTAAAGCTTCTGCTTGTATCCGGTTGAAATTTTCAATTGTACTTTAGACAATGTGTAAGAAGTTTTATTAAAATCGTTGTACATTAGAACGGAAGATATCGGTAAAAAAATGTTTTTCTTTATTTTAAACGTTTGGGTCCCTTTTAATAAATTTAGCGATCTTTATCACTTCATAACAGTGTCTGTGTTCGTTTTACTAAAAAAAAAAAAAATTAAAAAAGTGGTTTGTCTCATTAAATAGATGAAGTTAGAATTTTTTCTTGGATTAAGTACGCAGTATTATAATAATATACCTAATACATTGAAATAAGCGACAGCACAGATCAATTTTACTTTTAACAAGACCGTGATTATATTTTCTATATTTACAAAACCAAGTGACATTTTGACATATAACAAAAATAAACAAAACAAGTCAAGGAACTGGCTTCCTTAATAACATTTTTCCCCATCTTTTTTAAGCATAAGTTTACGCGAGCGTTGCGCGTGAACGCTTGGGCGGATAACGATTTCCAACGAACTCAGCCTGGGCATTGGTAAAATGAACATGTGTACCAAATTTCAACTAACTCGGTGATCTTTTACTCAAGTTATCGCCATCGGTACGGATTTCGTGACGGTGATTTTGGTCGTTTTTTTCGGATTCACTCCCGGGCTCCAGAACGTGCCGTAAGGAACTTCGTTCCAAAAACAAAAAAAAAATGTTCTAAAATCACTAAAATTTAATTTAAAATATTAATTTTCTTTTAGAGAATCAGGTCATTAGAATATTTATGATATAACGGATAAGAGATAAGGATGTCTTTTAAATTATAAGAATTCTGACATACTAAATCTGCTCTACTTTTATGTTATGCTTAATAATAGTCTTCCATATCTTGAATTAGAGTAACTTATAAATATGTATTGTTTTATTCTATCTATGTATTTATATTAGTTTTACTCTTATTATATTTTAATTGTATATATTTGTTTTCTATTATTATTATCATTATTGTTATGTTTATCTATTATTTATATGTGATTTTATGATTTTTTTATCTCAGTCACTTTGCTTTTCCCTTTGAATTTCTGGTTTTATATCTTGTAGGATTGACAAATAAAATTTATTAAATCTTTAGTGTCGGGTTTAAAATTTATGGACTTATCCTCCAAGCTAATATATGCTGCCTCTTAATATTCTCTTTTAAATGTATTAATTCCTTTGTTCAGGAAAATTGTATTTTTGAAGTTCATTTAATGTCCATTACGTTTTACACGTTCTACTAATGCCGTACTATTATTATTTTTGGGAGTTTCTATTCCCTCTGAATTATTTAAATTTTTATTAAATGTTATAGATTTATTTATTTGACAATTATAATAGATAAATATTAATGCTAAATAATTCAGATAAGGATTCAGGGATAAATGGAAAGGAAATGAGACTTTCCATAACATATTTGACTGCGCCCACTACAAAATTATTTGTTAAAATAAATTATTTGTTATGAAATTAATTGGGATGAACTATTAAATATAAAATTAGAATTTTCATTGAAAATTACTAGTTAAAGTTATCCTTTTTTTTTTATCAAGATTGTCATGTTAATGAATGTAAAAGGTAATGAATTTCTAAAGCATATAAAGGTAAAAATACCGATATCAATTAATTAATTTCATTTATATATATAATCACTGAACAGCAAATAAATAACTACTGATTATCTTATAGTTGATAATTTATGCATGATTTAATTTTCTTAGAAAGTTAAAACTTCTGGAAAATAAGAAGGAATAATATTGAATAAAAATAAGGGAATGGGCTTGAAAGAAAAGTTGGGTCATTGTTTGTTTGTTATGTTTTGTTTGTAAGGTTGGCTGGACTGGTTGTATAGGGAAGGTGATGAGGGAGATGTCCTCCTATAGTCCCAAGGGATCGCACTCCCTTTTCCCAACTATGAGACCCCAAGAATAATTAATAGTCGATATTCTATAGAAAAAAGAAACTTAGCTAGCTCACATTCGAACAATAACTATAGACAGAGAGAGATAGACAAAAATAATTATATAGAGCTGAGTTGTGTGGGACCACACTAAAATAAAAGTATGGTGCCTTAACAGAGGATCGCTTTAACCGAGTCCCCAAGAAATCTAAGGTCCAAACATCTTCATATCTTGTTATAATCCCAGAAATGTAGGGCATATTTCGCATTGTCAATCTCATTATGTTTATGAGAAAAGTGGTTAATTCTCCTTCCTCTAATAACCTTATTCTTTATGAAAAGGAAGAGAAAATATATGTGATTTAACTAAAATAGTGGCTTTTCTTAAATAATAACTTAAATCGTACATTTACCAATTAAAGGCAAAACAAAATATAAGAAATATGAGTTTTAGATTCACAAATCAACCTCTGGATGGACGTGAGCCAGTCGTGAACAGTGGCGTATCCAGGGGGGGGGGGGGGGGGGGCACAGGTGGTACGTGCCCCCCCCCCCAGACCCAATAGAAATACCGCCGTATTTCTTTTTTTAATACATTTATTTTACATTCACCTTATATTCAATTTCACCTCAAAAATACACAAAAGCGCTGTTTTGAGAGGTCATATTTAAAAAAATGAGGCCATCTGCTTTGTTGAATAAGTAGTTCCCTTCTCTTGTTACCACTAAGAATACCCCCCCCCCCCCCCCCCCCCCACTCTAAACTGACTTTCAATGTGCTCACCCCAGACCTAGCCGCTGGATACGCCACTGGTCGTGAAGCCATTTTCTCTTATACTAATGTAGATTTGCTGGTTACAATTAAAAGACAATCCGTTATTCTCATAGATTAATAAAAATATAATTACGAAAAAGAAAACTGGTTATTTCTATCATAATCCTGGGCTTAAATATCTGATATTCTTACTCAGATGCTTAATTTTAGCCGAATGAATCTAGTAAACTAATTTAATTAACTCCGTGCAATAAGTTAAGTATCGTCGAATGAAAGCGTTACAAGGCAGACCACAGCTACATAATTTAATAAAAACGAGAAATCAATGGTGATCAATAATTGATGATCAATGATGATCAATGATTTAAATAAACGAGAAATCAAAGCAAATGAAGTTGATGTTTTTAATCTTGAATAGATGTATCGAACACTATAGCATTTAATTTGGATACCAATGTGAGGTAGGATTTACTCTAGTGATAGTGTTAATCTATTGGAGTGGTTCCAACGAATCCGTCCACAATAGAGACTAAAATCCAATTTATGAAGTCGGTTTTGCACATTTATTTATTTAAAAAAAAAAAACTATACTGGGTGTGATAAATCCTCTTTTTTTAGTGTAGATTAGGTTCCCTTACTTTGACACAGCAAAACTCAACTACCGCTGATAATACTGATATGATAGCTGATGGAGGCAGGAAGGTAGCTGAAATGGAGTTGTTAGGCTCCGCTCTAACAAGCATTATCACAGAAATAATTTTACTCCTGCCTGAAATTGTGCTGAAGGTACAAGTGTCCGTGCATAACAATCCAGGGTAAGGATTCCTCCCCTAATGTTTCTGAGATCACTAAATCGATAGTTATATATTATTAATACATAAAAGCAAAGAATTTGTTGGATATTTTCCTGCATTTTAAAATTGAATTATTTGTTTAATGATATGTTTACTCTTTTGAAAACATTAATTGCTTGTCAATTTCGTCATTGGTTAACAAAAAAAGATCAAAAATCAAAAAGTGAAACTTTCTCCTTTCTCTGAGACAAAACATAGTAATATTGAACTTTTGGTCAAGAGAACATGTATTTTTTAGTGATAAAAGTGTCAAGGTAGAAAAATCCACTTTAGTGAAAGTGGGCAAAGATGTTCAAAGGGCATTGTCAAATAAGCTAGAACGTTTTTTAGCTAGGATGGCTTTCATGTCCTAGACCTTTACCAGGAAAGGGACCTTGCTTACAAAGAATCTTTTTCCACGTTTTCTTTCTTCTTTGAGGAAAAAACAAACCAAGAAACGTAACAGAAGTATAAATACTAAATCATAACCTTTTTAATAAATATTTAAGGGTTATTAAATAGGTTCCACACTTCCTAGGCTCATACTTTATCTTTATCATCTATCTATATTATTAAAAAAGTTTTGTAAACAAACAAATATGTCAAATTGTGAAAATTGTGCGAAGGTTCAAGGCAGTGGCGGCTTTTCGACGAGCGAAGCGAGTAGTGGGTAGAGCCCCCTAGTTAGTTTAAAAATAATTTAGTGAATATAAATGAATAGTGCAGGCTTTTATATAATTTAGGTAAATAAATAATATGCAAATTTGTGAGATGTTAATGAAGTTATGCTTTTATACTACTACCCATTATTGTCTAATTAATTTACTGTGACTAATCTATTTATATAAGTTGTCCTTCCTTTTTTATTTTTAATCTGTCCAAATTATTTTGGTTTTTTATGAATAAAATTTAAAAAGCTGGTGCGGTAAAAATGACCCTGGGGCTATCTTCGAGCTACTTTTGACAAATTATCCAAATTTCATAAACTTAACATAAACTATCTATAAAGATATTGGTGTTAATAAAGAAACTCTGTGGAAGAGAAATCAATGTGTGTAAAATGTTTAAATATATAAGTGTAAATAAATGTATGTTTACGCACATGTGGAGGATAAAAATGGGTGCAGAAGGTTGAAACTTACATGGGACTAGTAGTAGTAGTAGTCTAGTACTTCCTACTAGAACGGTTAGGACGAACCACTTGTTTGAACCTTGCAATTAGGCCCTTTTTACGCCCCGCGGTAGAGTTCCAGCCACTTCACACATCATACATATGTACATTGTACCGCCGAAGCGAGTATGATGTGATCAGTAGTGAGCCATATAAATCAGAGCGTCACAGCGAGGAATCGATCCCCATCTCGTTCCACTCATGATTCGGTGATGGCCGAGCAGACGTGGTTTAACCCACACGGCCACGCTGGCTCCTCCCATACATGGGACTAACAATGGACTAATTACGACCTACCACCAAAATTTCATTAAAATTGGACGAGTAGTTTTTAAGATAAAGTGGTTCACCAAAGACTGACCGACGGACAGACACGGGACCACAAATGTTCCGTGATGCCTGAAACGGATTTTTGTCTTGGATGTTTTGAAATATGAGACAAAATATATCTGCGCTCTTCAGAACGATCTTATAGCTTCGGTTACCTTTCGATAAGCTCGGAAGCCAAATAAATTTCAACATTCAGTTTTTGCAATTTCTAGAGTTGCAAATGAACGTCTACAAATTAATATTTATAATAACAATTTAAAAAAAAAAAAAAAAAAAAAAAAAAAAAACGGTGAATAATGAAAAGAACTAGAAATTTGAATTTTCCTTGTATTTGATAGACTGCTAAAAAAGAGCTAAAGTTTGCATTAAGAAGAGAGGAAATTCAAATTATTTCCAATAATACAAAAAATGTATAAATTAACAGAACAGTTAGTTAAATTCCATCGAATCATTTCAAGAATTATTCATTTGGGGCTGCTCTAACAACTTATTACATAAACAAAAGTATCAGAAGAACACAAAGGCAGGAAGGGGGAGGAGAATTTGCATGAGCTGTGATTTCCCTTGGGCGTTTGGGTCAGATTTAACATCCTTTCGAATTTCATGTTCAGAGATGAAGGGTTGTCTTCGATTAGGCAAAGTAAATTTTAAATTCTATTTTCACACTTAACAGCGTCGACGTTGTGCAAGATTATAAGAAGCCAACATTATACATGAATTAATAATTCAAGACTCCTGGAGGATTATAAGAAGAAGTAGGCAAAGTAAATGTTTGACTAGAATTTAATTTGGTTTGTATTAACCTTACCATTCGATTTTCTTTAATTAATAATGTAGGAAGTTCACACATTTAGTTCCCGTAGAAATCAGCATTACTTTGTTTAGATGGTAGCATTTGGTTTCTCACAAAATAAAACCACTGTTAATTAAGCAATAAAAGTTTTGTTAAGTCAACCAAATTGTAAAACAATTACATTTGAAAAATTATTTAGGTAAACTTCCCCATAAAAATAAATATCGACTTATCATGTCTATCTGTCAATTGCCGAATAAATTCTGACTTGGAACAAACTCAAATCAACTATTGTTTAAAACTTGTCAAATCGCCTTAGCTGAGCAATGTTAGTTTAGATAAGAACAAACGTTAATGCTGGCTTAGACTCTTAATGCTGGCTAAGACTCTAAGAACTAAAATGCGCGGCAAAGAAAATAAAAACTAATTTTAACCAATGTTTCAATTGTTCTAAAACTATTTCAGAGACATATTGATGTTACTTGAGGTATAAAAAGTAGTAATTATTTTCCTTTCTCTTGTATTTTATCGATGTTTCAGCAACTACTTTTCTCAATAAGTAAGTAATTCAGTAAAGATTTATAGTGGTACCAAAGAGTTAGTATAATAAGGCAAAATAAATCACATAACAATTACGCACGATATCCACTAGTGCAGAGTTTAATAATCCTAATTGCTTGATAAAAGATAGAGGATTCATTTAGAGAGCGGAATAGAATATTTTCAATCAGATAAAATTCTAAAATAACAGATAATCCTATAAGGGATTCGAAAGTAAAAGAAAGGACAAATCACAGAAGTTTTAAGAGGATTTACTGTATTTAATTATAGCTCATACATATTTTAATTTTCGGAGATTTAAGAACCCTCAGAAGATTTTTGACGATCAATATTAGTTATAGTTTAGTTAATACTTATGTAAATAATATAACTACAGTAAAATTTAAAAATTTATTATCGTGTCTGTGTGTATGGTGTTAAAAACTGAAAATACATAACTACCTTGGGTCCTATTATTGAACGAATGGTCACATGAGAACAAAATAGGATGTGATCACGCAAGGAATTAAAAATGCTTGGATTTTAATAAAAAAAGAGATCACATTTGTTATTATTTATTATTATTACATTAATTGTGCGTAGACGGTAGACATTTATATAAGACATTCTACTTTCGACAAACGGTCCAACATTTGATGAATACTTTTTAAGATATATGTGTTAATAAAAAATAGTTTTGTGTGCATTCGAAAGCAATGGGCGCAGAACGTTTAAATTAATATGGGCTAACAGCGGGTAAATTATATTTTGCCATTAAATCACATTCAAATCGGTTCCTCAAAAATGTTGAACAGCAAACTGACACGAGAAAAATAATGTTCCCTAAAGTCATTTATAAAGTCATTTATATTACTGTTTTTCTTTATTTAGGTTAATCTTTAAAGTTAATAGTTTTTCTTTTAATTCGTAATAGGATTTACTTAAATCTTGAACAAAAACCTAAATTATAAAAACATAAAAAAGATAAAATAGATATTAGGTATTCAATAATATATTTGATATGTTACTAAACTGTGAAGTGAGTTTTTTCTCTACCGCGGCAATTACATTTACTGTCGAGTGAAGCGAGACAGTAAATGTACAAAAACTGTAAAAAAAATGTAAAAAGCAGCAAATGTAAAAAAACTGGCACATATAATTAAAGTCTTTTCTATATATTGATAAAAAATGCACCAATTATGGATTCTTCTTCATTTAATAAATTTTCTCTTAATACAATTTCCATCTTCAGTCCTCTATTTTGAGACACAGCTGTATACAGGTCGATTTTGGGAATCTTGGGCGTATGTCGTATGTATCTGTTGTAGATTACCTGGGCTTCGATGTAGTATCTGGTTTTTCAAGAAAGTATGAAATGAAAAAGAATACATAAATAATGCAATTTATATCAATATTCAGGAAACAATTTAATTATGGATGCATGATATTTGTTAGTTTTTGCATTTCTATACATGATGCCCCATATAGGCTAGTCCAACAGTTTCACTATAAAAAAAAGATAAAACGCATTGACATCTAGTGGACTTAATCGTACTAAGAAACATGTGTACTTGATTGCAGCGCTAAAAACGGCACTTTTGATAACTACCCCAGTTTTTACTTTTTCTTCCTAGAATGTAAAAACAAATTTTAATACAGTTTAGGAGTAATGAAAAGATTTTTATCTATGATTGATAATATAAACATTATATCTTTGTTTAGATGCGCAGAAAGTGATTATATACGTACTTGTATTCATTGCGCATGCGCGTCTCATAGTTCTGAAGAATTCCTCTTCTTTTCCACGCTAGCCAGGTAAAGAAGAGGAATTCTTCAGCTTTACGCACGATTAGTCAGTTTGTTTACATTTAACAAAACTAATTTGCAGTTCTTTTATTAAAATAACTGTTTATATCGAGTTTTTAGTGAAAAACAATAAGTAAATCAAGTGACTTTGACGAAAATGTGGAGAATAATACTCCTCCAGAAATAATTAATTCGGCAAAAAATACAACTCAAGAATAAATGCCATCTTTATTAAGAGAGAGATACGAACTTACATACAGCAAGTTTATTTTTTTCTGTATTTATTATTTAAATCTAACAATCGTAGATAAAGTACGGTACGCAACTCGTGCGTAAACGGCATTTTGCATTGCTCGTGTGGTTTTACTACCCTCGCTGTCGCTCGGGTGCAAACTCCACACTCGCATGCAAAATGCTACTTTCCGCACTCAACGCGTAATGTACTATTTAAGTCCACGTAATGAAAAAATGGATTTTAGCTATGTTATTTAGGCTCTAAAGTTACTATGTCACATTTCACAGCCTACCACGGAAAAATAATTTTTATTGAGATAGGTATATGTAAATCAGTGTCAAAAACAATGCTTTTAGGAATCTAATATCATAATATAACAACAAATTTTGTTGGATAAACCGTAGATTTGATATTTTAAATTAGTTTTCCTGAGTTTCTAGCTTGTTACAAAAGATAGTTTGTTATACGTCTAAACCCCGAAATTATTTTAATTTGTTGAGTACACAAATTATGAAAGTGAAAATTTAATTACTTGAAGCAGATGGAAATAATAACCAACTAAAATTTACATTTCCAATACAACTTCCAGCTTCCAGTGCATTAATTATTAATTATAAGTTTCATATTTTTAAAAGTTATGGTTTGCTATTACTAGCTAAAAAGTATTTATATGATAAAAGTTAAATTTTATAGATAAATAAATTTTAAATTTAAGTTAGAATTAATGTTTTTGAGCTAACGCAAATCTACCTTTCAGTAATTATGTGATATTTATGTTTAATTTTGTTGCACCATAGTTAAACATTTTAATAACCTTTCTGAAATATAACAGAATTAAACTAACATCATATAATTATACATTTTATATTATTAGATTCTTTTTTCGTAACATAAATCAATAAATAAAATTATGGATTCTTGGAATTTCATTTTGAAAGGAAATAAATAATGGGAAGGAAATAAATAATAAATAAAGGAAATCAATCTAAATTATATCTTTAATTTTACGTGGTAATCAGTAAGCGTATTGATATAACTTTTTGAATAGAAATAAACAATTCATAATTTGTTATATATTATGTATTTCTGTTATATATTAGTGGAATTATAGTTCTAAATTTGTGGGGTTAAATCCCTAATTTTGAAAAATCATAATTTATATATTTGAATTGCAGGATATAAAATATCTCAAAAAGGTTTATAACAAATATATACATATATATATATATATATATATATATATATATATATATATATATATTATATATATATATATATATATATATATATATATATATATATATATATATATATATACATATATATATATGTATGTATATGATTTTTTGATTATTTTTAAAAAAAAACTAACATGTTTAAAACAATTCACGTGTTCGGGTTCTGAATAAAATCAGAAAACGGGAGGAGGGTTAAATTAAAAGCATTTAAACGTAAGCGATAAATCGAGAGGAAAACGGTATTTGTATTGACAAGCCCAACAGTTATTACGTATCTTCTCCCTAACAGAAATAGACACGCCAATAAAACTCTGTCTCTCACATTACTAGAGCCCGCTTTTCTCATCTACAACCTCATCAGCTCATTTTGAAATCTAATCAATGTTTCGCTTTATATTCAAATCAATCCTCCCTGCAGACGCAGAGATGAGAATTAAGAAAATGATAGGATAGTTTGTAAAGTAGATTACAATTTTGTACTGTGAATCTTTATATATATATATATATATATATATATATATATATATATATATATATATATATATATATATATATATATATATATGTATATGTATGTATGTATGTTTGTATGTATGTCTCTCACTACACAAATATATATATATATACTTCAATTTTTAAGTTTTTGGTTTATAATTATTAATTATATCCCGTAGTTAATAATGATTATAATTTGATTTAATATATATATATATATATATATATATATATATATATATATATATAAATATTCTTATATATATATATATATATATATATATATATATATATATATATATATATATATATATATAAATAAGAAAATATATATAAAGAATATGAACAATTATAAATAAGGATATGTGTTATCGTCACTGGTCATTGAATACATTCAACAAACAAGTTGAAATATAAGGAATAAACATTAAGTTGCATAATGGGAGTCTGCTTATTATCGATTCATTTAACTTGGTTGAACTAAAGAGGAAGTATCAAATAAGCCGATTTAAATTAGATTGCAGTAATGTATATAAGTTAATTAAACTAACTGATCCAAATTATAATTTGGAACCACTTAAGACTACTTTCTTCAATATATTATAATTTTTATATTTTCCTCTAAGCAAATTCCAAAATAAAAAATATATTTATAAAGACTAACTAATTATATATTAAGTCTATACTTTTCTCTCTGTGAGTTAACAGCTTGAAAACTTTATGTGATAATGTCCGATTATGTCATGTGTAATTTGTAATTGGACTCACAAAATACATTTATATAATGTAATTTACAATATATGGTCTGTAAAACTGCTAGCGAAACCCTGAGATTTAGTTGGAAAACAATTTTAATTGTTTAATTTATTGTTAGCCGTTCTGCTTAGCTTTTGTCATGTCCGCATGAAATAGTTCATAAGAGGAATTGGGTTACTGTCTTCTTAAAAATGGCAACAATTTAAAATTGCCGTGTTGTATTTTATTGAAAATTAAACCAATCTGTATTCTCGTTATATTTGATCTACGTGCGATCTCATTTCAATAGAATAGTCCCCTAATTTTTTTTTTTTAAATAAATTTATAGTTATAAAGTTATAATAATGTATACATTAATTCTGATAAAGTTTATGTGATAATTAAAAAGCTTTGTGACATATTTTAAAACTAATTTAAATCTCATCTAGGAACGTAAGCAGAAAGACTTACCAGCAAATCACCTTATTTTAAAAAAAATGCCCTAAACATAAATTTATATTTAAACAAAAATAAATATGTAGTTTATAATCTATATACCTACATATATTTTAAACAAAATATAATTGAAGAGGATTTTATTGTTACTTACTTCTTTAAATAACTCAGATTACTAAAGAACCTCTTTTTTAAGCTCTCTCAGGTCAGACTTTCACTCAAGAATAATTGTTATTTAAAAAAAGTAATATCCTAACCTTCATTAATAATTATTGCCTAATAAAGACCTTTCTAATTATTTATGTTGTGTTTTTCAGTCATCCTATAAGTATTCTTGGGGCTCTTTGAAAGCTTTAAAATAAAATAAAACCAATTCTCTAGACAAATATTTCTATATTTTTTACCACAAAGCGGGTTTAACTTATTACGTGCAACAAATATATCAATGTGAAAATGTTTAAATAACTTTTTTTACAGGTTTTTAAACTATTTATCGCAATGTGTATTATTTTTTAAACTTGATTTTTACTGGATTGAATATTTATATTAGGTGAATTTGCTTCTTTTTTTTACTAATTCATATTTTACGATTTTGGTAGTGTTCATACTACGGAACGATTAAATTTTAATTTAAATCAAATTATAATTATTATTAACTACGGGAAACAGACAGAGAAAAATAGACTCCAGCGCGGGGATTTGAACCACCGGCCTCTATATTTCCAGTATAGCGCTCTAACCAACTAAGCTACGCAGGAGAATAAATTTCTCTGACGTTAATGATACCTTGACCCGAATTTAAAGCTTTCAATTTTTCCACAAGTCTGAGAAGTCAACATTAATGACAAAGAACTCGACCGAGAAATAACGCTTATAATTATAAATTTTAGCGATTTTTATAAAAATTTTCTTTATTGGCTTTAAAGAAAAAAAAATCCGAGGGGGCTTACGCGCCAAGACATAGACCACGATGTGGGTCCTTTGATTTACCAGACTTCATTGACACTTCACTCACGAGTGAAATGTTAGTCGTTAAACCATGTCTTCACAACCAGACTTCATTGACCCTTCACTCACGAGTGAAATGTTAGTCGGTAAACCATGTCTTCACAACCAGACTTCATTGACACTTCACTCACAAGTGAAATGTTAGTCGTTAAACCATGTCTTCACAACCAGACTTCATTGACACTTCACTCACGTGTGAAATGTTACTCGGTAAACCATGTTTTGACAACCAGACTTCATTGGGCCCCTTTTATATTGGCTTATATAGAAAAGTGAGAAAAAAGTAGAGGTTCATTCCAAAAAAATCTCGGTTTTTAGCAAAAGTTCATTTAACAACAAACTAAGGACAATAAAAACTATAATCTTAAAAAAAGCCGATAGAAAATGACACGGATTACGGGTAAAGTAAAACCAAGTAAAAATACATCCTTATTTTATTTATTGATAAACAAATAAATTTCATGAAAAATCTATCCTAAGGCAAATTTCTTTGTTTGAAAAAGATATTGGCTTATTGTTTTTTTTTATTTATGTGCAAAAGAAGAGAGAATAATGTGTTAACAAAGTATAAAAACAATGATGTAACATTATCCATTTAGGTAGTTGTTCCCACACCTTATAAGAAGGAAAATTATAAAGAACAATTAAAAGAATAAAAATTTGGTTTTATTTTCTTACTAAATCATATTCAATACATTTACATTATATGAATAAGTGTAGATTAGTATAATTGAATAGTCGGTATACTGTTAAACCAAGAGAAAAACAAGTATTACAAATACATAATGTTGGTATACACCTAATCAATGTATTGATTAAACAGAAAATATAAATTTAACAAACTGTGCCCAAAATAACCATGATGATTTTTTATTTAAACTTATGTTTGTAGTCTGTTTTTTTTTTAAACTTATTGTTGATGAATCTAGGGTTATGATATGAAACTAATTCATTTTATTTTCATTATACATTCGTTCAGGTAGAGAAATCAAGTTCAATGAGAATTCTTCAAGAGTAAATTAAAAATGCTGTGTAAAGGTGTTAACAAATCCCGTTCCTTAGGAGGGTAAGGAATTTAATATTATATTAGTTGCTCCAAAAAATCTAGATAGCTTTCTATAGGAATCAAAGAGGTGTTGAGTTTTGATCTTACAAAGAAACCTACGAAGAAAATGTTTAATAAAATATCTTCCCAAAAGACCTAACCTAGAACATATTTCTAAACTAGTTTAAGTGTGGATCAAAAAGCATTATTAATCTTAGAAGAAACAAATCTGCCCGATACAACTCGTCCCAAGCTTTGTCATGTAAACTTAATATCTTGTCCAGTGTTTACTATTTTTGAAACGAAGTTCCTTATGGCACGTTACAGCATCTGGAGCCCGCAAGTGAATCCAAATAAAACGACCGTCACGAAATCGACCGATGACGATAACTTGAGTAAAAGTTGACAGATTTTCGTTGAAATTTGGTATACATGTTCATTTTACTAATGCCAAGGACGAGTTCGTTGAACAACTTTATACGCTTAAGCGTTCACGCGCAACCCACGCGTAAACGTAAGCTTAAAAAGTAAAATTAGAATTTTAGGACGGGAAAAATTCTAACTTCATCTATTCAATGAGACAAACAAGATCGCTAAAAACATTAAAGCGGGCCTACCTACACGTTTAAAATAGAGAAAACAAAGTTTTTACCGATATCCTACGTTCTAATGCAACGAATTTAATAAAACTTCATAAACATCGTCTAAAGTCTTAAGTCTTAAGTACAATTGAAACAGGCATGTAAAATTTAAACCTGATACAAACAGAAGTTTTTGTGTAGTGAAGTGATATATTTTAAATAGAGTCTAGCCGGGGGAGTCTGAGGGAACATGACGCTTTGCAACCATCCTCTTTAACTATCAACGTAATATTCAATACATATTTTACTACACGCTTGCTTCAATGATAAAAATAGTTTTTCTTTTAATTTTTCCTTAACTCCGCCAAGTACAAAAAGTTAGTTTCTTTCAATTTTGTCTCTTTTCTAGCTCCGCCATTTATAAGTAGTTAGCATCGTTTACTTAGCAGTGTGGTGTCCCAGGACACCACACGAAAATTTTTGATTGTTTCGTTTTTTCATTCAACAACTCATGAGTGTAAATGTGTAAATACATTAAAATCTCAAAATTGAATTTTAACGCAATCACAATACATTATATACTACATATTATATGAGAAAATAAAATGGTTTAATACACATTAACCATTAGCAAGTATCTCAGATGTTTTTATATTTTAGTTATTAGCATTAAAACAAAACTATTTTCTAAAGCTGTAAGCTTAAGTTATCCTTCAAATTTCCATGTATTTAAAAATTGCTAACCAAAATTTTGATTTCAATAAATAAATAATGTGTGGTAGGAATTGTGTGTCCTAATTCTGAAGGGGCAAAAAGTTGAATTAGATTCAATTAGATTAATTCCGTAATAGTATGACCACACCAGTCGACCGCAGGAAATTCTGTTTATTCGTTAAATACCACATAAACGTGATCTTTGTCTTTTACTTTTTTGAAGCCTTTCCAGTTAATTAGGGTCCGTAGGCAAAACCAAGGACCCTTATATTTTCCTGCGTGTGTCTGTCCGTCCGTCCTCTCGCGTGCTCTCACGGCTACACCTTTCGTCCGATCACTTTGAAATTTGGCATGTATGTGTCTTGTACCTGCCCACATATTTTAAAAATATAGCGACTTACAAAAGACATTTTTCAAAAAAATTAGGGTAAAAAAAACTTAAGGGTTAAAATTTTTTTATTTTTTTTGACACCGTGAGGGGAATCATATGAAAGGATACGTCGAGCTGATTACAAAAATATATAATTCTTTGGATATAACTTTGATAGGGCGAGCGGAGGCAAGTTTGAAGTGGGTGTAAAACGTGCCCCCCCCCCCCTCTATCTCGCTTATGTGAAGTGCAAAAAATCCTGAACATTCTTCGACCAAAAGTAAAGATACCACTTTTTGGAAATTTCGAAGAAAATATTATTTTATTTTTTATTGACAAAATACGTTTTTTTATAATTATGGTCTTTTCGATGTATTTATATGTTTGTAGTCCGGTTCAGTGGCAAACAAATACTTTATCAGAGTGTGTTTTGAGAATATCAGACCCTTAGAATGGTTCAAAGTAAGCTTTTTAGCATTTTAAAATAACACTGTTTATACACTTTACAGTTAAACACTATATAGTGTGGCCTACGGACCCTCACTGTGTGCTGACTAGCACACACTTGACCTGTTTATTTTAACTTTAACGTTAATAAACTCTGTATAGAACAAATTTATTTTTATTCATTTTTAAAATATAGGAATTCATCAACATGAGATGTTTAAGTTAAACACGTTTTTAAGCCTAATCAGACTATCTGTTGTTATCCTAATCAGACTATCTGTTGTTATCCTAATCAGACTATCAGTTTTTATCCTAATCAGACTATCTGTTGTTATCCTAATCAGACTATCTGTTGTTATCCTAATCAGACTATCTGTTGTTATCCTAATCAAACTATCAGTTTTTATCCTAATCAGACTATCTGTTGTTATCCTAATCAGACTATCTGTTGTTATCCTAATCAAAATATCTGTTGTTATCCTAATCAGACTATCTGTTGTTATCCTAATCAGACTATCTGTTGTTATCCTAATCAGACTATCAGTTTTTATCCTAATCAGACTATCTGTTGTTATCCTAATCAGACTATCTGTTGTTATCCTAATCAGACTATCTGTTGTTATCCTAATCAGAATATCTGTTGTTATCCTAATCAGACTATCTGTTGTTATCCTAATCAAACTATCAGTTTTTATCCTAATCAGACTATCTGTTGTTATCCTAATCAGACTATCAGTTGTTATCCTAATCAGACCATCTGTTGTTATCCTAATCAAAATATCTGTTGTTATCCTAATCAGACTATCTGTTGTTATCCTAATCAGACTATCTGTTGTTATCCTAATCAGACTATCAGTTGTTATCCTAATCGGAATATCTGTTGTTATCCTAATCAGACTATCTGTTGTTATCCTAATCAGACTATCTGTTGTTATCCTAATCAAACTATCTGTTGTTATCCTAATCAGACTATCAGTTGTTATCCTAATCAGACTATCTGTTGTTATCCTAATCAGAATATCTGTTGTTATCCTAATCAGACTATCTGTTGTTATCCTAATCAAACTATCTGTTGTTATCCTAATCAGACTATCTGTTGTTCGCAAATACCTATTAGAATAAGACTAATCAGAATATCTGTTGCTATCCTAATCAGACTATCAGTTGTTATCCTAATCAGACTATCTGTTGTTATCCTAATCAGACTATCTGTTGTTATCCTAATCAGACTATCTGTTGTTATCCTAATCAGAATATCTGTTGTTATCCTAATCAGACTATCTGTTGTTATCCTAATCAAACTATCAGTTTTTATCCTAATCAGACTATCTGTTGTTATCCTAATCAGACTATCAGTTGTTATCCTAATCAGACCATCTGTTGTTATCCTAATCAAAATATCTGTTGTTATCCTAATCAGACTATCTGTTGTTATCCTAATCAGACTATCTGTTGTTATCCTAATCAGACTATCAGTTTTTATCCTAATCAGACTATCTGTTGTTATCCTAATCAGACTATCTGTTGTTATCCTAATCAGACTATCTGTTGTTATCCTAATCAGAATATCTGTTGTTATCCTAATCAGACTATCTGTTGTTATCCTAATCAAACTATCAGTTTTTATCCTAATCAGACTATCTGTTGTTATCCTAATCAGACTATCAGTTGTTATCCTAATCAGACCATCTGTTGTTATCCTAATCAAAATATCTGTTGTTATCCTAATCAGACTATCTGTTGTTATCCTAATCAGACTATCTGTTGTTATCCTAATCAGACTATCTGTTGTTATCCTAATCAGAATATCTGTTGTTATCCTAATCAGACTATCTGTTGTTATCCTAATCAGACTATCAGTTTTTATCCTAATCAGACTATCTGTTGTTATCCTAATCAGACTATCTGTTGTTATCCTAATCAGACTATCTGTTGTTATCCTAATCAGAATATCTGTTGTTATCCTAATCAGACTATCTGTTGTTATCCTAATCAAACTATCAGTTTTTATCCTAATCAGACTATCTGTTGTTATCCTAATCAGACTATCAGTTGTTATCCTAATCAGACCATCTGTTGTTATCCTAATCAAAATATCTGTTGTTATCCTAATCAGACTATCTGTTGTTATCCTAATCAGACTATCTGTTGTTATCCTAATCAGACTATCAGTTGTTATCCTAATCGGAATATCTGTTGTTATCCTAATCAGACTATCTGTTGTTATCCTAATCAGACTATCTGTTGTTATCCTAATCAAACTATCTGTTGTTATCCTAATCAGACTATCAGTTGTTATCCTAATCAGACTATCTGTTGTTATCCTAATCAAACTATCTGTTGTTATCCTAATCAGACTATCTGTTGTTCGCAAATACCTATTAGAATAAGACTAATCAGAATATCTGTTGCTATCCTAATCAGACTATCAGTTGTTATCCTAATCAGACTATCTGTTGTTATCCTAATCAGACTATCTGTTGTTATCCTAATCAGACTATCTGTTGTTATCCTAATCAGAATATCTGTTGTTATCCTAATCAGACTATCTGTTGTTATCCTAATCAAACTATCAGTTTTTATCCTAATCAGACTATCTGTTGTTATCCTAATCAGACTATCAGTTGTTATCCTAATCAGACCATCTGTTGTTATCCTAATCAAAATATCTGTTGTTATCCTAATCAGACTATCTGTTGTTATCCTAATCAGACTATCTGTTGTTATCCTAATCAGACTATCAGTTTTTATCCTAATCAGACTATCTGTTGTTATCCTAATCAGACTATCTGTTGTTATCCTAATCAGACTATCTGTTGTTATCCTAATCAGAATATCTGTTGTTATCCTAATCAGACTATCTGTTGTTATCCTAATCAAACTATCAGTTTTTATCCTAATCAGACTATCTGTTGTTATCCTAATCAGACTATCAGTTGTTATCCTAATCAGACCATCTGTTGTTATCCTAATCAAAATATCTGTTGTTATCCTAATCAGACTATCTGTTGTTATCCTAATCAGACTATCTGTTGTTATCCTAATCAGACTATCAGTTGTTATCCTAATCGGAATATCTGTTGTTATCCTAATCAGACTATCTGTTGTTATCCTAATCAGACTATCAGTTGTTATCCTAATCAGACTATCTGTTGTTATCCTAATCAGACTATCTGTTGTTATCCTAATCAAACTATCTGTTGTTATCCTAATCAGACTATCAGTTGTTATCCTAATCAGACTATCTGTTGTTATCCTAATCAGAATATCTGTTGTTATCCTAATCAGACTATCTGTTGTTATCCTAATCAAACTATCTGTTGTTATCCTAATCAGACTATCTGTTGTTCGCAAATACCTATTAGAATAAGACTAATCAGAATATCTGTTGCTATCCTAATCAGACTATCAGTTGTTATCCTAATCAGACTATCTGTTGTTATCCTAATCAGACTATCTGTTGTTATCCTAATCAGACTATCTGTTGTTCGCAAATACCTATTAGAATAATAAGTATAATGCAATTATAATGTAATTATCAAGTCAATTAGAATAAGGCTCATTTTAACTTAGATTCTTAGTTTTCTAACTAAATAACAATTATACTTTATAACATGTTTAATATTTTGTTACAATAAAATAGTTATTTGAAACCGAATAATCTTGTTATATTTTACTGCAAGTTATAGTTAAAATGTCTATATAATATCATTTTTTAATACTTCAAACCTTCTTTTTTTACATAATGAGTATTTTTGCTTCCAAGCTTACCGAAGGTAACGGAAGCTATGTGATCGTTCTGAAGAACGAAAATATTTTATTTCTCCAATTTCAAAAATCCGTTTCAGACATCAGGGAACATTTTTGGTTCCATGCCTGTCTGTAAAAAAATATTATGTATAAATTCATTAATGACTAATAATATGTAACCATTACGCATGTTACATAAGCTACTTAAAAAATATAGATTTTTTTTTTTTTTTTACCGATATTGTGTACAGCTAGAGTTATTTGTTAAACCATAATACCAAATGTTTAATGTAGACTTTTTGTTTCTTTAATGATTCAAGTTTTTTTCCTGAATTATAAGATTTAAAGAAAATTTATTAAAATATCGAATATCATTAACATAACACTTTAGGAAAGAAATAAGGATTCCTATCTACAATTCAAAATTTATGGAGTGTACATAAACCTTAAGGGTCAAATTTTATGGCAAAATTATTCTAATATTATATATTTTAACCTTGATTTATAGTTGGAACGCAGATCTACTTTAAAATATAACTACTTATCATAGGTATAAAACATTATGGACATAATAGTATCTTGAAAATGTTAGTTTTTTCATTTTCGTTCTATAAAATGAAGGTATGCGACAATTTTTTACGGCTAAGAAGTCATTTAAGGAGGTCGTTGGAGCAGTATACTCGTAATTGGCAACAAACCAACCCTAGCAGGTTCAGATAAACCTGAGAACGATCAATTTACCAAACCTTACAGCTTACTGAACCCCATAATACCCCTATATGTCCGTTATACAATAACGCAGAAACAAAAGTCGAGTTTGTTTTATTTTACCTTTTTTTTTTTTTTTTAAAAAAAGAAGGAAATTTCTATCAATGACTATTTCTACTTTCAGCCTTTTCTGCTGTGTTGTTTGTGACTATTGTGGGTAACTCATGTGTTGTTTGGTACTATGTTGGTAAGTCATGCCAACATTTGAGTTCCTTTATTGAATAACAAAACTACCTTGTGATTTGTTTTTAGTGAGACTGACTTACGATTTTGTTTTAGCAGTAAACATGAGAAATGGGGATTTGGTTGATAATTACAGGAGGACATGTAAAGAGAACATTTTTCTCTTCTTTAATTTTTAGCCTATTTTGTCATATCCTAGATTCAAGAAAAAGAAGAATGGTACAACATTTTATCTGATGAGTGTTTTGGATATCCAAAATTGTTTAAGCCAAATAATATTAAACAACATGTATCAGTTATTTTCACTGAGATTTTACAAAACAGAAAATTAATTAAAATTCAAAAACATAATTTAATAGTTTATTCATTTCTCTTTAATATTACAATTTTGATTACGCAAGAGTAAGCACCTCATTGAATCTATAAACGTTACTAGTATATCAATAATTTACTTTATTAATTTATAATGATTTTTTTCATTAATTTACTTACTTTACATACTTTATTAATTTATAATTATTTTTTTCATTAATCTTGTAGAGGGGCACTTTGGAGATGGTATCCTTCTCTGAACATTTTTCGACCTCTCCAAGTGGAGTTATAAGCCCAAAGTTAAGTGATTTCCGAATTATTATTTTTTTATGTTAGGGATTCATTCATTTATTTTTTGATGAGGGAGGGTTGGAAATGATGTAGAGAGGGTCAATGATATAAACAATTTTTCCTATGATAATTTTTTCAATTAACTTTTCTCCGATGAAAATTTTTACGGGCAGACGGCTTTAAAAAAGTAATTTTCAAAATATAATTCTATGAACAAACCCTTGATATTTTCTCGAATTTGGGGTGCTCATATTTAAGACAAAATTCAAATTAAGAGAAAACTTTATTCAATTGCAATTTATTTATTACTGTCCTTTTCATATAATCACCCTGAATACGGTTACCTAATTCAGACTTTTTACTATGATTTATTTATGCTACTGATTTCGTCTATTTCTTTATATATTGATTAGTTTACGTAGAAGAAATAATTAAAAAGCACAATGAAGACAGTTTCAAAGGCTTAAATTTAAAAAATTCAACAATTTTGCTGTTATTGAATTAGTTAATTTTAACATTATTAATTTATATTTTAAAATAATTTCAATTATTTTATTTATTTTTTTAAACATTTTAAAGGTCAGCAAAATTTATCTCCACATTAGCTTCGGAGTAAGTTTAATTACTTTTTTTAATCAAAATTTCAGACCCCCTTTTTTGCAGCCTGATTACAAACTTATATGTACTTTTAATTCGAAAAACTAAATTTAAAGTATCCATAAAGTAGGTAGTTTACCGTGTGACTTTATTTGGGGACAGTAAATTGTAAAGAGACTGAGTTAGGTATAAAACAGCAGTAAACAAATTTATCACTGTATTAGAATTAGATTACTTTCAGTTGTTAGAGGCATTTAAAAGCCGTTTACCTGGTTGATTATAAAGCATAATTTATTTAAACAATGTTGCATAAATAATTAGTTGCTTCCGAGATTACCGAAGGTAACGGAAGCCTTGTGATCGCTCTGAAGAACGAAAATATTTTATGCCTCTGATTTCAAAAATTTTAAGACAAAAATTTGTTTCACATTACTGAGAACATTTTTGGTACCATTGTGGTCTGTCTGTCTGTCTGTCGCTCAATTTTGCGAACCAACATAATATCTTAAAACCTACACGTCCGATTTTAATAAAATTTGTATGGTAGGACACAATTAGCCCATTGATGGTCCCATATAAGTTTCAACCATCTGCGCTCATTTGTTTCTCTTCCACATGCATGCGAACATACATTTAATTACATCTATAGCTTTAAAAGTACTTATGTGATTTGTATGAAACTTTGATAGTTTATCGAAAGTAACCCGCAGATAGCCCCAGATTAATTTGAACGGTCTGTGCACTATTTAACTTTTGCTAAATTGATTCTCCAATTCATGTAAAAATCAAAACTTTTGACAGATTAAAAAACGGGGGAAACAATTAAACAAATTAGACTGTAATGGCTTGTAAAAGCATAAAATTAATAAAGTACGTGATAGGATGCGAGGAAGCTATGTGCCGCACCAATTGGCAGACTATTTTAATAAGTATCTAGTGGGTACACAATTATTTCAAGAAATAAGAAATAATTGGCATTGACCTTATTAGTGCGTAGGTATACTTTCATTTTTGTCACTCATAATCATTTGATCTGCTCTCAATTCCCGAAATATTTTAATTCTTACATTATGATAATGATATAATTCATCTCGAAATACCGTGTTAATAATATCAACTTTATCAACTACTAGTTACAATTTAACATGAATGTGCAGATAAAAATTCTCTCCCACCCAAGGTCCCTTAAGCCCCGTTTATATGATGATAGTTCTTCCACCATAGAACTATCATGTCAGTCAACGTCATAGAACTATCGTGGTGGTGCACAGTCTGCACGGTGAGAGTTAACATAGTCAAATCATGTTGTCTTGTACTCAAAGTTCTATTCATATCCTACATGTCTGTCTTGGATCCAGAAAATAGAGCATTAAATATAATCATAATGTTATATTATAATAAATATACACCAAGCGGAATATTGATATTGTCGAAAACAACAAAATCTGATATCAAATATGAAACAATGCCAATCAGCATCTAGTATCTAACGTGGTAGTTCTTAAATCTGCCGCGTGATTCCTCTTACTGCTATTATAGAAGACTCAACTATCTCGTCTGACGAGTGTGATGGCTGATAGTTCTATCATGACAGATTCTATCATTCTGTAACTTATTTTATCTCCGAAAGTTTCCTTCACAAAACTTTGAAACCCAAACCCAGAAAAGTTATAGGGAACACCAAAAAATCATCCCTCAATAACTAGAGGTTGAAGTTTAAGGGGTTGACATTTTTAGCACTTCCTCCCTACTTCAAGATAACAAAAATGCGTTTTATAGAGTGTTAAATGAAAGATAAAAATAATGATTTGTATCGTCAAAAAACAGAAAATAAATTAGAATAAAATTTTTATTCGTCGTGTTTTTCAGAAAAAGTCCCCTCCCCCCAAAAAAAAATATATATCTTAGGAGGTTTCATTGAGTTTGGACGGTAAAAAAAGACAGTTAGCTTCACGACATAATGATAAATAGTTAAAAAATTATTGGTGAAATAAACTTATAAATATAAGTTCTGCTGGTACCTATCTGTTGAATTGCCCTTGTGTTTGCTGAAAGCACATACTTGACCAATTAAATTGTTTATTCACTTTGTTACATTTTGTGTCAGAAAACATACATAATATTACTCTTTTTATTATTTTCTTTCTTGTAAACGTAGAAGCCCACCTTTTTGTTCTTTTAAGGGACAGAACTCAAAACACAGGTAGTTGAAATTATGGAGTTTCCTAAGAGCTACTAAATTCAAGTTTTAACGTCAACTTGTACACATCACCAAGTACAAGAGAACTGCAAGTGACAGGGTTTCGCCCTTGCGTAAATAAAGTAAAGATGTAGGACCAACACTAAAGGGATCCTTTGGTGCAGATATACTTACCGAAACCAGAAATTATTCAAGTGATAATTTTAAAAGAGTTGCATTTCACTGTGTATATTTATACAGTTATGTCATTTTGAAAGGTTGTTATTTCGTGTCACTGCTCTAAAAGAATTAATACAAAAAATGAGATTCGATCCCATTTAAAATGCTTTTACTGAAGATAATATGTATTATAATTTAGTTTTTTTATAAGTTCGATTTTAATCGTGTTATGACGGTATTACATATTTTTTAATGATAGCGATATATTGAAATATGTATAACGTTACTGTGGATAAACATTCTTACAATCACAGCTTGCAAATGTCTTTTAAGATGTTAATTCAATTAAAACTAAATGTTTAAGAATCTTTAAGGTGCGTTCTCCACTATTGTCCTATATTTCTGTACCTTTTTACTGTTTAATCTAGCCTCCCTAATTAAGTATTGTCTTATCACTACTAACTATTTTACGATTTCTTTAAGGCCATTCAGGATCTAAAAAAGCTTATCTATATATGTAAATCAAATAATAAAAGTCGGAATTTTAACACGGTAACCTCTAGATAGTATCTATCTTACAGTAGTTTAAAAAAATAATGAAAATAATTTTATAACGTATGCAGACACAAATAAAAAGATTCAATTTGGCCTGACCACATTCAAATTGTTTGTATAGTACGTGATTGTTTCCAACTTCTTTTATTCTCTTTTATTTGATTCGTAGACAAATATTTGCTAAAGAAATTATTCTATTGCCTGATTTTTAAAAAAGAAAAATATAAAATCCAATGAAATCTCTAAATTGAGTTAGAGAAGTGACATTATCCAGAATTATTTTTGCTTGAGTATTCGGTATGATTTTACTTCCGAGCTTACCGAATGTCGCTTAATTTTTACGAACCAACATAGCTTCTCGTTCGGTACTCTTTTACTTTGTTACCCACCATAACAAAAATAAAGTGGTGGGTAACAAAGTAAAAGTGGCGCCCCCATATGCCTCTTTTAGTTTGTTACCCACCTACGTTGATATCCATAAAATGATGAAAAGTAGGATGGGTAACTAAGTTAATAACTATTAAGACAAAGGGATGTTTAGTCCAATGTACATTAGGACAAAGGAATATCATACTTTTGTATGTATAATTTCAAAATATAAATGGTGGGTAACAAAGTAAAAGAGTGCCTCTCGTTCAATTTTACTGAAATTTGATGGTAAATCATAATTAGCCTGCCCATATGGGTACTCAATATATGTAGTGCTTAAGTATTCGTCTCTTTTTTAACAAAATTGGATGGTTTGTCAAAAGTAGCCCTTAGATAGCCCCCAGATTAATTTCAACTGTCTGCCTTCTTCAAATTTTCGTAAAATTGATACTTCAATTAAACGAAGTAAAATAATTCAATTCAACGAATACAATTCATGTAAAAAATCAAATCAAATTTGACAGATTTAAAAACTGGGAAAAATTAAATAAATTTGATATATTGAGTTGTAAAAGCATGAAATCATTAATGTATACGCTATTTGCCACACTAATTGGCAGACTATATTTTTAAATGTTTCTTTTCTTAACTACAATAATAAATTAATTTCCAACCTAATCACAGGACTACTATCAAAATGATAATGACCTAAAATATCAAAATGAAATTTTTGAAACGCTATACTTACCCTTTTAGATATTCTGCACGTATTAGAGAGTTAAATGCTTGTAAGGCTGTTTAAAGTCAGCTCTCCAGTTTTCGGAGTAGGAATTCTACCTTTTCGTTTTTCTTTACAGGAGAATGATTTTTAACTGCCGTAATCGATAACTAGTCCCGAATCCAAGCTTTCAATATTCATATACATTTAGACAGTCAATATTTATGACATTAGAACTAAACCAAGAATTAACGCTTATAATTTTAAAGTACTCAATTAGTACCTGTACCTTGTACAATCAATTCGAAATTCAATTTTAAGTTTTTGGTAGGTTTCATACTACGGAAAGTTTAAATTTTAATTTAAATCAAATTATAATTACTATTTACTACGGGAAACAGACAGTGAAAACTACACTCCCGCGCCGGGATATGAACCCGGGTCTCCCGTATTTCCAGTACAGATGCTCTGGCCAACTAAGCTACGCAGGAGAATGATTTTTAACTGCCGTAATCGATAACTAGTCCCGAATCCAAGCTTTCTATTCATATACATTTAGACAGTCAATATTTCCAATATATTTCCAATATATTTTAATATTCAATATTTTCAATATCCCGGCGCGGGAGTGTTTTTTTTACAGTGATAATTCATCCTAGACAATTTACCTGGCAAGGTTCAACACAGGAACTATACACCTAAGCAATGAAGTTTCATATCATACTCATATATTAAAATCACGATATGCTTATTTCTGTTTTAAAAAAAGTGTCTAATTTAGCGAAATAAAATAATCAATAAATTATGTAGAAATAATAAAAAAAATATCCAATTAAGAATAAATTACCCTGTTTTTACTTGAGAATTGAACATTTTAATGTATTGTTTATAATAGTTTCATATTTTTTTAATACGTAATTTTAAACTACCTATCTAACTTAGATATTTTTTTCCTAACGGGAAAACTTTTAATAGTGCATTAGTGGGATCTCTCTTTTATATTAACCATTCCTTTTTACTTAAAAGTAGATTAAATAAATTTCCTTTGCGTAAAACAGAGGTCATAATTTTAAAAGTTTCAAAGATCAACAAGTTGGTTAAGGGTTTAGAAACTTGCACCTTACCTGTTAAGTCGACTTTCATCTTTTGTGTAATTTTTTATGAAAACATTTTCTTAAGGAATAATAAATAGCTAGTCTACGATAGAATTTTATAGAGCAATATCTACTTAGTATTATACTTGAATTTATTTATTCAGAACGAAATAGTTTAATTAATCAAATTCTTGGTTGTCGCTCAGCACCAATAAAAAAAGACTATAGAAATCAAAGCAATTTTTACTACGTTTTTATTAGCTTGCTTTCTTGTTTGTTTGTCCGGTACAAATCTGGCAATCGACTTCTAACTAACTTCCCGAATAGCTAGACATTTGAAACTTTTAGTATAGCTCAGAACACGATGACAATGCATTAATTAATACTTTTAGCCATCTTTCAGCAGAATTTAATTGGTTTTCAGCAAATTTTGCTGTACGGAAAGTTAGTTCGGAAAAAATCCGCAAGTTATTTCATTTGTTTTGACATATCCCATATTTACGCAATCTTCATTTTGACGGGTCTCAAATTTGTGATAGATAAACATTGAATGACAGCAAAAACAGGAAATATCGATTATATTGTTTATATTATTTCAATTATATCGATGGCACGCTTTAGATTTGGTGTTGGGGAGATCTGTTGTCAAAGATTTGTCCTTTTATAGGTTTAAGATCAGCTCTCTGCTCTCTAGATGGTTGTCATTTATGTGAAGTAAATAAATTAGAAACTATTTTTTTAGTTTTACTACCATTATTATCAACATTACATACGATTCAACAGAAAATTTAAAAATGTAGTATATAAAAAGTTCTTTTTATCTTGAAATTATTATTATCATAAAAATTAGGAGCTATTTGATTTTCGGTTGCTTTATTTTACCTAACTAACTCTGAAGGCTTTAATTTACCTTTATAGTTTAAAATTGAAAAAAACTTCGGCATCCTACCTTTGTCCATCCTTCCATCATAGGACTTATTGAAACATGTCCTATGATGGCTGGGAAAGCAATCTTAATCTTAGTGGCTTTATAAACCTCATTATATTCTTCATTTCCAAAATATCATTATCTCTCTGTTGCTTCTTATTTTCCATTAACTTCTTTCCATATTCTTAGCAGGTTATCATCATTATTAGTAAGGTCCGTTTCTCCTTGTCTAGTCTTATGAGTGATTTGTAAATTAGAAGTTTAATCCTCTTTGATGCTTAAGCAGTATTAGGTTAGCTTAAGAAACTATTTCTTGCTTCTATTCTGCGCAATATTTATTTTATCCTGGTTGATTGAAAGGAGACCTCCAAGGTAAACGAACTTGTTCGCGGCTTCAAGATCAAATCCTCCTCTTCTTGTTTCCCGCCCCTCTTCCGTTGACATTTTCATATGTATTCTTATCATTTATTATACGCCTAATTTAAGGACATGCTTGCTTCAGTGTAACCGTCAATTCAGCAAGTATTGATCTAGTGCAATTTTATCGGTATATGATCCTTAAAGTGAGCTGCTCCATTGCCATGCAAGTCCAAGTTGAAATGCACTGCTACTATATAGTCTACAAACAATGTATGTAGACTTTTATTAGTGAGTATATGTACTCACTTGGGACAATTGTATAATAACAATGTATGTCTACAAACAATGTATGTAGACTTTTATTAGTGAGTATATGTACTCACTTGGGACAATTGTATAATAACAATGTATGTCTACAAACAATGTATGTAGACTTTTATTAGTGAGTATATGTACTCACTTGGGACAATTGTATAATAACAATGTATGTCTACAAACAATGTATGTAGACTTTTAGTATGCTGATAACATTTTTCTATTTTCGCCTCATGATAAACATCTGATCAGCAGTATTCCTGCCTAGTCTAAAGCCCCTCTAGTATTATTCCAAAACAGACTTTCTGCATATTTATTTTAATTTCATCTGCAGAATATTTGAGAAGACTTTATACAGTACGTTCAATATAGTGTGATTCCTGTATAGTTACAGCACAGACACTTTTATCGCTTTTCTTAAAAATTAGGCATATTATCTAGTTTTCGTACCGCTCATGGTATTAGTTCTACAACTCACTAACTAACTACGAGGTCGTGGGTTCGATCCCTCGCCGTGATGCTCTGATTTATATGGCTCACTATAGTAAACACATTATACTTTTTAACTCTGACAGCTTAGGAAAATCGAGAAACAAAATGGGAGGAGAGTGTATAAGAGCTTGAGATTTTGGCGGGTAATAGGTCGGGCAATGACCTATTACCCACCAAAATCCCAAGCTCTCATTCACTCTCCCCCCCATTTTTTTTCTCGATTTTCCCAAGCTGCCAGAGTTAAAAAGTATAATGTGTTTACTATAATGACCACATCATACTCGCTTCGGTGGTACAATGTACAGAGGTATAATGTGTGAAGTGGTTTGAACTCTCTACCACGGGGACAGTAAAATGGGCCTAAAAGATGGCCTAATTGCTAAGTTCGAACAAGTGGTTCGTCCTACCCGTCTTGTACTAGTACTAGGACCTTACTACTACTACCAGTACTACGATAATTAAGTATTTTCCCTGAAGAACTTCATTATAGTTTATGTTATAAATAATACTAAGAACCAAAAGTTGCAGTTCCATAATACATATTTATATTAGCCTATAAGTAAAATATTTTAAAGCTTCTTTAGTTATACAACTCTTACAACTGTGATTATTTAGTCATAATTTAACGCCGAGCATATGATTTACTAATTATGCTAATCAATAATCTAATTAATAAGGGTTACAGAGTAATCTAACAGTGGAACATTCCTGTGATATAAGCCAAACAATTGGGCTTCAATTAGGTGATATGTAACAACAATTACTAACCCCCTTATTATAATTATATTATAGATATCTAATTCAAGTAGTTACTTTAGGATTAGTCATTAATATTCCAACGATCAAATGCATTTGGTTATTATCTGTGGTACACTTGTGACAATTATTATATAATACGTATGAATATTTGAACTACTGTTTTTGTTCCATTTTCAATTTATTTTCTAGTTAGTTGTTCAAAATGTTAATAGCCTAGCAGTCTACAAACAAGGAAGCAAATTTAATTCAATTCAATTAGTCTACGACAGTTTATTATATCTTCCTAGTTATTGATAAGTAAGTAATAGTAAATTTCTATTTTATTTATTTCAAGTGCTATCGATAATTTTAGATAAGCTTAAATATTCCTGTAATGTACATAATATAACAAAATGTTCCATTAACGAATAGATAAAAGTAATATCGCGGCTGTTAAAAATGCTTTTCTGTCACTGACCCTTTATTGATCGAATTTACTGGCCGTCTTGTCGCCCTTAAAAGGACGAAAAAAATAAAAACTCAATGTGCGACTACTTTACCCGGCATAATACCCTCACTTAAATTTTTATAACAAGGATATAGAATATTAATAAGGGTAAAAAAGGGATGGTAGAAGAAGGAGAAAAGGTCTACAGTTACCCACTCATTTTATTTTATGGCCATTTCAGTGACAGTATCAAATTTTGAGTGCCCAACGCCTTTTTATTATTGGCCATCATTATATACCTCCTTTTTTGAGTTATTCTTTTAGTTGAGATTGCTTTTCTTGTCTCTTAAGGAGTCAGCATTTATTGCTTAAGGTTTAAACTTCTACTTCTGTTTTTTATACTTTTTTTACTTGACCAAATTAGTTAACCGTGATAATTAATAATTATTGTGCAGCATTTAAGACAAGGCTTTTGGCAAACCATTATATGTATATAAGTTGCATTTACATAACCATTAAGAATTATTTATTTATTTATGTAAAGCATCCTACGCCACGGTAATTTATGTAAAATTCGATGTTACGATTTTGTTTATACCACAAGAATATTAATATTTTTAAACTATCACGAATAAACAAATATAAGCAATGCATGGTTCAAAGGAGACGTGATAATAAACATTTACTGGACCTGAGCGTATTACATCACACGATATCACAAGATGGCCATCAAGTTGGATTTTAAAATTACCGGTTTGCCATGCTGCAAAATAAGTATAGTTCGGAGCTGGGAACGTGTACGCGTGGGACATTTTGTAAGGGTGTCTTTTTGGAGGGCTCGGTAGCTCGAGGAGAGCAATTTGCTCTCTTATTATTAAAGTTAAGCAGCATCGGGCGTTGTCACAACTTGGATAGGTGACAAAATATCTGGGTTTAATTCCCCGACCGGGCTATGTCCACACTGTGCATTACTTCTTGAAAGAGTTCAGTGTCACCGCAGGTTTCGGCCTGTAAACCATGTTCAGACACTCTCGCACAGGAGTTCCATAAATATAGATAATCCCAGAGAAATGGAGATATGGTTTACTGACCAAAACTTCACACATGTCTGGAGGTTTGGCTGTCTTGTAATAATACTGTATCTATTGGGTTGACAGGGCCCTCGGGTTTATTCAAAGGCTCGATCTACGTGGTTTATATGTGGTGTCGCGGGACACCCGATAGGAACGAAGTTCCTTCATTAAATATAAATTATAAAATCACATTAAGTTAAAAAATCACATAAAGTTAGAAAAGAGACAAAATTATAAGTAACTAACTATTTGTACTTAGCGGAATTAAGGAAAAATTAAAAGAAAATCCTTTATATCATTGAAGCAAGGGTCTTGCAATAAATATGTATAGAATATTGAGAAAAAAGTTAATCATGATGAGTTGATAGTTAAAGAAGATGGTTGTAGTATAGGACTGTTCCCTACCTACCCGGCCTACTCAATTTAAAATATTATAAAATATATCACTTCACTAGACAAAAACTTCTGCTTGTATCAGGCTGAAATGTTATATGCCTGTTTCAATTGTACTTATAGTATAGGTTATAGTAAACCTGTTAAAAGTTTGTCCTGTTCCCTACCTACCCGGCCTACTCAATTTAACATACCATAAAATATACCACTTCACTAAACAAAAACTTCTGCTTGTATCAGGCTGAAATTTTATATGCCTGTTTCAATTGTACTTATAGTATAGGTTATAGTAAACCTGTTAAAACTTGTAAACCTTTTTTTATTAGTTTTAGATGATGTGTTGAAGTTTTATTAAAATCGTTACGCTAGAACGTAAAATATCGGTAAATACGTTGTTTTCTCTATTTTAAACGTTAGGGTCCGCTTTAATAGTTTTAGCTATCTTTAAAACTTCATAGCGGTGTCGGTTCTACTAAAAATATGTATTTATAACAGTTTCTTGTCTCATTGAATAGATGAAGTTTTAATTTTTTCCCGTCCTAAAATTCCAATTTTAAATTTGAAGCAAACGTTTACCGTTCCGCATGGACGCTTGGGCGGATAATGTTGTCCAACAAACTCAGCCTGGGCATTGGTAAAATAAACATGTGTACCAAATTTCAACTCACTCGGTCATCTTTTACTCGTTATCGTCATCGGTAGATTTCCTGACGGTAGATTTTTTTTTCGTCCTAAAATTCCAATTTTACATTTGAAGCTTAGGGTTACGTGAGCGTTGCGAGCGAATGCTTGGGTGGATAACGTTGCCCAACGAACTCGTCCTGGGCATTGGTAAAATGATCATGTGTACCAAATGTCAACTAAATCGGTCAACATCAGTCAATTTCAAGACAGTCGGTTTTGTGACGGTCGTTTTTTTCGGATTCACTCCCGAGCTCCAGGCCCGTTGTAACGTGCCATAGGGAACTTCGTTCCTAAAGAAGTGTTGATTAATAACAGAGCTCGATTAATACTTTAAAATGTGACATTTAAAGTGAAAATTGGTTTGTACCTTTTTAATGCAGACCACTTAAATTTGTCATTCTTTGATTTTATCATCAGTGAAATAAAATTTAAAGTAGACCTCTGACTAATAGGTTATAGTAAACCAGTTAAAACTTGTAAACCTTTTTTTATTTAATGTATTATGATTTAGATAACTCACTCACCTAAGTCTTAACTCGAGCTCTCCAAATTATATTATGTACATAGAAACTCAATAATTCCATTTAATATTTTTTGATGGCTTCTATCGTACTTGACTTCTTTTTACCTCTCCTAGAATCGGAAAAACTTTCACTTCTAAAAATAAAAGAAACCAATATATGAGCTCTTCTTGACAAACATTGTTTGTCAAACGTCACCTTTCTTTGTTTCAATAAAATTCAATTTAGCAACTATTATATAACTCTTACGAAGTATTATTTATTTTGAAAAAGAGTAGAATCCTTAATAATGAATCAGGCTGTAGATCTAATATACATTATTATATTTACTATTACTTATTATTTACAAAGCCGTAGAACTTAATATACTAGTTAACCTCACAAGTTCAAAAGAAATTTAGAGTAAGTCAAGCGCAATATTTTCTCAGGAAAAAAGATTCAACAGCTTGCACGCCAAAATAGGCGCATTTTATAGATGTTAGATAATGAAAGGAAAATAACAAATTTTAATTACGTTCCTTTAACACAAGAGTTCTGTTCAAACCGATCCTTCCTTTAAATAACCCGGGATAATCAATAACGTCTTTACCTGATATAATTAGAAAACCAGTTCAAACAAATCGCTTAGATAATTTAAAAGAGGTTGGGAAAGTTGGTTACAAAACAACTTCTTGATAAGACAAAACGTCAAACACCAATTTTCTTTCTTTTTTTTCTCGTAATAATTAGTTGGAAATTGTTGTTATTTTTACCTATTTAACCAATCCTTGGAACCGAAAAGTACCTTTCTTCAAGTATTCTCAATTCAAATGATCAATTAACTTCTTTTTGTTGTAAAGTTGGTTGATTTTAGATATTATTCTTATGACGTCAAAAATTAATACAACTTCTAGCATAAATTTAAAGCTTTTAAATTAACTAGGTTGGCTTATTAAATTCTTGATAAAAGAATATTTTAATTGAAAATCTCAAGAAAAATCTGAATGTAACAAGTTAACCTGTCAGCCTTTCATAAGATATGATCGATGAAGGTTTTTTTTTTTCGACGAAAACTTAAGGACTCTTATCAGATGTAGGCAGTAGACAGACTCGAGCTTTCACACTGAAAGAATCAATCTTTTTCCCGTGTAATAACTACTATATATACTTAATAATATGTATTTTGATTTTGATTTTTTAATATTTTGACTTCGAATATTTCAAGATATTGATAAAAATGTAGAACGAAGTGTAAACAATCAATCAAATATTATGTTGAACATTTTTTAAACGTGTTTAAATAATGTAGCTAAGTGGCATAGCTATCTCGCGTCATATTGCTTATACTTTAATGATGTTATGCTTTTAGAACCCACTATTGACTGAATATTTTCTTTTGATTTTTACCTGATTGAAAGTATCAATTTAGCAAAATTTATAGAGTGGAATTGTCGGTTGTAATTACCCTGGGACCATCTGTGGGATTCGTTCGACAATCAACCTTAATTTCTAAAAAAAAAAATATAGATTAGTACTTATTGATATAGTTAGGTATAGGTGTAAATAAATGCATGATTGTGCGTGTGTGGAAGAGAAACAAAAATAGGGTGAATTATGACATACCATCCAAATTTCATGAATGTTGGATATGTAAATTTCAAGATATGTTGGTTCGCAAAAATTGAAGGAAAGGCAGACAGGCAGATACGGAACCAAAAAAAAAGTTCCCTGATGTCTGAAACGGATTTCTGTCGTGGAATTTTTGAATTCGAAAATATAAAAATATCTCGTTATTCGGAACGATCACATACCTTCTGCTACCTTCGGCGATCTTGAAAGCAATAAATAGATTTAATCAGATATTATTGTAACTATACTATGTAATATGTGAAGTTTTGTTTAAGTTAGTCGAACCGATTTTTACCAGTAGATTCGTATGGTTTACTGATTACATTGTTTCTCAGGTAGCATAGGCCTTAATTAATGGCATTTAATTAAACCACATCAAAGAGGTTCTTTGAACATCAAATAGCTCTAAAAAGAGATATAAGGGAGGTAAAGGGATACAATTTATATCTCTCTACATTAAAAAGGGATTACAATTGTTAAAATGAAATAAAATAAATTATATCCGTTTCTTATTAAAGAACGACAATGCTAACAGTTCTCTTTATATTTTATGACAGATTGAGATTAAATTTTTATTTTAATTTGTCTGTCACGGTTTAATGAGGCTTAAGTGCGACACTTCAAATTTTATTTTTCTCAGAATATCTTCCTTTGCTTCTTGATGTACAAAATTAATTTCTACGCCGGTCCCTTTGAATTTCACTGTTTAGAACGCGTTAAATTAAAAAATAAAAATTGGTGTCGCGGGACATTCGATAGGAACGAAGTTACCTACGCCTTTAATTAAATATAAATTATTAAATCGCACTGCTATAACTATACGATGCTAACTAGCACAGAGGCAAAATTAAAAGAAAAACATTTTTTTATAATTCAAGCGAGCGTTTTGCAATCAATATGTATTGAATATTAAAAAAAAAGTTTATCGTGGAGAGTTTATAGTTAAAGATTATAATTGTAGTACAGTCCTGTTCCCTACCTACCCGTTACTGAATTTAAAATATTATAAAATATATCACTTCACCACTCAAAAACGTCTGCTTGTATTTGAAATTTTACATGCCATTTTCAATTGTACTTAAGACGATGTGTGTATGAAGTTTCATTAAAATCGTTGCGTTAGAACGTAAGTATCGGTAAAAACGTTGTTTTCTCTATTTTAAACGTTTAGGTCCGCTTTAATAATGTTAGCGATCTTTAACACTTCATAGTGGTGTCGGTGTTGGTTTTACTAAAAAATGTATAAAATTAGTTTTAAGTGTTTGTCTCATTAAATAGATGAAGTTAGAATTTTTTCCCGTCCTAAAATTCCAATTTTATATTTGAAGCTTACGTTTACGCGAGCGTTGCGCGCGAACGCTTGGGCGGGTAACGTTGTCCTACGAACTCGTCCTGGGCATTGGTAAAATGAACATGTATACCAAATTTCAACTAAATCGGTCAACTTTTACTCAAGTTATCGTCACCGGTGGATTTCGTGATGGTCGGTTTTGTGACGGTATTTTTTTTTACGGTCGTTTTTCCGGATTCGCTCCCGAGCTCCAGACGGTGTAACGTGCCATAAGGAACTTCGTTCCAATAAATTAATAGATAATGGAATATATAACGTATTAAAATAGCATATTAGGGTCTCAAATATATTATAAAATATTTATGTATATAAAAATTAAAATCATAACAAGTTAAACATTAATAAATAGCAGGTGTTATACAATGCCAATGCTGTGCCAGCTGGGGTATAACTTAAATAAATTAAGTCAGTGTAGTGTGAACTAGCTTTGTTTCAGGCCAGCGGATTTCTCACAAATACTTCCTTTGACGTCAGGCATTAGCTGAATTAAATACTTCACGATAGACTGTTATACCCACACTTATTTAAAATATGCAGGGTGTGAAATTATAAATATTCCTAATTTTCTGAAATGATGGACACTTAAATATAAATTTTATTAATAAAATAGTGTCCGGAAATATAGGATTTTTCAGGAACACACTACCAGAATTGCTTGAAAATGTCCTACTTATTATTCGAAGAAATATTGCTTTCCAGCATGATGATTGATGATGAACCAGCATACTTTGAATTAAATTACCGAAATTATCTAAATGCACAATGTCCAAATGAATCGGATGAGGGGCCAATTTCTTGTCCTGGCCTGCACTTTAGCCAGATGTTAATCCAATTGATTTTTGTATTTCGAGTCATATTAAATCACTGGTTTATGAGAGACCTGTTAATACAGAATACGAGTTAGTAGCGCGAATTATTCTGGCGTTTGATTATATTCGTGAACGCCTGCAGCTATTTCGAAAAATTCAGCAGTCGATTACACATTGCTTCCACTTGTGTAATGAATGTGGTGGTCGTAACTATGATCAATGTTTATTAAGTGTGTTGCAGAATTATTTCTTATATAATATTGCTTAACTTAACTGCTTTAATTTATTAAGTAACTACTCTTTCCTGTTGTAATTATGTTTTTTTAAAGGATTTCTAGTTTATCTTGACTTCGAGAAATTATCGGACACTATTTTAATAATAAAATATGTTTATTTAAGTGCCCCTAAGAGTTTGGAAAATTCTTGTACAGCAATTAAATGTCAATTAAACCGGATTCAGATAAACTTCTCGACGCTATTATTATTGCTTAACTATTTTATTTGTTAGAAACAAAAAGGTAAAAATCAATTTTATTTAAATTTTGTCAATTATATTATATTATCTCCTCAAAAATTACTTATAAAAATGTATTTATAAAGACTTCTAATAATTTTTAATTAAAAATAAGGTTTTAAATCGTTAAAATTTAACATATTCCTTCTTAACCCTTCTTCGCCTTTTTATCCCCAGAGAAAGAACTTCATATCAACTTTTAACAAAAATAAAGGTAGTCTTCAGTTCAAACTTTTAGACTAAGATTAGATTTGAAGGGGATTAGCCGCTGGAGTATATGCCTTAAACCCCTTAATGAACTTGACCTCCTTATTAAGTCTAAAGTAACTAAAATTTAAAAAAAATATATAATTTTTTAAACTTTTATACCCTGAGCAAAATGGCAACTTGGACAATATACTGAAAAGTGTAAATTTAAAAGATGTGTTCAGTATAGCTAACTGTTAGGGACGTAAGTATGTATGTTCATTTACATTCATACTTAATTACATACGATAATTCGGAAATCTCTCTAATACTGCTTATGTATATAATACATAAAGCTATGGAATAAAATATAGATTGATATCAAGGAAAAAGGGGGCTACCCACATGATGGCCAACTACTATTAATGTCTTCAGCGAGACTGTCCTTGCAAAGTCAATGTTAGAATGTTATATAAAAGAACAATTTTAAGTGATCAGTCACTTAAAATAAATACCTTTATAAAATAAATAAATATCACACAAAATAAATACCTTACTTAGTATTGCTTCCGAGTTTACCGAAGGTAACGGGAGCATTGTGTTCAGTTTTGAAGACGAAAAAATTTAATGTCTCCGATTTTAAAAATTCCAAGACAGAAATCCGTTTCAGACATCAGCGAACATTTTTGGTCTCGTGTCTGTCTGTGTTTCCACGTCCCCTGAAACGTGTTACGATAACTTGAGTAAAAGTCGACCGATTTTGATGAAATTTGGTAGACTTGTTCATTTTACCAATGCACAGGACGAGTTTGTTGGACAACGTTATCCGCCCAAGCGTTAGTGAACAACTCTCGCGTAAACGTGAACTTCAAATTTAAAATTGGAATTTTAGGTCGGGGAAAAAAATCTAACTTCATCTATTCAATGAGACAAACATTTTTTTCAAATACAATATTTTAATAAAACCAACAGCGATACCGCTATGAAGTGTTAACGATCGATAAAATTATTAATAGTTTTTATTATGGAGAGAACGCGGGGAGGGAGATAGACGAGGATATAGGAGGTGGCTTGCTTCCCCCACCTCTCTATTTGACCTAGGTACTTTTTTTTGTTTGATTTTAACTGGTTGTGGAGCTAGTAGTAATTACGTGAAATAAGTTGAGAAATTATATTATTTTCTTATACATTTATTTGAGCCTTAAAAACTAGAGCTGATAGACCAAATCTGAAAGCTGTTTTGGATTCAGAAAATTACCTAGAAACAGTTAAAAAATCGGTGTCTCCAAAATGTGTGATGGACAATGATAATTAATGTCATAATAGTATAAATAAATTAAACCAATATCTCATTGAATGAGTGAGTAAAATATAAATTAAAGCCGTCTAATTTTTGCTATCAATCCTTCGATGGTCGTATCAGTAAACAATTCAGAAAATGCTTATCTTAATGATACATTTTGATCAATAAAACACAATTTATAAGGACTTTTTTGTTGTGGTTAATTTTAGTTTCTTGATAGTAAAAATAATGATAAGCAGTTCAAGCCTTTAAAATTTGGTTTGATGACTACTACATTAACAAAAACAAACAACAGAACAGAAACAAAAATTGTAAACCTCGCCTAAAACCTGGTCCAAACCGAAATATCTGGCGCTGTTTTGAATTTTATTCACGAGGTACACGGTTCATAATAATGACTGCATCGAGTAGCAGAGAAAAGTGGGCAACCTTTGCCGAAGAAGTAAACAAATATGGATGCGCTAACGGTTCTAGTACAGTCCGTCCAGTTTAGGATCTCTTTCAGTTGGATCCTCACATTTCTGGATCCATTCTATGTTTTTAAATGGGAGCATTTACACCTTCGGTCCGGGTACAGTGACGCTAAGGTCCGCTCACAGCTGTTCTTCCGAATGATCCATATAGATCGGGCACACGACCCTTGCGAACCGGGACTGTATCTATAGTGTGAATGGCCTACAGTCAGTCAACCCTCAGTTCGCCTCTTATCTAGAGCTTATCTCAATTTTTAGGGTTCGTAGATCCTTCTCGAAATCCTTATGCTGACGGTGATGTGTCTGTCCGTCCGTCCCTCTTTAGTTCATATCTCCCAAACCGTTTAAGCTAAAAAGTTTAAATGAGAAATACAGGAGTAACTTTTTGACCGAGACAGGAAAAATATAGAGAAGATGAAAATTTAATATTCGCATGCGCCATTTGCAAAAATGAAATGTGATCAATTTTTTTTAATTTTCGAGTGGGGTATCAAATGAAAGCTTCTTTAAATTTTCCTTTTTTGTTGGTTTAATAATAATAATGTTTATTTAGTTTTAGAAATGTTTTACAGACATAATATAACATAAAACATTTTACAGCACTGACCTTTTGGTCGGCTGCGGGGGGTGATAGTCATAACACAGAGCCAAATATGTACATAATATTTAATATAGTATGTATATTATAGTTTTTTTTTGTTTTTTTTTACTTAAATTACAATTACTGGTAATATTACTAATAAACATGCATAAATTTATATTTAACAACTATTAGTGACAAGAATAACAACAAAATAAAAATATAATTTATTTAATCATTTAATTTATATACATGCATACCAACACAATTGCAAGGTGGACTAGGCTCTAGACTAGTTAAGAGATATATGGTAAACAAAGTCTTGATGTAGTGTGGGGGTGGGTTATATTTTTTTATTTTCATATAGAGGTGAAAGGGGAAATAAAAATAAAAAAATTTTCATGATATAATAACGTATATGCTTAATAATCTACGAATCCCTAAAAAGTTCTTCGATACAAGTACTTTCCTGCAATTTTTTTATTGATGCAGATTTTTGATATTTGCTTTATATTGTTTTTGTGCCCTTGGTTTTTTTTTTAAATTTGTTTTACCGGTTCTTGTTTCTTATTTTGTTAATGGTTTCTTATTAGTATCCGCTACTGATTTTATATCGATAAGTGATGATGAGTGATTTTTTTTTTTAATGTTTTCACTTTTATGAAATTGTAATCCACTTTTTAAGTTAAAATAAGTTAACATAACTAATTTTCTAATAATTTATTAATATTACCTTAGACAAATTGCATATTTTTCAGCAGAATTTACCGCTTTTCTATAGTGGGTATCCATTATTGTTTTATCGTATTTATGAGATTCAATAAAGTAATTCAATCACAATGCGACATACGGATGTACCGGTGAACTTCAGCTTCATCGTCACACTAGTTGTGGATACAATACTGAATTATTAAGATTATTAGTAAAGGATGTTTAATTACTAAAGTATGTTTAATTACTAAAATATATTTACTTACTAAAGGGTAAATTACTTATATTCTTCAATTATTATAATAATAAAGTTTTCCTTCCATACTTAAGCTTAATTATTATATAGGAGCCAAAATGAGTTTACTTAATATTATATCAAAATTGCGATAAATTTATTAGTCTTTTATATGCTGATGACGAATAATCTTGCTTCTTAGTATTCACGAGAACCTGATTTATATTTTATTCGATTAATTTCAATATTAATTCACAAAGTACACGTTACCTTAAAGAAACTGTTAAAATTGTAACTTTATCTAGAATGCATAGAAAATGCAACTTAATATTATTTATCATTAAAAAAAAAATCACTGTAAAAAATTATCACTTTGAAATTTAAAAGTAAGATGTAACTTAGGCTTTTTAAAATAAATAAAAAATGTAATTTTAAGTTTACACACGTATTTATTAGAAAAAAATTTGAAAAGAAATAAGATATACAACAAGTTAACTTTAGATATAAATTATTTATATTTCAAACGTTATTTAAAAAAATCAAATATAAGAACTTTTGGTGAAGCTGTATAAAAAGAAAATTAATTTAAACATAACTAGTCATGGTTTGAATCTTAAATACTTTAGAAATTGAATCTATAGATTTTATAATTAAATATAGTAAAACTTTTGAAGAAAAAAAAATTAAATAAATAAATGAAGAATTAAATTACCAATAACTAGATAGAGCATGATATTTTTTATTTCTTTAATGTCCGTAAAACATTTAGGTGGTCACAAAATTACTCTTAGACAGTTATATAGTTCTCGATAAACTCTCAAACTTGCCTTTATTTATGAAATATAAATAGCATATTCTAAAAACAAAATCGGATACGGGTACCTCGAAACTTTTCCTCACTTTGGAGGCCACTGAAGTGGCCTCTCCTGCTGGAGGAAGCAGCATTGAGCATGATCAGTACTTGGATGGGTGACCGTTTTGAACTAATTGATTTTTTTAATATAACTTTTCAAAAAAAAATTTATAAATTACTTTTATTTATTTTATTTTATTTATTTAATTATTTGAATTTTGACAGATGTAAACAAGCTCTGACGTATAACAAAGGTATCTCACTCATTAATAATTATGAGCACTTATAACTTTTAAACTAATTAATGGAATTTCATCGAATTTTTTTTATATTTGTTCCTTATTTTTTTACCGTTTCCATCGATATACTATATGTCAAAAAAATATTTATACTTTCGGTGTTATTAACCGCCAAAGATTCAAAATTAAAAAATCGATAACTAAACAATGGCTGCCAATATCAAAATTTAATTTTGTGGATTTGTTTGTCATACAGAGAGAAACATTCGTGCCAAATTTCGACTCCATCGGACAACTTTTCGATTTTTTACGATTTTTTAAAATGTTTGCTTTCCCAGAAAACTGCGTTCAAGATGGCGAAAAATGTTGATTTTCCGAGCGGATCAACTAGAAGTAAGGACTGATTTGTCTGCCAAGTTTCAACTCTCTAGGTTAAATACCGTGAGCGCTACGATGATAACACACATACACACATACAGACGTCGTGCTGAAAACCATTCAGGAGGTCTTAAAAACATCCAAAACGGAAAATTCAGTTGAAATCTCAAGAAAAAAAAAATTTGGGTGAAAACATTATTTTACCTACCAAATCATTGGTGAGGAAAAGTAAAAAAAAAAATTGTCTTTAACAACTTGAACACACTTCCTTTAGTCAATGATATGTAAAAGAAGTAAGAGCAAAGGAGAGAGAGAGGACGTCATGGTAAAGTTTATTATGAAACTACAAAGTTTCTTAGGCACAGCTTGTGTTGTCACCGTCATAATGCTATCACAAGTGCCTAAGTTCGGTCATTGGAATAATTAATTCATCTGATTGATGATATTAGGGTGAGATAAATTACCCTATCCCTAATTGCTTCATCCTTAGAAAAGCTGATTGAATAAAGACGAAACAGTTGACTTAGATATTCCAAGAAGGTATATCCTCGAATTCTTAAGGACTTGTAATCATTGTTTATTATTTTACTATGTGATACATTTCAATTAAAGTTCATGACGTAACTAAAGATAAATATTATGTATGTGCGCTGGCACTTGAAATTAATCTACGGGCTAATTTCAGCAAGCCATCCAAATTCCTTTTGAAGATATAGGTGTAAAAAAATGTATGTTTGTGCGCATGTGGAAGAGAAACAAATGGGCGCAGAAGGTTGAAACTTATATGGGACCTGCAATTGGCTAATTATGACATGGTATCCAAATTTTAAGAGCACTTTTTGAATCGGAGCAAATAAGCCAATTGGTCCCAGCTTCTTCTACTGCGTATCTTACAGCGAATATTAGAGTCCACAGTACCGCGGTGTACACTGAACTTCCACCGTTTTGTTTGCCTTTCTGCCGACAGTGCGTACCCAACTGCATTCTCCAGTTTAGAGCAGTCGGTGTTTATTTATTTATTATTATTTAAATAAATGCTACATTTTTTTAGGCAATCTTGCCTTGACTTCAATTTTGTTTGAACTGACATAATTTAAAATTTCTGATCACTGAAGAAGCTTAGGTCCCTTTGGTGAAAGCTTTGTTGAAATAAATATATTTATCACTCGAAAGACTTTCATTCCAAATAAACCCTCCAGCGTACTATAATATTCTACAAGTTCAAAAATTATCTCTCTTCTACAATAAAGAAAACTTTTATTATTCCAAAGTGAACTTGAATCTCCACAGTTCCTCAACTAATATTTGTTTATTTACTTTGTATTACAAATAAAACTTTTAATTTTATCCTATAATTAATAATAATATTCCGAATAAATGAACTTAAAAGAGTATAATTTAATATTTCTTTGCTTAAAACTATTCGTTTGAATTTAATCTTTTTTTGGAGTTATTCAATATATCCTAGAAGGAAAACCGATTGTTAGATATATGTGATGTATTGAGTTAATACACATATGCAATCCAGTAATATTAATTAAAACCCCAATTGAAATTAATACAGAAAATAATGTTAACTAAGTTAGAATTTAAATTTGTATCTAGTATAATTTAAAGATACTTAAAAAAAATTATTTAAATAAAAAAGTTAAAAAGAAACATCATAAATCTCTGTCGCCTTTAAACTTTGAGCTTATATAGTTTCGATTTTTCATCTAAGTTAAGAAGTTAGTTTTCGCTCCAATGAATCAGGTAATCTGAAAAGTTAAATTAAGTACCCAGGCTTTTCCTGTTAAAAATCTAGTTCCTTCGCATTCTTATACTACTATAAATGAGATGATGATATAAATAAAATGAAGTTGGAGAAGAGTAAGCTAATAAAGATTTTGGAGTGCGAAGTTATGAAACTGAAAGTATCCTTAAGGCTCTGCTGCACTTAAATGTAAAAAAAACACTAAAATTAAAAATTTATTGGTTCTAAGCAAGATATCAAAAATCTAAGTATAGGCTTCATTCCCAATTTCAATTCTGCACAATTTGAGCCCTATTTCAACTCCCTACTACAATAAATACTACAACTAATTCAATACAATGAGTTTTATCGTTGTATTGAAATGGCGCCTGTACTATTTATCATAGGAAGTTAAAATAGGGCTCAAATTGCGCAGAATTAAAATTGGGAATAAAGCCTGTACTTAGATTTTCGATATCTTGCTTAGAACCAATAACATTTTCATTTCATTGTTACTTTTAACTTTTTGAGGGCGGTAGAGCCTTAAGAATGTTAAGCTGAGTGGCATCAACTAAAACATCTCTCGATGCATCCTTTAAGAATGTCTTAGCTCGGGTCCATATACAATAATTATACTGAATTATAGAGTATCAAGTCTAAATGCTTTTAATTTCACTTTTCCCGGAGATAATTTAAATACACAATATAAAATTCAATAAATGCACTATTTCATTAAACGTTTTCTTTTGGAAACTGGAACAAAGGAAAACAAGTAAGGCGCGATTCACGTAACTACGTGAGGCGATAATGGCCGGTTTCTGTGTGCGATTAAGCTAAAACTATTTAGTGTAAAATTTTAATATTTGCATATTTTCAATTTAAAGATCTTTAAATTGATGTATAACATGTCATGGTGACTATAAACTTTTCTTTAGTCGCCCGTCATAATGGCCGCCATCTTGAAAATATTAAGTGTGAAAAACACGGTGTGCTTGCACGCCATGTACTTACGCGCTTCACACAAGTACTTAAGGCGATAATCGCCGGTTTCTGTACGAGTTAAAATTATTAAATAAAATTTTAATAGTTGCATAATATTCTTTTTCTACACTTCAAGACCTTTAAATTGACGTGTAACATGTCATGGTGGCTAAAAACTTTATTTTAGTCGCCCACCATATTGGCCGCCATCTTGAAAATATTAAGTGTGAAAACTCCAAAAAGTGTACAATTGTCACAAATGCCGAGATGCACCTGTGTGCCGAATATCATGTCCCTAGCTATAGTAGTTTATGAATTGAAACGTGCCAACGGACAGACGCCAACAGATGACAGACAGAGCCGTTATATAAGGTTTCTTTTCGTACTTCGTAACTGCACATTAAAAACCTAAATGCACATTATCATATCAGTATTATCTTATTTCTGTTTTAAAATAAGTTAAACCGAGGACTACACAACCTAAATTTACAAGAATATAAACATGTAAGTACACACACATAGATATAATAGTTAATTCTTTTTAACCAATTTTAAAGCCGTACCTCTCTAGACACCTCAACTTAGTATGCATCCAGCCTAGTTCAATTATAATAAAAAGAAAAAATGTAAAGGATTTATTGCGAGTACCGTTATCCTAAAAAGGAAGGGGAACAGTAGGGTTGACCAGGATTAACAGAGGAATATAAAAGATTTCTTAAAAGGGATTAGGCACATGCAGGTTTTATTATGTACTCTACAGATTATCTTGAATTCTACATTTTTCTTCTCCCTTTAATTAATCTATATTTTTGCTCTCTTTAGCTTATATTAAACATGTTAAAGCTAAACTTATTATTTATAATTAATATTAGTAAAATGATGTCATTATTATATCAGACCAGGTGGTTAAAACACGTAATTAAAACACGTTTCCTAATTTTAGATCCCTGGTGATGCTCAAAATCTTTAAGCAAAAGCTATTCGCAACAATATTATATCTGCAAAACTTATAGCAAAAATATTTTATCTTGAATATTTGATTTAATATTTAAATGATAAAATATTTTTGAATAAGTTTGAACTCAATAGTGATAGAGATACACATTGTTTAATATAAGAATTTGTACTTAAGTGGTTTTAAATAATAGTAGTAGAATGTTTATTATAAAAAAAAGGGCGAAAAGAACGAGGGGGCGCATTACGCGTCTAGTGTGGAAAGTAGCAGTTTGCATGCGAGTGTTGAGTTTGCACCCGAGCGACAGCGAGGGTAGTAAAACCACACGAGCAAAGCAAAATGCACTTACGCACGAGTTGCGTACCGTACTTTATCTACAATTGTTGGATTTAAAAGTTAAACAGCAAATAAGTTTTGTTAAATGTAAACAAACACGCTAATCGTGTGATAAAGTGAAGAATTCTTCTTTATTTCCGTACTAGTGAAGAATTATGAAATGCGCATGCGCAATGAATACAACGACGAAAAGAATCACTTTCTACGCATCTAAACAGAGATAAATTTAATATATTTCGTATCAATCGTAGATAAATACACTTTTTGACAGTGATACATAGATGACACATTTTTAGCTTGACCGAAATGGCCGTCATTAACTGAACACCCTTATGCAGTTAAATTGTCGTTAACCATTCGAGAAATGGCCGAGCAGTGTAGAATATAATTTGTCTCATGCCAGAAATATTCTAACTGAAAAACTGCAAATGCGCCGAAGGAATCACAAGGGATGTTGGATCACGACAATGCAATCTGTCAATCTGCCTTGCTAGTTCCGTGATTTTTATTCTAAAAACTATGTGGTAGTCATTCCTCATCCCCCTATCTCACCTAATCTTGCCCTTACGGACTCTTTCTTGTTTCCAAAGCTTATTAAGTACCCGGTAAAAGGTCAGCGATTTGTCGCGATTATGGAAATTAAAAAAAAAAAAAAAACATTTCTGGTTGAGCTATGCAGCATTTCAGAAAAGGCGTTGTCAGGATGCATTTAGGAGTTGAAACGGCGATTAGATAAATGTATAACTTGCCGAGGGGAGTACTTTGAATGGGACTATTTTGAATAACCTGTAAATATCTTCAATAAATTTATAACAAATCAGTCCTGTTACTTCTTGACCAGACCTCGTATAATTATATTACATTTATATAATCATAATCTACACATTTGTTCGTCTATACTTGTAAGTTTGCTAAGTAGCTTGGGAATATCTTGTGGGCTTTATTAATTAAGTTAGGCATTATTCCCCTTCTGGTGGCCCAAATGTTGTGTTCGAAAATTTTTAAACGCCGATCAAGTTAAGATTAAGTGTTCATTGGATTCGTTTTCCCCAGATCCGCACAGTTTACGTCTATAATAAAACGTGCGTTACGTTAATTCTCCTAATATTCATGGTTTCTAATTTAACGATTTAACAGAGGCTTTTACTCTAAAAATGAGAGGTATTTGGTTAAGGCTGCATTAGTTAGTAGTGAGGTACTCTGTACTGCCGAGGTTAATCTATATATAGATTTGTAATAATATAATTGAATTCAAATATTAAAATTAAACCATTTCATTTAGTGCCAGGATGTTACCACTCAACAAACTGTTGACTGCACAATCTGTGGTTGACGAAATTTAACATTAAACTTTATCCTCAATCGTGAGGAAAAAAGGGGTTTGAAAAGAAAAAATAATTAATACAGGGACTGAGGTAAAAGCTTCAATTCCTCCCAGTAATTGAATTTAATTAATTGTTCTGAATTTTTCGATTCAATAATTACACTAGATATTTTTAAAAAGGGCGGAAAATTAATTTATGCTGGAATGAAGCGAGAAGAGTTGTTGTGTTCTTTAGAAGTAGAAACAAAAGGGGTTTTATTGTTAAAATATTGACGACTAGTTTCTCCAAAAACTATTAAACCAGATAAATTCTCTAAAAATAAAATATTCACGATGAATCTGTAAATTTTAGCGACTATTTAACACTAGAAACTTTTTATCTTGAGTTAAAAAATAAATTGGTATATGTGTAGGTATTTTATGAGAACAAAGAAGTGAATAAGTTCTTATATATGGTGTACGTGGCTTGTATACAAACAATGTTTAAAAACTATTATTGATAACTTTTTTTACTTCTTACATTTAGCTTTTTATCTACTAATTTATGTTTTTAGTTTTGTAGATATTTCTGATAATATCTTTGTTTGTTTTTACTTCAAATGCTCTTTATCTTAAAACAGCATTTCTTGCAATTAAACCTAATGCGATGTGGTCTTATATGGAACAAGCTATGGAGCTGCATTTCTAATAAGCTTTCAACTTAGATTTGACTTCCTTATGTGATCGTTTCTTTTGCATCGTTGAGTTAGTAGTTAGTATGATTAACGAAATTATATTACCAGGAGAATGGAGCTATTTTTAAAGCAGCAAATGTGCTAAATCGTTCTTTTAAAATTAATCTATTTTACAGGCAATTTTGTTTATCAAATAAAGTTAAATATTTTGATTCAAATTAAGCGAAATTTTATTATATGAATAAAATACTTTTTTATTTTATTTTATTTATTTTTTTATTTTTTTTTTATAAAATGTCAATAATATTGTAAATTAATTACTAGCCGTTTTTTGGCGCTTCTAATTGGCGAGCAGTTACTTTTTAGGGTCCGTAGGCAAAACCAAGGACCCTTATATTTTCCTGCGTGTGTCTGACCGTCCGTCCGGTCGCCTGCTCTCACGGCTACACCTTTCGTCCGATCACTTTGAAATTTGGCATGTGTGTTGTATGTGTCTTGTACCTACCCACATATTTTAAAAATATAGCGGCTTAAAAAAAAAAATTAGGGTAAAAAAACTTAAGGGTTAAAATTTTTTTATTTTTTTTCGACACCGTGAGGGGTATCATATGAAAGGGTACGTCGAGCTGATTACAAAAATATATAATTCTTTGGTTATAATTTTAATAGGGCGAGCGTATGCAAGTTTGAAGCGGGTATGAAACGTGTCCCCCCCCCCCCCCCCCCCCCCTATCTCGCTTATGTGAAATGCAAAAAATCATTGAATGAAATGCAAGAGTCAACATTCTTTGACCAAAAGTAAAGATATCACTTTTTGGAAATTTCGAAAAAAATATTATTTTATTTTTTATTTACAAAATAAGTTTTTTTATAACTATGGTCTTTTCGATGTATTTATGTGGTTATAGTCCGGTTCAGTGGCAAAAAATACTTTATCAGAAGTTTGTTTGTGTTTTGAGAATATCAGACCCATAGGATAGTTCAAAGTAACCTTTTTAGCATCTTAAAAAACACCATCTCTATACTACTTAAACTATACACAGGGTTGCCTACGGACCCTCGCTGTGTGCTGACTAGCACACACTTGACCTTTTATTTAATAATTATTTTGAGTTTAATATTACTTTATTATCACCCCAACCTATAGTAATAATTTGGTTATCGTAATATTTTTTTAACATGAGCTTTTCACTTTTCAAAACATTCGCTAGATAGATGCTAGTTGGGCCTAATTTTTCATGGAGAAGAGAAATAATTGTATTGGGAGCTAGATATTGTCTAATTAAATAAAATCGAAAAGCTTAACTCTAAAATGAGAGTATGAGAAGATAACTTTATTTATAACTTATCATGTTTAATTATGGAAATGTTTAGACTAGTGAAACTTGAATCTTCTCAAACTTGGTAGAGATATAATCAAACGAGCTAAACCATTTATACCTCAAGTGTTAGCTCCCTTAGGCACTATGTCAACACAACAAGAAGCATAATATGAAACCGAAGACTTCCTGTTTACATGGAAATGAGAATAGGATTTCCTCTCTCTTCTGTATTCTGATGTTAAAACTCAATTATAAATATGTACCATCGCGATTATTTGATCGGTTTATAGTTTATATTAAGTAGTAGATATAATATAATTGAAATAATCTATAAAATTTAGTGGTTGGAGGTACCCAAAGCCAATCATATACTCTTCTAAATAATATAAACTTTAGAATTAAGAAAGGTGTTAGAAGGTACCAAAGCCATAATATTCATTTTTAAATTTTCTACATTCTATAGACACCTTGGAACATTATGACGTATTATTAAACAGAAGAAATCAATTTCATGTCAGACGTCTTTAATATGTTTTATCTTCGATTTATACGAAAATAACCATTGTATAAACATTGTATGTATCTCTAAAATAATATATAAACATTGTATCTCTAAAATAATATATAAACATTGTATCTCTAAAATAATATATTAACATTATATCTCTGTTTAGATGCGTCGAAAGTTATTCTTTACGTACTTGTATTCATTGCGCATGCGCGTCTCATAATTCCTCTTTTTTCCGCCCTAGTGCGGTAAAAAAGAAGAATTCTTCACCTTAACGCACGATTAGCTAGTTTGTTTACATTTAACAAAACTAATTTGCTGTTTGTTTAATTAAAGTAACTGTTTATATCGAGTTTTAGGGAAAATCAATGAGTGATTTAAGTGATTATGACGAAAATGAGGAAAATAATACGCCTCCCGAAATAATCAATTCGACACAAAATACAACTAATGAATTAATGTCATCTTTATCAAAAGAGAAATGTGAACTTACGTACAGGAAGTTTATTAATTTTTTTCTGTATTGATTATTAAAATTCAACCAAAATCGTACCAATCGTAGATATAGTACGGTACGCAACTCGTGCGAAAACTGCATTTTGCTTTGCTTGTGTGGTTTTACTACCCTCGCTGTCGCTCGGGTGCAACTCCACACTCGCAAAAAAATGCTACATTCCGCTCTATTACCGTTCTCGATCATTAAACATGCTTAAGTTTAAAACATAGCAACAAATAATAACCCGCATTTGAGGTTAGTTAAAGTTATAATATTATTAACTCAAGTTAAATTTTATTGACATTAACTAATGGATGTAAAGTGGAAATAAAAAAAAAAATAACAACTTCAAGAAGAAAGTAACAAGAAGGAAATTAAGTTGTAATATGGTTGAAAAGAAACTCTACTTATTTGGGAAGAGTTTAAACTTAAACTGATATTATCCAAGAAACCTACAGAAAAGTTTTGAGGAAGTTGAGAGAGAAAAAATCTAGAATAAAAAAGTAGTACTCACTAAGTATTAAAAAGTTTGTGCAATGGTTTCTTTAAATAAGTTGAGAAAAACTTCTGGGAAATTGCAGAGTTAAAGATATTAGCTAACATAATTTAAAAAATTGTCTTTTGACTCAATGTCAGCCCTTGAGGTAAAGAACATATATTTATATATTTAATAAGGAAAACAAATAATTGGGTTGTTTACTAAAAAAAAAACTTTAAATTCTATTTTCTTCTAAAATTGAACTAATGTTTAACTTATTATTTTGTTTATACTTAAAATTTATAAAGCGATGGTTTACTATTTTTTTAAAGTTAATATTTTATGATTTGAATAAGTAAGGAACAACATACTTTCAAAATAAATAGAGGTCAATTTCGTTCAAATTTAAAAGTGCTACATCCCTCTATAACCTAACTTAATGATAAAAATGTATTGAAAATATAAAATTAAAAATTATTAATTGTTTATAGGTAACCTGTCACTTATATAACCTTTCGTATAAATAAAATCGTCTGACATGAAATTGATTTCTTCTGTTTTATAATATGTTATATAACACCTTTCTTAATTCTATAGTTTATATTATTATTTAGATGATATGGTTGGCTTTGGGTACCTTCAACCAGTTCAACCACTAAAATAAATCAAATTAGTGGTAAGACAGTGTTGACATTATCTCAACTTTATGCGGAACAACATTGAATCATGCATATGTTTTTTTGGATTGAATCCAGTGTAGCCAACAGTTTAGCCAAACTTTATATACCACACCCTCTGAGTTCAGTTGCCATGGTGCGCTCCTATTGGAAGAATTGAGTACTAAAAGTGAAAATCAAGCTACCTCTTGTTACTACATATATTTAAATACTTCAGCGCTATATTGGCGAAATGTAGTATTAAAAATTGAAAAAGTGAAAACCGAACAACCTCCTGTTTTTCCTAACTTCCTAGTACAATGTTTAAGAGAGTCACATTTTACGTAGTTTTTTCGTGATGGAAGATCTTCTGCCCCAGCCCAAAAACATATCCATGTTAAAATGAACTAAAAGAGAGTTGGCAATTATGTTTATATGAGACTTTAAAAGTACAGATTACAGGTAAAGACACTTTTTAATTTTATTTTCAGAATAAAGAATAAAGATACATACATTAATATGAGCCATATAATAATAATGATCATTTTTTTAAAAAAAAATCTATCATATGAATCAAAATGACTTTCTTTGCTAACAAGAAAAAGTTAAATTTGGTAGAGCTTATTTGTTAAATTTGAAAGAAAACTAGTTTCGTTTCTTTAATTACATAATATGTATATGAATATACATATTATGTATATGTATTGGTATATACAGGGGGTCCAAAAGTCTCCACCCCCTCTCTTAGCTTTTGAATAGTTTGAGATTTATTAATGAAACTTTGGGGATCCGTACCATGTAAAGGGAAGTTGGTTTTCATGCAATCGCACACTAGGGGCAAAAACCCACTTGGCCCCCAGGCCACCCAACTTCAAAAATTCAAATTGGAGTGTATAATTTTGATGGCATATTTGGATTCTACTAAAATTTTAAAAAAATGTTACTTCAAACTTTTTTGTCTCTCTCCAATATTTTTCCCTCCATATGGGGCAAAGATAGCAAAATAATGCTTCCGAAAATAACACTTACATCGTTATAAAATCTAAACGATTTCAAATAAATTAATGGAACTTGGGGGATCTGTATCATAGTATCATGTAAAGGGAAGTGTGTATTTGTCCACACGCTATGGTCACTAGGGGCAACCACTCATTTTCCCCCAAGCGCTGAAATGTACCATTTTTATACTTTTTCCCCATATAAGAGGCAAAATATTGGAGATAGAAAAAAAAGTTGCCCCTAGTGCGCCATTGCATGAAAATAAACTTCCTTTTACATGGTACAGATCCCCCAAGTGGCATTAATTGATCTCAAACCGTTCGAAATTTAAGAGGGTGGTGTGACTTTTGGCCACCCAGTATATATATTTTTATATATATTACAAAAATGTAATAGCCAAAGATACTTTTTTCCGTTGTAAAATTTCATATAATCTCAACTTTATAGAGCTTGGTCACTGAACTACATTATAACAAAGAATATAAGGAAATGATCCTAGCTAAATTTGTGTAACATATAAATTGCTACCAGTATATTGTGTTTTAAAGTAAATATATTTAACCTATATTAAAGTAACAAATGAAATGACAAGACTTGGTAATATCTGGATTATTGCGAACAGTACAACTTTTATTTGTCTAACACAAGACCCGCTTCTTTTCTTGTCCACACTATCTGGTATTAAAGTTCAATGTCGACTTGTGTACTATTTGCTAAGCGAGACCAAAAATAAAATTCTACAGTGGTGTTTACTAAAAACTGATACTAAATAAATTTATAAAAATAAAATTTATATCTTCATAGTTTGATTTTCATTTGTCAAAAATTTGTGAATAAGGAATGTTGTATTCCAGTTAATAGTCCCAATTGAAAGCCCAAACTGGTCTGCAACAGACTAACTTTTAGACTTTTATTACACCTGCAGCACCAAGTATTCTTTAGAAATTAGTTCTAAAATATTTCTTACCTAGAGAATTCGTAAATGAAAAATATACATACAATGAGTTCATTGTACAACAAATGTACAATGAAGATTTATCAACAAAGGTCAAGAACTATTTTATGATTAAACAGAAACTAGAATGAAGCTTAGTTTTAGGCTTTGTTGCTAGACAAGTGATGAATCCTCAAGGGCATAGTACTTTTCTCTTATGCTTTTACCACTCAGACAAGGGTAGTTATTTGTATAACGTAAAATATTCAAACTTTTTTAAACTGGAAAAAGTCATTAGTCTTACCTACAAAGTTATACCAGGCATGCTCGTTTTCTCCGAGAGGTAAAAAACTTACGAGAGGTAAAGAAGTCTTGTATGGACAGACCATTAGTATACTAGGCAACTTTTCCCATTATAATATTTTTGATAAATTTATTTCACAAAATTTTTTATTTGATATTGATAAGAAATATAAACAGAAATTATTCAATAAATTTTGCATTTGTTTTAAAAATTAAATTTCAGGTTAGGTTTTGATTTTTCAGAAATGTCTTAGGATTGAGGTCAGCTTACTTAAAAAGTGTTGGGTGACAGGTAATGGTTCACATTTTGTTTTAGATTTTCGGCTAGATCATTTATTAGGGTTTCGTAGGTTATCCTCGAAAGCTGTGTCATTCATTACTGAATATAGTTGTACAAGCTCTTTGGCAGGCCTAGGCTAACTTCGGGCTGCCAGCCACAGAATTAGTTATATATATATATATATATATATATATATATATATATATATATATATATATATATATATATATATATATATATGATTGTTATTTTTATGCCAAAAAAGGTAATCTCTTCTAGTCAAGGTTTTACAATTCTTAATCATTAAATCTTTAAGTTTCCAGATATCTTTCCTATAATTATAATGTTTAGAAATATAATGTTTCTTTGGCATAAAAATAACAATCATATCCCAAAATGCATCCATGAAATAGTAAATAGAGTAAATACAGTTTAAATGACGAGAATCACTATGATTCAATTTTACTACATTTTAACATCTAAACCGATTTTAAAATAATAATAATCATCATGATGTAATCTTCTAGACAGTCAGGTTAGTGAGGTTTCAAATATCTTAATATTGTTTTTTAAAAAAAAATATATATAAACGTAATTGTTAATGTTATGTATAGTAATTTTAATTATGTGTCCGATTGTTAATGTTAGAATAAATTATGATTTTAGCTTGAGAATGATCCAAGTAGGGATCGAAATATCGCAAAAGTGAGACTTTTATTCCTTTGTTTGACCCAACTTCTAAAGTATATATATATATATATATATATATATATATATATATATATATATATATATATATATATATATATATATATATATATATATATATATATATATGTATGTATGTATGTATGTATGTGTGTGTGTGTGTGTGTGTGATTCTTATAATACAGCAGAGTAGAAAGTAGCTCTTTTTTAAGGATTCTTGAGAAAGGAATAAAAATATTGGCTGAAAACCACTCGAATTAATCAAAACCTCTTTAATTCTTTTTTTAAGTGATACCTATGCCCTAATCAAATTCCTCTGACATCATAATAAGGTTTAAACCCCTTATATTTTTCTCTCCAGGCTGTTTTGTTGAAGAATAATTGAGAACAGGATAATGATTTTACCAATAATTTTTCATTAGGATAGACGTTGTTTCTGGTTATGACAAGTATTTTTTACATCAATAATTCACTTTAAACAATTCTATTCATTCGCCAGCAAATGTTTTTTTAATTTTAAAGATTCTCGGAATTTCACTCAAATATATATATTTTTTTTTACTTTCTCGTATTGTAATGGCGCGAAAATTCGATTTTGTGATTTTTATGGATTTACACGTTTTGAGGTCCCCATAGTCCAAAAAAGTGTTTTTAACATATGTCTGTCAGTCGCCTGTGCAGACGCATATAGCCTAAACTACTGGGCCTATTTTGACGAAATTTGGCATACATGTTCAGAAAAATAATACCCCGAGGCGAAATCGAGAAATGAATTTTTGCTTCAAATTTGGGGGCATGAAACTCTGACATAACGTGAAAATTTCTTGAAAACTGTTCCGAAGATTTTGATTAAAAAATTCTAAAATGTAGTCCATTTAAATACGAATCTAATATCTAATGATATTAGCTGTTTTCCCGGGAAAAATCTAGTTTCTAAGAAAATAGCTTTAAATGCGCACGGAGAGAGGCCGGGTTCGATTCCCACGCCGAGGAAAAGTTATTTTTATAATAAATTTTGATAAAATATTCAATAACAATTAAATCTATCTACGAAAACTCGAAAACTAATAAATGGAGATCATTGGGCTAAGTAATTATAAACTTGTATGTAACTTGTAAAGTTGGTCTGAGTTGTGTCGGACGATTTTTTTTACTTTTACTGAGTATTGGCACTACCAATCTAACACCCTTGAACGAAATGGTACGAATACCCCTCAACCTCCGAAAAAAGTTTGTCATTAAAAAACAAAAATGTATGAGCAACTCGTTCATTTTATTCGCAATTTTATATATATAAAGTGGCTAATCAGCTGATCGGGTTATCAAAATGTTTCGGCACTTCCAGACCACCTAGAGTCTCGCGGTTTTTTGCGTTTGGTCCCGAATGTGCCCAAACCGACTAGAAAAATCTGAAAAGTCGAAAAAAATTATTTTTACCCCCCTTAAAAAAATAAAAACGGTGGACGCAAATTGAAGGTTTTCTTCGAAGAGCTATTGCGGTTAAACGGTAAGCCCTATCGAAAAGCGGATAGCACCAGCGGTAACTGATTTTAAAATATCTACAATTTTGGTCCTATGACTTTTTGTCCTACGACCAACGGTTCTACCTTAAATCAAGAATATTTTATAATTTTTCGTTAAATTTTGTACTTTGAGCTCTCATAGTGTGAGCGATTTCATTTTCGATTGGGGTATTTAAACCCCACACTAATGCTCTTTAAAACGAGTATTTATTTTTCAAATTATTTGCATGTTTTGCCGAGGAAAATGAGTATTTCTAAAGAAAAACGGATTTAAAATTCCGTAAATAACGTCATGTTTACGTTTTTAATAAATAATAATTTTTATGAGCTTTATTATGTTAAAGTTAAAAACAAGAATAAATAAATATAAACAAATATTGAATAATAAAGTTAATTGTTCGATAGGTAAAAGATAATAAATACATTAGTTTCCGCGTAACCACACTTTGTAAACAAATGCCCCCTCTCCCTCTCTTTCTCCGTCAGTCTCCCTGACATCAGTCTTACGTGTCCAGCCGTGACGGGCACCTCTTCTCCCCACATCTTTTGTTATACTACCGACATTTAATAAGGTATAATTTTATTCTTATTTATTTAATTGTTTTTATTACCATATTATTGTTACTAGAATTGTTTTTAATAGATTGTTAAATTCTACATTAAGAAAATGTTTTAGTTTATTTAAAAATGAATATTTTAGTTTATTTAAATGTATTTTTTACTTTATTTTAATTAATATTTTACTTCATTTAAATGAATATTTTACTTTATTTATATGTATGTTTTATTTTATTTAAATGAATGTTTCAGTTTATTTAAATGAATGTTTTACTTTATTTAAATGAATTTTTATGTTTATTTAAATGATTTACTTTTTTTAAATTGTTTTATTATCATATTATTATTATTAGAATGAACTGATTTATAGTTTGTTAAATTCTATATTAAGTTAATGTTTCAGTTTATTTAAATGAATGTTTTGCTATATTTAAATGAATGTTTAAGTTTATTTAGGGCAATTTATAGTTTAGTTGTGTGGCAAATTATTTCGACGACATTGTTTTCTTTATTATATGATGTAGCTAAATTTATATATACAATTATTATTCCCCTTGACTTTAACTACTTATGTTTCAATTAATCTCGAGTACTAATAAATAATAAAATAAATTGATAAACGTTCTATCTTTATTTTTATTATTCTGTAATAAAACTAATCAAATATAATAAAATTTATTTCATGACAGGGCCTACAATTTACTCTAATATATTAACACTGACACAGCCAGCGATTACTAGCATGAACCTCACGGTTACGACCATCGATCCTACCTGAAATAAAGTAAATTTGATCAATGTTTGTTAAATTTTTGACTTGGGGCTCTCATGGCGTGAGCGCAATTTTTGTCCGATTTAATTTTCGATTCGGGTGCTTGAACCTCACACTAATGCTTTTAAATCGGGTATTTATTATTCTATTAATTTATCGATTTTGCTCAGAAAAATTAGTATTTATAAAGAACAAACAAATTTAAAATTTCATAAATAACTTCATATTGACTTTTTAACAAATAATTATTTTTATAAGCTTATAATACATATATACGATATATTTATTATTATTATATAGTTATATTGTATAGTTCAAAACAAGTATAAAGAGATAATGTTCGTTCTAAAGGTATATAAATGAGAAATTTAAATTTAATTAATCAATTCATTAGTTAATGGAACTAAATTAATCATAGTTATGATATCTAAATATTTTATTCAAGTTAGAAAAAGCCATCTTCGGAGGAAACAATATTAATTCCAATAATAACTTTAAATTTGAAGTCGGAAGAAATAGAGGTGTGGAAATTATGCATAGAAAGTTCCCCCTAAAATTAGCTTACTCGATGACAATAAATAAATCCCAGAGTAAAAAATATTTTTTGTTTGTGGGAATCTCAAATTATAAAGTATTAGTAATAGGTATACAATAGTAGTAATATAGCCACTGATTAAAAATTAAAGATGGTTCCTCAATCTTACGTAATAAATATCTCTTAATGGAGTTGCATATGTAACAGATTTAAATGACCTTAATGATTTTGTGTATCCTCCTGAAGTACTTTTTAATAGCGAGCAATATCTCTAATTTTAAAGCATATCTGAAATAAGTATCTAAATATTTCATTCACGTTAGAAAACCATCTTGGTTATACATTATAAATTATCAGAGTTCATTAGAAATAAATCCCAGGGCCAAACATCTTTTGTTGGTGTGGATCTCAGAAACATGCTTTAGCCCCGGCTAATTTACATCATAGTAAATACAAGTTTTGGTACCATCTGTGAGGGTTACAGATGGAATTGCTTATACACGGAATATTGTTTACGATCCATTACTACATATTTAATAGTATTTTGTGTAATATAGTGTTTGTTTTAAGGATTACGTTTTAGTTGTAGGTGTGGCCTAGCTATATGTTTCCTCCGGATGGCGAGGAAATGGCGGAGTTACATTTTATCCTCATTTTATAATTAATAATTGTTGAAGAAGTCCTGCGTTATTGTGGGAGGGCCCAATTTCAAGTAATTTATATTAATTTAATGTTAAGCAATTTTCATTTCGTCTACATCAAGCTAAACAAATAATTAAGTATAAAGTATTATATTTAATGAAATGGCCTACTCAATTAACCAATATGATAGTAATAGATATAAAATATTAATCATATACAGCCACTGATTGCAAGCATGAACCCCGCGCGAAGCGCGGGGCGAATGCTTGTAAGTACTAACGCCCTTACTATACCCCTTTCTCTTCGTAGTTTTTGTTCTGGCTGTCACTTGTGGAATAAAATTTTCCTACTAGTTAAAAATCATATGAAAGAAGCCAGGTTAAAAGATATCATCTAATTATAATTATTATAAAATAATTTTTATTTAATTGAAATAGATTATTTTAAGATTTTCACTTGTGTGAAAGGGAATTTGTCTAAAATTGAAGTAATACAGAGATGGGTTGTTTAAGTTAATGTAAGAGAAACATTAAGTTATTAGTAATTTAAAATTTATGTATGCAAAATGTGTACCTTATTCTTTAGTTCTTATTTTATATTCGGTTTTAATAACTATAAAAGTCAAAGGTTACGAAAATCCTACGAAAAATAAATCCAGTTATTCCTTTTTAGTTTCTAACCATCTCCAACCAAGATTTCCCTGGCCAATACTTGATCCTCATCCAGGTGGTTCAACGCTTTTTTAGCTGATTGCATGGAAACCTTTGTTTTTATTATGGCCTATGCTTTTTAATTTTTCTAAAGAGGTGATACATAATTGCATAAACAATGTAATGCATAAGTAGAATTGTCAATTATCGTAGTTTGGAATAATAATTATAATACATTGCGATGCAGGCTAATCTAATCTAATGAGAATTGTGTTAAAACCTCCAAAAAAATAAAGCTTCCAATGAACGAGAAGGGTGGAGCGCCCCAATAAGTTCTTGGTGCCCTAATAAGCTTTACCAGGTAGGTTGTTTATATATGGTCCTCTGATCTCATAATCTTATTATTCTTCGTTGTCTTTTAGGTATGACAAAACACAGTTGTATAATAATAATAGACGATTTGTATGAAAGTTCCAGAATCATCATTAACTTTAATTTACCCCAAGGGGGTGAATTCTAATCAAGAATAAACAATTGAATTGCTAAAAAAAAAAAAAAAATCAATATTCAATTACAGACATCTTGAATTTCATGTATGTATCCCATTTTCTCACACTCGTCTTTTGTTTGCATTGTGTTTATTTTATTAAAATAAAAGTAAATGTTTTTCCTGAAGAATATTGTGTAGGGTCGGATATGTGAAACAATTTGGCCAAAGATTAGTCGAATCGAACCAAATGTTTGATTACCCGGGGGACAATAAAAGCCCTGGTAACCTTTTACATATAACCATGCTCTAATATTCTACCTTAGCTATTGATATTTTATCTACATATTGATCCTTTTTCTTTTATTAAACCAAAATTTGAAGCCAGTGGAATAATTTAAAAAGGTTAAAAATGTTATCATTGTAAGTCCCAATAATGAATAGCCTCTAACCCAAAAGTTTGTATAAGTTGTCAAATTTTTATCTCTAATTGTTGGTTATATTTTTGTAGGGCTACGTCATCATTATTTCCATTGACGTTGCCGGCAGCAATTATTAAATGACGGACAAAGTGAGGCCATTTTATAAATATTAATATAATTATGAGGATTTGTCATGACACATCATACATGATACTTTTATTACTGATGTATTATTTTTATTTGAAAATATTTTTTAAACAATGATAAAGTAGTTTTTTAATTTCTCACACAAAGAGAAAATATTATGATGCCGCGAAAATTCGATTTTGATGGATTTACACGTTTTGAGAGTCCAAAAACGTGATTTTTTAAAAATGACTGTCTGTCGTCTGTGCAGACGCCTGTTGATTAAATTTGGCATACATGTTCGAAAAAATCATACCCCGAGGCAAAATCGAGAAATGATATTTAGCTCCAAATTCAGGGGCGCTACCCCCCAAAAACTCTGAAAAAAAGAGAAAAAATTATTTCTCGATAACGATTCCGATGATTTTGATTAAAACATTCTAAAATATAGTCCATTTAAATACGAATCCAACGATATAAACTTTTTTCCCGGGAAAAATCCTGAAAAAATCCGGGAATTGTTCCTGAGAAAAAACTTAATGCTCAATAATAATTAAATGTACATACGAAAACTAATAAATGGAAACCACTGGGCTAAATAATTATGAACTCGTATATGAGAAAGTTTGTCTGAGTTGTCTCGGACCGATTTTTTTTTTTAGTCCTGTCATTACAGGACGGGGGTTATTATCGGGCCACTTTACTCATTTACTCGATGAGAACATCAGTGTGAAACATGTCTCACATTTTTTGGATTCGACCTCACAACGAGCAGTTTTTCTTAACTGCACAAATATGCGGCGTGAATAAGATGTCAGATCCACAAGTGCACTACTCCTCGTCTTAATTCACGCAGTTTCGCATTCTTTTCCGGATTCCAAAAAAAAACTGGTTTTGTGAATATGGGAAGCTGCATTTTGTTAATAATAAATCATTCGAATCAATAATACATTATTATGTGAAATATTTTATTGGAAATTTAAATTTATATTGATATTTAGTTTACTTATTAAATGAATTTGAACGATGAGAACTCTATACATGGAGGAGTTATTCAATTGTGGGAAAAAGGGTTTTTCGGTAAAGGCAGATTGGTGGCTAGAGGACTTTTGTATAAACGCCATGAAAAACTTTTTCATTTATTAGCGAACACTTCCCACCCCTTCTCTTTTTCCACGATCCAAATTAATTTGTTTCCTTCTTCTCCGACTGGAAAACAGAAAATGATTTTCTTCTATCTCTTTCATTTTGAGGGAAATTCTTTCTTGCCTAAGTATATTTTATTTAAGATGACGAGATTCATTCAAACATCAAGTTCGAAGCTAAATCTTAAACACCTTGGTTTTCCTTCAAATAGTGTCAAACGGTTTTTGCATGTGTGGAACATTTTTGGTATAACTTCGTCTGCCTCAGCTTTATGAAGTCAAAATGTTAGGCACAGAATTAAGGAAAACAATTTTCTTGGTTATATTTGAAAAAAAAAAAAGACATAAAGGTAAAAGCTTAAATGTCAATAACATTCAATAAGTTAATATGTTTATTTATTTATTTTAAATACCTTTATTGAACAAAAAATATTTATAAATTAATAATATTTAGGACATCAATTTCTCTAATTATATGAGTAGTGTTTTCAAATTTTACATTTTAGCACTACAAAAGGTTATCTCTCCACTAGAGAAACTGGAGTCCTGAGCTTTGGAGAGAAAAATATAATTCATAAAACTTATTATGTAGTACCTTAAACCAATATTCTTGTTATAAATAATCAGAAGGCGATAAGTATAAAAGAAATATTAAAAGAAATATTTTACTTTAAGAGTAATCTTAAGATAAATACGGATTCTAATGGGTTTATGTTAAAACAATACAAGTTCTCGTCTATAAGTGGGAGGTTTTTGTACGAAGAAAGTTAGCTTTAGGAGAATCACCTCTATTCTTCACTTTCATTTAGGTCTCAATTTATTTATTTATTTTTTTCTTTTTAATAAATATTCCTCGGGTTTCCAAGCCCTAAACGATTTTAATTTAAATGTTTAAGAAAGAACCATCAAAGTCAAAAATAAGAGCTCCTAAAAGGTTAAATTAATAAGGATTTTCATTCGTTTCTGTATAATATTTAAGATGTAATTACAGTATAAAATACGCTATTAGACACATTCCGCTTTAGTTAAGATATTAGTACTTTCACTCATATTCCGCGTAGGCACTCTGGAAGAATTTAGATAGGTAGAAATTTCAAAGAAACTAATGAGACCTTTTTAAGGTATATCCGCGGAACAGCTTTTAAAACAATAACGACTTGGCATGCTGAAATCAAGATACAATTAAAACTAACATCGTGCCAAGGTTCATTTAACGAAGAAACGGATTATTTCAACTCTCGCTTAGTATCATGTTTGGCTTCGTGGCGTGATATAATGCATTTAAATTGTAATAAAGAAAAATTACACGCGCTATTTTCACATGAGAATATATGAATATATACTCATCACTTTTTCATTTTTCCTGATTTGTACGAAGCATGAATAATAAGACTTGGAGAAAGTTTCTAGCTGTTGCGAATTATTCAAAACGAGATGAGTTTCTGAAATAAATCTGAAACGTATAACATTTTTCGATCAACCATATATCTTGCCTTTTCCCCTTAGTTGCAAGTAAAAATAAATTTATTTAAAAGAAATAAAAATGTATTTTTATTTTTAGCCATATCGTCTTAATGTTAGTAATTTAATTTAAGTTACGCTGTTCAAGAAATACTGTTTTCAAATTCTATTCATCAACAAAATTGCTTCGAAGAAAGATGTATCGCAAATCCAGTAAAAGTTTTTGGTGGAACCAAAAGAAAGACGTCAATAAAAACTAAATAAGAACCACTTATATTCTTTCAAGTGGTCTTTTTTTCAAGTGCAAATAAATTTCTAGTTATGCTTTTTTTCGGAGGAGAATAGTAATGGAGGAGTTTTTGAAAAGTTGTCCAATGTTAAATATAAGATATTTGAGAACCAATAAAAAATATTTTGCCATCATGAGCGGTTATACCCTGATGGTATTAAAATGTTAGGACCAAGAGGTAAAAGGCACTGTTATAAATTTTCCTTTTAAAGTAATAGGTACTTCCCAAATTTCCCTCCACCCTCTTTTTTGAACTACGTTGGTTAAGACTTTTTTTTTTTATTAATATTTGCTTAAAGTGTTGCTGTTATTTTGAACATCTTCATAATATCATACTTTCATATTCAAATATGGAATTATATCCAGCGATTAGTGAAAGTCAAAAATTAATCATTTTACGCCTTACACTGTAAAGTGTGCATACTATAACTTAAAGAACATTTAATAAACTATTAAAGAACCCTAAAAAAAAAATTAGTTTTACTAGACAAAGTAATTAATAGCCTGTCGTTTATGAATTAATATATTTAATAATGTAACATTTTTTTAGCCCCTCTATAACTATTTTTTAAATTTTAGTTATTAGAACACGCATTTGAATTCCGCGATTTATTAAAAGATAGTTTTTAAGGCACTTATTTACTTTAGCACCCCCTTGGTTCTAAACAATAGTCTGCCCTACTTAAGTCTTAAGGTACAGTTGACTAAATATCCCTTTGTCCTAATAATAATTTAGAATATGGAATATATAGGTACTACTCTATATAGGTTCCTATGTCTAAATACCTATTAAGACAAAGGGTTATAGGGGGGGGGGGGGGGGGTGCTTAAGTAATAAAGTGCCGTTTTAGCGAAATTTCGAAGAAAATTAAGCTATTGAAATGAAAATTTTCTCCATAGAAATCCGTTTTACACCATTCTTAATTGATTTCTGAAATTTAACACTTTTTTATGTATGTATGTGCCACTCCTTACGATATCTCACCCTAGGATGCACTTAAAAAATCCCCAAAACAATTTTTGGAGTCCATTTAGGGGTCAAATTTTGACAATTTAGGGTAAAAAATAGGGGGAAAATTCGTGTTTTTCCCATTTTACCCCCCTCTTATATGAAAATATGACAAAAGTGTACATAACAACCATTACTGTACTTTTAAAGAGCTTTTCAACGACCTGTATCTTGAAGGGTATGTATACTATTTTGACTTTTGTACCCCGTACCCCTGTACAAAATTTCTTTTTTTCAACAATTCAAATTTTTAACCAAAATTTTCCTATACTATCATAAGCCAATAATACGCAGATTTCTTTGAAAATTCGCTTATTAAGTCATGGTGCATGACTGGTTTTCTTTAAAAATTGATTTTATAAACATTTTTAAATAAAAGTTTTATTAAATGTGGTAAACATAGTATGGATACTGACAATATTTATTTTAAAAAAATAACAATATCTATTATTTATATATATTTTTTACATAAAAAGGCGATAAAACGTGAGAAATTGGTGTAAATGCTTAATTTAAGAACGGAAACAGCTGTATCGCATTCTAAGATTTAAAGGGAAAAGTGTACGTAGATGGTATGATTCGATGACCTTAACACGCACCAAGAAATGGTTTAATAAAATAAAAAATGGTCTAAAAGGCGCTGGCGCGTATTTATAATGTTAGTACCCGTGAGTTGAGATAATCAAGGAAACTAGAAATAGCATATTCGGTCTTAAGACAAAAACAACAGAAGAGTCAACAGGCGCAGAAAGAATAAGATCAAAGCTGTAATGAAAGGGAAGAGAATAATAAAAGGGTCTGGGGATGTGGCTTCCACACTCACACAATAGAGAAGAAGTTCAAAATTCCTTAAACCTTAGGACGGATACAATGTGCTAAAAAAAATTGTCGGAGTGACAGCACAGGTACAAAAGAATGGAAGAAGACCAACAGAAGAATTGTACTTTGACATTACCCTTACTGACCTCATGATCAGCCGGACTTGGTCACTGAAGAAGAGGAAGAGTGTCATGAATATGATAGTTTACATTTTGTTGAGTTGATTTAAGAAAGATTGATTATTGTTCTTTTTCAGAATTATTTTAATTTTGTTTATTACATATTTTGTGCTTAATATACGAATTGAGACACGCTGTTTTTACATTTTATAATAATTGTAAAATTTACATTCCTAAAAAACCTTGTTGATTCCCTTTTACGGTTAAAATACTATAACTAAAGTTTTTACTAACTCACCGTTACCAAATAAACGTGCGCGTTACCGTTAATGTTATAATGCGATATTGCTAATTTCATTAATGTGATGATATATTATTTTTAATGACTTTAATATATTATAAGTAGGTAAACGTTGAGTAGTACTTGTAAAAAATCAAATAAAAATTTATTTCACATTCGTTTAAAATATATATATATATATATGAGAGATTTTAATTTTTGTCAATTTACTTCACAGTAATTCAGTGCTTTTTATTTTTTATTTCTTAACCACTATTGTCAAAGTGACTATAATATGTTCCCTTCATTATTTATTTTAATCGCAGTCAACTCAAAAATAATGGTTGGACAATTAGTGTGGCACATAGCTTCTTTGAGTCCTATATTTGGACGAATGGTCACATGGGAATTGAAAGTGAGGTTGGACCTGTTTCGAGTATTTTCTGTTTTAGTTAGATATAGGTGTTAATAAATAAAAGTTTAAGTAGGATTTCTTTAATATTCAATGACATGAAAAATTTACTCATCAGAATAATCATTACCTATGCTTCCATTATTTTGGGTAAGCTCGAAAGCAATAATAATAATTAAATAAAATGAACAGAACATTTTATATTCTCTAAAGTAAATTATTTCATTAACAAGAATGTAGTGTCCTTAAAATATCATTAACTTAACTATTGTCTTTCTACGACATCTAAGTTAAAAATTTTATGTACGTTCAATAAATAAAATTATGTTTTTTTATTACTAACATTTTAAATTAAGTTTATGCCTTCTATTGAAATTTTAAATTGATTTCCTTTGTCAGAAAAATCAAGAGTTGCCTTTTTACTGCTAACTTTTATAAATATCTAATTTCGAAGAAAAAGGGACCGGATATTTTTCTAAAAATAAGAGAATATTCTTCTTCATTTTTATCATTCTGGTTAAAAAAAAAAAGCTGATTTAAACAAGCCAAGCCAAAGCCGTGAGAAAAAAAAGCGATTTGAGGAATAAAAGCTAAAGAAAAAATAACAATAACAAAAGAGATATCCAAAAAAAAGTGGATTTAAAAACTGTTTAATAGTAGATATTAAAATTGCAAAAGACTTGAAGCGTCCCTTGAAAAATCCAACCAAAATAACTACTGAGCCCACAAATAAGAATTTTTTTTTTATTTTTATACTCCTCTTCAATAAGCACGAAAAATTCCCTAGATATATAATAATTTATTTTATTCTATTTGTGGAATATAACAAGTTTTATTCTGTTTGTTACTGCTTATATTTACATTCGCTTTTTTTTTACAATTTTGTAAAGCTGGAATAAACATATTATTATGCATTATGAAGGTATTGTTAGAAAATAAATGTTATTTTAAATATTGCAAACAAACGAATTTTAGGAGATAGCGTGCAAAAAATTGTCTGACTAACATCAAGCTAGAAATATTTAATAATACGTGGTCGATTAAGTTCGTCTGCGGGACACAGCTTGGCAATAGGCGTTTGAAAAAAACAAACCGGTGGATAGCGGCCATGACTCACCAATTATGGTGGACAATGTGATTTTCATGATCCTGAGTACAGAATTAGTTAGTAGACCAAAAATCAAGTCATTGTTATTTTCACACTTGATAGGTTAGTTATTCAAAATTACTAAAAATCAACGTGGTCGCCTGTTAAGGGACAAACTAAAATCAACTTGATTTTTGGTCTACTAACTAATTCTGTACTCAGGATCAGGAAAATCACATTGTCCTCCATGATTAGTGAGTCATGGCCGCTCTCCACCGGTTTGATTTTTTCAAACGCCTATTGCCAAGCAATGTCCCGCAGACGAACTTAGCCGACCACATATTCTTAAAAGGCGCTAAAATATTTACTGGTATACAAATTTCTAGCTTGATGTTAGTAAGACACTTTTTTGCACGCTATCTCCTGGACTATAAAGGGAAAATTTAAAATTAATAGTTATTACTTGTATAAAAATGTTAAAGTCTTGAAATAACTTTATATATATATATATATTTTACCTTGTATTTTTGTCCAAATAGTAGGATTTTATAATTTCATAAAAGTATTTTCTTTTTAATTTTGCTTACATATTAAAAATGACATACGGAGAAATGTTTTAGGAGATTAAATTTATTTCGAAAATATAAATAAACTAAGATCACTGTTTTTTAAAATATTATAAACACTGTCTAAGTCCTTCTTTTCAGATGTTCAATATGATGGGAAATATCAAGGTCTTAAGAATATATTATTTCTCTCTGAAAAGATATAAATGATCCAAAAAGTAAAAACAGAGACGGTATTAATATAACTACATTAATTCATTAATTAATACCAATACAACTCTGAATTTACCAATCATATTTTTGTTCCTTTGTGAAAAGTACAATAGGTGTAGCAAAGTGGACAACTTGATCTTTTTGTGAATGATAAAATATTAAAGCGAAACAGAGAACTAGGCCATGAATCCATGAATGAAGAATGAATAGAGGACGCAAGGCTCTGCTAGACTCCTATAAAATAGTAGTATTCCATTGTTTTGAGAATTATAAATTAATTTTATTTTTCAAACTTCTAACTACTTACTCTTAATATCTAACTTTACCAAGTCTTTCCATTTAACATATCCATCCGCTATTAGACATTGCTTTCAATTATATACTTATACTTGTGAAACCGCACTCTCAGAGTTTCAAGTTATTCATTGGTATTACTTAAAGTAATTTGGGAAGGAGTAAATTTTAAAAATAATAATAATTTCTTGTTTTTTTGTTTTTTTTTGTTTTTTTCATTACACATTGATTGACAAGAGTATTTGATCTTTACAAGATGAAGGACAACCACTTTACTCATGTATCGATAGAGCCATATGTTACTTAATTATTACCTCTCAGGGAAGAATCTAGATACATCTTTTTTAAACGCGGATAAGAAGGGTTCCCCATGCATTTAACAGTTTATTAGTGTTATAAAATAGTTTATCTACGATTGATACGAAATATAAACATTATATCTCTGTTTAGATGCGTAGAAAGTGATTATTTACGTACTTGTAATCATTGCGCATGCGCGTCTCATAGTTCTGAAGAATTCCTCTTCTTTACCGCACTAGTGTGGTAAAGAAGAGGAATTCTTCAGCTTTACGCACGATTAGCAAGTTTGTTTACATTTAACAAAACTAATTTGCTGTTCTTTTATTAAAGTAACTGTTTATATCGAGTTTTTAGTGAAAAACGATGAGATCAAGTGACTTTGACGAAAATGTGGAGAACTCCTCCAGAAATAATTAATTCGGCAAAAAATACAACTAATGAATTAATGCCATCTTTATCAAGAGAGAGATACGAACTTACATACAGCAAGTTTATTTTTTTCTGTATTTATTATTTAAATCTAACAATCGTAGATAAAGTACGGTACGCAACTCGTGCGAAAACGGCATTTTGCATTGCTCGTGTGGTTTTACCACCCTCGCTATCGCTCGGGTGCAAATTCCACACTCGCATGCAAAATGCTACTTTCCGCACTCGACGCGTAATGTACTATTATCTACGATTAATACGAAATATAAACTTTTTATCTCTGTTAAGACCCGTAGAAAGTGATTCTTCTCGTACTTGTATTCATTGCGCATGCGCGTTCATAATTCTTCACCTTACCGTACGATTTGCGATTCGTTAACATTTAACAAAACTAATTTGTAAAAGGTTTTTTTTAGTTTATTTATGTTGTATAGTGATAAAATTCAAGTTTATCGATACAATGACTTTGAATCAGTTTGTTTTCCTTTTACTTCGCTCCTTCAGTTGAATTATTTTTTCCTATATTCTTTCAACCAAAATTCAAATGATTAATTGACCCATCGATATAACCTTTAACTAGAATGTATAGATTCAAATCATAATTTAAAAAAGTAAGTTCCGTTTATAGTTATAGTCATTGTAGATGTTACTAGAGCTGAGAACTGAGGCTAAACACAATGACAATGCCTTTAACCATTATTGATATACAACCCTTGTGCGGTTTACCTCGGGGTCAAGAGTGTTCAAACGACAATTCAGTGACAAGATTTATTGTTTTTCACCCAATATAATATACAATTGTATACGTATAGTGTTCAAGCTATTTTCAACCTACTTCACAAAATACAAAATATATTAACACAAAAAGGTAAATTGCTGTTAAAAATTTCACGGCGTATTTCCTTTGTTTTATATAGATTATTTTTAACCAATCAGGAAAAAAATCATTGGTAGTTATTTCTTGTCAAAAAAGAAAATGTTCTAGGTCGCATATTTTGCTAAAAAATCTCCCCCCCCCCCCCTAAAAAGAAGTTACAAATTTAATATATCAGTAACGATGTTACGAATCGTTATTAGAAATGACGTTCGAAGTTTCATTGTATTTGAACTATATAGCTAGAGTATTAGAGTATAAAAACTGATTTGCTGTTTGTTTAATTAAAGTAACTGTTTTTATCGAGTTTTTAGTGAAAAACAATGAGTGATTTAAGTGATTATGACGAAAATGAGGAGAATAATACGCCTCCCGAAATAATTAATTCGGCACAAAATAAAACTAATGAATGAATGTCTTTATCAAAAGAGAAATACGATACAGAAAGTTGATTTTTTTCTGTATTTATTATTAAAATCTAACAATCGTAGATAAAGTACGGTATGAAACTCGTGCGAAAACTGCATTTTGCTCTGCTCGTGTGGTTTTACTACCCTCCCTGTCACTCGGGTGCAAACTTCACTCTCGCATGCAAAATGCTGCTTTCCACAATAGACGCGTAATGTACTATTGTAGTATTGAATAGTTAGTAAAATTACTTGTGGTATTAACACTGACATTTTTCTCTCATGAATTATCCAATCAAATCATATCCACCAGTAGCTGGTTGCTGGTTGGTTGGGGCCCGTCAGAACTTACGTTTGAGGGCCCTCACATAGAAGCAATGTTTAATGTGAATGCTTGACGGGACCTGCGGTGCTGAAGGGGCTTGATATGTATTGACATCAGCTGTAAATGTTTTTAATATTTATAAGTTAGTTTTTATTTCATTTATCTAGGATTCATATACATATGTATAAATATACTATTATTATGTTACTCGGAAACGATTCTTTAGCCCTGCTCCTACGTCATTGCCTGTTACAGTTCTTTTAGGTTTTTATCATTCACAAAAGAACCATTGCAATAATTTTAACATTAATAAAATTTTACTTCGTTGTTCGTACTATATATTATGTGTTCCTTATCTAATCTCAGTCCTTCTTTCTTTGGATAATCCCAACTTACTTCCCTACGATTCAATCTTGTGCCAGTAGATTCCTCCTTTTCATTAATGTCTTCAAATCCATACCAGCGACTTTTTACAACCTTCAAGATTATTAATGAATGAGTGTAAGAAGAAAACAGAATTAACTAATTACTTAAAAGTGGTCACTTTAAGAATTGATGTTTCTCCTCTAGTATCCAATAAAAACGTATCTAAAATACATAAAATTAATAACTTAAGCAAAATATGTAACGATGGCTGAGAAATAATGGTCTGTAATATGTCGAACAGGAAGTAAATTATTTTTGAAGCCAATTAATTAGAAGGTAGGAACTTTCCGTGAAATATTTTCGCCGGTGAGTAGAGCAATTTGAGTTAAAAATGTAATAAATAATAAAAATCTATTTTTGTTTATTTCTTAGGACCTTTATTCATAATTGCGAAAATATAATGTTAAATATGTATTTTATTTTCTGGGATCGAAAATTTTCCTATGAAATAATATTCCTAACAAATCCTCTACCAATTAATTAATTCATGGAATGCAACCTTAGATTAGAGATGAGTGGACAAACTTTCTTTGTATTATGTTAACGGAGTTTCTGTAATGTAGGTGTATTTTCTGATTCTATATCAGAAGCTACAAACTACTAGTTCTGGGTTTATCTAAAAGATCATTCTTTAGGCGGCTTTCACACCGAAGTAGCAAGTCGCAGGTCGCATGCGTCCTGCGGTAACACCGGATTATCTAAGGAGTCGAGGTAATTCAACGAGAGCCTACACACCGAAGATGCATGTGCGACGTGCATCCTGAAAGCAAGTGGCACGTGCGACTCGAGAACCAGCCGGCTGGTCTTCGGTGTGTAGGCTTACATTCAATTACCTCGACTCCTTAGATAATCCGGTGTTACCAGGACGCATGCGACCTGCGACTTGCTATTTCGGTGTGAAAGCCGCCTTAGAATGAAAAATATAATATAAATTACAATCTTTTATAAATTTATTATTTCATTTTTACAAATTGCATTTGCAGTAGTTTAGATGTGTAATATATTCAATTTCGTAAAATGATTTCTGTAGTTTTTTTGTTGTATAGTGATAAAATTCAAGTTTATCGATACAATGACTTTGAATCAGTTATTTTTTCCTCCTTTTATTTCGCTCCATCAGTTGAATTATTTTTTCCTGTTTTCTCTCAACCCAAAATCCAGATTATTAATCGATCAATCGTTATAGCATTTATCTAGAGTCTAGAGTATACAGATTCAAATCCTAATTTAAAAAAGTACATAATTTGTTTCGTTTGTAGTTATAGTCGTTAGTCGTTGTATATGTTACTAACTTATAACTGGCTTCCAGTTATACCATAATATGTAACTCTTACCTGCCATCTATATCTCTTCTCTAAACTGAGAGCTAAGGCTAAACACAAAGAAAATGCCTATACAACAAAATTGATATACAACCCTTGTGGTTTACCTCGGGGTCAAGAGGGTTCAAACAATAATTCATTGACAAGATTAATCGCTACCTTTCACCCAATATAATATACAATTGTATATTGTTTACGTATAGTTTTCAAGCCATTTTCAACCTACTACTTAATACAAAAAGGAAAATTGCTGTTAAAAATGTCACGGCGTATTTCATTTTTTTTTATATAGATTATTAAATTTCAACATTAAGTTATCTCTATCCAATAAAGCTAACACAGTTCACAATTTTTTTACATAATACAATTGTGTCAATATTATATTCCCTTCACGCGTAGATGAAGCAGCTATTAAAGAGAACTCCAAGAGAGGACTGTCGCTTAGTATGATGAACGTTTATTCGAACATCGTCAAATTTCCTATAAGAACACGAAGTGGTGTGATTTCGTTCGGGGAAACGTTTTTTGCATTTGTACTAGAATTGGTTGTGATCTAGACCAAAAGTTTTTACGTTTGGTAACATTCAATCCACCATAATTAAAAAATTAGTCCTTTAATCTTAAACTTTAACTATACCCTTTGATGCTTATGAAAAGCAGGAGCTTTTCCGATTTTTCCTGAAATTGCCACACTTCTAGCATCCCTCAATTAAGAATAAAAAGCACACGAATAATGTAATAGAATTTTAAAAAATCCAAATTTTCAAATGTAACATGACATAAAAAATGCATAGCAGCTGATAATATGGAAATAAATGAGTGATTCTGAAATGCTTTTTTTTATGCTCTTTAAAATGGTTCCTTATAGCAAAATTTCTCTATCTCATTTAGTTTTTGAGATATTAGGCATTTATTTTGAATATTTTCGTAAAACACTTAAAATAAAGAAATTATTTGTTATCTCGAGAACTATTGATAAATGGACATATGATACTCGACATTTTTTTGTTGCATTTGACCCATAGAAGCGGCCAGTTTCGTTATAACATTTTATCGCGGGCCACTCTGTATATATATATATATATATATATATATATATATATATATATATATATATATATATATATATATATATATATATATATATATATATATATATATTCACTACTTATTTATACCAGGTTAACGGGAAGGTATCAATGGAATAAATAAATTTGAATGAGTGAGATAGTCCTAGTTCGGGATCAAATTTTCAGAGTTGTCGAGATCTAAGCCTCAAAGTCACTTCTAATTTCCATACTTTCTGAGTAATTCCCTTTCCTACGCCCTTGCTTTAAGTGCTTGAGGTACGGATAAGGCCCTACCCTCAATTTTAATTTCTTTATCCGGGAAATCACTTCAACGTCGGAAAGGAAATAGGCTGATCTGAATTCATTTTAGAATAAAAGATTTTTATTTTTATATCAGAGATTTATTACTTTCTCGACATTTTTTAGTACTCTCAAGGAAATATGTATTGTTTGAATCGATTGTCTTTTATAATTTTAAGAAAAAAGGAAATTTTTTGAACATTATACTAATTCTGAATTTCTTAGATTTATTAATTAGAAATACTTAGTTAATAGTTTTTTTTTTAAAAAAAGTGTTATTTTAAAAGCGATCCATGTTAAAACCAAAAAAAAAAACTATGTTTTTATGGGATAAAAACTATTATACAATTTAAACTATGGTCCTGCACTTAAAATATTTTTTAATATCTTTAGCTTGTTAAAAAGAATAAGTGCGGAATTACAATTCTTTTATACTAATTCTTACCATCCACACCTGTCATTACTTACCATCTGACAGTATTACCTATGACGTAGAGAGTAGGTATACCAAAGGTTCTTAGTGAATAATTCTTAGAGGAAATTCACTGAAATATTTCTAGTAGATATCTAAATTTCCGTTTGTAGTTGAAATATTATCATACTCACGAGTATATACTATATTCTATATGTATAGGAGTAAATACTTTTTTTACCGTAAAAATATATATAAAAAATATCGAAAAAAGTAAGAGTAATAAATCTTTTGAATTTTGTGAACTTTACGTCTCTTTATTATTTGTTAAGTTTAATTTCTCTAATTTGAAAAATATAATTAGGTCTTGTAGTGATCATCTTCATAGTTATACAATCTTGATCTCAAAAAACTTTAAATATACATTGTATATCTATTGTATTTGAAGAAAATGAGTAAAAATTTAAATTCATTATTAAATAGTTAAACCATCCTTTTAGAAAGATGCGTTATTTGCGTTTAGATGGTTCAATTTAAATTCTTCACATGATTGAAAGGCACACTTTCAATCTAACTGAACGTCTCTATATTGAATAATTATAAACGAAGTAATCAAATTGAATCGCCATTGGAACAACGGGAAACTAGCTATATAACAGCGACATATAACCTGCACCATTTTTTTATCAGAAATAAATAAGAATGTTTTACGGTGTAAGAAAAACAGTGTAAATTTCACCACTACTTCTTAAAACGAGGTAAGGAAAATAGTGTAAATTGCACCACTGCCTTCCAGAACGAGGTAGGTCAAACTATGTAAATTGCACCAATTCCTTTCAATTTCTTTTCAATGGTTCCATCGTACAATGTACATTAGAAAAAAGGAATATCACACTTCTGTAATTGAAAGTGACAATATCTGTTAGCCTAACAATCAAATAAGACAAAGGAACATTTAGTCCAATGTATTTTGGGACAAAGGAACATCACACTTATGTTACAAAAAGTGACAAAATCCATTAGTCCAATCATTGTTAGACAAAGGACATTTAGTGGTGCATTTTACTCTATTTTACATATATTTCGTTTCAAGAGGTAGTGGTGCAATTTACATGGTTTGACTTACTTCGTTTTAAACAGTAGTGGTACAATTTACATACTTTGATTTACTTAGTACAAAAATATGGTGAAATTTACAGTTCCCCTATAACCTATGCAGCTGAAACCTTCTATTCCATAAAGAAAAGCTATTTACACAGTTCAAATTGATGTTTGCATAGAGTCATAGATATAGAGCCATTCAATCAGATTGCTTAAAAAGTTGAACTTATTTTCTATCGGCAATGGCAATAATCAATTTCATTGAATTGGTGTTTACATGTTTCAATTTCGTTGATTCAGTCGTGTTTCAATCTCATGGAGCAATGAAATTGAACCTTCTAAACGCACCTTTTAGCATTGTATTTTAATAATATATTCGGCTTTTTTTTTATAACCATAACACAAGGAAGGAAGGGTGGGGGAAACCCTGAGTGACGCCTCCACGAGTTTATGAATGTATTTTTATCTATGTAGCCCAAACGCGCATAAAAAATACATGCTATAAACCCACCTTATAGTGAAATGCCTAGAATATTTAAAATAATTCTTAGTAAAAAATAAAATAAAGCTGCTATTATTCTACTTACCTACAAAGAAATTACTAATTCGCCCACGATATAATGCTTTAAAACAATTCGTGATTTAATCAACTCATTTGTTTCTGATTATCTTAACTATATACTTTATTAGCTGCCATTTTGAAACGACATGTGTGTGTTAGGAAAGAACTAAAACTGGAAATATTTGAGAAAAACATTGTATTTAATTAGCTAAAACGTGACAATGAGGATGATGAAATTAATTAGGGTAATGTGTTAGAATCTTGATCATATATTACCACCACCGTAAGAAAAAAGAAGAAATACGTATTTTTATTCTGAAAAGAATAATCGCATGTCTTAGTTACTTAATTACATCAACACTTGTTTTTAAAAGTTGATTCATAAAAAGTGTTTTTTTTTTTTTATAAATTACCGCGAATCATCCGTAATTTGAGGAATTTATGAAGTTTTCTATAATTATCATTTGTAAAATCAACAATTCTCTACTTTGAGTTGGACGTCGTGATATTAGTTTTTGTTAAAAGATTTTTTGTTTGCTATTAGCAAAATCAATGATCAGAGCTTAAATGAAACCTTTCCCTCCTCTTCAATAAATCATTTTTAAATGATACTGCAAATAAAATCATTTTTGTAAACTATGAAACGTCTTCAGAACTGAACTAATAGAGTAAAGGGGAAAGACAGTTAAATTAATCGTAGATTTAGGAGCACTAAATTGTTTTAGGCTTGTCGATCTCCATCCTCCACTTTCCTAATTAGAGATAGTCTAATAATTTTATTTATTTTTAAAAAATCTAAGATTTTAGATAGAGAATCTAAGAACGTCTTAGATAGAGATAAAAGTTAATAAAACAAGACAAACTTGTTTTTACTTTCTTATATAAAGATAAAGCATTGTGACGGCACGAAAATTCGATTTTTAGATTTTGATGGATTAACACGTTTTGAGGTCCCCTGAGTCCGAAAAAAATGGTTTTTAAAAATATTTCTCGAAAACGGTTCCAACGATTTTGATTTAAAAAATTCTAAAATGTAGTCCATTTAAATACGATTCTTAACGATATTGACCGTTTTCCCGGGAAAAATGTAGTTCCCGATAAAATGGCTGGGTTAGAAAATCTTCTAAAAAGTCAACTTCAGGTATATTCTAAAATCTACTTCTACTCGTCCGATTTTAATTAACATTGTTGGTCACTTATTAATTTCAACTTTCTGCGTCCATTCCTTTCTTTACCGCATGCGCATAAAATATTTTTTATTGACACATATATTATTTAAAAGTACTTATCCCGAAAATTGTTCTGCACAAATTGTATATTGCTAAAAAATGGTTTGTCCCCAGTGGGAATCGAAACGTATTCAAATCTCATGTGTCCATTCGTCCAAAATAGGACGCGAGGAAGCTATGCACCACAAAAATTACTGGACGGTTAATTTTGTTTATAATAATACAGTTTTAGTAAATTCTACCATTCTATAGTTTAAAATGAGAAAACTGACTGATTATATTTGATTAACTTTAATAAATATCCCCTCATTAATTTTAAATTATTTTTGAATATTTTTCTTTTCATTTTATTCTTCATACAATGAATAAAAAGATGGATGAATAGATGGAAAAACTTTTTTACTTATTTAGCATTATTCAAATAATTTAGTAAGTTCCTACTTTTGTATCTGAGATTTAAAATTACCTACCTTAAAATTAATATACATATAACTATTTAATATTAGAAAAGGCACACACCAGAAAATTCATGTTTTTAATGAAAATTATTATTAAAGATCAAACAAAATTTTGTTTCAGTTATAAATGTATGTTTGTATTATTCTCAGTTACAATGCTATTATGCAAAGAGGAGAGTTTTTATCATTTTCATTTGGTTTTTGAATCGTTTGGAATAACTCTTATCTCAAATTCATATCAAAAATGCAATTGACATGTCACCAGGTCATCGATATACTATTATTTTCCAATTAAAACACGGTTGAATGGAAATTCATTATTTTCCAAAAAGCCATTTATTTAAGGCTATATATTGCCAGCAATATTTCTAGGCCACATTTCATTTCGCCGATTTATGAGATTTGTCGCACCGCAGATTTTGTCAGATCTTAAATTTATATGCGAAGGTGGTAACAATTCTTTTGAAATTTGTTTTTGTAAAAAGAGGATAAATATTTGTATGGAATAATACATTTGTATGGAATATTAAATACCATTTATATAATTTTTATTTTATATATTTATAATACAATAGTAAAATAGTGCAATTTGTGTGTCACATATATAGCTTTCTCGAGTACATAAGATTTGGATCTGTTTTCATGCCCAGTGGGATCACACTTATTATTATGTAATATCAAATTTAATAAAAAGACATTTAAAATTAAAATTAATAATTTATTTTGCATTATTTTAAAAATAAAGGTGTTACTAAAATAAAAATGTTTTCGTACGCGGATGAGCTAGCGCAGAATGTCAATTCCCAGTGGAGTCAAATTTATTTTTATTCAATATTATATTTGCACAGACTGTTAAAATTATTATGGGACCAACAATGGACTAATTCACTATTCTATAAAAAAAAGAAACACCAAAATAAAAAATGTCATTTTATGAAGTCTAAATTTCTCCCATAAGTACTTTTCCCTATCAATGCGCTTAAATTTAGGAAAATTTGTGTTTTAGAGATTTGTTAACCCATTTTTTCGCCCAAAACAATTCGTTAAAAAAAAAAAAATGGGTGTTTAAATATCTTCGAACCATGTAAAACACGAATCTAAAGTCCAAGCAATTCCCACCTCTGGCCTTACTTTTTTAAGAAAATTAGGAGAAATTTGAATTTTTAAAACATAATGTTTTGACAAAAATTTCTTAGTGCCTGGAAGTTTGTTACATTTGTCAGAACTGGTGTAATGACATACCCTCCAAAATTTATCTCTATTCATTGTGTAGTTAATAAGATAAGGTGAATCACAAAAATGTTGAATAGCAGTCACAAAACCACAATTATTCCCTAATATCTAAAACGGATTTCGGTCTAGGAAGTTTTGAAATTCGAAGACATAAAAAAATGTTATAAAGAGCATAAAGGAAACATTAGTTTCTGTCAACTCGGAAGCAGTTTTATTTTTTTATTCAGTATTTCTCTAAAGGATATATTTATTTTTCATTTAACTTGGAATTTTATTTACCAGACATATCTTGCAGACAGGACACTAAATATAATAGTTTGCGACTGGGGCTACTATTTTTTATGTACATATTCCTTTGGCTATCCGCAGTAAACCTCAATTCATCTATACGTAGACGTAACATCGTAACTAATTTAAAATAGAAAAATAATTAATTCAATCAATTTAGAAAAAAAAAAAAAAAAAGACTGCCCATTAGTGTGGCACATAGCTTCCTCGCGTCCTATTTCGTATACTTTAATGATTTTATGCTTTTACAGCCTACAATTATCAACTTTATTAAATACCCCCCCCCCCCCCCCCCCCTTTAAAATCTACCAAAATTGTGTTGTCAAATATGTTTAGCAATCAGATAAGTACTTTTAAAGATATAGCCGCCTGAGGAGGCAGTGGCCCAGAGACTTACTACGAATGTGATTATTTATAGTAAATTTATATTTATTATTATTTAACTTACTGTTATTATATATCTATATGTTTTTAATTTTATCTGTTTATTTGAATTCTATTTTCTGATTTATTTACTATTATTATTTATTTTATTTTATTTAACTATATTCCTTTATTATTATTCTTAATTCTTAAATTATCATTATTGTCATTATAATTTTAATCTTCATGCCGAAAGGAGTAGTCAATGGACTATTACCTTTGTCAAGTAAATCAATGACCAAAAAAACTTGTATTATTAACACTTATAACATTTATAAAATGTAGTTGTGTTACTCAATAAAGTAAAAAAAAATAAAAATAAAAATAAAGATATAGGTGTAAATAAAGGTATGTTTGTGTGCATGAGGAAGAGAAATAATTGGCCGCAGAAGGCTGAAACTTATATGGGACCAACGAGGGCCTAATTATGACCTAGCATTTATAAATTTTTATTAAAATCGGACGAGTAGTTTTTAAGATATGTTGGTTCGCAAAATTTGAGTGACAGACAGTCAGACAGATACGGAACCACAAAAGTTTCCCTGATGTCTAAAACAGATAACTATCTTGAATTTTTTTAAATTGGAGACATAAATATTCACATAGCTTTCGTTACCTTTGGTAAGCTCGGAAGCAAAATGTTTATGGCCTCCTGAGTTTTATAGGAATTGTGCCGGTTTAATAGGATTTCGAAATGTGAAACTTCATTCTTAAATCTCTGGTTAATTTATTGTAAAGACAACAGCTTTTTTGTGCTAGTGCCCATTATTGTATTCATGAGGTTATCAGTTCAATTTCTCTGTGGGTCACTTTTGCTTTTCTTATATAACGTATAGTCCCAAAAGTTTTATTTTATTTTGTGGTTAATGTAGCGTAACTGGGGCATCGTATATAGAAATGAAAAGAACTGGCACATGTATAATTAGTCTTTTCTGTAGATTGATCAAATATGCACCAATTATGGATGCTTCTTTATTTCATAAGTTTTCTCTTAATACATTTTCCATCTTCAGTCCTCTAATTTGTGACACAGCTGTATACAGGTCGATTTTGTGAATCTTGGGCGTATGTATCTGTCGTAGATTAAATGGGCTTCGATGTATCTGTTTTTTCGAGAGAGTATAAAATTAAAAAGTATCCATAAATAATGCAATTTTTATCAATATTCAGGAAACACTTTAATTATATGTGGATTATATTTGTTAGTTTTTCCATTTCTATACGCGATGCCCCAGATTCCAGATACGCTAGATCAACCCATTTTGTGAACAACAATTTAACTTTCTCCTTTAATTTTGAAATATTCGATATAGTTTTTTAAGACTTTCTCTTTGGAAGCCTTTTTTTAGATTTATAGGTAAAAAATCATTGTCTTGAAGTATAACGCCTCTTGTGATAAAAAAAGTTCTTATAAAAAGTCCGAGAAAGATCTAAAATTTTCTAGGTAGGGCGGTGGTTTCAACAAAGCAAATCCTGTACTAACTTCTACTCTAACCTCAAATTTTAACATTTCAGTAAATTTCAATAAGCAACTAAAGTATAATTGAAAAATATAAATAAACAGGCTTTTGAAGAACACTTGTTGGTAGTTTATCATGTCTAGCTACGTTTTAGGTCCCTTCCTAGTGAATACATTTTTTTTCTTGATCGGGAATAGGGCCCCACATTGCAACAATCGGCAATTGTTATACTTTGTCAAAGTGTCTAAAATCAGACGGTGTCAAGCACTCACTTACCGAGTAAATAATAATGGATCACGCAGTAGTTATGTATTATCGAAAAAAATGCAAGGCTTTGATAAATATATTTCTTCTGGTGGGGACCAAGTGATTTGTGAATCACGCAGTTTCGAACCCATTGTCGAGATAATTTTCAAAGGAGTTGCTCATGATTAGAGTAATTTGCTACTCCCAACATGACGATGGATATGTCGATGACCGATTCACTGACGATGAATATGTCGATGGCCGATACATTGACGATGGATATGTCGATGACCGATACACTGACGATGGATATGTCGATGGCCGATACACTGACGACAGATGGATCGTGAGGATACAGCTTTTTCGTTCCTCTTTATGAACCAATTCATCCGTCGAAGTACTTGAACTATTATTTATTTAGGATACGCCATGTTTAGAAATTTGTGATATTAAGATATTTGTTGCTTTCGCCATAAAGTAAAAATTGCTATTACTGGATATGTCATAGAAAATTAACTTGTTTTTTTGTATAGCCTTTTAACCCTATTCAAGGTTTTATTTTATAGAATCTCATCAAACCCCTACACATAAATAGGCAATTACAAGAATTTAATGTCGATTTATCAACTTTTAAATTTTAATAAAAATATATTATGTATTTATTGTGGTTATATACAATGAAAATTCATTCGTTAATCGATATACTTATTTTTTCTTCTTGACCATTAGTTTAGTCCAATCTTATAAATTTAAAGTTTTGAAAACAATTTAGCAGTTTATAATAAATTAAAATTTCAATATATTAATCGATAGTTTTTTTCGTGTTATAATCATATTTTGTTTTTTCATTCTAATCTTCATAAAGTAAATTAAAATAGATGTAATTCTAATTATTAATTCATTTAAATTACCACTTATTATGATCTATAACAGATCCGCATTATGAAAAATTAAATAATATATTATAATTAATTTCATTTATACTTACCTCTACATTAGCAAATTTTTATTTTTTATTTATACATACGTAAAAATGTCTTAAAGAATAAACGATCAAATATAAGTTAGATATTAAAAAAATATAATTTTTAGGATTATTAGTTTTATTTCTTTTTTTAATTTACGACAAAGAAAAATTTATTCACCAAAAAAGAATGCATTAAAAAAATATAACAAATATATAATATTGCGTCCAAACAAAATGTATATATATTTTTAACTATGAATATTATGTAAAAAATAAATCATAATTTAGTTACATAATTCATTTAATTAATATTCCTAAAAGTATAATTTGCTCTCTGTCTACTTATTTATAAGTTTTAATTTATAGTAAAAATGAATCTTTTTTTCAGACCCAATTTTTAATTAACTCAAGATTTAAAAAAATATTATTAATAATATAGTTAATTTTAATCTGCATTATTGTCGTAATATAAGCTATGGATGATTGTTCATATTAGATAAAAATTATAAAGATAATTAATTAATTACCTGTACTATCGAATGTTGTCCAAGAGGGTTGAAGGGCCTGTGTAGTTGGTAGCGTCTCTCAGTAAGGTATAAGGGATGTTGTACTCTTCAGTTCCCTATATATAGGGGGTGGATAGCGGGGGTGGTTAGGGGGTGAAACCGCCCCCCTATATTTTACCCTTACCTGTTGCTCATCATTAAATTCACATTAATTATTTCGGCCGATGTCATCAACAACAATCATAATTTCTTTACAGATTTACAATGCTTTTAAGATGAATGTAATCAAAACTTTTTTAAACAAGGATTAATGGATTATTAACGATATTTATCCTCGATTGATTGAATAATAAGAGTATAAGATGCTTTATTTTTTTATTTTTTATTTTTTATTTTTTATTTTTTTTTTTTTTTTAGCGATAGTAAAATTAAGCTGTTTCTTAAAAATAAATATAACATAACAACAAAATAATAATTTATGAAGTGGTTATAATTGATGAAACACTTAAGTAAAGTTTATTTTATATTCACTGTAGTTAAAAATGTAATTACAGTACAATTCTTGTTAATTAATTACTGTGTAGTTACTTTTAAGTTATGAAACTATAAAAATGAATGAGTTATAATATTATATTAGCTCAATATACATAATTAGAGTAAAGACAATATAAATTGGAATAATTTGGCTCTAAATAAATTTATAGGCTAAGAAAATTAAATAATACAGTGATAAAATAGGCCCAAACAATTCAGTATTTTTCTCTGCCATCAATAATTAAAATTAAATTGTAACATATGAAATATCATTTAACGAAATAATAGTTATTTATGTTACTAGGCAGCAAAATGGAATTTTGCTGACAAGTTTTTTAAGTTTTAGTTCCGAACCGAAGGCGAGGACAGGCTAAAAAAATGTATTGCCGAAGCGAAGCCGAGGCAGGAAAATGTTAATTACCTGCTAAAGTGTAACCGAAGCAGGTAATCTTTAAACGAGTCAGGAATGTTTCCTTTGATGCATAGCTACATACATTATTTTATCTACTGACGGCAGAAAAATACTTAATTTTGCTGCCGTGAGTAGATAAAATATGACAAAATAAAAACTAACGCAACAAAACCCTTAATCCTATTGCTAACTGATATTAACAGTAAATTATATTAAGGGCATTAAACTTCACTATTCTGAGTTCTATATTTATTATAGTCTATCATGTAATTTAATTGGAGACATTATGTCATCCCTAAGAGGTTTATAGTTCCATAAATAATTAGTGAAATAATAATAAGTATTTAATTACTTTGCCCATCAGTGTTTTCCAATTATTAGTTTTCGTGTTTTCGTGAGTACATTTAATTATTATTAAAAATTTCATCAACATTTATCTTAAAAATAACTTCTCCTCGGTGGGGAATCGAACCAAGCCTCTCTCCGTCCGTGTTTAAAGTTATTTTCTCAGGAACTAGATGTTTCCCGGGAAAACGGCTTTTATCATTAGATTCACATTTAAATGGACTACATTTTTTAATTTTTTCGAGAAATAATTTTTTTTAAGAGTTTTTGGGGGGTAGCGCCCCCAAATTTTAAGCTAAAATTAATTTCTTAATTTCAACTCGGGATATGATTTTTCTGAACGTGCACCCAAAATTTCGTCCAAATGAGCACAGTAGTTTATAGGCTTCAAGCGTCTGCACGGACGACAGACGACCATTATTTAAAAACCACTTTTTTGGACTCAAGGGATCCAAAACATTTCAATTCATCAAAATCGAATTTTCGCGCATCACAATTCTTTCTCTTTATATGAGAAAGTAAAAACATGGTTTTAAAGGTACGGAATAAGAAAAAAAATAGGGAAGTAATACTGAACTAAGGTAAAAAGGAATGACTGGAATTCGCTTTGTTACTTTCCAATTTAAAAGACCAACTAAAATGGCCAGTAGCATCATCATAAAAAGAAACTGTTTATTTTTACCTTGTCATGATTCCTTACATTTAATGCCTTATTTTTATATTTTAAATAAATATCCTTCAATTTTCGATACCAATTGAAATTCAGTCCGAACAGGCTTCTTCGATGAAAACAAAGAAGACAAAATTAGATTGGTTTCCTTCCAAACCAATTATTAAAAGTACAGTGTGGTCTCTTTTCTTCAGGATTAAAAGAGAAAGAGCAGAGGTGAGACAAAGGTAGAAAAAAGGAAAAAAAAATGGGTTCAAATGCCGGGAGTAGGGAAGGCCAGTCCATTTAGATGCTTCAATTATCGTCCGGCAGAGGGAATGAGCAGTGGGCAGTCCAGTACTCCCTAGGATAAAGCCAGCATCCCTTGATAGAACGAAGGATAATGCGTCAGAAGAACATGCCTGATTCTGTTTTAAAAACTAAAAGAACACAATAGAAGGACAAGAAAACGTAAGCCTATCTTTGCTCTTTAGTAACTGAACCGGAGTTTCCTAGAAATTACTTTTTGTTTGAACTCTTCAACTAACTAGTTTTTTCCCCTTTTTGGGTTATCCATTAGATAGGTTTTATCGTGTTTTCAATTACTGTTGAAGTCTCATGGATGTATTTTTAATAAACTAATCACGATGATGAAGTACCACACTTGAACTGTTAGGTTATCCGAGGTGGAAAAAAACAACAGGTTAGAAGCCAAGCAAAAGAGAAAAGAAAATGTATTTATATATGTATGTATCTAGATGGTCTTATACAAGTGTTGTCTTAAGTGCAGAGAATAGCTGGAGGCTCAAGTCAACAATTATTCATTAGTGTCTTGACATGTCTAAATAAACATCTTCAAGAAGATTCGGGGAAAAAAGAGAATAGTTAAGATAAATATAAAAACTGTTATATTTTTTAAGTACCTAAAACGTTGAGGTAGGCATCGGTGTATTTTATTGCGAATCTCTACACTAAAATTTGAATGCAGAGGCATATTGTGTGAGATGTTAGAATGCAATAGTCACAGGAAAACGAGTATAATTTAAACATAGTTTCAAGCTAATACTTGTTCCTATTATTTATATAAAAACAGAACTTATGAACCCTGAATACTTATTCTTGTTTTGTTCTACCACTTCTATATAAAAATTAATAATTATTTGTTTCATAACAAAATAAATCACCAGATCTTTGGTTTTTTTGTTTTTTTTCGGGTTTTAGTCCCGATCAACTGCCAGGGTTATTACAGGACGGGGGTTATCCGGCTACTTTACTTATCTAATCGATGAGATCATCAGTGTGAAAAATGTCTTACCCCGCTGGGATTCGAACTCACAGCCGGGGTTTAGACCTTGGTTTCAGAGTCGAGTGCGCTAACCCCTCCGCTACACCGGTCCCGTTTTGGTTATTAATATAACACTAATAATGCGGATGGACAAAGAACTGTCTCAAGCTGTTTGTTTAGACTTTAGGCAGTTCATTAAGGAGCAGAAAAGCTTTGAAGTTTTTAAATTAATTAGTTGTTAGTTGTAACAGAAACGTTATTGTTCTGCCAGTCAAATGTATTCAATTTTAATCAAACTAAATCTATCGCTTTTAAGGTCAATTTAATCTAAACGGGTATTGAATAATAAAGTAAATTTACTAAATAATCAAATCTTGTATTTACTTCTATCCTACTTTAGTTTAAATAAGAGAAAGAGGTTTTGCTTGTTAAGAGAAGTAATAAATCATCAGATTTAGTTATTTCTATTTCACTTTGAAAACAATTCTCATTAAAGTACTTCAATATGCCTTGTACATATTAATTTTTTGAGAAAGTAATTAGTCATAATTGTAATATTTTCAATTCATTAATTTTGTGTTATTAAAATATTTGAGTTGTTAATTATAATATTATTTAGTTACTCCAATAAACATTGATTTATTACAGATAATTAATGTAGTAGCTAACATTCCAATTTTATTGCTTCCGAGTTTACCAAAGGCAACGGAAGCACTGTGTTCACTTTTGAGGATGAAAAAATGTTGTCTCCGATTTTAATAATTCCAAGAAAGAAATCCATTTCAGACATCAGGAAACATTTTTGGTCTCGTGTCTGTCCGCGTCCCCTGAACCGTGTGACGATAACTTGAGTAAAAGTAGACTGAGTTTGATGAAATTTGGTAGACATGTTCATTTTACCAATGCCCGACCAACGAACCAGCCCAAGCGTTCGTGCGCTAAGCTCGCTTAAACGTGAACTTCAAATTTTTGGTCGGGAAAAATCTAACTTCATCTATTCAATCAGACAAACATTTTTCAAATAAATTTTTTTAATAAAACCAACAGCAACACCACTATGAAGTGTTAAAGATCGCTAAAACTGTTAATAGTTTTAATATGGAGAGAACGCGGGTAGGGAGATAGACGAGGGGAATAGGAGGTGGCTTGGTTCCCCCACCTTTCTATTTGACCTACCTCTTCAATAGCACAGCGAGCCTCTGGACCTCGAGAACAGGTGACCAGGCTTTATTTGGGGGAAAATTAAATAAATTAGACAATAATAGATTTTAAAAGCCTAAAATCATACGTGAAAGGACGCGAGGAAGCTATGTGCCACTCTAATTGGCAGTGTATTTTTTTCTCTTATAAATCTAGATTTTAATTTGTATATATAATTTCTTTTTCTCTAGGAAAAAGGATAATCGTTTAACATTATATTATTGATGGAATTAGGCTCATTATATTCTAAGCAAACTTATGTTTTAGTTTTATGTTAATTCAATTTTTATAAGTTTTTGGTAGTATTCATACTACGGAACGTTTAAATCAAATTATAATTACTAATATCATAATTATAGTTAATAATATCATTTAAGTGCTAATAAGTTTTTAATAAGTTCCAACTCGATGGTTCGAATCCCAGAAAGATGTATTTCACATTGATTGTCTCATCAAAAAGATGCGTATCTATAGGATGATAATAGTAATAACCTAATGTATTGATCAGCAAGTAATCGTGAGCAGAATGTTTAAATTAAATCAGACCCTGCAATATCAATCCGCTTGATCAAATCAGCGCTTCAAGCTGATTGATAGTCTAGGAACCAAGTTTGACGCTTGATGCAAGCCTTGACGGTGATTGATGGAAAGTTTGAATGACTCAAGCGGCTTGATAGTCTAGAGTCTAGAGCAATTTTGATAAAGCATTCCGTCAGTCACCTGGTTGATACCAGCGATGGAGGACCGTCCGCTCACTTACGAAGGTTCGGACATCGCAGTTAATAATGCCGATCGAGAATTTAACAGCCTTCTCATTGATTTATATCGTGATTGTCCCGAGTTGTGGAAAGTTCCACTCCTTCGACCAACGTCGTTTCTTCTGGATCTTTTTTTCCGCTTGAAAGCAACAACTATCAAGATGAGAAACCCCATATCCTGATTCAAAACCATGGTATCTACACAATACTGATTCACTACAATCCAGTTCACTAGTTGAAAACTCCGCTACTAATGAGTGCGTTGATGAAAAGATTGATTGTATGCTTGATGCGCCCCAAGGCTGATTGAAGCTCGAGTCAATCAGCTTGACGCGCTGTTTTGATCAAGCGGATTGATAGTGTAGGGCCTGCTTAATACGGGCCCAACAGTGAGCTAGTTATGTCTTAACCCTATAATTTTAATCAACATTTGACGAGTAGTTTTTAAGATATATAGTGGATTGACGAACGGACACACGCAGATACGAGACCAAAAACTTTTCCTGAAATGTCTGAATCGGATTTCTGTCAAGGAATATTTTGAATTCGCAGACATAAAATAGTTTTTTCTTCGCAATTGTCACATTGCTACAGATACCTTAGCAGATAAGTTAGCTTGAAAGAAAAATAATTAATTTTGTATAATTTAATAAATAAATACAAATCAAATTATAATTATTCTTAACTACGGGAAACAGACAGAGAAAAATACACTCCCGGCGCTGGAGTGTATTTTTCTCTGTCTGTTTCCCGTAGTTAATAATAATTATAATTTGATTTAAATTAAAATTTAATCTTTCCGTAGTATGAATACTACCAAAATCGTAAAATATGAATTTCTAATTGATTCTACTACGTACAGGTACTAATTGGGTACTTTATAATTATAAGCGTTATTTCTCAGTCTAGTTCTATGTCATTAATGTTGACTTCTAAGATTTGTGGAAAATTGAAAGCTTAAATTCGGGAAAAGGTATCATCAGAGAAAATCATTCTCCTGCGTAGCTTAGTTGGTAGAGTGCTATACTGGAAATATAGAGGCCCGTGGTTCATATCCCGGCGCTGGAGTGTATTTTTATATGTCTGTTTCCCGTAGTTAATAATAATGATAATTTGGTTTAAATTAAAATTTAATCTTTCCGTAGTATGAATACTATACCAAAATCGTTAAATAGGAATAAATAAATAGTATTATATTTTTTGGAAATCTTAAGAAAGTGTTCATTTTTCAAATACTTATAAAAGGAAAAAGTAAAATTTGTGCGGGATTAATCTCTTTTCTGATTTTTTTTTTCAGTTTCTTGTTTTGTTTTTTTGTTACTCCGTGGCCCGTGGGTTATCAGTGTATCAGATTCCTTGGCAGTCATGAATATTTTATTCAAACGTTCCGGATGTTTTAAGTTAAGCAAATTCATTTAAATATTAATTATTCATTCATTCGTTATTAAGATATACAAGTTGAAGATTAGCATTATTAATAAATGATATTTATGTACATATAAATTAGCTAAATATTTTTATAATTTATTTAATCGTTAAATTGTAAGTTACAATAAGACTTAAATGCAATGAAGAAGTACATCCATACACTTTTATATTGTTAGCTAAGTAGGCAAATTCACTTCCCCTTTCAAAGTCTTAATGCGTTTCCTTCCCTTTCAATTTGCAAGGGGACTCAATGAAACAAACATCTTTCTGTTGTAATTTAATTAAATAACATTTGATGTTATTTTATTCTACCTCCAATGCAAAGTAAATACTATTTACTTTAACTTACCTCCGAACATTTCCATCTCTATCTTATTCTTCACTTTTATTGCGATTTTTATGCTACCGAATTTCGCTTGATGTTCTTTTTATGTTTTATTTTCTCCCAGAATGATTCTTTTTATATAGCTGCTTTTTTGGTGATATCTTTTTTTTTAGGATGTATCTTACACGAACCAAGTTAATTAAGAGTGCAGAGAAACGCAAGAGGAAAGATATTTACTTGTATCTCCTTGTACCTTACATTCTGTCTAATTTTATTTTTTTACCTTTTTGTCCCTTTGCTTAAAATAATGGAAGAATTGTTTGAAATAATAACAAGAGAGATGATTATAAAAGATAAGCCAAATCTAGTTTAAGGTGGATGTGAACCAAACAAAAATATATATCTTAAATTAATTTATATCAAGTTTTGAAAAATAATTGAAATGTTACCACTGAGAAAAAGTTTGTATTGATCACATTAATAAATATACTCCTATTTTGAAGTAGGTGGAGTAAAGCATTTTTTTTGCAAAATGTATTATATACTCATATAATGATGAAAATAACTCAAAATTGCTTTCTTTTAACTCGATTAGTTTTTTTAACTAGAAATTGCTTATAAAAATTATGTCTCCTAGCAGATATTATTTAACAAATGTTCAGGTGGATGCAGAATGGACAAATTGCGAAGGATTAAGGCTATAAAATTACCGAAGTATAATTACACAAATCTAAACAATAACTTACAAGTTTTTTGTTAGTACCATTTTAGTCATTTCAGAAGATCTATTTTCAACTTTTATCTACGATTGATACGAAATATAAACATTGTATCTCTGTTTAGATGCGTTTTAAGTGATTATTTACGTAGTTGTATTTATTGCGCATGCGCGTTTCATAATTCCTCTTTTTTCCGACCTAGTGCGGTTAAAAAGAAGAATTCTCCACCTTAACGCACGATTAGTGAGTTTTTTTTTACATTTAACCAAACTAATTTGCTGTTTGTTTAATTAAAGTAACTGTTTATATCGAGTTTTTAGTGAAAAACAATGAGTGATTTAAGTGATAATGACGAAAATGAGGAGAATAATACTCCTCCCGGCAAAAAATACAACAAATGAATTAATGTCATCATTATCAAAAGATAAATACGAACTTACACGCAGGAAGTTTATTACATTTTTTTTTATGTATTTATTATTAAAATTCAACAATCGTAGATAAAGTAGGTATGGTACGCAACTGCGAACGAAAACTGCATTTTGCTTTGCTCGTTGGGTTTCCCCCCCCCCCTACCCTCGCTGTCGCCCGGGTGCAAACTCCACACTAGCATGCAAAATGCTACTTTCCGCACTAGACGCGTAATGTACTATAAATTTTCATTATTTTTTCTTAACATTAAATTTCTTATTTACATTTTAACATTTATAATCTCTTTATTGACTAACACAATTGTCTGCCATCCTAATGCAGTTTATTACACAAATACAATCATGTGCCTCAAAAGTACAGATATTTACAACAGATATTACTATGTAATATCTGTATTAGATATAGATTTTGGTTTATTTAATTTTACATTTTATAAAATTAACTTCTTTATTGTTAATCGTGTATAAAATGTTGCAATAAGCATTAACAAATCTCAGGCTTACTTTAAACTGAAAAACCTATGTCTGAATAGAATTAATTTATTAGATTGAAAGCTTATTCTGAAATTCTCGTCAACTAATCAGAACTCCATCATGAATATCTTTGGGTAAATCCTTTAATGATTTAATTACTATCCAGTATCGATTCATTTTATATTAACAATGACAAGCCTTGTAATCTCTACCTATATGTACAAATCGTATATTGTCCTGTAATACCCACGCCTTCCTACAAAATATTTAATGATAACAAAGGATTATATCTGGTAAATTAATGTAAGTATATGCATAATTACGTGAAGCATTAACTTGGGGGGTTGAATTACGTGTAATTATCCTAGGAGAATGTGCTGTAAAATCATTAATGACTACTACCCGGTACTAACCAAGGAATAAATTAAATTTCCATAGTACATTTTCCCCCTCTCTTGAATACGCCTTTCAGGAAAGTAACTATTTTAACACTAACATCTCAAAACAAAAACTCCACATTATAATACCTTTCATACTTCACTGATACGCGAATTCTTCTAAATTGAAATAAATGCGGACTCCCATTCGTAACCATTTTCATAATTCGTTTCATAATCCTTAGTTAGTTTTATGAATTAATTAAATTACCTATAATCTAAGTTTGGTTTATAAATAAATTAAATATATAGGGATATATAAATCATTCCGGACAAAATCTGGTTAAGTAGACAAGTTAAAAGCCAGACTTCAAACGAAAATGTATTTTTCGTAACAAAATACATGCTAAACTTTATCAATGCAAGTGGTGAATAAAATAAAAAGGATTGAGTGATATTCTTTAAGAGTTATTCCGGTCGAGGTATAGATCTTGGATCCACAACTGTAGAAATGCCATGCACAAAACTATGCATTGCTGGTTTAGTTAATTTCTTCTCTGCTTGAAACTGAACACGCAATGCACATTATTTGTGCGTTTTTTAGCGTTTTAGAGTTTTTTGTAGCTAAGCACCCCTAGATTCTAAATATACTCGTACTCGTACATTTCAAGAATAATAATTACTCCAGTATTGTAATAATAATTCCTTTAGTAGTTTGTTACTCTCTATAAGTATATTAGTAAAAAAGAAACTAAGGATTTTTCCTTATGGTCTATTTGGGTACTCAATCATAGTTCAAGACTTCACATTCCATAATTACATAATTCACATTGCATAAGCACATGCTATATTTAGTAAATGCCTGGAATATGATGTAAAAAGCTTGAAGATGACCCAAAGAGGTCGAAATATAGCATGAAAATGGTGTCGAATGTGAATTCTTTAACTATGATTGAGTACCCAAGTAGACCATAAGGAAAAATCCTTAGTTTCTTTTTTACTAATAATAATAGATACTGATAATCGGAGTTTTTTCTGTAAGTATTCACAATCGTGAAAAAATGGTTATTTGATAAAGAATCTTCAAACCACAAGGGGACCTTGTGGTTGGACCATACAAGTTGCTGAGAGGTGAACATGTACATTTTACAGGTAGCCTCTCGGGTATATGGCCATATGACCGCCTATAGGACTAATGTGTGAAACACAAGTAGTGCGAGATAAGGAGAATTAATGCCAGTCTTTGAAAGATATTTTAATTTAATTTATTTTTAGGTTTATTCTGAAGAACCAGTTTATATTAAAACTTTAAAATATGTATGTATATTAATATTACTATAATAAAGCGCAAAATTCTTCTGAATTAATCTTAAAAACTAACCCTTTTTGTTTCTATACCATTCTTCTTAATTATCTACGGTCGACATTACACTGGAATTAAACACATTAATTTAAAAATTTAAAACACTCAAAACTAATACTAATTTAGAATTGTTTGCTCTTTTTACATTATTTACTTTGTAATTATTTTACCTTTTAAATATAACCTTTAAATCTCATTTTACCTATAATAATCATAACAACTATTTTAACGAAAGGGAAATTTTTCACTCAATTATTATTTTAAATAAAATCCATTTCATGTATGGTTCTGAGCAAAATTATTATATATAATCTTTATTCTTTATATTAAATTGACTAAAATAAGATAATCGAATGTTTGTTTTTACTGCTAAAATTATTACAAATTCAGGTAAATTTGTTAAAGATAATTAATTGTATAGATACCTTACTACACAATTAATTATCAAGGGTCATTGCTACTTTGAGCAAACAGGGTCAATGAGAAGTTAGCAAAGGTTGGGACACCATTGTTTAAAAACTATATTACAAGCGTAGCCACTTTTAATATGTGTGGTCTTTTATATTACCTTGTCTTCTTTTATGTTCTCAAGGCATGACGTCAGTTGTGCCAACACAGACTTAATATTATGTTAGTTAGAAATTTTCCGCTCACACGACAAAGCAAAGCTAAAACAACATGGTAGTTTGCCCAGCTTGGATCATGTCGTCTTGGCTTTAGAGGACATTATTAAGAAATATTTATTTTGATATGAACATGTTATCTTATGAATCTTATGAATAAGGAAATGTTAACTTTATTATTTCCGTCGTATATTATAGATTCTTATCTTAATACTCTTTTAATATGTATATAAGAAGGAAAAAACGTATTTGCTTAAAGCATATTAAGGTATGAACAACAAAATATCAAGCAAACAATGCTGGTGCGTCAGTAGCTAGGTGGTATTCAATCATTTTCCTCCTACTCCTTCTCTCGAAAATAACAAGTAATTAATCAAACAATAACTTACAGCATTCAATATTGGTTTTAATCGGTTCCAAGGATTTACCATTAATCTCACCCTAATTATTCGTGGTAAAAAAGGCAAACACATTCAGAGGAAATCCTTAAATTATCTCAAATTTCAAAAATGCAAAGATGTAGCAGTTCGAGCTTTAATTGAATGGTAATAAATCAGAACTAATCAAAAGACTCACATACTTATAGTTTGATACTTCTTAATAAAACTGGAATAATTAAATGAATTATTATACTGAATCATTTAAATGGAGAACTAAATTTTCAATTAATTATTTTAATGTGTTTAGGTGGAGTTCTTGAACTGTTACAATTATTTATACCCACATTAGCATTTATATAATCGAGTATTGTCCCGACGACGGCGACGACTCACCTCGAAATGATTTGTTATTGCCAAGCAAAGGCAACCACATTTATTCCAAGAAAAAGTTTTGATTTGTTGGTCTTCAAATAGATATAATAACTAAAAACCTATCTAAATAGATATCTAAATTAATTAACTTAATTTTATTAAAGTAAAAACACTCTTTTACTGTTCAATTCAAACTAAAATTTATTTTTTAACACATACAACAAGTAAACTATTCTTAAACAAGTCTAGGTCAGTATCAAATGTAACATTGCTGTCTGTCATTTGTTACATGTCTGTCACTTGTTAGATATCTGTCATAAGTCCAGTCAAATCTGATTATTCACTCTCAACACTTTCCCTATTTGTCTGAACATTCACACTGAAACATTTATCTACACACACACTCATATACACTAGTCATTCCGTTTAGTTAAGTCCAACCTCATTACACAGAGTTATGAGGCTAGGTCTGTGCAAAGGTTTAGTCATCATATCTACTACATTCAATTGTGTGCAAATTTTTTTCTATTTCAATTTCTCCTTCCAGTACTTTATCCCGGACAAAGAAGTGTCTTATTTTTATTCTATGTTTTGTTCGTTGATGATATTCGGAATTCTTAGCTAGCTTCATCGATGCCTCATTATCAACATGTAGAACCGGTGTTTCCTTCATAGCAGTTAAATTTTCAAATAAACGTTTGAGCCACACAGCTTCTCTAGCAGCCTCACTTGCTGCTACAACTTCTGCCTTAGTAGTTGATATTGCTACTTAAACTTGACGCTGACTGAGCCACGATATAGCTCCTCCAGCATACATGCAGATCACTCCAATGGTTGATCTTCCACTGGTATTATCACCACCGTGGTCTGCATCACTAAAATATTTAAGTATAACACTCAATCTTAAGTTCCTCTAATATACCTAAAAATTCTCTTGACTTCAACATCCTTCAACATCCTTCTTGGTAGGATTCTCAAGATTTCTTGACACTACCCCCACAGCATAAGCTAGATCTGGCCTCGTTGCAGTCATCAAATACATCAAAGCACCAACTGCTTGCCTGTTTGGGAAATTTCCTTCTCCCTTTTCTTCTTTCCCTGATTCAAAATTCTCTCCCTCTCCAAGAATTGGTGTTGCTACAGGTTTACATGTACTCATATTAAATATTTCTAACACCTTTTCTGCATAGGACTTCTGATTTAATTTTATTGAACCATCTTCTTTCGTTTCAATTTCGATACCTAAAAAGTACGTTGCAGGCTTCTTAACTGTTATTTGAAACTTTTTTCTCAGCTCGTCAAGGAATTTGCTAACCATTTCTTCACTTGCAGACGCTACTAGTCCGTCATCGACGTAAAGCCCTAAGAGGAGTTTTCCTTTCCCTCTTCTTTTGTAAAAAGACAGGGGCATCTGCATCCCTGCATTTAAAACCTATGACCAATAGATGATCACTGATCCTCTTGTTCCAGCATCGAGGTGCTTGCTTCAACCCATAGAAGCATTTTGTCAGACGACACACTCGACCTGATCCAACATCATAGCCCTCTGGTTGACGCCCTTATCGTTCCTGACTTTGCCACAGGGCTAAATGTCTCTTTATAATCTACTTCTTTTTAACTAGCCTGGCTTTGAACTTATCAACTGTTCTTTCTGGGTTAGTTTTTATCTTAAAAACCCATTTACATGATATTGGCTTTTTCTCTTTTGGAAGCTCCGCTAACACCCAGGTTTTATTGGCTTGCAAAGACGCTATCTCGCTATTCATGGCTTTTCTCCAGTCTTGATCACTTCGAACTGCTTCACTGTATGTTTAAGTGCATGCATATCAGCCCCAATTATCATGATATAATCATTGAATTTTGCTGGTTTCTTAAAAAGTTTTGAGTCTCTGAGTTTTCTGTCACAGACACTCACTTATGTAACTTCTTCACTTTCTCCCACCAATTCAATAGATTCATTGTCTTCATCCTCATTGAGATTTATGTCTTCAACAGGCTCTTGTTCTTCTTCAGCAGAAACTGCTATCTCTTCCTCTATAATAGGAGAAAATTGCTTTTCCGTAGCAGGAGCAGGTTCTGGAGGAGGTGTTAAACCTAGTTATGCTGAAGAGGTATTTCAACCTTTATCTTTTGCAAGGTTTTTCTTCACGAGATCTTATCAATTTGTTATTACTTTTGCACCATATACGATAACCATTATCATTATCGTAAGCAACTAATATCCCTTTCTGGGCTTTCTTATCCATTTTATTTCTTAAAGCTTGTGGGATATGAGCGTACCATGTACTTCCTATAATTCTTAAATTCTTTAAGCTAGGCTTTTTTCCTGTCCATATTGATGGTATTTTTTCTTCGCCTTTTCTTCTTTTTTCTTGCCTTCTATTCTTGATGGTCCTGTACGATTCAACACATCGTAGCATTGCACATAGCAGTATTTATTAGTTCTGCCCATAAACCTTGGGGTAGATTTCCATGTGAATGCATTGAAGATCTTGCTGTTTCTAATACAAATCTGTTTTCTCTCTCGCTGCAACCATTTTGCTCTGGATTATAGGGCATAGTTAACCTTTGTTTAATATCACTTTTTCTTAAGATACTTCTTACACTTTCATTGTCACACTCCCCTCCGTTGTCACTCAAAAGTTCTTTAACCGTGTGACCTTCTGTCCTTACTTCAGCTAGCATCAACTTCAGTTTTTCAGGTACTTCAGAATTCTTTTGCATGAAATAAATATATCTATATCCACTGAAATCATCCTTAAAGAGTACAAAGAATTGATATCTTGACAGTGATTGTAAAAATGGTCAGCAAACGTCACTATGTATAAGCTCACCTGACACGTTCTCTTGTTCCTTTTGGCCTTGCCGAAAAGACAGCCTTCCCATAGTTCACTATCAAGTTTAACTTTGATTCCTAGCTCTCTTTCAATAACCGCTTTGACATATGTCTAGCAATGTCATCACTAACTTCCCTCTTAAATTTAAAAAACTGCATACAGAGGTCATATTATTTATCTTCAGATACTCCGTCATAAAATCTGTGTAACTCTTAACCACACTTCTCTTGCCGAGGTGAATCTCATCACTTTTTTCAAAGTATTTTCACACATGTTAGTGGTTAGCATTAATAATGCTGACGTATCTGCCTTAGTATAATTAGCTAAATCAACAGTATACTTAGTTCTGATAAGTTCCGGAGATCCATCTGCAGGAGCTTCTGGCTTTTTTACACTACTTTCCTGAATTTCCTTCGCTCCAGTAACACTTCTTAGCAGGATAAGAGTGGAAGTTAAGCCCTTTGCTTTTAGAGGTATACTGTCGACAATCTGTAGTACCTACGACCCGCTAGGGTTTCTGGCTCCATTTAAAATCATCGGCAAAGTCATCTTGCAGGATCTGTGTCGTGAAATCCTATGGAGAGATGACCGTTGGGTTGTAGAAGTTTCTGTAGAGATAAGAGCCAAATGGGATAGATGGCTTCGGGATCTTGAATTATTGTCAACTGGGATTATTAGTGTGCCACGCTGCTACAAGCCGCCAGATGCAAAAAATATAGAACACATTGAATTACTGATTACTAATTATTTTTTTAAAAAATATAAAATTAAGCCCGTTGCCACGGCTTAATGGCTCATAACTTATAATATGAAGTTGACCAGAATATATACAGGTATTTATGAGTATAGTGATATTTACTATTGTAACTAATGTAGAATTACTGAAACAATAGAACATGCTATCATATCATTCTGATTTTAATGATACTGAATTTGATTGATTTTGCTTTTGTGTTTTTCCTTTTCCTTACTTCTTAAGTTATTGTTTTTTACCCAACAATCCGAAACCAAGATTTAATGGAATAATCCGTTTTGGGTGTTTTGAAAAACCATTTAAATGGTTTTTAGCTGGATGACTATCTGCCTTTTGCGTGTCGGTCTGCGTCAAGCATACCTCCCACAGTTTTTAAGCTATAGTTTTAAAACTTTGTACAAATATCAGTCCTTACATGTAGTTGTCCCACCCGGAAAATCATAAATTTGTGATGTGAATTTGCATCAATTATACTATAAGACAAATAACTTCGTTTTGATATCTGTTACTGTTTTGAAGATATCGACTTTGAAACTTTAAGGCTAAAGATTGAGATGAAATCCGCTCCAATTACACCTCTCTAGAATTTAAAAAAAATGCCCTATATTTCAATTAAATATCTGCCACTATTTTGGGATTATTTGACAAGGAAAAGTTCCAAGGCCCTGCGTTCGATCTATTAAAATCTTTTATGAAAACTCTTGAGGCGAAGATTAAGAATATTTGCTTTTGTGGTTTTATTAGTTATTTATCGTTCCTTATAATGAAATGGAGGATTTTTTGCATATATATAATAAATTGCCTTTTAACTGTGATTTACAGGTTATTTTATTCCTAATGAGAAAATGAACTTTTTAAAACAAGTATGTAATTAAATAAAAAAAATTAAATTAAATTAAAAAAAAAAAAAAAAAAAAAAAACAGTATGGTTGATAATATAAATAAAAATCAATTCAACTTAACTTAATTATTATACGATTCTAAGAAAAACTAAATGATTAAGAATAAGAAAAGAAAGTAGTCAATAAAGAAGAAGAAACAAATTCAAAAGATTCTTTTTCTTCGGCATCAACTCGGTTCTTTTTTAATGAGTCCTAGTTATAAGTTTTTGCTTATCAATAGACTTTTATTTTTCGGAATTTCTTACAATTATTTTTAAACTTCAACCCAACTCTAAAGCTTGATCTATAAATGAAGATTTCTTTTATTGAAATACTTTTTTAAGGGCGATTATTTGTTCACTTGTATTTTGAGTGATAAAACAAGACATCTTAGTGAATAGTCTAAAACTTCAAGTAATATAATAATCCACCATTTTTTTTGTCTTCCTTTGTCAATAATTCTTAAGCGAATCTTAAACTAGAGTTTGAACTATATTTTAAAAATAAACAATGTTATCTTCGAGATTTGAAAATAATGAATAACTAGACATAATAAAGAATCAATGTAAGTTTATAACTATAAATTAAATTAATTCTTATCATAAACCTATGGTTAGAAAATTGTATGATTTTCTTTGAAGTTATGTATTCATAAAACTTCAATTTTAACAGGAAGGACTAAATAATATACTTTTTTAATGGTGAATTGGTAAGTGCATCCGTTTGTATGGTGTACAGTGCACAGGTACCTTGCTCTTTCAGGGTCCTGGCCCCAAAAGAAAATAGATGAGAAGAATATATTTCTTTCTCCATGTTTGAGATTGGGAAGCTTTTTTGGGCATTTTCAATTGAAAATAAATGTGTGCACTGCCTATTTTTTTCTGATTGGAATAAAATATCTATAAAAAAAATATATATATATAATAAATCTATTTATTTGACTTGTATATATAAAAGTATTTTATATATAAATATGAGTATGTTCTTTATACAGTTTTAGTCTTATCGGTGAAAATTTGCACACTTGACCTTCAAAGCAAGGGCAAAATCACTGCCAACATGAATTTCCGAAATTTTAATTTTGCTAAACGGGGATGCAATTCATTAATACGGGATCAAAGTTATGAATGCCCTTCATGATGCATATAGTTGAAAAGCTCTTTAAGAGTACAGTAATTGTTGTTATGTACAGTTTTGTCATATTTTCATTTAGGAGGGGAGTAAATTTGGGATATTTGCAAATTATTTTATATAAGAGGAGGGGGTATAGAAATTAGTGGGAGGGATAGAATCTAGATATTCTCGCATAGTAAAATAATTTAAATGTTTCTTGGTGGTAGTTTATAAACTTATCAAATTAAAATAACACTCCGTAGCGAAGCACGGGTATCCAGCTAGTTATAAATAAAACAAAGAAGATTTTAATAAGAAAGGTTACTTCATCATATATGTTAGGTAGGTAATCTAATCTAAAATCTTTCAAATGCTGCATATGCAAGCCACTAAAATTGCCACCCGCTGTACATTTAACTTATAACTCGTCTTCTGGTCAAGGTTCCTCACAATCTTCAATATCTAATCTCGTTAACATACAATTCGTTTACATACAGTTTGTTAACAAACAACTCATGGGCGTATCCAGAGGGGGCAAGGGGGGCCCTTCCAAGATGGTCCAAAAAATTGGTCTGATAAATCAAATAAAACTTTCTCAATTATTGATACTATATTTAAATTCCACATAATACCTCCTTTAATGATTGATTTTTAAACATACTTAAAACTGATTAATAGGTGTGGTTGCTTTCTTTTTTATTTTCCATTTTCAAGAAAAACAAATTTATTTGCATCAATATCTCGAAAACTAGATTTCTCCCGGGAAAAATCTAGTTTTCATGAAAGTTTTTATGGGTAATTCCAAATTTAAATGTTGAGTTTGCCTCAGGATATGATTTTTCTGAATATTTATACCAAATTTCATCTAAAATGTCTTATTATATTAGTGAAGACCTACAACCTTTATTTGGAACTTAAGGATAGGATTCTAATCTAATCAATGAGACAAACATTTTTTCAAGCGGCACTCGATATAATTAGCGCCTAATCGTCTTGCTTGTGACAATATGAGTTTTCTGGAATAGTCTCATCCCTCTCGCCTTATTTCATGACACTGCGGGAATATTTCAGAATCCAGAAGCGCTATTTACCAAGTATTATGTTTGGTTGGAGTCAGTGACATTATTACTCTTGAAGTGGCCCGAGTAGAAAAAATCTGTTTATTGCCATCTATACCTTTCCTTGTTTCTTCTATACCGTTCTCAATTTTTTTTTCCACTTCCATTTTCAGCTTTATAGAGCTTGAAGGTCTTAATGCAATGATTATTGCCAAAGCCATTGAAGATTTTGTGTCATCCTTAGACCTAGAACCTGATAAGAGGGGTTAGGCTTCGACGGATGTCCCACCATGTCTGGGATAGAAGGAGGTATGCAGGCGATCTTGCGGCAAAAGTGCAAAAAAACCTTCTACTTCCATTGCTCCTCTCACAGGCTTAACCTTGCCGTGAACGACTTAAACGTAATCCCAGAAATTCGAAACTGCGTTGGAAGTATCAAGTAGATAATTACATTTTTTCGTGAGTGTTTTACGACGGAAGCTTATTGCCAATATTCCAATATTAAGTGAGACTAGGTGGTCAGAGAAATACAAAAGCATCCCTGTTTTTAAGGATCATTGTTAATGCAATGGAATCATTAGCTGAAGAGGGAAATGCAGCAAAGAAAAAATGCTTATCAATTGCATGCAGCAGCGTAGCATTAATTGCTAAATATTCTGCTATACTGGAACCCGTAGCAAATGCACTTCAATCGAAGACTCTAGACATAGTCAAAGGCAACAATCATATTCAGCCTATTCTTGACATGCTACAACTGCATACTGCATCGAGTACATGCTGAGAACGTCACAACTGGCATATTTAAAGAAGCAGGTGACATGGCTTCGCATTTAAATGTAGACATAACCGCCACTCGCATTCCTGGCAGACAGAAGCATAGTAGAAATCCTCCAGCCGAAGCCGAAAATCCATCCGAATTTTGGAGAAGGGCTCTGATGATTCTCTACTTGGATTCTATGCTGTAGACAAATCGAATTACCATCCTAGTAAGATGAGAAATTGGAGCAATGGAATGAAAGTACTTCATCCAGTGTACTTCATCTTCAATTTAGAAGGAATAGAAGGTGAAAGGGACTTGCGGTTCAAAATGTGGAACCAGGAACAGGAAGCGCCAGACATAAATATAGTTTTAAATAAGAGCGAATTGTTTTTCCCGGCAATTAGAAAGGCTTTGCATTATTGCTTTCACAGCCCTGCTCAATATCAATATGCACTATCGAGAGTTCATTTAGCTCCGTTCGCCGAATCAAAACATGGCTATGAATTACAATTGGTAAAAACGGGTTAAATGGGTTAGCCATGTTAAGCCTTCACCGAAAATGGGTTTTCGCTAACAAAGAGCAACTAGTGGAAGCTGTAATTGAAAAAATTGCTTCTAATCCTCAAAAATTATTGTTAACAAATTAGTTTTGTTTTTTTAAAATAAATATTTTATTCTAACTTTGGTTATCATTAACCACCCCCCCCCCTTATCATGAACTGCCCCCCCTTCCGTTTTGAGCTGGATACGCCCATGATACAACTCGTTAACATACAACTCAACATATAGCCCGTTAACATACAGCTCGTTAACATATAACTCGTTAACATACAGCTCGTTAACATACAACTCAACATATATAGCCCGTTAACATACAGCTCGTTAACATATAACTCGTTAACATACAGCTCGTTAACATAGAGCTCGTTAACATAGAGCTCGTTAACATACAACTCAACATATAGCCCGTAAACATACAACTCAACATATATAGCCCGTTAACATACAGCTCGTTAACATACAACTCAACATATATAGCCCGTTAACATACAGCTCGTTAACATACAACTCAACATATATAGCCCGTTAACATACAGCTCGTTAACGTATAACTCGTTAACATACAGCTCGTTAACATAGAGCTCGTTAACATACAACTCAACATATAGCCCGTAAACATACAACTCAACATATATAGCCCGTTAACATACAGCTCGTTAACATATAACTCGTTAACATACAGCTCGTTAACACATAACTCGTTAAACAAAGATTGTGAATACCCCTATTTAGTTTATTTATTTTTATTTATGACAACTTCTCGATATTGTGACATGATGATATTTCAAGTAGTAAAATTAAAAATCTATTTAGTATTTTAAGGTTACAACAAAGTTTTGGATATTTCTTCAAAATGGCAGTTCATTTACCCCCTATGGTGATACCTTGGGTTAGTACATCTTCATTCGCATATTACAGACTTTTTTTAACTTTGATTAATTTATGCATTTTAATTAAGTTAAGCATCATTGAGTGAATTTTTTCCAAATAATTATTGGTACTCTTAGTACTACTTTTAGTCCAGGAGATAGCGTGCAAAAAAGTGTCTGACTAACATCAAGCTAGAATTTTGTGTATAAGTTAAAGTTATATAGAATAAACAAGTTGTTGCACTGTCTAGGTTTGACGTTTCAAATCTCGGGTCGAAAAAAAGTCACGCATTTTTATCCCCTAGAGTGCAGGCCAAACAGTAAACCCCATACTGTTTGGCCTGCACTCTAGCGGATATTTTTACCCGCAAATCCTAGATGTTATGACAGGGTACCGTTCTTTTCTCTTGCTTTTGTATGTTTTTTTTCATTTCTAAAATTACGTCAATTTATTGAGAATTGTTTAAGAAAAGGATTAATATGAAGACTTGCTATGTTCCTTTTTGTAAAAGTGGTTGTAGGCCAAAAAAAAAAAAAAAATGAAGAAAAACTTAGCCATCCGATTAATCTCTTTTCTAATTCATGTAGACAAATATTATCCCTTGCTTTGAAGATCAAATGTGTAAATTTTTACATCAGAAAAAAAACGGTAGATTTGTATAAACAAAACACAAACACACAGTCATATATATACAAATATATGCACATATACGTTGACTTTCATATATGTAGATAAATGGAACATATTGTCATGAAAAACTGTAGAAAAACTTATAATAATTCTATACTTATTTCGTATTATATTTCAAAAAGTCTTCATACATTAATTTATAAAACCTCAAATATGTTGAAAAATTCGGGACAAATCAGCATCTGTATACGGAAAAAAATATTACATGACAACTAGTTGAAATTCGGGACTGTCCGTAAAAAGTACGGACGTCTGGTCACCTCAATTAAGTTAAAAAAGTTATAGTTTGTATTGTAGTTGTGTAGAAAATTAGCCCCCATACAGATTGCACTGCTGCGTGGTGGGCAAAAAGTAAACTAACCTCACCAAACGAAAAAAAATAATCCAGTGCAACAACATGTTTATTCTATATAACTTTAGTATAAGTAAACCTTTTGGTGCCTTTTAAGCATATGTGGTCGGCTTAGTTCATCTACGGGACATAGCTTGTCAATAGGCATTTGAAAAAGATAAACCGCTGGCGAGCGGCCATGTCCCGCCCTTTATGGTGGACAATGTAATTTTCATGATCCTGAGGACAAAATTAGTTAGTAGACCAAAAATCAAGTTGATGGTCGTTTGTCATTTGATGGGTTATTTATTCAAATATTACTCCAAATCAAAGTGGTCACCAATCAATAGGAACTAGCACAACAAAAGAAAGTGTTGGGTAACAAAGTAAAAGTACCTACCTATATGATATCCATGTATAAAATGTTGAAAGGTAGGATGGGTAAAAAAGTTAATAGCTATTAAGGCAAAGCGATATTTACCAATATACTTTGCGACAACGCTTTCTCTATTAAGCCAAGTGATAAAAAATAATAGATTTTCGATTACTTTCCCTATATATGCCCAGAAAAAAATATTTAATACCCATTATTTTGTCAGGAATATAATAGATTTCCGTTTGTTTTCCCTATTTACCTGAGGGAAGAGGGCAACCAAAGAAAATTTGTTTTTTTAAAGTTATCTATTGAGTTGTAAAGGTAGTCGTGCTTGAATTAGAAGAATCAATATACATATACAACTTCAATATAAAACTTTTTAACAACTCAAAAACATTTATATGTTTAAAAACAATATACAGTGCAAGCATATACAGAAACTCAAAGTGTAGATAGCACTTTTCTTTTTTTAAAATTAGTTTTGCCAGGCACACTTTTGCATTATGCTATTAGTTTGGACTTATATGAAATTAGGTTTTTAATATAAACATTTTATTTATTTACTAATAACGTCGAATATCATAGATTTTAGGCAACATTTTGGTTTAGTAAATTTAGCAAATGTTTGTTTGGGTGTAATTATGTAGCTTTTGCTTTACATCGTTATTACAATCAGATATGTTGTTAGTTTTTATATTCTTTAATTGTGGCAATCATGAAATCATAAGCAAATAAATATATAACTACATATTTAATAATATATTAATATATTGTTAAATTAATTGGTCGCATATTGTTAACAGGTGAAGCCAAATCCTCACGAGCCTAGACCAAATCAAGAGAAAGCTGCTTTTCAATCTCGTCTTCTTGATCACCATGCTTCTCTTACTGTAGATTCGCAAAAACCACCCTATATCCTCACTACCATCGTTTGCACCATTGGTACAAAAGTTCTATATATTAAAACCACATAACATATTAATAAAGTTGCTAAATTGGTGGTAACAATAACCTTACAAGTAATTGGATTAAATTTGAACTATACATTTGCAGTAGACTAACTAACAGACGTTCAAGATACAAAGATATAATAAATTGTCAAAAAAGATATTTATGTATTAATAATTTATCATCATTGATAGGTTGATCAGATGATATGAAACGTGTGTGTGTTTTATTCTCTACTGGGCCTAAATGAGCCTCTGGAAGTACTACAAATTGAGATCAACTTCGAAAGATCTAATTCTGCATTTTACTTTGTACCCTTTATCGGTTAAATTTATCATTAATGCTAATAAGTGTGAAATAACTATTACCTTATAATACAATAAGAATTTAGATAATGTAATCATTGTGTCTGTCGCTTTGTTTGAATTACAATTAACTAACAATAACTGGTACACTAATGATACATTATTAGATGGTTAGTTATAAATTCAGTGGAAATTAAATAGAAATCTATTATAGAATTAAAATGTTCTGACAAATTACCAAATTGTATTCCACAATTATGTAGCAGTACTCGTTTACGCAGGTTACACAACGTCAGAAGAGGACTTGATTGAAATGATGAAAGGAGGTATGAGTGTCATCAGGATTGACATGTGCAGAAAGGCGTGGGCTCGTGATTTCTTAGGTAGATGTAGAAAAGCCATTGAAAGGTTTTCTAATTCTAGACTACGACCAACTCCTATGGCCATTGCCTTAGACCTTAAAGGACCTCACATATTAACAGGAAAACTAAAAAAGGTGTGTATGGTCTAAAAAATCATAAGATAGATTGATTTATCAATAATAAGTAATAGGGCAATGGGCAATGTAAGAAGTGTCTTCAATCGGCATATATTTTTAAATTAATTGAGGACGCCCTGAGAACAAATATATTGTATATTGTTTTGCTTCTTTGCCACGTCTCCTTGAAAATTGCCTTTTTCGTGCCCCCATTTGTTTTAACAAATCAACTATTTTAAGAAATCAACAAAAAATCATACTTATTATTTGTCCAAAAACAAAAACAAGAAAGCAAGCTAATAAAAACGTAGTAAAAAATTAAAACAATGTTTAAGGACCTTTTCATTCATTCATATACTATTTTGTGAAAAACAAATGTTTAGAACGCAAAATATTGTCAATAACGTTACTTTATCTTTTTAAGACGTTTAGATCCGATTTATAGGATTTTACAACCTATATCACTTCATATAGCGGTGTCGCTGTGAGTTAAAACCCATACACTAAGTTGATGTTTGTCTCGTCAAAAATGGCGTTAGAATATTTCCCCCATTCTAAAATTCCAATTTTAAATTTAAAGCTTTGTGCGAACGTTTGGACGGATAACGCTGTCTAACGATCTAAGCCTTTCCATTGGTAAAAGGAACAGGTATATTCTAAATGTCAAAACTAAATTGGTTATTTTTTTCCAAGCGTAATCGTTACTGACAGACTGACAAGATGCGCATACTTTGTTGAATGTGAGAAGCTCGCTACGCTCGCTTTTATTTTAAGTTGAATTAATCGAATTAGTCAATAAATTCTGAAATTTCAACAGAGAGAGCATGTGACTTTGGTTGAAGGAGACAGTATTAGGTTGACAACTCATCCAGGTTATGACGAATCAGGTTCAGAAGAAGTCATATTTGTGGACCATAAGACCTTGCATCAAATAGTCATTCCTGGCACTAAAATCGTTTTAGATAATGGCAGAATAGAACTTAAAGTCAGAGGAGTTGGTAAGTTCATGTACATTAAATTAATAGTTAATATACACCTAAAGGCTTTTCATTCTAAATAAGTAGTGGTCCCCTATATAGCATTGATACTTCTGTGTGTTGGGTCATGAAGGGGTAAAAATAACAGAAGCTTATTTTATTATATTTGATACAGTAACATTTCGTTCCTAGATTGTAATCATCTGATCTGAAATTAAGGTGTTTCCACATTATTATCTTATTACATTAATAAGTTATGTAATTACAAATCTACAATTAGTGTTTTTGGTCCAGAGAATGATAACATATTCCAGAAAAACCTAAGTAAATAATTGCACTAAATACCTACCGTGTATTTAAATTAGTAAGGATATCGATAACTATACTTATAATATATTTTTCCTACAGTTGACCGATAAAGAGGTTGTTGAAAACAGCAGATTCCTGCACTTACTACTTTACCGCACTTATTTTACTTTACCTCACTCCAGTGTTCCAACTTACGAACATAAAGAACTTAAATCTAAACAAAGATTAAATAAACCAAATTATAATAACAATGTCAACTAATGATTATTTTCTTAATTACATAACTACATGATTTAAACACTATATATCAAATATAAAAATGTTAAAATATAAAAAAGTAAAGATAAACAATCTAAAAGTAAGAATCAAATGTGATGAGTAAGTGTTATGATGAAAAATTAACAGCGCTTGGCCAGGTTTGCTGAATCAGGCAAAAAATGTCAACACTGGCTATAAACAAAACAGCTGGTTTAGTTGATATTGTAAAACCTTTTACATGTTGATGAACACTCTATTATTTTATATTTTATTTACAGATTAAAAAAACTGTAGGAGAAATTTAATGTGCAACTCGAGCTTAAAGTGTCTTTGCTGCACTTGTTAAACCTTTCCACCCTCGCTTGTGGCTCGTGCCACTTTGCGCACTAGTTGCACAAATAACTATTATCAGTACTTTTTCTTTTACTTATACAAAATACTGGGAGCTAGCGTAACCGTGTGGGTTAAACCACGTCTGCTCACTGAAAACCAACTGGGTTAAACCATCACTGAATCTCGAGTGGAACGAGACGGGGTTCGATTCCTCGCCGTGACACTCTGATTTATATGGCTCACTATTGATCACATCATACTCGCTTTGGCGGTACTATGTACAGAGGTATGATGTGTGAAGTGGCTGGAACTCTCTACCGCGGGGCGTAAAAAGGGCCTAAGTGATGGCCTAATTGCAAGGTTCGAACAAGTGGTTCGTCCTACCCGTCCTAGTAGAAAGTACTAGACTACTACTACTACTATACAAAATACTTGTTAATATGTGTATTCAATGTTATATGTGCATTAAGTGCATGGCATCCTTTAGATTCAAAAAAGGTTGTGATCGTGACGATTTAACGACCTTACTAATGATTTAACGATGAACTTAATCTGTTACTTTCCTTTCTTTTCCTTACATGGATGTGACAATGTGTTTCCAAAAGAAAAGGACACTTTATAATAATTGATATTACAAAATGATTAATTTAGTAGGATTAGAAATATGTAGCTGGTGCACCTGAAGTATATAACTTTTTTTTTAACTACCATATTACTACCATAAAATTATCGACAAATCAGAACAATAACATCTTATCAACTTAACTAGCCTAGTTGTTATCTTTAAATTATATGAAAAAGTAAATTTGAAGGTTCGCATATTTGTTTTAGTTGATAATGACATAGTATGTGAAATCATTTGCGGTGGTGTCCTCGGTAATCAGAGAAGAGTATTACTTCCTGGTACAGCGTTAGATACGCCAGAACTAACATCGGACGACTGGGAGTCTATAGAGTTAGCCAAAGAAGAAGATCTTCAAGCTATATTTCTACCTTATTCAGTCGGAAGATCAGCTATAGACAAAGTTCGAGAATCTCTAGGTTCTTCATAACTTAATATTAATTTATCATCGAGCAAATGTGGACCCAACATTTTAACGTAAAACTTACGTTAAAGGGAAGAAAATGCCACCTTTGTTTTTTAGCTATTAAGATATATATTAAATAAATAATATATTATAAGGCAAACTCATCAATTACCGCACTTACCTAGGGAAACCTCGAATTCTGTCTTCTCTAAAATATTAATTATAATTATAAAAAAAAAAAATAAAAAATAAAAAAAATATGATGTACAAATATTCTGCTTTGATAGAGACTATAAATAAATCTCCAAAGGGCTCTATGTTAATTGAATAAAAAGTATATAAATATAATCTGGGACTTGGGCCAGTTACCAGGTCAATTAGTGAAAGGCTTAGAAAAAAAAGAGCTCTTATATACGAGTAGTATTAATTTTTTTTAAAAGCCCTTAGCCAACCAATTTCTACTGTAGGAGTAATTTGATCTGTATTGCATTTGTATTTAATTTGTTATCCACTTTATTTATTAATAAATGTCTTCAACTAGCTCTAGCTGGATTCCCGTGCTTCGCTACGGAGTGTGTTAACACCGTATTAATTTATTCCGACTTCTGGGGAAACAATTTTAAAAATTCACTTTACGGAAAAAGCAGAGCTCCCCCCTCCCATGTCTTATCGCATCCTTTAGTTGGAATAATCTTTTATTAATATATATATATACATATATATATATATATATATATATATATATATATATATATATATATATATATATATATATATATATATATATATATATATGCTTACATCCTAAAAAGCAGCCCTCACCTCAGTTTTAACTTCAGTCTGGGATCAAATTTCTCATTTTTACTTTGCCCTATTCCCTCCTCTTTGGGACCTAATTTCAAAAATATCCTGTCTTAGCAGACATTAATGTTAATTATAAAATTATCTTACCAAAACCCATGGTTTTATTTCAGTATTTCAAAGAATTGGTGATAACTATAGCGAGAAACCCTTTCCTTAAAGTTGTTTGTCATAATAGGAAGCTAAATTATAAATTTCAATATTCCAGTGCAATTGGTTCCGGAAATATCGTAATTGCAAATTCTTTTTATACATGGGCGACATCTTGAATCAAGATGGCTGATCGTAAAAAAAATTCTTAGAGAGCACCTGGGGGTAAGAGGAACCAACCTACAACATCGTATAGTCATATGTCATAATTATGTCCTGTCGTTTTAAAGATGAGTCCGTCAGTAAGTGGAGTTGTATCTAGATTTTATACTTATATCTATAGACATATGACATATTTCTAGAATAGAAAGTAAGTTGGGGGCTGATAATCACACAGACATTCATATTTAGAATTTACTCTATCTTTCCTTTTTAGGGTCCGTAGGCAAAACCAAGGACCCTTATATTTTCCTGCGTGTGTCTGTCCGTCCGTCCTCTCGCATGCTCTCACGGCTACACCTTTCGTCCGATCACTTTGAAATTTGGCATGTATGTGTCTTGTACCTGCCCACATACTTTAAAAATATAGCGACTTAAAAAAAATATTTTTCAAAAAAATTAAGGTAAAAAAACTTAAGGGTTAAAATTTTTTTATTTTTTTTTCGACACCGTGAGGGGTATCATATGAAAGGGTACGTCGAGCTGATTACAAAAATATATAATTCTTATTTTATAACTTTGATAGGGCGAGCGTAGGCAAGATTGAAGTGGGTTTGAAACGTGCCCCCCCCCCCCTCTATCTCGCTTATGTGAAGTGCAAAAAATCTGAAAAAATTCCTGAACATTCTTCGACCAAAAGTAAAGATACCACTTTTTGGAAATTTCGAAAAAAATATATATTTTTTTTTTTTTATTGACAAAATACGTTTTTTTATAATTATGGTCTTTTCGGTGTATTTATATGGTTGTAGTCAGGTTCAGTGGCAAAAAAATACTTTATCAGAGTGTGTTTTGAGAATATCAGACCCTTAGAATGGTTCAAAGTAAGCTTTTTAGCATTTTAAAAAAACACTGTTTACACACTTTACAGTTAAACACTATATAGTGTGGCCTACGGACCCTCGCTGCGTGCTGACTAGCACACGCTTGACCTTTTTATTTAGTATGTGCATACAGAATTGTACGTTTCGCGTCTAGTGCGGAAAGTAGCATTTTTTCCGCACTAGAAGCGAAACGTACATTTCTGCATGCGAGTGTGGAGTTAGCACCCGAGCAATAGTAAGTTTTGTTAAATGGAGAAATTAAGAAAAAATTAAAATTAAATTAAATTAAATGGAAAATGTTTCATTTAAATTAAATTAAAATTAAATGGGAAATAAAGAAGAATTATGAAACGCGCATGCGCAATGAATACAACTACGAAATGAATCACTTTCTACGCATCTAAACAGAGATAAAAATGTTTATATTCCGTATCAATAATAGATAAAAGTTATTTTAAACTGCTTAAATGATAGTTTGCTTTGATTTTATACTATTTAAATTTTGTTAACAGCGGGCAAAAGAATATCACTATTTACAAAAGTTGAATCACGCTGTTGCTATGACAACATAGAAGAATTAATAGCCTACTCAGATGGCATTATAATAAATCGAGGAGCTCTCAGTGTTGAAATGTCAACAGAAAAGGTTTTGCAAGCTCAGAAGGCTATTATTGCTAAATGCAATAAGGTATTCATGTCTATTTTTAAAATACTCATTTATGTATATGAATGTTATGAAAAAATACAATTTACTTCAGAATTTAAGCTTTACACTCAAATACAAATTCATTGAGGGTACGATTTGCTATTTAGTAATCTTGAGTAGGTATGGACCTGATTTCAGTTGCCTTACAACTTGGATAGAGCATTCTATAGCCGCACTTTCATTTTTTATTTTTTTAGCCATAACTTTAGGGAATTACATTCACAAAAATATTCGCTTTTTCTGAGACACCGCCCTGGGCAATTGACCAGTCTGCCTATTGGTAAATATGGCTTTGTTCTTGACTCTTCACGGCAACACCGTTATACGGCAAGTTTTGCGGATAGTGACTACTAACGTACTATACTAATTCGGACATAAAATAATCTCTATCTTTCTAACGAGAGTCTCTATAAAAAAATGTGACGTATAAATTAGTTGACACAAGCAAATTACTTTTTCAGAGACCGTTGGCCGATTTTCTACAATGTGCGTAAATGCAAATAATTACCATAGCACATAACTGTTTTAGGCTGGAATTCCTGTGTATGCGATGACAGATTTCTTGAGTTCGATGAGGATTGTTGATTGTCCAACCATAGCTGAAGTAACGGACGTTACTTCTGCGATACTTGTTGGAGTAGACGGTCTCGTCCTTGGAGAAGAAACATCTGCTTGTACGAAGCCGGGACATGTTGTCAGGACGCTATCTGTACTTTGTAAAGAAGCAGAGAGTGAAATATGGCAGACTGAGTTATCTAGGACTTTTGCATCTAGGGTAAATAAAATCATATCGGCCTTAAAGTAAAGTCTAATTATGATAAAATTGTTTTATTATGTGTTCAAACTGTTTTCTTTCGATAAAAACCATTAATCTATACATTCCCAAGCATCTATACCTTTTGAGTGCATAACATTTTATTGTTTGAACTCCTACAAATAGCTTTTGACATTTTCATGTCTTGGCTATGGCACATGACCTCGAAAACGTTACTAAAAATTTAAGCCAAAAACGTTACCCGGTGTAACAAGGAGTTAGAAAGATATAGGAGGTGTGCACAGTCTGTCTCCAGCTGTGGGGCCTCCCTCTACCGCGCTTCGTAGTGCCGAAGAAAGTCGAAAAGAGTTCCATTGCTCAGTGGCGTAGCTAGGGCATTGGGGGCCCTCCCGCAAGAACTCTTTGGGGCCCCCTCACCAAACAAAATTTTGATGAGCAAAAAAAACCCCTTGCGTTTAGAACTGGGGCCCCCCTCGTCGTTGATTTGGGGGCCCCCTGACAGTGGGGGCCCTCCCGCAATGCGGACTCATAGTTACGCCACTGAATTTGCTACCAGGAAAATAGATTGTTGCAGGAGGTAGTTCGTAGTCGCATAGTATTTTTATATGTATATGCCTTACATTAAAAGACTATAACATATTTTCATTTATTTTGTTATTCTATTCTTGTGATATGTTTTCCATATGTGTAAAGCTAATGAAATGAATTAATTTATTTCTAAAAAAAGACCATGAATATTTATATTCTTATAAATTTTATATTTTAATTTCTAATACTCTAAATAATTCTTTGTTTCAGGTTTTGCCTCCAACGAATCCTGTAAACGTCCTTTGTTTGGCTGCTGTCGATACATCGCTGAAAGCTAATGCTGGTGCTATTCTTGTTTGTTCTACTTCAGGTTTGTCTGCAAAAATGCTCGCTTTATTTCGACCACGATGCCCAATAATATCAGTTACTAGGTATGGATCTGTAGCTCGAAACCTGGCACTCTACAGAGGTATTTGGCCGGTTCATTATATTCGTAAGTAGCTATTTGTTCAGTTATTTTATATTTTTTAAATTAAATATTAGACTTATTTGTGAAAGCACAATTAAAGTTAAAAATAATTATAAGTTAAAGTAGGTAATTAAAACAGATCAAACAAATGCTCGAATAATGAAGAAATGTAATTAGTGGAGTGGCTTTCGGTTTTCTCCTCTTCGACGAGTTTGATTGTTTATAATTTTATTTAGTCTCTTTGATACAGAATACTGGTAGTATGTAATAAGTATGTAATCAGCGTGTTAGAATCAAATTTGAATGTTACCAAATGTTATTTGAACATCGTAAATTTATAATCGGTTCCAATGTCACAAAGAAGGTTTATTTAATAGTAACACTATGTGACAGGTAGAAACTTCAGATAATATTGTTTCACTTCACATCTGTTTCCTTACCATATTTGCTTTGAACAATCAATAAATTGAGTAAAGTCAAAATAGTGTAAATTTGTTCACATCCAACAGATCCGGTTCACCCTTGTTGGCAGAAGGATGTGGATCGAAGGTTTCACTGCTCTGTGGAATACGCTAAAAGAGAAGGCATGATCAAAGCGGGAGATTTACTTGTTCTAATCTCGTCTTGGAGACAAGGAGCTGGATTCACCAATCAGCTTAGAATAGTCTACGCTTCAGCTGAACCAGATAGATGGGTCATGCCATCATCTTACACAAATAGGTCTTTTTAAACTGTCATTTATTTATTTATTTATTTTAAATGTAAGTTACTATAACTGATACATAGTTTATCATAATAAAAAAAAAACTAAGCGAATGTTGACCGGATTACTGAAAAAAGGCTAAATACTTAATACAAAGGAATACCGATTTCTTTATTTGCTCGAGATTTTTTCAACCATTTTATTAACAGGTTCCGTAAAATATCGATGGAAACAATTTTGTTAACCGTATAATAAACTTAGCTCCTTTAAAGTTTCCACTTTTGGTATCTCAAGTAACACTGGTACAATTATTTTAATAATATGTCATTACCAGTGTGAAAAAACGGGCTAAGTTCCAGATCTCCTCCCAAAAATGTCAGCCTAGCAAAGTAGTGATATCTACATTATAGCCAAGTCTACTCTTTCTTTGGTCCATAACCTCACTTCACTCCTACTTTCAGGAGCAAGACTGCTCTTTGCTCTTTTATTTTTATTGCTTAAAACATGGCCAGATTGAAGCATAATACAGGCTTAACCCAAAGTAGATATCACTACTTTAATAGGCTGACTTTTTTCTTCTCTTCTGAAACGTTTTTCTTTTGCTTTTGAGTTCTCTCCTTCTCATTACCCTCGTAACTCCTATATGAGTATACATATGTTTATGCCTCATTCAGAAACTATCCAAGTGTTAATAAATAAAAATAAAAAAGAGCATCTTGCTCCTGAAAGTAGGAGTGAAGTGAGGATATGGACTAAAGAAAGAGTAGACTTGGCCACAATGTAATATATCACTCTTTCGATAGGCTGACTTTTTTGGGACGGGGTCTGGAAGTTGGCATTTTTTAACAGTTACGTTTGTTACAGTATCCTCAGCCACTTAAGCTTAATCTAAATATACAAATCATGCTTACTGGAACTTGGCCTTGCGCCCTACCGTGCGCTCAGTACTTATTTAATTTTATAACTATTTAATAATTTTATAGTAGTTTAGCCATTTGAGGCTAATTATGTTTCAGACTAGATTAATAATACAAATAATTGTTTGCTACAATTTATAAAAAATAATATCTTTCTAGGGAAATGGAAAGAGCCATGAATATTGAAGAAACGGAGGAGGAGAAGAAAGAAACTTGCAAATATACTTGACAAAAATTTTAAATAACTTAAATATACATTAGTTATATTTTGAACTCGATTTTTTTTTATAATTAATTTTTTTTAAACTCGTTTAAATAGTATAGTATAGGCAGTGCTTGATGTCTATAAATTGAGGTGCCGAAACTACAACCTACCCTCTCTCTCTCTCCCCCCCCCCCCCCTTATAGAAGAGGAGTCCGGGGGTCCTCCCCCGAGAAAAATTTGAAAAATAAATGTTCAAAAACAGCATTTTAAGCAGTTTTAGACATAAACCCACACTCTTAGTGCCGATAATTTTTTTTTATTTATCAGAGAGAGGGGTCCCGGAACGCCGCATTCCGCCTCAGATCGAGTCCTGAGTATAGGAATTAAAAACTTTTGAATAAAATAAATTCGTTATTACTTTTCTGCATGTATACGTGCCTGAAACATCATTTTACTCTAAGTCCTAAGTCATTTAGATTCAAACTAAAAAAAACTTTCTACAAGTGTTATATATTTTTGTAGTCTACTTATCAATACCTTTCATTTGATACCCCACTCAAAATTAAAAAAAAAAATGTTTCGCGTGATGAATTATCACAGACATGAATTATCCGCCTTTTTGGATTTGAATAGCTGATAATTTTGAGTTCGCTATATTTTCCTGTGTGCGCGACAAAACGATAGTATTTACTTAGAAAGTTTCATATTTTTTCTCTTTTTATTCAAAAGTTATTGGAACAGAGTGACACACAGACACAGGAACGAAAGTATAAGGGATTCTTTTTTTGGATTTACCAACGAAACCCTAAAAACACAAACAAAAGAAACCACGAAACTCGTCATGGGATCTACTTTATACAATGATATTAAATTCAAAATAACACTAAAAGATAAGATTTTGTATGATACCAATCATTTCTATGTCGTGTTAAAAATGTTTTTAAAAAAAATCCACTAACCAACGTGTTATATATCATTTGAACTTATATTAATCTGACAAAATACATTTTAGAGGCTTATGCATAGGTATTTTCTTTATTTTGGTAATCTAGGAAGGACGACGAAAATTAATAATAAACTCCTGTTATTTTCTTTTTAAACAGGTTAACGCAAACCCTAGACTATAAATCTTAATAGCGAGAGTTAAAATCCCATTTTCTATGTAATTAGTCCTTTTCAAGGTGTAATGAGCCAGCTTATCACACAAAGTAAGCTTGAATCGACCACCACAATAGAACGCAATACATAATAGGATTATTTCTTAACCCTACAGCTATAGAAGGTAAGTTCTAAGGTCCTTCTTAACCCCCCCCCCCCCCCAAAAGCCGTAAATAAATAACAACCTATTTGAGAAACATAATAGAATTATTGTACGCGATATTTGGACATTCGTCCAAATGCCACCCGGTTTATGTTTAGTTTATACTATTTTGGTCAGTGTGCCCACTGCTGTTTATTATTATTTACCTAATAAACATTTCATAATTACGACGTATTATGAAGAGCATTGGCTTGCCATGTAAGATAATAAGTTTTAAACGTCCATTTAGCCCAGGCAATAATTAATCGAAGAAGTTTCAGATTTTATAAACGTATATTCATTTAGCCCTTAACTTTCGCGATATCGCGATTGTAGTACGCTGTGAATGTTGTCATTAAATGTATGGGTAAAGGTAAAGGGAAGTTACTTGTATGAGGTAAAATTTAATAAATACAAAGAAATAAATAAGAAGGCCTAATAGCTAGGTTTGAACAAGTGGTTCGTCCTACCCGTCTAGTATTACTACAAGGAACTTACTACTAAATACAATAACATTATTAGTTTTTTAAAATATATACTATATACATTTATAAGTTTCGAGCTAATGTTATTGAAACAAATAAAATGTAAAAATACGTATTGCGCGCGTCACTGCTGTAGCCGATATACCTCGTCTTTAACTAACGTATTTATTTTCTTCCTAAATTTGATTACTCTCTTTGACCGGTTATGCTTCGAGTCTCCCTATTAACTAAGTTTTGGATGGTTGATTCACTCAAACAAAACAAAAAACTCAACTTAAATAGAAAACTTTTCACAAAACATATTAAATATTACAGACGGAGAATGAATAGATGTTAGTGCAAACTAAAACAGTATGAGGTGTTACCTTTTATCCTAGAAGATGGTTGATTACTCAAATATCTCATGGAAAAAGGCCTCTTTTATTTTTACAAAAAAAAAATCCCCGAAATCAAGTTTCCAATCCCATTTCTCTGAATACGTCTGGACAGACCTAAAAGTGACACTTTAATTTCAAAGAAGCTATTCAAAAATAAACAGGATAGCACACTAAACAGGATAACACACTAATTCTACTCGCGAGAGTGGGAGGTTAACTATATAAGTAAAAAGTTGGTTTGTAACAAGATTTGGAATCGAGCATTTTTTAGTTGTTTGTTTCATCGATCAACTGTAGGTCTATTACTGGACGGGGATCTCCGCATTAAAAACGTACACGTGCGTTAAAGACAGACAAACAAACGCAGGAAATTATAAGGCCCTCGGTTTTACCTACGACCTACGAACCCTTATAATAATAATTTTATAATAGATATAATTTTCTCCTTAATAATTTATTGCAGTTCCTTTTAAATTAGTTTATCCGTGGATCGTAAAATCAGGAAATTGTGACCTCAGTTAAATAGAAAATATAAAGATAACACTTTTATTTCTGTAATATGTATATTTATTATGATAAGAAATACTAATTTTGCCTTACACAGATTAGGTAAATGAATCTGGGTCTAGATGATTTTACAAACTCAAACATCTGTTTTCTGTTGATTTATGTTATCGTTCTCGTCTTGTGGACTCTTTCATTGTGTATTGTGTATTATATTTTTATATAGGTTCAATTAACCAATTGTGTTTAACTTATATTTCTTGGGTTATTCCTCAAAAATAGATCATGATGAAAAAGAAGGTTTGTATTAAATTTGTTTTTTTTATTAATTTGATGTACTTATTATTCTGATTTGATTGACCTTTGTTCATTTTAAGATTCATCTTAGTTGTTTATCTGTGGTAATCGTTCTCTGTTTTTTTGTTTAGGTCTTGTTAATGGGCAAAAGTGGCTCTGGGAAAACTAGTATGCGTTCTATAATATTTGCTAATTATATTGCAAGAGACACTCGTAGATTGGGAGCTACAAGTGAGTTGATATTATTTATCAGACCCTACTTATTATTTACCCATGTATGGTATCTATAGATTTAGAACACTTGATGGTAATGTAACCTGAGTAATTCTGCATATTATTTTCCTCGGTGCTTCTGGTTTTGGCACTATTTGATTAGATCTTTTCAAGTGATATTTAACATTTTTGTTTAAAACACTTGGGCTGCTGTCTCTCTATCTTCATTAATCAAAGAGATATACTATCAATTAAAGTTAAATTATAAAATTAATCGTGATAGTTTATTTTTGTCTTAGATAAATCCAAATCTAATATTGAAACCTTTAGCTTGGTTCTGTTCATTTATAATAAGCAAAAAGTAGAATCTAAACTTAAATTTGAAATCCAAATAAAGCCAGACTTTTAATAAATAGGAAGCACAACCTGTTATTTCAATCATCATCAAATTAAAGATCACAGTGATCTTCACGAGAGTGAATAATGTCTCCACGGATTATTATAATAAACCTTTTATCTCTTTAAAATATGTACTTGTCAACTTTGACTTTTCATGGGAATTTATTTGTAACCTAATTTTATCATTTGCATACCTACCTACCCTGCTTATTTTTGATAGTAGCAATATTGAAATGAAATTTTCATTCATTGGTCTATTAAGATGTATTCAGACAATTGGTGGTGAAGTTGAATTCGCAGAATATTTTATATAAATTAAGTAAGAAACCTTCTTTTCCCTCACCTTTCCGCCCTTGCCTGCGGCTCGTGCGTAAATATTTCTCTCAAGCAAGCGAAGTGCCACTTTGCGCACTAGTTGCACCAATAACTATTGTTGCTTGTTGTGTCTGTTTATGGTCCATTCCGTGAATATACCGTGCCTCCTAAAGGTAGTAAAATTGAACCAAACTTTAAGCATAAACTTTTAAATAAAGTAGTGAAATTAAGATAAACTAAAACACTAAATTAGGAGGCACGTCAGCTACATCAGTGGCTGGCGAGGGAAAACATAATTTTACATTGCATTTGTTTTAGTATTATTTGCTTTAAATATTAAAATATTTTTTAAATCTAATGGTGTTATTGAATGTAGTTAACTTAAACCTCATGCATGTGTAACCCCTTTTTCCCATACATTTATAATGTTTTCTTAGGACCGTTCTATCCGAAAAGTTAAGGACTATGTTTCTTTTTTGATAGGTATTTATTGTTCTGCTTAGGAAAATCCTGTTGCAGAAAGTACCCATTTTGGTGTTACAATTTTTCCTAAGTATCATCTTTAAGAAATGCCATATTCATTCTTTAAATTTGTTTTATTTCCTGAAAACAGACCAAAAGCGTTTAAGGAAAATTAATAAAGATCTTTATGAGAATTTCACGGAATTAAAATGTCTGTGAAGAAGGTTTTTAAAGGAGGTAACGCTCGTCAACCCTATGCTGCTGTATGCCAATGGCTTTGTCAGCGGCATTGGTTGGTTTATTTTTTACTACTGATATATATAAATCACCCTTTAAACTCTTTAATATATGTTTAGTAATAAATTAATTAAATTTGATATTATAATTATAAAGGTAGCCTCAGACGTCGTTCTTTTTTGGCACTTTTAATCCCACGGGTAAAACTGTACGGGTTAAACACAAACAACGACCATATCCACACACTAGGCGTTGTTTCACTCAGTTTTTCTTTTGTTTTTTGTGGAGGGTCAGTTTTCTTTTTACAGATTCTTTCATTGCGGAGCAATCTACTACTTGTAATTTTATTATCATATCTTTGTAAGCATTATTTTTTTTTTTTATCTCTATCAAATGCTCGTTATCACAAATGGCTTCTATACAATTCTATAAATTGTTTGTTATAAATCCTAAGGTCGGTCATTGTGAAATAAACAACAAAATTATTTAAACTAAATCGCTTGCGGTTAATCGAGGACAAAGTTGACACTGATAAAACCCGTCCTTTTTATCTGCGTCTTCCCACACATGAGCTGACTTGTGTTGAGGTTTAGTACATTTTAATAATTATTTATAATGTAGCAAGTAATGTCAAGTATTATTTATTAACTTAACATTCCTTGTCAGCATCAATTTGTATTGTTTGAGTTTTCATATTGTGAGGTTCAATTAAATTCTCTATTAGTTTTTTTCAATAATAGTCTTTGTGTTGTTAAAAATAGGTCATACTTTAATTACTTGAATCAACACGTTTGAAAACGGACGGTTATAATCAAGCTGCAGCAGATATTTTTGAACGCCGGCAAGAAGGACAGTTTTACCCGTACGGTTAAAAACTGCCAAAAAAGAACGACGTCTGTGGTTACCTTAAGAGTTAAATACTGAATGCATGAAAGTTTTGTTCAAGCTTTTTAAATATATTTTGGTAATGTTTGACTATAAAAGAATATAACTCTCAACTATAAATCTTAATATTGTAAAATCCAATTCCATGTGCAATTAGTTCTTTTTAAGCTGTAAAGTGTTTGACTTACACCACAAAACAAGCTTCACTCAATAGGATTATTGTTTCCCCAACTTCCTTAATTTTACCCTAAATAAGAAAGACTATTGTATAAACAAATTTAAATTGTTCTGTATAGCAACCATTTTTAAGTTTCACAACTAATGTTTTTGTTTGTTTGTTTTTTTTCAGTCGATGTTGAACATTCACATGTGAGGTTTCTAGGCAACCTTGTTCTCAACTTATGGGATTGTGGAGGGTAAGATCATTTTTATTGTTAAAAAATTAGATCAAAATCAATAATTTTATTTCTGTAGAAAACCAATTTTTTGAATTACATAGAAAAGATTACATTTATTTGTATTGCATTAATTTTTAATATAAAAATATACCAGCTAACAAATGTTTGAATTTGCAGGCAAGAAGCTTTTATGGAAAATTATTTTGCTAGCCAACGAGACAATATATTCAGAAATGTCGAAGTTCTTATATATGTTTTTGATGTGGAGAGTCGAGACTTGGAAAGGGATATGCAATACTATCAGAGTTGTTTGGGTGCAATCATGCAAAACTCACCAGATGCCAAAGTTTTCTGTCTCATTCACAAAATGGATCTGGTCCAACAAGACCAACGGGATATTGTAAGGATTATATGAATAGCTTTAAATATACGTAACTCAAAAATGTAAACCATACCTTTTTAGAACTCTTCTATATTTTATTAAATCGGGATTTTAAAACATCATTTTGCATTTCAATGATATTTCAACTTATATTATGGTGTTGAATAATCCAACCTAATGAAAACTCAGTAAATGGATTTGGTTTTAGTATCTCCTTTAGCTTCCTCGATAGGAAATTAAACTTCCTTCTTGTGCACTACCTCTTACTATAAAGTAAATGCCAAACATATTACTATCAGATTATCTGATGCAGGATCACATTTTAGAGTTGTCCTATGTTTTCAGTTTAACCTATTATCTGAGTTAATGGAACTACCTGTCTGATCACTAATATTTTTGTTTGAAACATTTTTATATATATATATGTAATGATCATGTTGATTTGTTATTTCCAATAATTTCCAAACATACCATGTATTATTTTTGATTTATTTTTCACTGTAAGTTCCTCTGTTATTATTTCTTCTAAAAATATAATAACATTTTTATAATAAATCTGGTATAAATTCAGCCTATTGTTAAAAGCTCTGCCTAAATATATTAATAAAAATTAAGGTACTTCTTTAGATTGTTACTCCCCTATGATTTTTTTAAAAATGTAAATGACTTTGACTAAATAACTATTAAGACAAAGGTATGTTTAGTCCTTCTGTTTTTATAAGGGGAGTAACAGTCTAAAGAAGAACATTCCATGCACCTTCTTTAGATTGTTACTCTCCTCTGTTTTATTTATAAGGGGAGTAACAATCTAAAGAAGGGCCAAAATTATACATTTGATAGATTTTTGGAAAATTAGTTATAATTATTGCATCCTTTTTTTTTCAGATCTTCCGTGAGAGAGAAGAGGACTTAAAAAGACTTTCAAAACCCATCGACTGCACTTGCTTCCCTTCTTCTATATGGGATGAAACTCTGTATAAGGTAAATTATAGTTCTTTTTATAAAGTTGTATGTAGAAATTAACTTTTGAGTTAAGCAAAACTAACTCACTGGCACTGATTGTGGCAACAGGTGTTTGGAAGCTAAAATAACATGGCCTTCTAACAAGTTTGAAGGAAGTTAAAGGTGGTTTTTATTTTTTATAGAGATCTTTAAGATAATTCAATAGCATCCTCGTCCTCGATAATTTAAGCATTCTATTTTGTAGTCTAATTAGTTAGTAGAATTAATTATGACTACATTTTCTTTTTAAACATTACCTTGTTTAGAAAATATTACATTAGTGAATGGCTGATTACATATGATCAGAGACAGGACGTTTATGACTTTTATTTTTCCATTTCATGACCTTTATTCTATGACTTTTATGACTTTTATTATCCTGTTTTATGACCTCTATTTTAGAAAATCGGTTGTTTTATGACGTTTTAGCAAAAAATATGACGTTTATTTTTACTGTGAAAATTTAGCCTTTTGTTAGCGAAAATTTAGCGTTATTTTGGAGGGTAACAGTTCAAAAGAAAGATTTCAATATTTCATAAATACAGAGTTAAGTAGTTAATAATAATTATAATTTGATTTAAATTAAAATTTAATCGTTCCGTAGTATGAATACTACCAAAATCGTAAAATATGAATAAATACAGAATTATATTTACAATATATAATAAATAATAATAATTAGCAGAATGCTTCAACGTTGAAAAAAATAATCATGTTGTTCTATATTATCCAGCGTTAAATTGGCTCTTTTGTCCGTCAGTAGAATTTTAAACTTGGAAAAAGACCATTCGACGTCGGCAGATGAGCTGGGAGCAAATTTCATGCATGACACTTCATTTGCTTTTCGCCCTTCAGGCAATTTCCGAACTTCTTTGCCCTTTAGTCGGGTAGCTATGGCCCGGGCGTGTTCCCATCCATGACTCAATTTTTTATGTTTTTTTAACAAAATGGCATGAAAAAATAAACACTTTCCACACGTGTTATATATTTTTGTAATCTAATCCTCAATACCTTCCATTTATACTCCACACAAAATTTAAAAAAAAAAATCCCCGTGACAGGAATTAGCCGCCATCTTGGATTCCCAGTAATTCATATCGAATTGCTATTCTTATTTTTCTATGGCCCAGCAGAAAGCACATTTTTTCATATTTTTAGAAACAGCGGAAATATAGTTTTAAGGGGGGGGGGGATACACGCAAAATTTTGATGTTTTTTGACAAAATGGCATTGAAAATTAAACGCCTTCCACAAGTGTTACATAGTTTTGTATCTACTCTTCAATACCTTTCATTTGATACCCCTCTCAAAATTAAAAAAAAAAATCGCGTGACGTGAGTTATCCGCCATTTTGAATTTGAACAGCTGATTATTTTGAGTTCGCAATATATTTCCTGTGTGTGCTCAAAATGATCTTTAATATTGGAATGTTTCATGTTTCTATCTATATCTTGTATCTATCTTTCATCTTCTATCTATATGTCTATCTATATCTTGTAGATAGATAGACATATTGAACCATACAACAAGTAAATATGTAAAATATGCATTCGTTTTTTTTTTAATTTTGTTAAATATTCATTTTTTAAATACATTTATTTTATCAAAACTACCCGGACGACTTTTTTTAAGATCCTAATTCAAACTGTCATTGCTTGGCTTTCACCCAATAGTTTGTTAAGTTGTAGATATGAAAGTTAAAGTAGAAGAATGTAGTTTTCAGACCCCGCAAACCCTATATATCTATTTCAGAAGCTGAGCTATATGTGTTCAAAAAAGTGCGGTTTTTTTGGCCCACCCTGTATATATATATTTGTGTGTTATCAATCCAATTTCAACAATATTTTAAAAAACAATCTGCTTTTCTACTGAAAAAAACCAACGATGCTACTGACTGCAAATGCCCCCCTCCCTCATAATCATAGTAAAATTGAAGTTGAAGTATCACTTTGTTCTTCTAGTTCCTCAAATGCCCATCTTATTTTCCACCCCCAATATTTCCATAAATATTTTTCTTTTTTCACAGATAGAATGTTATACTTGACAATTTTTTTGTTTTATTTATAGGCCTGGTCTTGCATAGTATGTAAATTAATACCAAATGTAAAAGAGCTTGAGACTTCTCTTACACATTTTGCCAATATGATAGATGCAGATGAAGTTTTACTATTTGAAAGAGCGACATTCCTAGTTATATCACACTACAAGAATAAACCCCACAGGGATATTCATCGATTTGAAAAAGTATCCAACATCATCAAACAATTTAAACTTAGTTGCAGGTTTGTTATTATTATTGATTCATCTTTTGCCTATATAAATTTCTGAAGTCATTATACAACCCCGATTATTAAATATGAACTATTTCTCTTTTTTTTTTAACTGTAAATACGTAATGTATTATTAAACTTGATATTTTCTTAAGTTAACCATCTAATAGTGTATTTACAAATGCATTAATATTTAAATTATGACAATTAATATACATTTAATTATTGATGCTTGTTTTGTATTTTAATATTTTTCCTTATTTAATATTACTATATTATTTTTCAGCAAAGTGCAAGCTCAATTTCATAGTATGGAAGTTAGAAATTATAAGTTTGCTGCTTTTATTGATATATTTACAACTAATACATACATAATGGTTGTACACTCAGATCCGAGAGTCCGTAAGTTTTTCTTAGTGTATTTTCTTTAGTGAATCTCTATCTTTTAATCTCTGTATTTTCTCTAGTGAATTTTCTTTAGTGTAAATCTCTATTTTCTTAATTCTTTGACAGTTAATAATATTTTGTGATTCATGGCATCATTTGATGGCAATCTGGTTGTCAAAAGAGTAAGTTTCAACACAATATTAGTAAAGAAAGTTAAAAAGCATCCTGGCCTGTATAGTTTTAATTTGAAAGAGAACAACACAAGAGAACATGTCTAGACCTCTGAGTTTTAGAGCTCCTTCTTAATTTATGCATTCCAATGATCCTAGACTACCTTAAGTATTAATTAAGGTCTTTATCTCAAACACTAATGTAATATTTATGCATCATTTTTTTTTTTTTTTTTTTTTTATAATTTTACTTATTTTTTGTTTTTCAGCATCAGCTGCAACAATTTCCAATATAAAAATTGCACGGAACGGATTTGAAAAGCTTGAAAAAGCTAGTCTAAGAGCAAGAAACCTTTAAAAATATCCTATTATCTTATGCTGAAGGGGTATACTCAGCAATTATATCCACCGTCATTAGTATGTCATAATTAAAAATAATCTGGGGATAACTTGATCAAAATGTCGATGATAATAATATAAAATACTGTGATTTATCATATAACTCCAATTTTGTTAATTGTAGACAGTAAGTTTGCAATAGGTATTATTAAAAATAATCTTTGGGGATATAACATATTATTTTATTTATAGTTTAGTACTATTAAACAGTTCCCAATAAAATTAGATCTGTATATTACCAGCCCACCATTGTAAAATATACATAAAATGCCACTGAAGTGTCTTAGAAGTCTTTTAATAAGTTTAGAAAAAACTATTGATAACTAAATCTTTCATTTACTTATAATCGTGTAATAAATATTTTGTACTTTTATATTTTAACTAGGAGAATTTGAATTATTTGTAACATTTTATAATAAGTAATCGTTGAATTTATATAGTGATGGTAACTGCAGTGGGTTATCTAATAGATTTATTTAAGTAAAATATGTTTCAAATTAATTGCCCTGAATAACCAGTTGCTCTTTATATTAATTAATTACTTATATTTTAATTAATTACTTTCACCTTTTAAATTTAACTTTGATAGCATTTTATGCTGCTACATTCTTTACTAAACAATTATGGAAAGGAATTGAGAAAAGGGAATGTTTTACAAAATAAATTTTGTTTTGATTTGCAGTCATATCTTTGTAATCGTTACCATTTTAGTCCAGAACTTGTAATAAATGCTAAAACTGACAAGCAGCGAAACAAAATTAATATAAATACTAATAGAAATGCATAAAAGTTTTACTTGGCCACTTATCTGCGGGAATTTGTTTTGTTATAAAAAAGAACTAAACAGACGAAGCATTTAGCAATAATAATTTCAGGCACATTTTCCCAGGTTTCTTCTGCTTTCACTTTGCTGATCTTTGCCAGAGACTCAGATTAAAGGAATTTTATTAATTACCTATCAAAACAAACTTTTTATTTTTTACAATTCAATATAACTAAGTGGATACAAAATTGTTACAGAACTTCATTATTAGAACTCAACTAATAGTTATAGCAACATTTTATTTTGTATTGTTTTTCTTTTCTGCATTAAACATTTTATAATTTAGGGCTTCTTTTCAAGACTGTATTACAAAATGCACTTATGATAGTTTTATATAAAAACATCGAAAGGTATTTCATTTTAAATTAATTTAGTGTTAAAGGTCGAATTCAATACATATATTTACAATATTAAATTAGTAAACCATGTTACAAATTGAAAAATAAGTGGGACTATATTATTGCTGATTAAAACAGTTTTTATTTATACAGTTGGACCCCGTTTATCCGAATGAATTCAAGCACAGGGTTGTCAGGATTAGTGGGATTTCTGGATTAAAAAAAAGTATGTTTGGTGCAGTATTTGTATTAACTAATTATGTATGGATAAATGAACTTTACAGCATGAACGGAATATGTAATTACATTTTTATGTGAATGAACATACATATGTACATTCTGATCAGTTAGCTACTGAACACATCTTTTAAATTTAAAATTTTCCAAGTTGTAATTTTGCACAGGGTCTGCAAGGATGATCATAAGTGATTTGCAAGTTGTTTTTTTTTTTTTTTTGTTGAGGGCATTCTCCATGGAGGATCATTCCGATGTACCGCATATCCGGATTAATGGGGTCCTACTGTATATCACATATATTTTTTTCAAAGTTTATAAATGTAAATTAATGTATATAATCTATAATTAAAGTTAAGAAAATTATTAAGTTTATGATTGATAAATATAGATTTAGGAGGACCAAGAAGCTTGTCTCTTTCCAACATGAGCAGCTACTTTCATGCTAAAATACTGATTTTATTTTAGGTAAGCCTAGTTTAAGACTTTGGTATGAGCCCCATTAAGTACAGCTTTCTCAAAACTGCTGTTCCACAGAATTTCTTCCGAGCTTTACCAAAGTTTTAGGGAAAGCGTTAGCCAGGGTTGATCTTTAACTGACGAGTGAAATGTGTGATCATTTGAATAATTTTAAGTGGTGTGTTTTTTGACCTAAAACAGCTCTCTCTTCTAACTTGTTAGAATTCCTGCAATGTAATTATTACAAGGTTTTACCAAACCTCAAACATGATATTATACCTACCCTGTGAAGCTCTGGCTAGGAAAGTGCGTATGTTAAAATAAGTTTGACTTTTTAGATCCAGAATCTAATTTTAATATTTTATAGGAAAACCATTTTCTTTTTAAATTATATTAATTGTTTCTCTTATTTATTTATTTTTTGTTTTTCATACTATAAAAATGTATGTTTATGAATTATATTATATAGAGATAACCGAAGTAATATACATTTGTCTGGATAATATGAAATTATATTTTTTCATTATTTTTTTTTACTCACTCCATTCTTATTTACCGATGCTTTGTTACTGCATTTATAATAATTAAAATTTATTTTATTACTTTGTTGTTTTTTTCAAAAAACTAAATTTCTTCACCACCTTCATATTTTGATACAAGGAAAAGCTTGAACAGATATATTGATCAGTTATTTTGTATTCGCTTAACACAAGAAATAGAGTATAACATTGTTTACCAATCTTTGCTTTTACAGCCAAGGGGTATGTTTGTTAAATCTTTTTTTTTTCTTTACCTGTTTTTTAACACGAAACTGAAGAGACCGAAATATATTTTTGTGTAAAACGATGCATACAAAAAAAAAGCCAATATTTTTAATGTCAAATTTAATAATTTATACTTGTAGATATATATGTATTGTGCAACACATCACATTAGATACAGTAACACTATTCAAATTTCTAATTATTATTATGCGATATGTACATACAAGTGTATGTATGTATAAGTCCGAAATCGAAAACTATTTGATAAATTTAGCTTTATAACTAATCCTTAAAATATGCAAGCGATAATTCCGGATAATAAAGGCGGGTTTTCCTAGCAAGCGAATCTAATACGCAGCGTGAACTGAATAGGGAATTTCACATCGGCAGAAGCGCATTTCTATTTTCCTGGCGAACGTGTTATTTTTTAGTTGTTTTTAAAGTGTTGTGCAGATGAGCCGTTTGGGAAGAAATAAAAAAATAGCATTATTGCTATTTAAAAAAATTTGGCGGAGGAGGATGAAGAAGAAAGAATACTGCAAAGTTACGTTAAACGTATAGAAAAGCTATTGGCAAAATGTTTTTAAAACGACAAGAGAAGGGTGCTTTCAATATATTGATTAATATTAATATTATATACGTTATACATCTTTATATTATACTGGGTGGTCTTTAAGTAAGTTCCGAAAATTAGGGATGTGACTGCTTGGATTATTTTATGAAGAAAAGTTCATATGAACTTATGGCCTAAATGGCTTAGTTTCCGAGATACAAGGTGTTCAACGCTTTAAGGTATTTTATTGAAATTTGGCATGTGTTTGTAATACTTGAAGGAGTAATTTTTGCCTTTAATTAAAAGTTTTTAGTAGCACCAGGGGCTACGTAGGGTTATCACGGTCGGGTTTTTAGAGGAAAAAAATGATACGCCACTGGTTTTATGATAATTTGAAAACAGTTTATTAATTGCCAGCCAAAATTGCATAAATGTTGTCTCCTTAGATTTTGCCCTGCGAATAGCAAAATACAAAAAAAGTTGAACGCAGGCAGAAATCAAGTTACAGACAGTGTCAACAAAGCTTTTTGTTTTCTTTATGAAGCTGTTTTGCACTTTTTATGGCCTCTTCGATTTTTATCATTTTACCTCAAAACCACATTTGCATTTTTTAGCGCGTTAGCCCCATAAAAACAAAAATTTAAAAAAAATGAGAAACTTGAACATCTTGTATCTCGGAAACTAAGCCATTAGGACATAAGTTTATATGAACTTTTCTTCATAAAATAATCCAAGCAATCATATCCCTAATTTTCGGAACGTACTTAAGGAACACCCTGTGTATCTATACATATATATATGATATATCTATATACTAGGTTATACATATTAATATAATCTTTCGACATTATAAAAACAACACAGAATATATTAAACACTCGGCGTACGATGCAACTGACTCCTCTGAATGCAGTCGGTCTTATCATGCCCGACGTACAACGCTGGCGTGGAACGTATTGCGCTCTGTAGGAAAACACTAGCACTAAATTCTTACCAAGGAGTGCCGGCGTGTTGCACTGGGCGTATTACGTTGTATGCGGCGCACCAATCACGCTTGCTAGGAAAACCCCCCTTAAGAAAAAAAGTTGGTTTCTAGGAGGAGATAGGTGTAATTCACAGAGTTAAACAAACCGGTGTCACAAGAGGGGGTTGTTTAGACAAACATTATCATCTTGTCTCACCGACTCTCACTTCGGTGTCGGTATTTCAAAGGCAAGTTAAAGGGTTCTCACCTGTTGTCATGTTTCATTTTGATTTGAGACCCCTCTACATTCTTGCCAGCGTTTAGTTTCTTCTGAGAAGCGAAATCTTTTTGCGTTAAGCGATTTTTGTTTCGAGTTAAAAGAAAAAAAATTGTATGAAAAATACCTAGTATTTTGTCGGGACAGTATTATTTTGTGTTAACCGATTTTTCATGTTAAGCGTTTTCGTGTTAGTTTTTTCACTGTAGATAAATGGCCTTTAAACTTCGGGCCAAGTTGATGGCTGAAAAATTGTTTGGGAAATAATAAACAAAAAATCAACTAAAAAAGGTAGGAGAGCGGAACATATGTATTGGAATATGCAGATGTGTTCTACAGGGTCAATTGGTAAGAAGGAATTTGAACCGTGAGCCTGGGTTGGGAGAGCACAATCCCGGAACCATGTTAACAACCGTCTGACCATCGTGTTAAACAATACCTGCTTATTCTTATTATATGTTTCATTAACATGCTCTTAATCTCCCACTTTCCTTTTCGTTTAAAATATTTAAGACGGATTCGTGTTAGATGTGGCTGATAAAAATAATACTAATTCCTTATTCATTGTTTCACTGGCTGCACTTTAAGTCCAAACTTTCTCTAAGTATTTGGTTTTTTTTTAATTATGCTAAAAATTTGATGTCTCCAACTATCATCCTCAAAAAAAGGTAGAAAAAAAACCAAAAGTATTTAAGTTTTTTTTTTATTTGTACCTTTAAGTTAAAACAATATTCAAAACACAAAATAATATAAAAATGTATAATACAATAAAATAAAAAATTAAGAGTTAAATTAATAGTAATAATACATAATCAATATCTAAAAAACAAAAGTAAGTGTGGTTCTGTTTTGATTAATGTGCCAAATATTCAGTCTCTCGTATTCATTGAAACATTCTTCAATTTGATTTGGTTGAAAACCTTTCGATGAGCAAACTTCTTTAATTTTAGAAAGTTGAAGAGTTCTAGCTTCGCCAGCTAAAACTTTGATTGTCTCGTAGATCATATCAATTGTAGATTGACCCCTGAAATAAAAAAAAAAAAAAAAAAATCATTAACAATTCACCTTTTATTCAAATATTTCAAAATGGAAAATAACAAGATATATTTTTTACCTATTGATATTTCTTTTTATAATATTTACCTATTGACTCTTTGTTCTTGACTAGTGACAAGGGAAGATTTTGACATCTCTAAGAGTCTCATAGCTTCATTAACATCCTCTTTTTGAACTGAATCACTGAGACGTAGCCTTGCAAGAGCTGAAGCCAATCGGAGAATAGCTAATAGATTTCTGGCGGATGTAAAAGTCATGTCAACTCCCGAGCGAGCCTCCTAAAAAAAATCAATCAATTTATTATAAAATATATATCTAAACAAAATTGACAGATTTTTTTGTTCATTTATGTTTGGAATAACTTAATTTCATTGAATATTAAATTAATCTTTAGGAAATTGGACATACAAGAGATGGCTTTTTAAGGTTCCTGAGCCTTTAAGGGTTGAAAAAGAAAATCAATACTAAAAAAAAAGAAATCAGATTGATAGTAAGCCCCCAGCACAGATAATAGTATATTATGTTACTAGGCTGTGAAGTGAGTTTTTTCTTTACCGCGGCAATTACATTTACTGTCGAGCGAAGCGAGACAGTAAATATTGCCAAGGTAAAGAAAAAACACTTCACAGTCGCGTAGCATATGCTATTTTTTCCGAGGTAGCAGACAATAAAAAAACATTAAATATTAATCACTAATCAATATATAATAATAACAAATATTAGTTCATACTTAAGACTTAAAAAAAGAAACCTTAAAAAGAGGTTACACTATAAGAAAAGATAAATAAAACGCATTGACATCTAGCGGATTTTAATCGTACTAGAAGCATTTCTACAAAGACTGCAGCGGTACTAACGGAAGTTTTGACAACTACCCGCCGGACATAAAAAATCTTTTAGTTCCTAGGACGTAAAAGATTTTTTCTTTACAGCTAGGAGTAACGAAAAGATTTTTTAAGTCCACGTAATGAAAAAATGGATTTTAGCTATGTCTATTAGGCTCTAAAGTTACTATTTCACAGCCTACCACGGAAAAATAATATTATTGAAAATACTATTGTCAATATGCAATTCAATAACGACAGACCGCACGCTGATCAAAATTTCGCTGTTTTGTTCTCATGTAACATTACTGAGAAATTCCTTGAAGTGATTCCACGGACTTTGTAATTATTTTCGAATTAACGCCCACACGTTCCATACCCTCAAAGAAATGCTAGAACCTCTTTTAAAATGCCAAGACACAAATATGAGAGATGCCATTAGCGTGAAAGATAAATTGGCAATTTCTTCTGTTTCCTTAATCATTTTTACAAAATAATAAACAAAAATGACAGAAAAAACTTTCTCTGTTAACTGTTAAAAACTTTGCTCAACAAAGGCAGGCTCGACTAACTTAAGAGAGAAGGTAATTTAAAAGCAGGTTCTTCTTTCAAATGCAAAAGAATTGACTCTCAGTTAATTTAACCGCTAATAAAATTAAAAATATGACTAGTTCCTACCTCGACCAAATTTGTATTTGAACTTAGTATTGACTAACCACAGCACATGATCAATAGTATTCTCAATATCCAATTTCTAGTGTTGATGTTTGAAAATCAATAAATTTTAATTTTCATCAATACTGTTTTATTATATCAATACCAACTTCCAATACCTTCGCACACGAACAATAGTATTGACAATACTTTTGTATATTGGCAATACTATTGACCATGCACTTCACTTTTTCCTCATTACTTTAGACTTTAAATCTATAGAAACATATTTTGCTATATACAAATTATGTTTTAAATTAAAAAAGGATTCCACTTGAGTTTCTTAATTCAAGTGACATTCTTAAGCAGGGGCAGTTCACATTCAAATAAATAAGAAAAAAAATTATAAATTAATAAATTAAAAGCTGTTTGTTCAACTTTCAAAGAAAGTTGTAATAGGTGTGAGTGAATATGATTTAAATAACTTATGGTATCAATGAACATATTAAATAACTTATGCGTATGTGTGTGTATGTGTATGTATGTATATATATGTATGTATATGTATATATGTATATATATATGTGTGTGTATATGTATGTGTATGTGTGTGTATATATATATATATATATATTTGAAACTGGAAAGATATGCTGAAATGAAGAAATTCCATATCTTAATTTATTGTTAATTTACTTTTTTTCGATAATATAATATTTATGTCACTTGTAATTAATGTTACGTTGTTGCTCTAGTGATTATGTATACTGCGAAAAAGCAACTCATTTGTATAAAACCTTTAGTTTTATAAACAAATAAAGAATTATTATTATTATTATTATTATTATTATTAAATAACTTTTAAAATAACAACAAACCTTTCTCATGTTAACGTAGGCATCAACAATAAAATCAGTAAGTGATTCAGGAATAACAGGCTCTTTTCTCTTGCACAAATCAATATATCTTCTCATTAGTGACATGTCTACTGGGGTAATCTTAGCAGGAGGGTGCTCAGAATGCTTATGTACATATGCTATGTGTTGTGCTAACCTACAAAAATAAATAACATTTTTTATCATATAAAATAAATTTATCTAATAGGGTTATGACCACCCAATAACATTACAATAAGCGAGTGTATTTCATTGTAATTGAAATACAAAAAATTGATTTTGCTCTTATTAGATAATATAATTATAATATGCAGTTGTTTATTTATTGTTTATGAAATTTTTTATTTATTTTGGTTTTAATACGTTATTATAAGAAAATAGGAAATACCTTAAATCATTCTGTTCATTAGGGATGTCTTGTATAAGCCATAGCAAATCAAAACGAGAAAGAAGAGCAGCAGGAAGTTGAATATTCTGTTCAATTGTCATTTTAGGGTTATATCGTCCATAAGCAGGATTAGCTGCAGCGAGAATACTAACTCGGGCGTTTAATCTTGTCATTATTCCAGCCTGAAAGTCAAGAGCACAAATATTATAATTATTTTACTTGCTCAACAGTCCTGAATGGGCATTTTGAACATTAACATTCCATTTTACTCTATCTAAAGCCAGCAGTTCTGTTCTACAGAAACAATTAAAACTTGTAATATAACTAAATCTCATTTGAGCTATATATGTTTTTACAAATCATCTTGGATGCAGTTAACATCTGTTATGCTATTTAAAAGGCTAATTTGACTAATGTTATAGACAGTGGCGCACCCAGGATTTTTTTTTGGAGGGGGCACACATTAAAGAGAAGAAGGGGAGGGGAGGAGAAGGGGTTGTAATGTGGGGGGTGAACCTCTTTTAGGGGGTCCTCCTCCGGGAATTTTTTTGTAATTTACGTTGCTTGAAAACGTCTTTTTAGCCTATTCCAAGTGCATCTAAAATGTTATTTTATACAAATAAATTCAAGTTTTTTTTTACAAACGGAACATAAGACCTGGGTTTTTTATTTAAACAAAATTATATTTGAATAATATTTTATTATTAAAAGTTGTACATTACATAGAAGATTAATGTTTTATTTTAGTAGCCAGTAAAATAAATTGGTACATTTTAAAAATATTTGAGTTGCGGGAATTAACAAAAAAAAATTGGGCACGCCAAATGTTTTGAGTTCAACAGAAATTAGCTGATAGTATTAGGTTAAAAATAAAAGTAGTAGGGTATCTAACAGTCCTATCAATAAGTACAAAAAATATAAGATCCTTGACGAAACGGATTGATAACTTTACTTACTTCTATTATTCTTCTTCATCTTCTTATTTTAATGCCAAAAAAAATAAGTCGGGCAAAACTAGGTATATAATCAATTTTTTTTTTTACTATCACAACACTATTACTTTAACATGCACTGCGGAATTGCATACTTAAATTTTGATAAAAATTAGGTCATTGGCTAGGTGCGTACTGGTTATAGATATACCTTGTGATATTTACTATTTTAATCTAGATTAAAAAGAAATCAAAAAATATCCTCTACACTGAGAGGTAGAAAAGGAATGGGATAAGTAAGATAAGGTAAAAAAGTAAATGAATTCTTACCTTACACACAGAAACAGTTTGCTGTTCCATAACCTCATGGATGGCTACTCGATCATAATCGGCCATTTTGTCAAATTCATCAATACAACAAACACCTAAATCAGCTAACACAAGGGCACCACCCTCCAAAATCATTTCACCTGTAAATTAGAAATAACTTTTTATGGTAAATACTACCAGTTCATGCAGATTAATAGCAGCAATTTTCTTGACAAATCACACTTTATTTTCATGGTAGTAAAAAAAAGGATTTATTAAAAAAAATATTTAAAGAAATAAAGTTGAATTGAGACGGTTTACATAATAGTCCCACATATAGGTGGTAAGGCTTGAGAATATATGGTATTTTTTACTGTTTACATGATGCATGTTACAAGCATGAATGCTCCCTGTCCCTAGTTGATTCTGAACTCCCTCCCCATTAAGTAGCTACTTGATTTTTAAAATCAAAATTAGGCTGTTCACAGCATGATTTTTCCTACAACATGCTGCTTTCTGTACCCAGTGCTTTTTTTTGTCATGATGTCAATCAACTCTGCCTTCCTTTATCAAACCAATAAACCAGATTGATAACTTCTCGTAGTAAATGGACATACTTTATACTAAATATAATTAGTTTACCTGTGACAGGATCCTTGTTAACTGATGCAGTAAGACCAACGCCTGATGATCCTCTGCCAGTAGTATATTGAGCTCTTCGTGACAATCTTTCAATGTAAGACAACAATTGAGATTTGGCAACACCAGGGTCTCCCATTAAACAAATGTTAATATTACCTAAAATAATTGAAATAATCAAATGTTATAGTATCATTGACATCAACCATAAATAATAAATAACAATTTAGATTACAATAAGAATATTTATTGAGCTTTTAGGTTCAGTCTACTACAAGATAACAGAATAAGATTTTTTTTAAAAAAGTACACTTTATTAGTCTTTCAATACAAGTATATAAAATAATAAGTAACAAGACTTTAAATTAGAAGATATGACCTTCGTGGAGGCCTCCCTCTGCATAATTTGTTTTATTAATTATTATTTTTATGTTTTAAGATATACCATGTAAACTATAGCTGATGTGATCAAATAGTCCTTCTAGTTTTGTGTTAAACTACAGAAAGACCTAAAATATATACATATGTATTTAATTTTTAAATTTTCTTTTTGGTAGTTTGAACCTTTTTTTTTTCTATGGTTGACCTTTTTTGAGTTTTATTTTGCAGTAAGACAATTTTACATTTCTTCTTTTGATTTTCTATATTTTGCCCTCCTCATATATTTTTCTATATTTTGTCCACATTTGGCTTCTCTGGGCTTGTAATAATTCTGTGTTTCACCAATATGAAATCAAAAGAAGAAATGTAACATTGTCTTATTACAAAATAAAACCCTAAAAAAGGTCTACCGCCAACCACATAAAAAAAAAAAAAAAGCACACATTATTTCAAAACATATCATAGTAATAAAAATGTGTGAATAATAGTTATAAATTCCTAACATTCTGACCTGATTAAAATAGTTTTAACACAATATCTCTCATTTAATGTAAACGGACACTTTTTAATTAACCATTAAGTTTTAGCAGTTATCAGCACTTCGATTATTAGGTTACCACCTGTTGAAGCAGATGTTGATATAAGGTTAACAATTTTATTTTATATATTTTTAATGAAAATAATAACGACCTCTTATTTTAACTCCATGAGGACTTTTATCAACTCCGCCTACAAGTAGAAGAAGTAAAGCTTTCTTAACATCTTCATGTCCATAGATTTCAGGTGCAATACTGGAGGCAAGTTTGCTGTAGAAGTCCTCTCCAGCAACTTCTTGAATTTCCTTCTCAGTTAACTCTCCTTCGCCCATCTTATCACTAATTTGACCAAGATCAACTATCCTCTGAAAGAAACAACATTAAAACATTAAATTTTAAATTCATGATAAATTACTGCGAAAACATATGATAATAATAGCAAACAACCTGTGAAAAGCTTGGGCCTACCAAGAGGTTTATACAACTATACATGTAATGTACAACAAGCAATGCTATGCATTCCGAACTCGAGTATTTATGATGAACAGAGCAATAATAATCATTATCTTCTCAAAAAGACCTTATATTTTATATACAACAATGTCTTGAAAACCCTTAAATTCTGTGACTATCGTGGTGTCCATTTTTAAAATAATCTCATAATATGTATATCTCCTTTCACTACTTATCAAGAGCTATAAGATTAAATGCAACAAAAATTTTATATTGGTTGCCATCTTCAAAATTTTGTGCATGAAATTACCAAAAACTAGTCAGTTATCACAAATGCTGAGGCACCTGTATGCTGAATTTCGTTCAAAACGTTCATTTTTTTATGACAGATATTGTTAGACTAACAAATAAACTTTTAACTACTAAGTCTATAAAATGAAGAACCCACTAGTCTCGTTCTAAAAATAAATGCCAAAAATTTTATTGACTAAATCCTGCAAACACATGCTTAAAAGATTAATTTTTAACTTACATGAGCTTCAATGAATGTTTCGGTAAGAAGGCCTTGTTGTATTGCTTTCCAGCCTGTTCGGACCAATGGTAGGTAAATACCTGTAACTTCAATGTGATCACCAGGTCCACACTGATTAGTTACTTCACCTCGACAATAAACAGTTACTGATCTTGGAATGTCACCAAGTGGTACTTGATCACTCTAAAAAACAAGCATAATAGAGAAAAAATTATGGAGTTGTTTACATAATTTCAAAAGAATAAGATATATTATAAATTTAGAAATAAAAAGATGTAAATTATAACTTACATGTTCTTGGACTCGGAGTTCTTGAAACTTCATGTATTTTGAACCTCGAGACTGAAGGTAAAGTCTCCCTCCTGACTTATTAGTCTTACATTCGGTACTTGGACATTCACTTACAGGCATAAACGTTAAAGAGTTTACCTGAAAAAAGAATAAATGAATAAAAAATAACAATCATGCAAATTAAAAATAGTAATAATAAAATAAGGTACGGAATTTTCGCTAATCAAAAATAGAAGTTTTGTAAAAAACAAAATGTAACTTCAAAATTTCGCTAAAATTTGCATATATGAAATAAAACAACTTTCTTATACATTTACAATTTATATTCAATGTTAATTAAAAGCTAACATACTCTTTTTTAACAATTTAACATTTGATTCTGTCAGTAACGGCATTATATTTACTATAGAAGCATTCTGTGTCTACGGTGTTAGTTGGACCCCAAATGCTCTTTAATGCTGATTCAGCAAAGGTTAGAAAGCAGCATTTAGTAGCCCACAATATGTTATTAACATTGAAAGACTCAAATATTTTCATTAAAAATAAAAAAATATCCTTTCTATTTGTAAAAATAAATTTTCGCATAAATTCGTATCAGTTTCGTAAAAATGAAAATTCCGTACCTCTAATGATATTATAAATATATATTAGCAGTGAACATCAAATTTTATAACTTCAACTCTTATATGATTTAAGACCATTTTAACCCTAGAACAAAACTTCTTTAGTAAAATTGATAATAACCCAACATGCATTAAATATCCGTGAATATGATGGTTATTGCTATACTGCAACAATGAAAGACAAGACATTTGTCATTCATTTTTAGGGTTTCGTTGGTAAAACCAAAAAAAGAATCCCTTTTAGTTTCGATCATGTCTGTTACTCTATACGGTTTCAATAACTTTTGAATCAAAAGAGATAAAAACATTAAACTTGGCAGTATTAAAGATCATTTTGACGCTCACGTAGGAAAAATTTAGCGAACTCAAAATTCTCAACTGTTCAAATCCAAAATGGCTAAATAAATCCAAAATTTATTTTATAAATAAACAAGTATTACTTTACATGGAAAGACAATTTCATATCATGTGTTACTACCAAAAAATACCTAGCAAGTGACTTCTAAGACAGTGGTTCTTAACCTTTTGGTAACCACGGCCCCCTTAAAATCTCCAATTATAATATATATAGTACTTAAATATCTTTCGAGACCCCCTGGGGGGCCGCGGCCCCCCGGTTAAGAACCACCGTTCTAAGATACAACCATTTGGGAGTAAAAACAACTAAAAGAGGGTGTTAAGAGCAAAATAGGCAACATTTTTAAGAATTTATAGCAATACTTAAAGTTAACCAAATTACAGAAGATTCAGTGGCTTTTTTGTTTAAATAAAGTTATTTTTAACTATTGGATTTCTTAAAAAAAATGTTTGTATTGACCTGTATTTTGTGACTTACATAAAACTGATAAAACACATAGGTGGTTTAGCCCAAGTGCACATTGAGACCCAGAGCAGGGCAGCATAGTTTTTTTCCAACTACAGATAAATACGAAACCACTTAAATTGCGACGCAGAGCAGGGCATGTTAGTACTGTACCGCACGTGGCCTACCTGACAGTAGTGGATCTGGCGTCTCAATTCATGCAGTCTCGTGTACATTAGTGGTAGAAAAAAGCAGTGCTGGCCTTAATCTAAAATTATCTATAATTGTCTAACCACAGTATAGATTGTATACAAATTTCTATCAGAGGACTGTTTCAAACAATTACACAAAAAAAATGGGAATTACAAATGGGGATCTAATTGCATTTCTTAAGTCTTATTAGACTTGCTGGACATCTTTATTACTTAAAACATTTCACCACAAATTATGCAATTTTCTGTTTTCACAAAAATGTTACAAGAGCCTGAAGTGATGACTGATTTATGAATTAATGATGGTTTTAGGAAAAATTTTATTTACTTAAGAACTAGCAATAAAATAGATTGAATTTAGAAATTATTAATGACATTTTTTAAATACTCAGTCAGCTTGATTGTGTAGAATAGAAGAGATTTGTTTATAAATCTGACTTGGAACCCAAACATTTTTAATCTTTTAAGGCCGATGCCATAATTCAACACATTATGCCTCCACTTCATCAAAGAAAACAATATAGAGAGAACTATAGAGGTCATGAAATTAATAAATATTATACTTACAGCTTGATATGTTTCAGAGCCGCACTGGTCACAAGTATAAGTAGCAACACACATAAGAGGTTTCACTTCAGACATTTTGGTAACAAGACCTTGAATCGAGATGAGTTTACCAATCCTATTTGCTTTCACGTCTCTCAGTGATGAAATTTTAGAAGTTCCTAAATCCTTGATATAAACTTCACTAGAGGAAAAAAAAAGGAAACACATTACACCACGGAAAGTCATTAAGATAATGATTTTGTTTGTATCAACTGAATTAATATGCAAATCTGCAATATATCAGTATCAATAAATGCAAATTAAAGAAGGAAATTACAATTTACAAGTTATACAAAAAATGATTTAATGTCTTGAATATTATTTCAAAAAATCAATTCAAATTTATTATAATGAAGATGTTTATCAGTATTGTCACTGAAAAAAAAACCTACAATCTGCGGATCAATTCAGGAGGAAATTTAGATTTAATGTCTTCATCAGACACTGTTCCACTGTTAGTTTTATTTTCCATGAAAATCCTCTGCTCAATATAAGTATCTAAGATGTCCTTTGCAACATTCTGAAAAACCAGGCAGTTGTATTTATAAACTAAATAAAATAATTATAAAAGTACTTAAGGATATGAAAAATCTACATTTGGTATGATTGCATGACTATCTCTAGAGGGTTCGCACACTCTAAGACTAAGTCTTCTCTATAAGTTTAACATTTATATGATTCTGATTCTAAAAGCCTATGTTGTAAAATAATATATGAATACAGATAAAGACAATGATTTATGCCTAAATATGTTTATATGCACAAAAACAAAGTAAACCATATATGTAGGACTATCATTGTTTGTAAGCACCGAATTATCCACAAGGTTTCTTAAAATTATATGCAATTCTGTAGAGGTTGTGAATAATAAAGGAATTAATTCCTTTTTGACAAATATAGGGGAGGTTTCCTTACATTGGACACTTGTTAAAAATTAACTATCACGGATAACACTAATATGACAGCTGGTAAAGATGGGAAGATTGCTAAAATGGTTTTGTCAGGCTCCGCTCTGGCAAGGAATATCACAGAAAACAATTTTTCTCTCCATGGAATTGTGCTGGGGGCAAGTGCCCAAGATACATAACTATCCAAAGCAAGGGAACATCCCCTACATATATAATAAAGTATATGTATATAATTTACATATAAAATAATAAGATGTTTTGTACATTTTATAAAGGGTGTATTTCCTTTATCAAATCATGTTATCTGCACATTGTTACCTTATAAGCATAGGACACTAAATTTATCAGGCTCGTTTCCGCAGAGCTATTTTCCTGGCAATTCTTTTAAGTTGAAATAAAAATGAATCGTCCTAATTTCTCTTTATGTGGTAACATATTAAGCTAAGCAATTCCTTTGCCAGACATCAAAAACCTAGGCTTAATTATCCGAGAGTTGAGATAATATTACTACGTTCCCACATTGTTTTGGAAACGGTTTTGAAAACGATCCGCTAGTTCAAAACGCTGTACGAACGGAGATCGACGGATCGTATCGGGTTAGATCCACTCCACCAAATATACGTGATCGGAACGGGGGACCGAAATTCAAAACGCTCGTATGAACAGGTCGTGGAGGGGATCGAGATATCAGGTTATTTTACTCTTATCAACTTTTTAAGTTCTTGAAGCTTTTAAGTTTTTGAGCTTCCGTTTCTATTTTTTAAACTGTAAAAACTTTTAATAACTTGTAAATAAAATGTAAAAATTCGCGGACATTTTAGGTAACAAGAAAGAAGGTTTTACTAGTGACGTCACAGTTACGAGATTTCGAAAACAAATATTTTGATCACCTGTATTTTTGTTGTGTGAACGGGAATCGTTTTGAAAACGAATTGGATCCGAAACGCTTTCAAAACGATGTGTGAACGTAGTATATAATACACCAATTAATAAATTAAACCTAAATTGCTTTGACATAGCAAGGGCTTAGAGTCAGAAGTTATCTAATTTTTTTTTTATCCTGAGTTATAAACACCTTTAGAATGCTTGTGCTTTAATACATAAGCTGATTGTGGCATATTATCCCTATCTATAAGACATTTATAGAAAATTAAAGGAAATCACAAAAAGAGATTAATGTATCAAAGGAAAATTATTTTGTTCACTATTATATTTCAATGGGTCAATGCAAACTCATTAAAGTAATTTAAATTTAATATCTGATGTTTTAACTTTAGTTATTCAGAAATAAAGGTATATAGATTAATAAAATTTTCTTACATCCTGAGTCTTATATTGAGGTAAGAGTTCTTGAATTATCTCATAAAACAAATTAGTGAATCTCTTGGTATTCTCGATTATAGGATCAATCAAACCATTGTCGAAAACAAAAATATCATCCAATTCAATCGTTATAGCAACCTAGAACAGACGTAATAAAAGTTAAAAATGACATATTGAACACATCACACAGTGTGTTAATGTGCAAAACTTAAAACTTACTTAAAATTACCGAACAAATAATAGGGCAACATAAATATATAATTTTAAATTAGACAAAATTTACCTGCTCTCGATGGGCCAATTTTGTTAATTGGTTAGCATATTTGAAGTGAGTAGTCTGACCAAATCCATCAATATCAGTAAAGGATATAAGAAAATCTTTGAGCTTTTCTGAAAAAGCAATAGAAAAATGAAATTTACAAAAAAACAAAATAATAGAGAGTTTAAATAATTATATTTTGTTAAATCTTCTTCCAAGGACGTAAATAAAATTCCATGTGCAAGCTAATTTTTGAATTATGTAGTACTCTTACAAATAAGTTTACAAGCCAAAAGAGATAAATAATCTCTCCTATATATCAAAGTGCCTCCTCTTATGTATATATTCATAAATCCCTTTGTCTAATAGCATTACAGTTCACAAGTGACGCAATATGTATACATATCACAATTACACACAAGTGAAGTAATAACCCTTTTTATTGACATCATGGAAAGAAAATAAAGACGTTATCGCAGTACAATAACCATAATATTCTTTGGCACAATTCACATGCATGGGTGCATTCGGAAAGACTTACCAACTGGCAACTTGTTGTAGTTAATTTCACTATTTAACTGGCAACTTGTTGTAGTTAATTTCACTATTTAACTGGCAACTTGTTGTAGTTAATTTCACTATTTAACTGGCAACTTGTTGTAGTTAATTTCACTATTTAACTGGCAACTTGTTGTAGTTAATTTCACTATTTAACTGGCAACTTGTTGTAGTTAATTTCACTATTTAACTGGCAACTTGTTGTAGTTAATTTCACTATTTAACTGGCAACTTGTTGTAGTTAATTTCACTATTTAACTGGCAACTTGTTGAAGGTGGCTTCAATTATTCTTAAAGCTGAAGGAAGTCGTCGATCAGGTTATAAACTTAACTGGTTTGGTTTGAGTGTGAAGCTATTGTGAGTGTTCACATTTACAAATATTTATCATTATAAGTTTTTGAGTAGAAGCAAATAAAAATTTACAAATTGTAGATGAAAGAGAATCTTACATAATGAAACAAAATTACAGAGCATAGTGAAGTAAGCAACGTTTTTAACTTTAAAATTAACCGTCACAGAATGTTATGGTAACTAACCAAGGTCTGATCTTGGTTGAAGCAGTCACAATGCCCTGGTCACTAAAACAACCGCAGGTTTAGGAATCCACTAGTTACTTCTCGGTCAACCTTTTAGTGCGTTATTCTGAACGCATCCTTATTATCCGACTAGCCACGAACACAAACTCAATTAAGCACTCATCTTTAGCATATATACATATATTAGCGTTTTAATCCTATTTACTTCCAATTTCATTTCAATATACTAATATTTACTCCCTGACAACATCAAAATGCCTTTGGCTGAACTGAAGGAGATGATACGGTCGAGAATTGCTTGGCAGCACAACTTTGCTTAATTTATACACTTGAGAGTAATATTCCTTTGTCAAACAGTACATTTGTATTATTTAAACATTTGAGAAATTATATATGTATGATTTGTTCATAGGAGGGTTTATATCCCTTTGTCATAAAAATACGTTATGTCAAAATACGTTAGAGTCCGCCATCTTTTCTATAAACCGTATTATATTCTTCAGTTTTACCATGCCTTTAAATATTCAGATGATATAAATGTTCAAGTTTGTCTTGAGCATTTTTTTAATATTTCCTGAGTACAGTAATCCCTCGGATAGAGGAGATATTTCTAACAAATATTGTTTGCAGAAAAGGAAAAAGGTTACTTGCAACAAGTTATACACGAAAAAGTACGATATTAGTGTATAATATTAAATTAACTGCACCTCGAATGCACCCTTCCCTTATAAACTTAAGGGAGAACTGGAATAAAAACATTGAAATCAATATACCTCCTAAGAAATAACCCAAAATAAATGAATTCCTAGAGCATGCAATTTTGCTAATAACATACTTTCTATAAAAATAATGGTGAAAGTCGATTATAGAGAATCTAAGAAAGATGTCTAAATAAGAAGGAACTCAAAACTGTGAGGAACATATTTCAAAGTTCAACAAGTGGCGACGGGCGCACATCATAGTAAATTTTTGATTACTTATATTAAACTTTTTAGCTAAAATCTGCGAATACTAATAATAATATAATTTACTTTTCCGGTCCTTTGCACATATAAATATACAGCTTTAGCTTTATAAGGAGCATTTAATAATAAGTGAAAGGTATAAACATAAACTTTATATATTATCTAACAGAAAACAAATTAGGGACTTACCTTTGGCTTCTGCGTAATCGACGGATTTTTTCGCCATTTTAAATGAAGTAAGCAGATAGTTCTCGTCTAAACCAGAAATATATAGTCACAATATTCTCTAAATAATATAAATTCAATTTCTTAAAATATAATAATAAATAACACACACAATAAAAAAACCCGCTTTGACTCCAATTCCAAGCAAGAACGAAAGCCAAGACTCCCTCATTTGGCGGGAAGCATGCAGCTGATTAACAGAAATACCAACATAAACTTTATTTATAACTATAAGAAGACATACTTTATTTCTAAAATCCTTTGACTGTCATAAAGAAAACAAATTAGAAAGGGTATATGTATTTAAAATATAACCCCTTAATGGAGCCTTTATACAAATATATTATATGTGTTGACGTTATCTTCCAAATGAATCTAACATTCCTTAAAGCTCTATAGCCCTTTGAGGTTAGAAAAATCATTAAAATGGAAATTTTATTGGTTCTAAGCAAGATATCAAAAATCTAAGTACAGGCTTCATTCTTAATTGTAATTCTGCACAATTTGAGCCCTATTTCAACTCCCTACTACAATAAATAATACAACTATTTCAATACGAGTTTTATCGTTGTCGTTGTATTGAAATTTGAAATGGCGCCTGTACTACTTATCATAGGAAGTTGAAATAGGGGCTCAAATTGTGCTGAATTACAATTGCGGGAATGAAGCCTGTACTTAGATTTTTGAAATCTTGCTTAGAGCCAATAAAATTTTAATTTTACTGTTTCTTCTAACCTCAAAGGGTGGTAGAGCCTTAATACAGTGGATCCTCCCGACTAGAGCTGGATTTAGGTCGTGGGTGGGGGCCCCCACCGTATAAATTTTTAAAAATGCACTAATTAATTTCTTTATGTATTATAAATTATAATAAATAATAAATACATACGTGACCAAGAAAATAGACTGCCAATACATTAACACTAGTGTTACATTACTTTATTGTTATATTGTTTATTGTGTAAAAACTATTAATAGTTTTAGCGATCTTTAACACTTTATAGCGGTGTCGCTTTTGGTTTTACTAAAAAATTGTATTTGAAACAAATGTTTGTCTCATTGAATAGATGAAGTTTTATTTTTTCCCGTCCTAAATTTCAATTTTAAATTTGATGATCACGTTTAGGCGACCGTTGCGCGTGAAAGCTTGGACGGATAACGTTGTCCAACGAACTCATCCTGGACATTAGTAAAATGAATATATCTACCAAATGTCATCAAAATCGGTCGACATTTACTCGAGTTATCGTCACACGTTTCAGAATTCATGGACACACAGACCGACAGACAGACAGACAGTCGGACAAGACCAAAAAAACACTAGTGTATGTAAGGTTTTTAGGATTCTGACGTGGTGAACAACTAGTTCCCAGATACTTAAGATCTCAAACTCGTTTTTAACGCTTTAGCTTGAGGGCTTTTTAGATGTATTTAGAGTTTATAGGTACCTAATGCTATTTTATACGTAATTCGCACTCAACTTTTGAAATGAGCCATAATGTAACATATGTCATGCTTACAATAAATTATTATTTTTAGGCTTGAAAATGACTGGAAAAGCCGAAACGTCGCCACAGTAAAATGAAGTAGTATTTCTTCTTCCTTCTCTTACCCTTAAAGGATCTACTTAATTTTACTAATTATTCGACATATTATATGCTTTTGAAAGCAGGAGGATATCCAACTGTGTTTTTGCACGTAATCGTGCCTTAAATTTCCATGGGCTATAACCCATGAAAATTTCCAAAAATAGTCTGCCAATTAATTAGTGTGGCACATTGCTTTCTTCGCATCCTATCACGTACTTTATTGATCTATGCTTTCAAAACCCATTGCTGTCTAATTTATTTAATTGTTTCTCCTTTTTAGGGTTTCGTTGGTAAAACGAAAAAAAGAAACCCTTACAGTTTCGTTCCTGTGTCTGTCTGTCTCTCTGTCTGTCACTCTGTACGGTTCCAATAACTTTTGAATCAAAAGAGATAAAAACGTGAAACTTTCCAGTATTAAAGATCGTTTTGACGCCCACACAGGAAAAATATAGCGAACTCAAAATTATCAGCTGTTCAAATTCAAAATGGTGGATAATTCACGTGACTTGAATTTTTTTTTTTTTAAATTTTGAGTGGTGTATCAAATGAAAGGTATTGATGAGTAGATTACAAAAATATATAACACTTGTGGAAAGCGTTTAATTTTCCACGCCATTTTGTCAAAAAAAAATCAAAATTTTGCGTGCCCCCCTAAATGTAAGTCCATTAAAAAAATGTAGTCCATTTAAATACGAATCTACTGATATAAGCAGTTTCCCGGGAAAAAATCAAGTTTCTGAGAAAATGGCTTTAAACGCAGACGGAGAGAGGCCGGGTTCGATTCCCAGCCGAGAAGTTATTTCTATGATGTATTTTGATGTAGTTATTTTCTATTGATGATTTACCACTTTATATTCTTTGTCAAATTTCGACCATTTTTATCAATTTTCAAAAGGTCCGCATTGAAATATTAAAAGTCGTGAAACATGGCTAATTTTGTCAGGCATTAAAAGCCTTTGGATATCAGAGGTTTAAACTTAGTTTATAGCATCCAGATTTATTTAAAACAATCACTCATTAATTCACATTTTCATTGATTTTCCATTGTGTGAACATGGATACACATTTCCATTGTGTGTGAACATGGACACACATTTTCCTTGTGTGAATAAAATATGAATATTAAATTAATTATAGAACATTGTTATGAGCCATATTTTGAATAAAAATTAATAAACTGATCAGTACTTATTCAAATTTTCCCAGTTCATGTTTTAACAACCCCCCTGCAAAAAAAGTAATTCATACGATTTTATCACTTTATTTAAAATATCCAATATTTATAAATACATACTATATATTAATTAAAATAAGTCAAAATAAAATCTTATATTATTAGAATTTATAATGCAGATTTAAAACTAATATTATAATAAATAAATATAAGGTTAATATTTAATTTAAACATACTACTATATAAAGTTCAATAATAATTATAAGCATACATAATGTTAGATTCATATACTAAGCACTTAATAATTAATAATAAAGAAAAAGGCAAGATAAAATGTATCTTAATTCTAAGCACTATAAGTTGCCACTGTAATACAGTAAGATATTATGTTCTCTAAATCAGTAATAATATAAATTATAATATTTAACAATATAAATTATTTTATACATATTTTAATTTATTTCTAACATAACTTAATACAAACTTAACTTGTTTTAAATTTGTCTTCTTTTGTAGACTTATTTGTTTATTTTCTTTGTCAAATATGACAGTCTTAGTTTTTAATTCTGTGATAAGGGTATTGAATATCATAAAGTATTATCTGTGGTGAGAATACTGTAACTGATGATATACTTAGTGTAACTAATCATTAAGTCCTTTCTTTTATTAATTAATAATTTAATATATTTTTTAAAAAATTATGACCCATTAAAGTTGTTTAAATTGGTCTAAATATTTACTATATATGATCATTAAATTTTGGTTGAAATTTTAACACCTGTTTAAAAAGTATTCTTTTTCTCTCAATCCATTTTACGGGGGAAACTAGGATCAACAACAATGGATCCCCACCTGTGACCATTCTACGCTATTGTCTTTGTTTCGATGTCTTTTACCCTTCTCTTATTATTTTTTAAATAATTATACTGGTATTCTTTTCCAAGGTATAATCAAGTTCAAAATGATAGCTAGAATTTTCTCCCAAATGTTTCCATTCCATTTTATTGCACATTTTTATATTGTCTTTTAGTTCCACAATTATTGTGATATGTTATCATATAATTTTGTTATACATAACTGAAGTATAATTATTAAATATTTAATAATGTTTGATTTAATAAACTTTCATAAAACAAAAATATTTTCTCATATATCATAAATACCTAGTAGTTAAAACTAATTTTAGAATATACGATCTTAAAATTAATTAAATGTAAACTATCTTTAAGTAATACTATACAACATTACATTATGAACTCATAAGATGATAGAGCTGAGTACACATAATTTTTTACACTTATGATTTAGCAACTAACAAAGTAGCTATCAATACGTATACTAGTACTGATAGAGGTACTGTGGCAGAAACTCCGCCCTTCTTCGGTTTACTGCTGGGTGTTGTTGACGGTGGTTCATCATTAGAATTATTAGAATCTTGATTGATGGAGTAGGGAAGAACCCAGCTTGTGATAATAGGATCAAATTCCCACTTATCTGGCTGTCCCATATGCCTGACGCCAGTTGTGTTCATTTGAGTTTTAGACCAAATAAATGGAGGTACATCATCAGATGTTGGACCACCAACCGCCAGAAACTCACCTAGTCACAAAAGTAGATCAGAGATCAAATAAATTATCTTGTAAAACGTGGTTTTACATATTTTTCAACCCGTTGAAGATGGTAGCGAAAATGTGTGTGTTAAAGTAAAGGTTAATTAATTTTATTGCCTGGCTCTAAAATTCTAACTTATAATTTCACACAAACTTAAAGGGAGTTTAGTACAACCGAAGAAATAGATAAAACAAATTTTATACAGGTAATAAAAATATTATTATATACATATTTTATTATGTAGAATATTCACTCGTTGTTTGTTCAAACGCCTGGTAAAATATCTACAATTGTCTTGAGAAAATTAGTCAGTATTACTAAACAATGGTACAAGTATTCCTTTTATATGCTATAAATAGAATAAAAATAATCTTACCTTTGCTGAATAGAGAGAAACTAACAATTTTAACATCAGTAGCTCCAAATAACGCAGGCGATCGACCTTCAGAATAATTTCCGATGAGAGGATTTAAGTCACACCTAAATAGCAAGAAAATATGTGGGATTAATTTTCCTCTAAAGCAAGCAGCCTGCCCCGGGCGCCGGGTTAGAGAGGAGCGCCAAATTGACCATAAGGTTTTTTATTTTATTTTTTTATAATCTAAAAAAATACATATGAAAATATGTCATTTTGAATCAAAATGGCGTTTCGAAAAAAAAATCAAAAAAAAAAACGAAGACTTGCTCAGTGAACACCTACACCGGATCTTAGGAAGTACGAGTAATATATCAAATTTGTCTATTCAACTGTTTACGATTCCTATATATAGTGATGAGTAGTTGAGTTAGGGCTAAACACCATTTTATTAAAAATTCAAATTGCAAAACCCCTTCACAGAATATCTAAAGGCTTCGGACAAAGATACATATTCCACGTCTCGACCATCTCCTGCAGAAAGTCGTTTCTTTCATCAGAGCAACATGCACCACCCTGAAGACGCCTCTAGGACTCTAGGGCAAGAGGCGAAACGTTGGGAACATAATCCACTATGATGCGGACACCACCGGACGACCTAGAACTCCATTGCTTATATTATGTTGACTATTTTCTATTTTTTGGTTAATTTGACCCTATCTCAGTCCCTATCTTATAGTGGGAAATTCATCAACCTTTTTAAGATAAATATTTAAGGCGATTCCTTTTTTAATAAAAAATAATATCATTATTGGCTATAAAATAACTTAAGGTGTTACCTTGATGCAATGGCATTGCAAGCATTTGGTTTAGGGTTGCAACTTTCACAGATTGAATATGGATCCTTCTTGAAACGGTTATATCGCATAAGCCACAACATTGATGTCAAATTAGTGACTTTTGGCTGTTCTTTTTTAAAAATTTTAGCTCTTGGACATTCTGAGAAAGAAAACCTACCAACAAAAAAAATAGTTTTAAGGTATTGCAACATGCTGTAAAATAAATTAGAAAGTTTCATTTTAATATATCGTGAGTGTGTACCAAGAATCATTTTTGGCCTTAGCTTCACTGCCTGTTATCTTGTATATTTCTGGGTAAAATGGTATATTGTAACTGGCCCAGTATTCATGTTGCAATAAGTGATTTGTTTGATCATCACTTTCAATCATGCCAGGAGCCTGCTCCAATACTGTTAAGAAACCCTCTTCAGGATCAAATCTGAAATTATAAATAAATAAACCAGTTCATAAATAAATACATATTCGATCCTCACAAAAAGTTAATTTATATTTAATACATAAAAAATATTCTTATGTACATAAAAAGCAGGAAAAACCAAGTTACTATATTATAAAGTTTATTCTTACCCTGGTTTGAATTTATTTAAGTTGACGATCATCCACTGGTTGTTATAGGTACCACTGTTGTTAACTTTGAAAAAATTCATCCAGTCGTCACCATTTTTAGCAAGTCTGTTAGCAACTATGTTACGTATCTGTTCCCCGACCTGTAATAAAACCAAAACTATGGGTCAGCTTATCTTGTTAAGCTCAATATAAATATGTATACCGCAAAGTTCTATATCAAAGAGTATTCTAGGTAGAGTGTTTAATCTACCTATATAGTGATACCCACCAAACAGAAAAGATGCCACACATTTTTTTCACATTTAAAAGCTCGAAATATAAACATAATATCTGTATTTAGATACGTGAAAAGTGATTCTTTTCGTAGCTGCATTCATTGCGCATGCGCGTTCCTTAATGGGTGCGATAAGGTGAGGAATTCCGCCCTAGAGCGGAAAAAAGAGGAATTCTTCATCTTAACGAACAATTAGCGAGTTTGTTTACATTTAACAAAACTAATTTGCTGTTTGTTTAATTAAAGTAACTGTTTATGGAGAGTTTTTAGTAAAAAAGAATAAGTGATTTAAGTGATTATGACGAAAATGGGGAGAATAATACGCCTCCCGAAATAATTAATTCAATGAATTAATGTCATCTTTATCAAAAGAGAAATACAAACTTACATACAGGAAGTTTATTACTTTTTTCTGCATTTATTATTAAAATCCAACATTCGTAGATAAAGTACGGTATACACAACTCGCGCGAAAACTGCATTTTGCTTTCCTCGTGTGGATTTACTACCCTCGCTGTCGCTCGGGTGAAAACTCCACACTCGCATGCCAAATGGTACTTCTTGCACTAGACGCGTAATGTACCATAACAATCGCTTCTCGCTTCTATTATAATATTGCATTCAATCGTAAGATTATGGATACCTCTTCGTCAGGATGTACGTCCCGATATAGGGATTCGTTATATATATCTATAGTTGTTTCAATTGCAACAATGCCAGAGCCCATGATGTAGAAATCGTCCACTGATGCAATGTGACCTGGGTAGGAACTAAACGCAGTATTCATTCCTGGGATGAGCTCAGTTGAATTTTTGCTCATTTTAAAAGCCAATTTGTATCTCTTAAGTAGTCTGTTCATTGAGTTAAAACTGGAACGAAATATTTTTGAATTGGTTAATAACGTAAAAATACACACAAGCTTTTTTAAATAAATGATTTTTTTTTTATATATTAAGCTATGTATATAAGATCTAGGTTCATTTCAAGGTATAGATCCAAATTCAATATATAGATAAACAGAAAAATTTTACACTTAGATAAAATCGATAGATTAGTTATATCTCTGAATTGAGGAGGCGCTCTCTTTCAATAATTATGATCCTTAAAAATGTCTCGATAACGGTTTCGACTATTTTGATTAAAAGAGTTGTAAATTTAGTCCATTTAAATTTTAAAGAAAGGAGGTGTCACTTTTCCGTAAGACATTTTTGAAATAACCTGTCAGGTTTTCTCTCTATTACGGGTATCTTGAACACTACTCCTTTAAAAATTTGTTTTGAATAAAAGACTCCCGACTCTGACTTTCATATAAACTCAGTTAGGTATTCATTCATTATAGAATCAGTTATTCTCCCATCATAGATTCAGTTATTCACTCGTCATAGACTTAGTTATTCACACTACACTCTTTTTATTCTTCCATAAACAAACGTTGGTATGTCTTCTGGTTTTAAATAGTTAGATCTTCTATAACCAATGCCAAAGATCCCCTATATTCAAAGAATTTTCTAGCTAGAAATCTATCATACAGTAATTTAGGATCAAATTTAGACTAAAGGATCAAATCGTTTGGGACTTACGTATTCCAAGTATCATGTGCTATGAGCACATCGGAGTTTCCTGGTAAGAGCTTAATAAGAGCAGAACAATGTTGGCCAGCATATTGACTTCCATGTCTTTTTCTATGCATATCTACTTTCTTAGTCGAATTTTTTTCCTTTTGGTTTCTTACGTAAGCAACTGCTATATCCTGCATCTCATCATAAAAATTTAAAAACCTGTAGAATAAAACAGATTTTAGTAGTTTAATTAATTAAATAAAATAATTAATGAAATTAATAAAAATAACCTGATTTACTATGGTTTTATTCATGGGTAAACTAACTAATTAGTTTGTAACATATTTTTTATGTCCATATAAATCGGGATGTCACGCTTTTCTCTTCCTAGCAAGTGTTTGGATTATTGTAAGAAATATGGAACAGGTAAAATAGTAAGATCAGTCATCTATCAAAAATAGTAAAATAGTAAAAATTATTGGTAATATAAATATATTTACAATACATGAAAAACGTAACAGGCGCGTGAAATTAATCTGGAGCTCTCTGCAGGCTACTTTCGGCGAACCATCTAAATTTCTTAAAAATCTGATGAGTACTATCTAAGATACACGTGAAAATGAATGTATGTTCGTGTACATGTGGAAGAAAAACAAATGGGGGCAGAAGGTTTAAACTGAATGGGACAAACAATGGGCTATTTATGGCCTACCATCTAAATTTCATTAAAATTGGACGAGTAGTTTTTCAGATTTGTTTCGCGAAAATTAAACGACAAACAGACACAACACAGACCCTAAAATGTTCCCTGATGTCTGAAATTGATATCTGTCTTTCGAAACATAAAACAATGTATGTTCTTCAAAACAATCACATAGCTTTTGCTACCGTTGGTAAACTCGGAAGCAAAAGCATTCCGGAACTCTTATTTATTAAGGGAGAACATATTTTTGTTTTACTAACAATGAGGAAAGAATCGCTGATAAGATAGAGCTTTATCATAGAGTACTGAACATAAAAAAATTATTAAATGTTTCTATTAAAAAATTAGTTAATTTTATATGGTTTTATCTAGTTTTTTTATTTGTACTTACAGGAAATGAGTGAAAGTGATCTCCTGATCTGTCAAATTCTGTTCTTTAGTAGCGTTATTATATCCATCTAGTATTCCGTGTAGTTGCTTGTATATAAGATTTACCTGAGTAAAAATGAAAATAAATAAAAAATAAAATTATTAATGTCAGGTCATGGAACTAAATCAGTAAATTATTAATGTCAGGTCTAAGTTAGAAAAAGAACCTTAGAAGTATTTATATCTTGCTGCATCCTGATATCTACTCATCTAGCACGCTAGAAATAAGAATTTGTATAAACCTGATTTATAAACCCTTGCTTACGTTTTAAACTTAACTAGCTAAAGATTCGTGGCTTCCCATTACGTTTTAGTTTTCTCTAAACCTATAATATACTAATAAAACAATTTTTTTCTGGTAATAATTGCACGGAGAAAATATTAAATCCTGCATTTACTCAAGGTTTCCATCAAGAATTTTTTAGTTGTGTGAATAAATTTAAAGAATGAAATATGAAATTAATTTGTTAATTGTTTAAAAAAATACTGGTAGGCTTTGGCCGTCTTAGATAGCAACTACTAACAACTAACTTAGAGAACCTCGTTAATTAATAATATATTCTTTTGGGAACTAATTAAGAAATAAACCACGAGTTTATTTACAGAATGTTCATATAGTAGAAGTTTAAAATTAATTGGTTTTTAAAATAATGTGACTTAAAGACCGGCCCAATAATTGCGATACTTTTATACGAAGTCGTTTTCTGAAGATTGCACTCTTCGTGTTACATAAAATAATTTTTATTTTGTCCAATGGAATGGCAATCATTAATGCTTTGATGCAGATTGCTGTCTTTTAGTTGTTTAAGAGTTGGAGGGTGATGTTATTAGTATAACTTCGCCTTTAGACGGCCCCAAAGGAAACAACAAAACACGAGATGCGGAGAAGCTATTCCACGGATTTGACCTGGGACCTCAAAAATAATGTAAATATTTAGAGAACGCATTTCATATTCAATGCCAATTAATTTCAAAATGTGTTCTTTATTTACACTGGGTAAATAAAAAACTTTTCGACTTTTGTTCTTTTACTACACACTTGCAAAATGTGAGGTGATTGTGATTTGATTATCAACTTTAATTGTTATTTTAAAAGAAGAATATAATAGGTTCGAACACTTTTCAATTACAAAATTCGTTTCGCTAACCCCTCTTGCTCTTACTACACAACTACCCTTAAGGGTCGGACTGGGAAGAAATTTCGGCCCGGGAGTTTCACCGTCAGACCGGCCCTCAAGCCTTGAGTTGGCCAAGGGACCGGCCCATTTTAGGCCTTAACCAGACCGGCCCACCGGGAAAACTCCTGAACTCCCGCATAGCCAGTCCGACCCTGCTACCCTTGATGGAGTTTTTATGATATCGTTACACACTGTCACCCATCGAGAAATGGTTCGTGATAACTTTTGTGTGAAACATCTATTTACACTACCTAATATCAGTGGTACTTCTTTAGATTGTTACTCCCCTATGGTTTTTTAGGATGTAAATGACTTTGACTAAAAAACAATTAAGACAAAGGGATGTTTATTCCAATGTTTTTTGGGACAAAGGAATGTTTAGTCCTTCAGTTTATAAAAGGGGAGTAACAGTGTAAAGAAGAACATTCCATGCACCTTCTTTAGATTGTTACTCCCTCTGTTTTATTTATAAGGGGGGTAACAATCTAAAGTGCCATATCAGTTATATACTAGGCATCGCGTGGCTCAATCATTGAAGCGAGCGTATAGTAATAAATATGTACTATGTACTGAATATTGAAATAATAGATAATCATGAATCATGATGAGTTGATAGATAATGGGTATAGAAGTAGTACAGCGGCTAGTAGTAAGTAAACCACCCCGCATTCTTACTATTCCTCTAACCACACATCTCCTTTTTAATTATTATAAAATGTATCTCTTAGATACAAAAAAAGTACTGCATATATCAAATTGAAATTTTGCATGCCTGTTTCAATTGTGCATTAGATGGTGTATATGAAGTTTTATTAAAATCGTTACGTTAGAACGTAAGATATCGGATGTCGGTAAATAAGTTGTTTTCTCTAATAAAAACGTTAAGGTCCGCTTTAATAGTTTTAGCAATATTTATTCATTCATAGCGGTGTCGCTGTTGGTTTAACTAAACAATGTTATTTGAAAAAAACTGTTTGTCTCATCGAATAGATGATGATAGAATCTTTTCCCGTCCTGAAATTCCAATTTAATTTTTGAACCTCTCGTTTACACGAGCGTTGCGCGCGAACTCTTGGACGGATCACGCTGTCCAACGAACTTAGCCTGAGTATTAGTAAGAGGAACATGTATACCAAATTTCAACTAAATCGGTCATCTTTTACTCAAGTTTTTGTCGGACACGTAAACGTTACTGACAGACAGACAGACAGACAGACAGACAGACAGACAGACAGACAGACAGACAGACAGACAGACAAGATGCATAGTTTGTTGAATGTAAGAAGCTCGCTTACGCTCGCTTTAACCATGAAACAACTTATTCTATTAATTATTATTTTTTAGTAAACATCTTTTGTTTTTGAAGTGAAACTTCTTTGGCGGCGGTAGAGTGAATTTTTTCATATGGTAAAATCGTGTAACGAAGTTTGCGATTCGAGACTCGTCCAAGTATAAAATTTTTACAGATTAATTGTATTATATCTATTTAAAGACCAGCAAATCAAAACAAACATTTATTTTTTTTGCAATAAATGTGGTTGCTTTAGCGTAGCAGTATTTTTATTTCAATTAAATTTCCCATAAGCATTTCTTAATCCTGAAATAATAAATTCGTAAAAAAATGAAAGAGCAATGCATTCTAGAACTTAAGTTTCACTTCTAATGCGTGAGAGCCTCACACATATTTTTTTTTTTTTTAAATCAATTTGAGAGTATAATATTAAGAAATATTTTATATCACAAAGTCAAATGTTATTTATACTTAAGTTAAGAATGAAATAGTTTAAATAATGCAAATATAAACTTTTTCTCAGATAATAATTTCTTTTTCAATAGCCTGCACGTGTAAAATTCAAAGTAAAAAATTAAAATATAATGTATATTATAACTCCTTTACCTGATACCAATAAGGATTATTACCCATATCCTTAGAACTTAGCACAGAATCAACATATTTACAATTCTTTTCGAAATACTCTGTTAGAGCTATATTATAAATGTCGGACTTATTGGCTGCCAATTCTTCTATATTATTCCAGTAATAGTTCCATATTTGATCTCGTGTAATGTAGCCCTCGATATAACCAGCGTGATAGGCCTGATCTTCATCCGGTATCGAGGGATTGCTTCTAACCTCCAAAATATCCCATCTATAAAATTAAAAAGAAAATATTGTTATTATAGATTTCAATTCTTCTTCCTGAAATGCAGCAACATCTAAATATGTAATGTAAAAAGGCAATTGATAAGTCTCCATATCAGCAAGGCATACAATCAGAGCGTAATTGTTAATACTTAAGCTAACTTTACGCATAAAATTTTTAAATTGTATCCTTATTAGTTTGATTGGGAGAGATCAAATAAACAATTTATATTTATATGTAGAATGTAAGAAAGAGTTTAATTTTTAGTTGTAAATATTCCTTCTAATAAAGAAACCCTTAAGTCTCATTAATTTTACAACCGTTTATTCTAATTCACTTTTAATCGCAAGCAGCAGTTCATTTATAGATAGGCTTATGATTAAAGCAAATTATATTTTTAAAAGAGTATTTTTAAATTGGCTATATAATATAACTAGCTGGATACCCGTGCTTCGCTACGGAGTGTTATTTTAATTTGATAAGTTTATAAACTACCATCAAGAAACATTTTTAATAATTTACTATGCGAGAGTACCTAGATTCTATCACTCCCACTTATACCCCCTCCTCTTTGATAAGATAATTTGCAAATATCGCAAATTTACCCCCCTCCTAAATGTAAATATGATAAAACTGTACATAAAAATAATTACAGTGCTCTTAAAGAGCTTTTCAACGATATGCATCATGAAGGGTATTTATTACTTTGACCCGGTATTCATTACTTGCATGGGCGTAGCCAGGGGGGGGCAGGGGGGGGGCCATGGCCCCCCCCTAGGCCGGCTCAACTCTCTCAAAAAAAATACGATTATTATACATATACAGGTTAAAATAAAATATAAATAAATAAAAAGTAAAAATAATGCTGTATAATAATAATAATAATATATATATATATTATTATTATACATATTTATTTTATGGCTAGAGGGGGTCTTCAGGTAAAAAAATGTAAATCTCGTTTTAGTTGTCAAGTTACTACAGCTGTGTAGCGTGGCTGCACTGGTTTGGTTAGCATTGCTTTGATAAAAAAGATGCCTATGATAAGAAAAGAAGCTGGACAATAATTATGTTTTCCTTCTCTCAGCCAGTGGCGTACCCAGAGGGGGGGAGGGGGCACAGGGGGCCCGGGGCCAAAATCTATTTCAAATAAACAATTTTTTTCCCTATAATTAATAGTTCTATTGAGTTTTTTTTTTTTAATTAAAATAAATCCTTTTGAAAATATTAATAATGGTACTGTCAGACTCTTGGCATTTTTAAGGAAAACACTTTTTTGCTTTTACATTCACCACACCACACACACACACATATATATGTGTGTATATGAGTATATATACAGGGCTCGATTTGAGGCGGAACGGCGTTCCGGGACCTCTTTCTCTCTGATAAATAAAAAAAAATAATCGGCACTAAGATTTGCACTAAGAGTGTGGGTTTATGTCTAAAACTGTTAAAATTTCAAGATAAAAAGAACTTTTTATAAACTACGTTTTTAAATTTTCTATTGAATCGTATGTAATGTTAATATGTAATATAATTGTTATTGTTATATAATATATAATGTTAGTGAAAAAAAAAAATAGTTCCGAATTTATTTACTTCAATAAATGACAACCATCTAGATAGCTGATCTTAAACCTATAAAAGGACAAATCTTTCAACGGTCACAACAACGGTCTTCCCAACACCAAATCTAAAGCGTGCCATAGATATATTTGAAATAATATAAATAATATAATCGATAAATAATATAATCGATATTTCCTGTTTTGCAGTCATTCAATGTTTATCTATCACAAATTTGAGACCCGTCAAAATGAAGATTACGTAAATATGGGACATGGCAAAACAAATAAAATAACTTGCGGATTTTTTCCGACTTTCCGTACAGCAAAATTTGCTGAAAACCAATAACATTCTGCTGAAAGATGGCTAAAAGTATTGGACAAGTATATAATGCATTGTCATCGTGTTCTGAGCTATGCTAAAAGTTTCAAATATCTAGCTATTCGGGAAGTTAGTTAGAAATCGAAATAAAAACGTAGTAAAAATGCTGTTTTTGAACGTTTATTTTTCAAATTTTTCCCGGGGGAGGACCCCCGGACCCCCCATCTATAAGGGGGGGGGGGGGGGGGTAGAGGGTAGGTTGTAGTTTAGGCACCTATATATATATATATATCCAAAAAAATTAGCCCCCCCCCTAAAGGCAACCCTGGCTACGCCCATGATTACTTGTACCCCGTACGTCTTTGTACCAAAAAATAAATTTCGAAAATTCATGTAGACAGTGACCTCCCCCTTGCTTGGAAGGAAAATTTTGTAAATATTCATCAAATTGGGATAAAACTGTAGATTTGTATGAAAGACATACCCTCATACAGACACTCTTCTTTTTATATAAGATATAGCTATATTTTTCCATTTTATCCCCTCCTAAATGAAAATATGCCAAAACTGTACATAACAATAATTACTGTACTCTTAAAGAGCTTTTCAACGATTTGCATGAAGGGTATTTATTCCTAGTCTAACATAATGGTAATATGTAGTAGGTAACCTATACCTGGCTAGAATAAAAAAATATATATTGATTATTTTCTTTTTATGATACTGTTACATTATTGTACATGCTACTTTTCCTCTTTACTATTTACTTTATATGTAATTTATACGAATAACTGACAGCTGAAACGTGAGTTGAAGAAATTTTACAAACGTTAAAGAAAGCGTTTATAAGTTTTAGAGGCCCCGGCCTCGAGTTAATACGTTATCAGGGTAACTTTTAACTTTATTATCGATGTAATTAATTTCAGTTGGAAAATAGCTAGTGACAAATAAAATTCCAATGTCAATCATGTGGTGCTAAACTTTAACTAAATGGTAATTCAACTATAGAAAATACGTCTTACTTAATTGTAATTTTATGTCACCATGTGTTATGCAATGTTTTATAATACATGGCTCGTAAAATTTAGGTAAACTAACTACTATTGAGTGTAATTTTAATAAAAATCTTTACTTATTTTTAGATTAGAGAAGAAAACTTGAATATATATATATATATATATATATATATATATATATATATATATATATATATAAATATATATTAAAAGGTTTGAAAAAAGCCAGACGCAATACGATTAAAGAATTAATTAGTGAGTACTATCAATAAATATTGTTTTAATTAGGATGTATAAGATGGTTCTGAAGTGGTAATTAGTAATTCACATGCTCTCGTGGTGTTTAGGCTCCCAATATTGATTTTAAAGGATAACTCAATTAAAATTAGAAAATATCAGTTAGATAGTGTACAGTTAGTATCACATAGTATATACGAGTAAAAAGTACTGTGTTAGCACGAAAAATTTTATTTTATGATTTTAATAGATTTACACGTTTTGATGTCCCCTGACCATAAAAAAAAGTGTATTTTAAAAAAATTCTGTTTTTAAACTGATTTAGATAAAATTTTGCTTCTATGTTCAGAAAAATCATAGCTATCGAGAAATAGAAATAAATATAAATTTTGGCTGAGATCGCATTCGGGGGCTGACAAAACATGAAAATAAAGTATATTTATCGTTAACTTTGATCGTTAATATTGAATAAAAAATTCAAAATTTTAATCCATTTAAATACGGATCAAACTACATAAGTCGTTTTTCCAGGGGAAAAAATCTAGACGCCGAGAATTTTATGAACATTAATTGCTTTTGCTGAAAATCGAAAATATAAAATAAGCAACCACCATGTGTTTAAAAATTAATTGATTAAATTTGGTTATTATTAAATTTTAATTTTAAGGCATGCCTAAATGTTGCGTCTGTTCTCTCTAAGCCCAATAACTGCAGCAATCACTTCGAGTGTATTTTCAATTTAAAAACATTTTCTGAAACATTTGGGGGGGCATATTGTATTTTAGCATATCATTTTTTATTGAAAAAAGTAAATAAAAGTTGTGGTTTTGGCCAATTTTTAAAAAATACAATATGTAATAATTTGTGTAAAAATACAAAATCTCTAGAATAATGTCAGAAAGAAGTCACAAAGCATACACAAAACAATACAAAGACTTAATATCAGAAAAAAACAATTTTTTTAATTTCTTATTTTTCAATTTTCTTAAAAAAGTAAGTTCAACAGATTTTTTTTTATTTTAGATTTGTGTTCTTCGTGGTTTGAAGATACTAAAACGCCCAATAATTATTTTTACAAATTTTTTAAAAAAATTTGTACCCCCCCCCCCCCCCCCCCCAAAAAAACACATGTTTCCGAACTTTAGGCGCATTTTCCAAGAAAACTGTACGTATAGGAGAATTTTTGACTTCAGATTCGGATTCAGCACACAAAAATACTTTACAAAAGGACATTTTCATTCTGAAGCTTTTTTTTGCAGAACAAGAACAGTGATAATCACATCGAAAGATGTGGTTAATCCTCCCACCCTGATAAATGTCAATGAAAACGAAAAATATCTCAATAATGTTATAATTATAAACCATAACAGAAACAATAATTATATTTCACTTAGGTGTGAAAACTATATAGTAACGTAGGCAGCTACTTTAATGTAATATATAAGTTTGAGCTTACGAGAAACACTTTTTATAATTTTATTTACAAATAATAATAAGTAAAATAAATTTAATTATTATAATTGATATAATATACTTTCATATAAGTTGATAAAATTTGAAGTATAATTTTTATTCAATCATACACTTCAATTGTAACAATGTTTTTTTTTACCTTTTTTATAAATTATTAACATTTTATGAACATTTTGAGTACAATACAAAAATCTTTCCTCAATAAAACAAAAGTTTCTCCCTTTTTTTCTTTAATTAAATAGCTGTAATTAAAATCAATGCATGTATTTTATCATATTAGCTTAAGATAATCATTTACTATTTACTACTAAACAATTCGACCAATTTATAAAATAATAAATGTGTTGTACAATATTCTTCTTGAATTTAACTTTATAATAATAATTTCAATGTTATTTCTCCAATTCTAATTAATTGTTAATTATTTTTGGATTTAAAAACTAAGTTTTTTGGTAATGAGAAATTAATCTTGATGAATATATTTATTATAATATACTAGCTGGATACTCTTGCTTCGCTACGGAGTATATTATTTTTAATTTGATGGGTTTATAAACCTGCATTTATTTATGGGTTATAAAAAGTTTTATAGCCTACAAAACCCGAAGAATTGAGCTTAAGATTGTTCCCAAAAACCAACAAAATCTATTCAGCCGTTTGGACATGATTGACGCACAGACAAACAGACATAAAAAAAATTCTAAACTTAAATTCGTTATCAGGACTACTCATTTAGTACAAATACAAAATTTGAGCCCAATCGGATAAATTTATAGACACCACTCCAATCTTATATATATTTAAGATAAAAAGAAAAAAAAAAAGAAAATATCTATAAAAATAATTCAAATGCAAACTCTTGGTTTTATTATCAAATATGAATATATTAAATAATGTTTATAGTTATCATTCTAATGTAAAATTCATACCCAGTAAGATTCTGTGAAGCATTGTAGAAAGCTTGTGATGTCCACTGAGGTACATCTACTGGATTAAGTAAAGCATTACTTCCATTAATTACAATATTAGTACCGTTAACGTAAGAATAAAATAAGTAATTAACATCTTTACAGGCGCTATCGTTTATTGTTATCCCTAAAATTAAATAAAAAAAACTCCAAAAATAAATCATTTTTTCATTAATTAAATTTTAAAAAAAAATTCATTGAATGCTATTAGTTCGAAGTAGTTTTCAACTGTATAGAATACACCCCAACTCCTGATAAGTTTTTTCGATGAAGCTAACTTGTTAGATAAGGATTATATGAACAATTAAAATTATTTCTATGTGTTAGTGAATTAACTTGAGAGTTTTTTATAAACTCAGTATATTACAGTCGAAGCTCTTCATTCTAACAAGGTCATCTAAATTCCGATATCGCAACACCGAATGACAGTAATTAAAGCCTCAGGTAAATTAAGTGTCGTCCGATTAAGTTCTTATAATATACCATGTATAAAAAAAAACTGATTTTGTTGAAAAAAAAAATCAATAATTATTATATTTAATATTGTCTTTTTTAGGGCATTTTTACAACTTGTCATCGCAAGGACAATTAAATGTCATCGCGAAGTTTGTTTCAGTCTTATCAAATAGGCTCGTTTCTCTAAAACTGACATCTAAAATTATCACAAGTCAAATTTAATTGAAAGCTTTAATGTTTTCCACACTCAACTATTGTAAAAACAAAATAACTTTCGTACGTAGATTATAAAGTTGGTAATAGATCGTGGTTTAAGTTCCTCTTATTCTTCAATGTTACTTTGTTATTTCCAGTTAAGCGGTTTTTCACCTTTCACTCACTTTTCCGTGTATTACCTCAGGGTTTCATATTCATATTAGGGCCTTTACTTTTTTATTTTTCTTCAATAACATAGGTAAAGGTCTTTCTAGTTAGCATCTCCTTTAGGCCGAAAATAAACAAATCTTTTGAGAAATCAACTATGCCATAAGTGCTGTCACATTGCAAAAAGATCTTTTGGGCTCTAAATAATCGTATGGACTTTAATGCTACTAAATCGCACTCGGTTAGCTTCTCTCAGTCCTCAAATCCCATTTCTTTCTCTTATACCAGTTTGTTGTAGGTCTTCATCTCGTACTTCATCAAAAGTCCTCGTATGTAATCCCAAGAAAAATTATAAAAATAAACTTTTTATGACCTTTTTCAAGGTAGCCCCTCATTTTTAATACCTGCCGACTGGTGTACTATAGGAGGTTACTGTCAATAGTTTGGGATAATTTTTCTAAAATTCCATAGTTATTCTATGATTGTCACTATAGGTTAATATATCTGAATGAAGCATCAGTTTTGTTTTAATAAAATACTATTATCCAGGTAGCTTAACCCAATCCAATTATCATAACTATGTGGGTAGTTGGATTGGGTTAAGTTACCTTGATAATAGTTATTTTCTTTAATTGTTTGTAGTTTTATACAGATAATATATTAACCAGTAGTGGCAGTCATAGAATAACTATGGAATTTTAGAAAAAATATTCCAAACTATTGACAATAGCCACCTAGGTTAGAATGAAAGATTTTTTTAGCAAGAACAGAATGGAATAGTAATCTTCTAGTCAGCTTGGTGATGACCCAAAGTCGAAATGTTGCAAAACTGATCTATTAATTGTTTCCTTTAGACCCTAATATCAATAAAAAATACTATATAATGCTTGCCTTCAACCCAGGCTTTACGCGTGGCACATGCTAGGAATCAGGGTACTTCTTTAGATTGTTACTCCCCTATGTTTTTTTTTAATATAAATTACTTTGACTAAATAACCATTAAGGCAAAGGGATGCTTAATGTACTATGGGACAAAGTAAGATCACACTTCTGTTTTTACTAGGGAATTCAGTCTAAAGAATAACATTCCAGAAGAACCTTCTTTAGATTGTTACTCCCTCTGTTTTTTTTTTTTTATAAGAGGAGTAACAATCTAAATAAGTGCCGGAATCAGTAGCCATGTTTCCTATTATTACGAAGGCCAAGTGATTAAATGAAACGCCTAAATAGTTTCGTTTTCAAAGCCTATAAAAGAATCAGGACTATAAAATTATAAATAATTCTTTCCATTATACCCTGCGAATCGCAATTTGGCTATATATTAGATGAAAAAAATCCTCCATTATATTGTTGTGCAAGATAAAATAACCATTTTTGAATCAAGAATTTATTCTCACAATAAAAAATTGATAATGATAATATTTTTAGTTGTACATACAAAAATATCAAAAACCTAAATATTCTTAATATACACGCATATGTTAGCACATGTTAGCTCACATCACTGCATAAAAATAAATTGAATTTTGGTGACAGACAGACATACAGACAGGACAAAAGTTAAGACTGGTTTATGTTTTCGTAATGGATGAAATGAAGAAGTTTCCAATTATGATCTGATCAATGTACAGAAACTTAAATTTAAAATTATAATTAATTTTATATATACTGATGCATGTTACTCAAAGTTTTCTTTTTAATAAGAATAACTATTAAATAAAATAACACCAGTATCTACATATTTCCATTTTTAATGTAATACATTTTCTTATCCTCCTTATGTCCACAAATGATTTATATAAGCGAATAATAAAATTATGACTGTTGTTCCATTTTTTATTTTTTAAAAATAAATAAATTTAGATTAATAGCCGTCACCCCACGACAGTGGGGGGGGGGGGGGGGGGGGGGCTCATGCTGTGAATCAGTTGCTGTGTTACAATTATCATGTAGGCCAAACAATTAAATAGTTGTTAACAATGCCTAAATCGTTTCGTTTCAAAAGCCTTCATTCCATTATTAAGAATTATAATACCCTGTGATATGCGAACCGCATAGTTTGAAGGCTATTTAAAATGTATATATAAATGCTGCCAAATTAGTTCAGAATTAATCAATATATATCTATAAAATTAAAGTTTTGTCTGTTGATCAGAATTGCACAATTGTTGAATACCCACTTTTTAATTTCATATGTTGCAAATGCAAAAGCCGAATCTGGCCTTAACTTTTTTCGTATATGTACATATAATGAGTGTGTCTGTCGCCACCAATCCGACTTTACAGGCGCAAAACTGCTGAATGAAATTCATTAATCTTTACGCAGTGGTGTGCGCCAACATCATGCGCAAGTTGCAGGCTTGGTTTCATCGAAAAATATTGAGTAGATCCGAAGTTATTAACAATTTTTAAACAAAATTAAAATATCAATGTCAGTTATTGATTTTTAATCATGTTTAAACAATATTTTTCACTTGCTTTTTTTTACGTTTGTACAGTTATTATCGTAATATGTATGCATATTTACTTTGTCATGGGTTTTTCTTTAAATATAATTAATTCTGAAATATAATTTTATTGCTTTTTCTTTTCTGTTTTTCCTATTCTTTACTTTTAAAGGAATCGTATTGTTTTCACCAAAATATTTCAACGGAATTATCCTTTTTGGGGGTTTTAAGACCATTAAGTTTTAAGTGATTTTTAGCTGGGTGTCTGTCTACCTGGGTGAGTGTGTGTCTGTCTGTCTGCGTCACGCATTACTCCAACAGGAGAAAAATCATATGAACAGTGCAAACGTAAATAACCCAAGAGATAGAAAATAGTAGTTTTAAAAAATGTTTTTGTTTATGAATGTATAAAAAAAATAATTATCGTGATTGTTATGATATTGTTTATTAAATTCATACAGACAGACATGAAAATAAATTTAGATCGGTTTTGGATTACGAAAAAGTATCCACAAATTTTCCTATGCTGATCAATGTACATAAACTTAAATTTTGTATAACATAGATAGATAACAAGTATATAATATTATCATTTTTAATTTTAATAATTTTACAAAAGTTCATGTCACTCGCCCACTCTGGGACTTAGGGGCCCCAGGTTGGGGATAGATGACTGGAATTCAATATTTTGAGGGAAGGCCCGTATGATAAGGGCCGCAACTTGCTTAATATCAAGAAACAGATTATGCTATCTACGGTGTAACCTTGTAAAGCTATACAATTTTTTATTAGATTAATTCATTTATAATTCTATATAACATTAAACAATGTATTTAAACGGGAATTTACTCAAATGTATTTTTATGTTTCCTTCTTTTAACAAACGATGAATCAGACGATTTTTATTTTTAAAAATCTAAAATTTAGCCAATCTTAATACATTTTTAACATATTACTCGTTTCTCCCCAAAAGTCTAAATTTAGCTAAAAAACAACAATCACTAATAAATAGGTTTAAATAGTCTGCCTATTATTGCGGCACATAGCTTCCTCGCGGTTTTTAAAATACTTAAATGATGTTAACCTTTTACAAATCATTAATTGTCTAATTAAAATTTTTCCCTCCTTTCATTTTTAATATGTCAACATTTTTTGCATGAATAAAAGAATCAATTGTTGAAATTAATCTGGGGTTTAAAAAACTGGGGGAAAATTAAATAAAGTTGACAATAATATAGGTTGTAAAAGCATAAAATCATTAAAGTATACGCAGTAGGATACATTACTATTCAGTTTCCAGGGCATTTTCAATTATGAGTGTGGCAGTGGCAACATTATTTGTGATAGCTGCATGAAATAAAAATGCATTTTAATTGACTCCCCGACCACAATGTCCCGGTTTTGACTTTTGGAAATGTGGCAATCCTAATTGAGGGGCAGGAGACGAAGGTCAGTTAGTTGTCGCTTAAGATGACATAAATGTTCGTCTCATCGAATAGATGATTTTAGAATTTTTTCCCGGGGCCCCTCGTCGTTGATTTGGGGCCCCCCTAGTGGTGGTGGCTCCCTCGCAATGCGGGCCCGTGCGGGCCCATAGTTACGCCGCTGGAAGTCGGATCAGCGAGGATTTGATGTATCTCATTAGAAACAGGAACAGAAAATAAATGAGGACTTCTAAATATTTTAACAAATTCTGGTTTCTAGACTGCATATTTTCTAATCTGTTATTGTTTTTGTATTTTTTGTTGTTTTTTTTTTTTTTTAAATAAATTAAGGTTTTGTAACTTGAACGCTTTCCTGTAAAATATCTGGTTTAATTAGATGTCTGATTATCCTTACCAACATTGGTCCCAATTAGCCCGGATTGTCAGTTTTACTGTTATTGAACGTGTAAGCAGGGCCCTTTTATATTATTATTTATATTTTTAATGAATTCCTCAACCATAAATTAAATAAGGAAAAAGAAGATGCGTTTAGAATCTGAATCTATGGAACAAGAGTCAGCTTCGGCAACAAATTATTCTTCTTTTTTTGAGTTTAGCCTCCTCCAATAATTCTTCTCAAATATCCATGCCTCGAACTCGAAGGTTATATGTAGGTTCACTCCACGATTATCATGAGCTAAATTTGAAGTTTTTATTTCCAATAATTAATTAAAATAACAATTCCAACAGTATTCTAATTATGTTAATTTATTCAAATGGTCAAGAAGATACGTGTAACACTAATATAATTGATGATGCATTTATTTCATTTGATCAAATTGGATTTTTACCTCTATCATTCGTTGTATTGTGTGGTTGGTTTCTCCTCAACAAATTTTATAATTTTATTGTAAAGGTACAAAAATAATTATTCTCTTGAACATCATTTAGTAGAACTGGATTTGTAGAATAGTTATTGACGTTATTATTATTTTATTTTTTAAAATAATTTATTAAAATTAGATTGCACGTTATTTGGATGGTGGAGATAAACATGCATTCGCTGATCACCGTTTTACGTTTTATATTTTCGCATGATCTTGAAAACTTTTTTTGTTGTTAATTAATTAATGATTTCATTTGCTTTATTTTAATTTACACTAATTAAAATTATCCAGTAAATTAAATTATATGGATTATTGTTAAGATAAGCATAAATTATTTTCTATTATTCTTCCTTCCCCTTTTTCTATTTTATCATTTTTTTTATTTAACTTTATTCAATTGATTGTTGCCTTTTTCAGTTCATGGTAAACTTTTCGTTTTATGTTCAGCTTAGTTATTAAGCTACTTATATTTGTATAGTAAGTAATTAGATTAGAGTGTCTTTTTGTCTAAAAATCGTTAAACAGTCAAACATTTGCTAAAAGTTGTATTTTATGAAATTATCGTATTTTTTAAATGCCCTAATCTACCACGCGAAATTTTATTTTCCTTAAAAAATGTCTGTTTTTTATTTAATAGTTTTTATTTTAATTGTTAATTTATTCAGCTATTTTCACACTTTTTTGATTTTTAATACAAAGTTCAAATGTATTCCTTTTTCATACATAACATTTCTTAAGAAGGCTCATTTTCTAAGGGTGGGGACACACTTGAGCATTTGCCCCGAATGAGCATGAGTTCGCCCTGTTTCGCTCAGATGTGGAGAGGGTGAGCCAAATGGATGTGCTTGCCTCAACCCGATCCGTGTGTTGTCTGCACATCAAAGTGAGCATGAGATTGGTTCGTGCTCAGTGTAGACGGGGTTAACAAGCAGATTCCCCCCTCTCCTTTCTGACATATTTATTTAAATTATTTAGGAACATTTCTTATTGTTACTGTTTAACTGATTATTACCATCCTGACTGCTTTAAAGTCCGGATCCGGTCGCTTATTGCTCATGCGGCATGTGGTCGTGTGCCCCCCTCCCCTCATACTGAACAGAAACGCATGCTCATTCAGGGCGAATGCTCAAGTGTATCCCCGCCTTAACTTACCACTCACTCAAATTTATTTTGACAAAGGGATATCATCTCTCAAATTTATTAATCTTACAGTACTGCATTTAAAATGGGATGTAATCTCTTAAGTGTTTAAATCATTCAAATTGTTCCACCTAGAAATTCTTGACTGTATGGATCATGGATCACTACAGAATAGAGTAAACTTTAAATACAAAGGGCATCATTTCTTCAATGTATCTAAATTTGGAAGTGTTATCTGGTAAAAATAGTGTGTTGCAGGCTTTATTACCGTTTTCTCTTAGCTTACCATCCCTAAGAATTTTTTACCTTTGATTATCACCTTTATTACTTAGTCTCACAAAAAATTACTTAAAAAACTGGCAAACGAAATGTCTTTCTTTTATTCATCTGGGGGTGACTGTTTCTCAGTAAGAGTTTCCCAATCCTACCTAAAGTTGGGGGATCTTAAGAGGGGTATATTTTGGGTAAATCTGCACTATTTGGCCCACTAACTTCTAATTGTCCGATTTACTTGCAATTTTTTTTAAACTGTTCCTTTTTACCTATTAAAACGATTCCGGTTGTATCATCTCGTTAAATTTAATAGTTTTTTCGTAAAAAAAATACGTAAAAAGGAACAGTTATATTTTGTCCTAAGGAAGTAACAATAAGCGAGGATGGGTCAAGTTTTGAGTAGTAACTGATGTTAGTTGTGTCAGATCTTACATCATCCTGGGTGTCTCTAGCAACCTTAGAAGATTTACGTTGATCCCTACTGGAGGTCAGTAAGGAGAGTTTTTTTATAAGGATGTGATATAGATGAGGAAAGAGGCTTGATGTCATTATTATGTATCATTATTTACTATTACTATTATAATTTATCATATTGCATTAGCCTTGGTGGATAATCGAAAAAAAGGATTACATTTTAAGGTTAAAATGATGTGTTACTTATTTTTGACCAGGAGCACAAAAACATCTAACCAAGAGTTAATAATATCCTGGATAATACAGATAAATGTATACCTTCTATGTGAACAAACACATCAAGTAATGAAAGTTAGTATAGTGGAACTTCAGGGAAAATGGTATCTTACGCTTTTCAGCATGAGACAGAAGAGAGGTGTAGCTAGCTCAGTAATTTTTAGGCCTAACTTCAGGTTCTGTACCTCCCCCTTTACTCCTTCAACTCCACCATGGAGTTATAAAATTTTCTCGTTATGTTTCTCTTATGTCTTGTCCTTTCTCTCAACTATAATCACAGACTTAAGTATTCTAGACCCACAATAAGTAGTCTCTGTTTATTCTTTATTCGTAATAAATTCAAGTCTTAGAGCAAAGTTAGTAAATTTATAGTAAAAATCATAATAGCTAATATTTTAATCAAACCACTTGACAGTTAATTATTAGAAAAACAAAAAAAAAGAGGTTGATATAGATATCTGTTAAACAGCTAATTTTGTTATTTTATTTTTATTCACTGTTCACAAGAATGTGAGTTACAACCCTCTATCTCAATTGAATATACGTGTATCATCAAGTATACTTTATTCAGAAATTTTTCTTTGTGATAAAAATTTTTATTGGTAAGTATAAGAAGTATGTTTTCAAATTTTTAAACAATTCTGACGAATAGTTTAGCTCCGTTTTATGATGAAAGCTGTGAATCCTCTCTGAGAGTGTTCACACAGAGGAGTGTAAACCCAAAACTGATTGTGCTAAATTCCAGTCCCAAGCATTATTTCTGCTAGTGATTGTAGTTAGATGGCAAAGACAAACCACTTGCTTTAACCTAGCAATTTGGCCTTTAATGGTTCCATTTTTACTATTCCTAGTATTTACTATTAGTGGTGGAAAGTCCTAACTTCACACATCATAATGATGACAAAATAAAGTTGATACGCTTTACAGTGTACTGTCGAAGCGAGTATGTGTGATCATTGGTGGATTCGATTCCTTGCTTCAAGACTCAAATAGTGAGCCATGTAAATCAGCATCTTTGTGGGGATTGAATCCACGACCTCATGCTGCCCTCGATTCATTGATGACCTAATGGTTGTGACAATTTATTTAAGCCTCATGCTGGCTCCCATTCCGAGTTTTGTTTCTATGACCAGGATTAAATTAATCTGTCCCTGTCAAACTGTTTTTTTTTTTGTTTTTTTTTACTTTTCCTCATCTTCTCCAGAGGTATAGGAAATAGTTATTTATGTAACTAGGCAGCAAAATGGAATTTTTCTGACGAATGATTAAGTTAGCCTCCGAGCCGGAGGCGAGGTCAGGCTATGGAAATTAACTGCCGAGGCGAAGCCGAGGCAGGTAATTTATTGGATTGACTGCCGAGGCGAAGCCGAGGCAGGCAATATATCAATATGAGGCAGAAATGTTTCCTTTGCTGCCTTGTTGCATACAATATTTTTCCTACTGGCGGCAGAAAAATGTTTCCTATAAATAATATTCATTTCATAATACTTACTTACTTATCAAATACTATTATTAAACTATTCAAATTAAAAAAACAAAACAAGCAACAATATCCAATGTTACAATTATAAAAAATTAATTGACAAATACAGTAAAAACAAAACAAAATGATGATAATAGTCGAGCTGCAGTGTTGCCACTAATTTAATTATTTATGATTATTTTAAGACCTACTATTTTTTTGTAATATTTTTATTTCTTTTTTATCTTTGCACTCCATTCTATTTTATAAATATAATCTATAATAAGTATTTATAAACCTTTTTTATTAATTCGTAATATTTTTAAGGTAAAATTGTTCAAATAATTTAGGTTAAAGATAATATAAAAGAAAAGGTTGTTTGTTTATTTATTTGTAGCGGGGAATGTGGGCGTGGCTTAGCCTGGAAAAATCCTCAGCAAAATACGATTTTGCCGCCTAGGCAGCAAAATCGTATTTTGCTGCGTATTGTAAAGTTTTCTTGAAACCTCAGAGAAATTAAACTTTCATGCCTAAAAACAGTTCAATAATGCGTAATTTTGCTGCCGCTAGTAGGAAAAATATTATTTAATACTTTGACAAAAGATGTGCACAATTCTTTCTTTATTATATGGATTAAAATTACCTTTAACTATATTTTAGAGACCTATTTTATATTGAATGTGTTGGGTCAGTGAGGGGTGAAATAAATGTGAAGAACTACTTCATGAAATTGGCTATATTTCGTCCCTTAAGGAACATCTTCAGGCCTGTTAACTGCTAGATTAGTTAATACATTAAAATATGGTTTAAAGCATTTTAAGAAAATTTGTCAAAAGTTACTAATATAAACAACTGAAACCACTCTTCCACACAAAGGATATTATATTAACTATAGAAAGTTACTATTTAACAACTAAAAAGACACACACAAACAGAAAGACAAAAGGCAACATTAATTAAAGCTAGTTAGATTTGGTTTTAATGCTGCTTTTTGTCTTTCTGTTTGTGTGTGTCTTTTTAGTTGTTAAATAGTAACTTTCTATAGTTAATATTATATCCTTTGTGTGGAAGAGTGGTTTTAGTTGTTTATATTAGTAACTTTTGACAAATTTTCTTAAAATGCTTTAAACCATATTTTAATGTATTTATTAAAATTGTATGAAAATAAAAAATTGTTATTATGAAACAGATAAATGAATAAATAAAATAAAATAAAATCAGCTGAAACATAAAATAATAATACTTCTTACTCATTAAGCAAAAAGCTTCTTATTTTTATCATATTTACAGCAAAGTAAAATATTTTTGTGGCTTTCTGTTTACATAGTGATGCTGCACCTAGTATAGAGGCTATGTTTGTGTCATCAGTCATCGGACCTCTCAACTTCTAGGAGTTGTAGCGGTAAAAAGGCTGATCTTTAGGGCTGATACATTGGGCATCTTAAAAAGATATGCGCAAGAGTTTCTAAGTCTTTTTTGTTTCATAGAGTGCAGAGTTCATTTGTTATTATCTTGTAAAGGTTTTGTTTGAGAATTATAATTTATCTATTAATCTTATTTATAAACTTACTGTGATTGCAGAGGTGATAATACAAATTGGCAGGTTTTGTGATTATGTCAACTTCTGGAAACTTTCTAAATTAAAAACCGTCTATAACTATATAAAAAACGTTAAATAGCGGAGCACAAAGTGACTCCTGTTTCATACTCTAACCAAAGATGTGTACAATTCTTTCTTTCTTACATGGATTAGAATTACCTTTAACTATATGTTAGAGACCTATTTTATTATTTTTTAAGTTCAAATAATAATTTATAACAAAACCCGTACCTTTTCTTAACTTTTTCCGTGATTGTATGTCTGTTGCCAGCAGTGCAACTTCATAGGTGCAAAACTGGCGATTGATTGATTAATTTTTAACGAAATTAATTAATTTTTTTCAGAGGTGAGCGCCAATATGCTGCGCATATTGTAGGCTTGGTTTCATTGAAAAATGTTGAGTAGAACCAAAGTTATTAACGAGGCTTATTAAGTCGTATCAAAAAGCAAACTGCACCAGAGGTAACTGATTTAAAAGATCTACAACTTTGGTAGTAACTCAATCCGATGTGCCTTAAATAGAGCTAAATTTGATATTTTTATTTTTAGCTCTTATAGCGTCCGCAATTGTTGACCGATTTAATTTCTGATTGGGGTGCTTAAACCTCACACTAATGCTCTTTAAATCGAGTATTTATTCTTTTATTTATTTGACTAAATATTTACTGGTGCAACTACCATACTGAGAGAAGAGAGGTAATTAAATTAATGCACCAATAGTTGATGATTGTTCAATGGCTTCCCTGTTTAATTGGTTTTGACTAAGTTTATTTTCTTATTTATTATATCTTTTTTTTAGCATTGTTATTTATTACTATATTACTTAGTTTAAGATTGGCTATTTTTTTATTTGTATAAATAGACTCTTAACTACGATTTGGAGAATATTATATTCTTATTAATAGAATGAATGATGTTATATTATTATATAGTCCTGATTCTGTTCCTAGAAGGCTTTGGAAACAAAACTATTTAGGCATTTCATTTTATTGCTAGGCCTACATGATAATAGGAAACATAGCCACTAGTACCTAGCATGAGCGGTATTAGGGGTGTCATCCATCTATTGCAGGGCTGTCCTTTCCTTCTCAAGTGCAATCTTGATATAGCATAGTAGTCTAACACATGGGCTAAATGTGTCTCTGCAAGCTCAATTGCTGTCTTTTTACAAAATCGTACATGTCTTGCTCTTGTAATAGCAGGTTAAGCTCCTGGTTACTACGCCATCTTAGAATCTTATTAGAATTTCTTCCAAATATTCTGTGTTAACCATTAATATTATGTTTATGTTGAGTTTCAATATGCTTCTTTTTTTATTTTTTTTATTTTTTTTTTTTTTAAATATTAACTGATTTCACCCATTACCTTATTCTGATGCACTGGTCATTATTATTTACTATTACTATTATAATTATTATCATATTGCATTAGCCTTGGTGGATAATAAAAAAAACTGCCAAATTTTGAGGTTAAAATGAAGCATTACTTATTTTTGACAAGGGGCGCAAAAAACCATCTAACCAAGAGTTAATAATATCCTGGCTAATACAGGCACTTTTTTGAGCACAATTGAAAGGTAGTGCCCTCATGTTCACACGCACCTGGGCTGAGGGTATCAGGGGAACATACGAAGTCGAAGGAAGTGTGGTGGGATAGGTTTAGCCAGACAGTGAATTCTAGGACTAATAATGAAAGATCTATTGGATTTGTATATTTATTAATCTACTCTCTTATTTATTACTGAAATGCAAATAAGGTAAAATATAAAGTCTATCAACATTTTTTTTTGAAAATAGAAAATGGGAAAATAAACTTCCCTAGAAAATAAAGCATAATAATGTACACAGGATCAAATAAAATGTAAATACATAATTGGAAATAAATTTATGAAATCTTCTGCTATAGAGAAAGATTGTGTGGAGCTTAGAGAATCTGTTGTTTTGGTTTACTGCATTATTCAGATTACCTAGAGTTTGGTAAATCTTGGACATATTGTGTTTAGTACGATTTTTTTTTTTTTTTTTAAATGGTGTCTATATGTCATTAATAGTAGGGTTTAAAAGATAGGAAACCAGGACATTAGTAGAGACTTGTAGTAAGCAATCTACCAGCAGTTAGTGAGATCAGACTAACTTCCATAGGTAATCTAACTTATAACTTCCAAAGGTAACCTATTTTGGTGTGGGTCGTTAAGGGTGAGTAATTAAACTAAAAACTATTTCATCTTTGCAGACAAACTCTTAGCTATATTTCGCCTCCACTGAGGCATTAGACATGCCGGTAATGCAGAGTAGTCAATTACATAATAAAAAATGAGTTAGTCGTGATCGTCCAATGAAATTGGATTTGTCTTGTATTGTACATATATTTGTTAGCAGAAAGGAAAAAATATGTACAATACAAGACAAATCCAATTTCATTATGTAATTGACTACTCTGCATTACCGGCATGCATATGCCTCAGTGGAGGCAAAATACTTCTTTTCGTCTTCGTTCGTCTACAAAAAGGAAATAGTTTTTAGTTTAATTACTCACCCTTAACGACCCACATCAAAACAGAGTAATATAAAAAAAGGTACAAACAAAGAAACCAAAGATACTATTGTATTGGTGTCTTATCTGATTATTCAGATCAATTTTGAAGAAATTTATAGAAATATACAATGAAATCCTTATTTAATTTTATGACAGCTTTTATTCAGCTATAATATGTTTGTATAAGAGATTTGTTTTTGTAGAATTCATTATAGTTCATAAAAAAATAAAGTTAAATGCCAATTATCAGCTAGAAAGTGATAAAAAATATAGACTAATGGATATATTATGAATTTGTATGAAAATTATTTAAAATATTTTATTTCAATTTAAAATATGATGATCTGGAATTTTGTTAATTTAAACTCAGATATTTAGATACAGTCAGATAACAGCCTTCATGTGAGCACCTTTTATATGACACTAAATTAAGAAGAGATTAATAGCGTGCAGTAGTAGTATTAGTAGGTCCTAGTATATAAGTACTAGACAGGTAGAATGAACAATTTGTTAAACCTAGCAATTAGGCCCATTTTACTAGTGAGAGTTCCAGCCACTTCACTCCTCTGTACATTGTACCTCTGAAGTATGGTTTGGTCATTAGTGAGCTATCAGAGAGTGTGTACAAAATTAAATTCGAAATTTAATTTAATCATAATCTAACCAAGAGCTGTTAAAGCATGTTTTGATATTGCATTGTCTCCTCGCTATCCTTACGACCTTAAGGCTAAAAATCCTGCTTTGCATCTTAGCTATATTTTATTATTTTTACTACGTTTTTATTAGCTTGCTTTCTTGTTAGTTTGTTTGTCCAGTACAAATCTTGCAATCGATTTTTAACTAACATCCCGAGTAGCTTGACATTTGAAACTTTTTAGAATAGCTTAGAACACGATGACAATGCATTATTTAAATACTTTTAGCCATCTTTCAGCAGAATTTAATTTGTTTTCAGCAAATTTTGCTGTATGGAAAGTTAGTTCGGAAAAAATCAGCAAGTTTTTTTTTTTTTATTTGTTTTGACATATCCCATATTTTCGATCTTCATTGTAACGGGTTTCAAATTTATGATTTATGACAGAAAATTTAAAAACGTAGTTTATAAAAAGTTCTTTTTATCTTGTAATTTTAATTTATTTAATTAGCTTATCATTCTCTAGTCACTAGTCTATCTGAATCTACTAACACAACTTTTACACTTTTGTTTTCAGGTATTACTCTATCGACTATGCATTAAAGATTCAGAAGTGAAACGTTTGCTTACAGTTTATTGGAATATAAGTTTTACAACTATAACAATACCATTTGCACTACATGCATTATCAATACCTTTAAATCAATTCCCAGTAGATTTCTATAACAACTTAGAAATCAATGTTGCCACTTGGTTTTCTCAGGAACCGGTCTCGATTAAAACTAAAATGATCTACATTCTTCTGACTGGATTTTTTCTAAATAAAGTTTGTCAGATCAGTATAGAGAAGGGATTAAAAAATTTGGATTTTGTTATAAGTGAGTTTTTCGCTGTCTTCTTTGTTTCGAGTTTTGCATACAGGTAATTTTTATTGCTATTTGTGTTTAACATAGTTAAATAATTCCTGACCTCAACTTTTATGAAGCCACAAATTTGATGTGAAAAAATTTTGTTCCATCCAGTATTATTAATGTTTTATAACATATATTTTTTCCCAATTATGAACTAATGTTAATTGAGTTTTACACAGCAGTGATAATAAATAACAAATGCCCAGTAACTCATGAACTATTCATTAAATTAAAACAAATATAATGTAATACTGTGTTAAGTTAGTTTACTTTTACTTGTTTGTTAAGGTTTATTCATTATTTTCATTATCAAATACAAAATTCATTATTTTCAACTCTACTATAGCTTAAGAATTACTTCTTGAGTAGTCGGATCTATTGGAAATAAGAAGGCTCTCTTTTCAATGCGAACATCATGGAAATTATATAATAATTGACAATAGCTTCATAATAATTTTAGTGTAGTAAGAAAACTAAGAATACATGTATAACAATTTATAAAAATAAAAAATTGAAATCAACGTTCCCTGAATTCAGGTGAAAATTACTAGAATCTGTAATATTTAAATATTAGGCTTTTTTAAAAACTATCAAATTCAAAGCAACAGTACATATTAATGTTGGTTCGATCAGGATGCACCACTCACCAATTCACCAGCAGTTAGTGGGACCAGAATAATAACTTCCAAAGATATTGAATTTGTTTTAATATTGAGGTGGAAGGAAAAGGGATCTAGGCTGCATTCTAGATTTTTTTGTGGTAACAGCTCCTGAGTATATCGTTTAAATCACCAGCTTTGGTCCCCTTTAACCTGTCCAGTTTTTAATAATAATTTATTTACTGTCAGTTTCATTTATGGCCTTCCTTCCTTTCATATTATTATTTCATATTATTTTGGTTAGTTGGAAATATTTTTCATTTTAATGTATAAGATGAAGCAGACCTATTTCACAGAATCAATACTAGTAATATAACATAAATATACACTTTGAATCAATTAAAAACATTATAAAACTTTGATCTAAACATTATTTTGTTTTTTCTTGTTTTTTTTTTTGTGTGTGTGTGATAATGTATTTATTTTTTTGTAAAAATTTTGTTTTATTCTCTGCGTTTTTTTTTTTTTTTTAAGGTGTATCCGTTTTGGAATAGCATTCATGATTCTATACAATACTGCTCAATCTCTTCTTGAGTTAACCAGGATGCTCTACTGTTTTAGTAAAATATATCCATCAAAGTTTGCAGATGCTTGTACGAGATTAATATTCCTTATCCACATAATTATTTGGTAAAAACATCTTTAAAATATCTTAGATATAGGGGTGTCTTTGTAAAAGGTTTATATCAGGAGAATAACTCGGGTTAAAAGCATTTCAAATGCTTTTTAAGGTTATTGCTAAGTTGTGAAAAACTGTTGGCTGAACCCACGACGCGGTGATGTAAGGCTGAACAAATTAAAAATGCTAAATTACTATTATACTAAATTCTGCAAACAGGAAAATGAATTCTTGTTTATATAATAAAATGGTATAATGCCCAGTTTATAATTATCAGTATAAAGTAATGTTGCCATTAATACTTTATTCCAGGCAGCAAGGATGCCCCCCCCCCCCCCAAGGCCCATGGCGCAAATTCCCCCAAAAACTGTTTGTCACATGGAATATTTAAAAACTCCCCCCCTAATCTTTAAAAAATACCCCTAAATTGGATTCCCCCCAAAAGTTCTAATTGCACAAGTTGTGCCATCAACCCCCAGGCAGGACTTTTGATCATCACAGGGATTTTTAAAATATTACATGTTTCAAAGCAATTCACAACCAAAAGATTTAGCAGGAGGGCCACATGTTCTGTGCAATGCATTCCTCACCACAATTTAACAAAAATGTTTCCCATAGTTTTGCAATATTTTTATTTTAAACAATCCAAAAAATTATTGCATTATATTTATAAAATAACAAGAGAAAATGCATCTTTTCCATTTATTAATTTTTATTCCTGTTTTAGGACTGTAATTTTCTTCCATTTAATTCCAAAATATTTTCTTCTATTAACAATGAAATCTGTGATAACATCGATTGATGATGCATCCCATGTTCTTATATTGATACTATTAAATGCAGCACTTTGGGGGTTTTATGTTCTTCATGTCATTTCATCGGTAAGTTAATTTTTTTTAAGCTAATCTTTATTTGTAAATTTTATATAAATTATGCTACTTACTTATTAATGTTGGTAGGCTTCCGCAGTTACAATCATAATGAAGTTCTAGGTCTTCTGGTGGTGACCGCGTATGGAAGGGTATACGTTCTGACGTTTATTAACTTTGGGACGTACACCTTTCCAGACGCGGTCACCACCAGAAGACCTAGAACTTCATTATGTTACTTACTGCTTAAAACTGATAAAGTGGCATACTAACCCCATGCCAACCATAACATATATAAATAGTTGTAAATGCCCTTTGACAGGCTTAAGCCTGCCATGCTGTTGCGCTACCAGTATTTACTATTAATAATTTCATATCATGCTAATTTAATTTTTTTTTCTAGCCACTTAGCAAGTTAACACAAGAATTTATGCTCCAAAGAGAATGCTCTTTAGAGTGGTTACTGTTTGATTGCTCTATTTCACCAAATGACATCCACCATGTCAATTGTGTATCTGCTTCACAACAATGTGATATACCAGTTAATCTGCCGAAAAAAACACCCAATAATGAATCTGCTAAGAAGCAAAAATCAAAAGAAAATCTCAATAAAGTTTACCAAACTGTCAGATGTGAGTGTTTTGTATTTTTACATATTTTTTTTTCTTTATTAGTTGTATCTAAAACTATAAATTAATACTTTGAATCTCAAGTCTATCTGAAACTGAGCAATGTCATAAAACATTACATGTAGGATAAAAATGAAATAATTTCAGCAATACCTACTTATTAAACTTTTAACGTTGTTGGTTTTATAGGTTAAATTTTCATTGCTTAAGTTTCACAATAAATACATTAATTGAGTGATTTGTGTACCAAATTTTAGAAGATCCTGCTATAATATACTAACTATTAGCATGATGATTTTTATTGCAACATACTAAAACCACTTTTAGTAGTATTTAAAATAATAATAAAAAAATATAATAATAAATAATATAAGTAGTCTTCAAAATAATGTCCAGTAAAATTGACTATTTGCAAATTTCCCTTCATTTTTTTTTTTTTTTTAAATTAAATTTTACTGTGTGGGACACAGGAGTTTGGAGAGAAAATGTTATTCCAGGTTTTTGCTCCCATTCCTTCCTTCAGTTAGCATCCTGTTAATATTAAATGGGTTTCTTACTTCTCTTTACTTCTTGGATAGCCTTCATACATTTTTTAAACGTAGAATCTGAAGGGGTCGTTGAATTTTTTAAGGATGACCCTCTCAAAGACTCTTGTGTAAATTACATTGTTGTTTAATTCTTTGTAAAGCGACCTTAGTGAGAATGTTATTAGCTTGAGATTTTAACATTTCCAAAGAAAACAATTTTTTTCTTGACTCATCCTTCACTCTCAAAGCTTTTTCTGTTTTTATTGGCATATAGCAAAATAATTGGGAACAAGATCAAACATTTGTGAACAACTGTAAGGGGGGATTTCATATTTTCAATTGTTTATAAACCCTGTTTTTTAATGTTTGTTGGGTGGGTGCGAGGCTTAATAACTTTTGAAAAAAAAAAAAATTAGTTATAAAATTCTTAAAAATAAGGTTTTCTTACTTTTGGGCACTCATTTGTTGTAAAATTTAAATATATTACAGTTTGCAATACTGCTTTCCATCAAATTTTCCCATCTTTACTATCATGTAATCTGACTCCTAACAAACTGTTTGGTTGTAATAACAGTTTTACCAATTCTTATACAACATATTGTCTATATTATATTCTATCTGTTCTTGCTCCTTCAACTAAAAATAGTTTTCTTGATTGAAATCGAATCTCCTTGAGTTCAATTAGACTCTTTTAGTGCTACATTGTTCTACTGATGATGGCCTTATGCTGTAACTAATCAAGTAATTTGAATTTCTAGATCTTTCGGTGACAACCAATAGGGTTTAGGTACTAATGTTCCATACTCAGTATTGGGAGCCTCTTCAGAGAAGTACATGTTGTTAACGTTGTGTAATATAAGGTACAATGTAAGTCAGTTAATGTTGTATCTTCCCCAAAACAACATATTTAGAACTCCCTAGATGTGTAGAAACTTAGGTAAATTTATAAACATATAACCAACATTTTTTTAAAAAACATAGTTATATAATAGAATTTTCCCTATTTGACTGCCAAGGAGAGATTTTTATTATTATTATAAGGGTTCAAACTTCAAACTAATCAAAAGAAAATTACATTATATTATTGAAACGAGCTTCTTACATTCAACTAACTATGCATCCTGTGTGTGTGTGTCGGAAACGTGTAATGACAACTTAAGTAAAAGTTGACCAATTTTGGTGAAATTTGGTACAATTTTCATTTTACCAATGCCCAGGACTGGTTTGTTAGACAACATTATCCACACAAACATTTTAAATTGACATTTTAAGCCTGGAAAAAATTCTAACTTCATCTATTCAATCGGACAAACATTTTTTCCAAGTACAATTTTTTAGTTAAACCAACAGCGATACTGCTAGGAAGTGTTTGCGATTGCTTAAACCATTAAAGCAGACCTAAACGTTTAAAATAGAGAAAACAACGTTTTCACCAATATCTTTCGTTCTAATGTAACAATTTTAATAAAACTTTATGTACATCGTCTACAGTATATTTGTGACGGACGTATAATTTCAACTTGATACAGGCAGAAGTTTTTGTGTAGTGAAGTGATTTATTATATAATAGTTGAAATGGATATGGCTGGGGCATGTAAGTTAAGAAATAGTGGAAAGGCACACTTCTTCCCCATTACACGGCTCTATTACAATCATCCTCTTTGACTATCAACTCGTCATAATTAACTTCAATGGTAGAGCCACGTGATGCTTAGTTATATTTATCAATAGAATTTACAGGGCTTAAGCAAATATTGTAAATCAATTTAATATGTAATATACATTTAAAATATGAATATTATAATGCTCATTTGTCCTATTTAAAAGAGTGTTTCTATCTTATCTTTTATAGTTGTATCATTCACATTAGACAAATATTGCACTTACAAAAAAAATCACTCAATCTTGTCTTCTTTAGCTCATTAAAATGTATTCTTAATTCAAAACATAAGGTTATTGATATCCTGATTTTGACAGGTTACATTCGAATAAAAAGAAAACTAAATCGAATTAGAGCCAAATTAAAAGAGGAAAAGGAAATGAGTAATGTTCAACAAGTTGCAAACAGGTACATATATTTAGTTTTTTAAATACTTTAAAATGTTCTAGAAATATTTTTTCCTGGTCTGAAATTTGCTTCCAAGCTTACTGTAGGTAACCGAAGCATTTTCCAATCCTTTTAAATTTATTAATTGAGCCACAACTACGTTAATTTGTTATATCAAGTGACTTTTATCATACTAAATAAACATTAAAAGATAGTAATCATAATTACAAAAATTTAAATAAATAACATGAAATAATGCAAGTTAAATCAAATAATAATTGGTAGATAATAAAATAAAAGAATCACCGATAAGGAGAGGCCATTCACTGATAATACTTCTACATGTGAAAGAGAAGTATTGAGTTTCACAATTGTACTCATTAAATAATCAGTTGGGTTACTAAGGATAATGATTTTAGAGATGTAATTCCAAACCAAAAAAGCCATACCTTCTGTAAACTGTTACGACAGAGTGGTCTTTTTAAAAATAAATATTAGATCTAAAAGTCAAATAAGTTTCAGTAATTAGAGCTATGTTAATACCTACGTTGGTTCAGTAAAATGTCAAGCTTGTCCCTGTAAAGAATCGAATACAAGTACAGAAAAAATTTTTGACGAGGGATTCATTTTTCTATAATCATGGGAATGAAAGATGAAATAAAATAAAATGGAAAATCAATCGGACTTCGATGTGGATTTATCAAAAACAACTATGTTTTACATTGCTGCATCGGCAACATTGATGTTGAACTGAAGAAACATTGAAATCATATATCTTTTTCTTTGCTTGTCTCGGAAAATTTTGGTTGAGTTTCCTGCACCTTTCTCCTTGTTTTCTTACCTTGTAATACATGTTCTTTTACCTGTAATTAACTTTAAATTATTTTTGTTTTACATAACCCCTAATTTAACAGTAATTTATTCCCTTTCCCTTATAGTTTTTCTTCTTCTGTACCACCTCTTTGTTTTTTTTTTACCTCTATAACTGAATCTATCTTAAACTTATAAATTTACTTTGATAATATATTTAATTTTGTATTAAAGTGTTTAAAGTTATATTAACTCTACTACAGAAGTTGTATAACTTTTATTCTTCATTTTATAATCATTCTTCTTAAGGTTTTAGCTAACAATTTTCAGTGTTATAGTTTTTTTTTTTTTGCTAATTTGGAACACCTTTTCCAGTTTACTGTAAGTAAGCCAAATTGTGAACTCTTGTTAACACTCTTGTGAACTGAATTACCTATTAAAAATCCAGCTTTTATTAAATATATTTCTGTTGTGGCATGATTCCTTTATTAAATTATTTTGACAACTTTTGTTTTGACAAAAAAAAAAAAAAAAAATATATATATATATATAATTTTATATATATATAATACAGGACCAGATGATTTCCTTCAAGGGACGAAATACAACCAGTTACATAAAAAAAATGACAGCACTTTTTTTAGAATGAAACTGTCAATTATCGAACCCTACCAGCACCTTTGTTTCATAAATTTGTGTATGTACATATTTAGGTATAACAGGTATATTTTAAGGCAATACAAATATTTTTAGCCATTACTGTTTGTTGTTGTTCCAATTTAGGGTATTCTCAACTTGAAAAGAATGTCCAAAAATTAAAAATAATTATTATTTAGTAACACCTGTGGGCACAGGTGTTACAGTTTATGTGGGCACATAAACTGGGAAGGAGAGTAACACATTTAATTGTTTTCTCGCAGCATTCTCATTCCTAGCACTTACAGATGTGACATATATTTTAATGTATTTCCTTATCATTAATACTTTTTTTACTGTAATAATTAGAATTTATTTTTCTTTTTAGTGAGAGAGCAGAATGTAATGTAATAGACCAACAATGTGAGAAGGGTGGTATATTGAAGAAATGTAATATCTTAGAAGACTAAAACTCGTCTTTTGCTTTAGTAAGTAAAGCCTGTTGAGATACACTAAATATATTTTTTAAGCAATAGGGTTCAGCTATTGTGAGGCCTACAAATTATAACATTTGGTAAAATAGACCTTTTTTAAAACTTTAATTTGCAGAGCACATTTATACCGGAGAGGCTGACAATGAGATTTCTGCATTCTTACCAGTGTCAAGCTTTTTCATCAAGGAATAAATCAAAATAGTTAAGACAAACTACCGTCATTCATTTTTAAAATGTCATTTTTGATGTATCAAGGTCAACATTACTTATGTTAATGAAATATTGTTGCTTTTTCCTAGTAAGCTTTCTAGGAGAGCTATTTATGTATTGATAAATAGTTATTACCAATCTAAAGAAATAATTTCAATTGTTTAAAACTTTTAGTAAATTTATAAAAGTTTATGGCTTTGTAATTAACATCAAGCATTCACTGAAAAAGTGAAGTTTATATAAGATGTTTACTTAAATATCAATATTTTATAAAAAAGAAACAACCTAATTTCCAATCTTTTGATAGTTAATATTTATTTTGATGCCATCTATTCTGCAGTTGTTTTTGCTATTATTTTATTTACCCCCCTAGCAATTCTGCACTCACAATATTTAATTAGAAAAAATATATTTCAGTAGCAATGTGAAGGAAGCATGTTTTAATGTACATCTTCTAACCTAGCAAACTATACATTTAATCAATTATTTTCTTCTTTATTGTGCACAGATCCTAAATAATTTTTTTATTTAATCTAGGGACAAAAGTGTCCGTTTTAAAACACTGTTAAGATTCCGTTACTTTTCAAATTTCCTTAGGATTTCATAATTAAAAATACTTTTATAGTTTAGATATTGTGGAATGCTCCTCTTATTCTTACCAAATATTTAATTCAATTGCGTTTATATATATATATAATGTTTAAATAATTACATTTGCTTTTTTCATGCCTTGACAAAAAAAAAAAAAAAAAATATATACATTAACATTTTATTTCTTTCCCATTCCTAATATATTTGCTTTTAAAATTTTAATTGATTTAAAAATGTTTTGAAGATTTTGCCACAACTATAAACAATTAAAAAATATCTTACAAGTTCACATCCTATTTTGCTCTTATATAAACAATGATTCGATCATTGTTTAAAACACAATTACCTATTTGAAGGAATTCTTATTCAAATATATATTAAAATATTAATTCAAATATATATTAAACTGTGAGCGAAAAAATTTAATATAAAATTACTATAATATAAAGTAAAAATAAATTAGTAATAATTGTGGCAAAAATAGATGTAATATAAATACTTAGTGCCCACCAGCTTAAAATTAGTGCCAACATTTATATTATTCTTTCTTTTGGGTTTATTTGAAAATTATATGGAGACCATCATATCTCTTTTGAATTTGTGCTACACATTTTTTTATAATTTTACCAGTTAATTATATTTTCAACTAAGCCTACTCTTTGCAATCAACCCCATGTAAGGGGCTAAAAGTTGTTTGTTGCCAACACATAAAAATTATTTTATTTTATTACGTGGCTAATCTCTTTTCAAAAGAGAGCTGTTTGCATGAAAGCTAAAAACTGGTACTTAGCTTTAAGGAATGAATATAATATTTATTTACCCTTATACAGGGTGTCCCAGCTAATATGGAACAGCGTAATATCTCCGGAACCATGATACATAGAAAGATGCGGTTTGCAGGGTTCAAAATCTTATTTTTAGCCATAGAATCCAAACTAGTCTAAAAAATATGGCTTCCTCTTCACTTTTTTTATTATGTAAAATGCACACATTTTTGCTGAGCATAGCAAATTTTTATAGCCATTATTGAACCCTGCACACCGCATCTTTCTATCTATCATGGTTCCGGAGATATTTCGCTGTTCCATATTAGCTGGGACACCTGTATATATTTAGGCTAATATGTTGCTTAAATATGTAATCTATTTTCTTTATTATTCAAAAGATCTTACTATTTTGAACATGAAAGATTTTTCCTAATGGAGGTATCGTAAAAGTATTTTAAAAAAATTGGTGTCCCTTTTCTCTTTGGTTTTGAAATTAAAATAGGTTGGGAATTCTTACTCTGTTGGAGGAAATACTTTCCCCTTACTTAATGTAAGGTGGGCTACTTTACTAGCCTAAATCCCATTTTTGCTCTTTGACTATGATGTTTTACCTCATCCATACCCTATGTTAACACCCAAAGATACACTTTACTAGCATTGGGAACCAATCGACTGAAAACAGTCAACTAATCGGTTGTTCAAAATATTCATTCATTCCGTTGTGGATATCTAGTTTTCATTCGACTGATATCAGTCTGTAGTTGTAATTCGGACGTGCATAACGAGAGTCATGCGCCTTCTCACCCCTACTCAACTCTGAGCCCTTCACCATTGTTCCCTTCCCCTACCACTCTTAAATTAAAAACAAAAACATCCAACTGAAACATTCAACTTGCGGGTTCAGTCTCAGTCTATATTTTTATTTGTATACCCTATTCCCGCTATGAAACTGTTTTCAGTCGATTGTTTTTCCCCGAATAGACTTATTCATTCGGTCGTTTTTTCTATTCGGTTGTCCCACCTTTAAACTTTACCCAGTTGCTTTGTGCAGGCTTGATTCAATAAGAACTGCACAAATAAAAACAAATTTATACATATATCTTGATTTAATAAATATTTTACCTCCTTACCTTTACCTGAATTATTGTTTATTATTTTGCTTCTTTTCATTAAAGAAGTATTTATTATATTAATTAACCAAAATTATGGTTGCTAGTCAAGAAGTTATATTTTTTTTTAACTGATTTGGATTGTTTTTATCTAATAATGTTTGATATTTCTTTCTTTGCAATATTTTTGTTTTCTTAAAATTTAAAAATATCTCATTGATTTACACTTATAATTTCAATTAAGACCTAAATCCAATAATGTACTTACAATTATTATTGATGTTTATTTATACTTAATTATAAGGCTGCTTCTAATCTAAAAATCATATTCTTTAAGAATCCAATTAATTTTTATAAAACTCTCGAGTTTATTTTAGTAATGTTTATATTTATAATAGGATTATTTATTATCTCTATATTTATTACTTTGAGGAATTTAAATCCAAATGTGTCAATCGAATTTATTTACAGAATTTTTTAAGAGCCCTCTACAGCTTTCGCTAAGAGAGAGGCTCTCTTGAATATAATTATAAATATACAGTCTATAAACTATTAAGTTTATTGAATTAACTAATACATTTGGAACTACAAAGTTTCTTGTGACATTTTCTATTGATAGTTATGCCTTTGTTGGTACAGTAGAGTCTCGCTTATCCGGACATCCGTTTAATCCGGACGGGCCAAAAACTATGTACAAATTGGAACCAGGGCCTGTTCAGATTTAAAAATAATTAAGATAATTGGAGTTTCTACTTTTATTGTCTATTAAAAATGTATAAAATTGTTCCTAGTATAGTTTACAGGTGTATATATTCCAACGTTCTAACACGAGGAATACCCGGTATTTTTGTTAAAAATAAACAGATTTAGAATAATTAGGAAATAGTAAGAACATCGATTAATCTGTTTCAGTTCCATAGAAATGTAAGGGCGGAAGATATAAAGGTAGTGTATTCCAATAAATACAATTTTATGTGACTGAGATGGGGAGAGGGTTTTAAGAAACGTGTAGCGGCGGCTCAACGCAGTTCCAAGAAATTTCGCTAAGCCGCCAATGTCTAATATCTTAACTCTTTGTGAAATGATTATCGTTCCTCGAATTTCATATGGGAACACAGGAAGTTCTTCTCAGGAAGTCCCTTATATACCTGCCACCTGCATAATAGATTGTCGTTTTATTTTAATTCATTTGGTATTCGGACTGGTGACAGAACAGCTCTTAACCTAAATAGTGGACCTACGTTGTATAAGCATGTTTTGGAGACTAATATAAGTAATTTTTATGATAAAAACATCGATTTTAATTGTTTTACCCTACTAAAACTTGTTTTACAGACATTTTAAAACTGATTCCGTTTAATCCGGACTGGGTCCGGTCCCATTACACCCGGATTAGCGAGACTCTACTGTAGTAAGTTAAGGTATTACATGTCAACAAACACTTCACGGGAAAAAGTGGAAGTCACATTTTTTTTTCATAAATAAGATAAATTTATAAACATTTTTCAGTTGAATGAGTAGAATTTAATGGTCTGAAAAATATGCCATTACTAAAATATTTGAGGTTCTATCTATTTTACTATTTTGAATGGTGCTCTAAACTTTAAAATGCTTTTTGCCGAGTTTAACGTAAACGTGACATTCCACTTTTTTTCCCTAGTGGTCTTCATGTGTTTTAACAAATTTGTTTAGAATTTACTGCTATATTTATACTTACATATTTACTATAACTCTTTAACACTTTTTCATGCTTCAAACATAGGTTCTCCGTAAAACCCTTTTATTGATTTAGCCTGCATGTATTTTAAGTTTCCTAGGTTTGTTTAACGAGGACATAAAACAGTAATATCAGAGCTGTCAGTCAGCTTGTCCTCTTGTCTCTTAAGCTGGGTTCCCACAGCCTGTGACTTGGTCCTGCTGGACTCGAAGTGTTTTGAACCTCAAGCGTGGAAACATACTAGGCTCAACTTTTCCTGTTAAGGATTCGATAGATTACAAGCCTAAGTTTGCGAGAGGCTCTCCAAGTCACAGGCCGTTGGAACCCAGCTTTAAATTAACAATGAAATGTTTAAGAACACTAAATACCCAACTTTACAACTCATATGATTCTACTTACTCCTAAACAATAACTAAAGGACAAATTTAATATACATCTATTAGTTCTGAATGCCTGAATCAAAAGCCCTAATGTATTTTTCTTATTATGGTTTAAGCATATTCATCCTGGTACTCCCAGGTGAGAATCTCTCTCATATATTTCAAAGCCCTGAAAATATTGTTGAACCAAAATAATTGGATTCTTTTTACTTTACTCCTATTTGCCACTTAATTTTTCAATAAATAAGTTGTAAAACACTATTTTACAGCTGAATGAATAGAAACTGAAAATAAATGTTCATGAGTCTAATAAAGTATTGTACATTGACAACTTGATTTGATTTCCTCAAAGGATTTTTATTGCATTTTTTTTTTTTTTTTTTTTAATCATAATTTGATTTGACTATTTGTTAATTTTTACTATGAACAAAAGACTGTTTAGTATTTGTAAGTCAATCATAAATTAATGCTTGTTAATAATATTAATTATATGATACTATTAAGATATGTTTACTATATTCTCGTGTATTGATCAATCATATTTCCTCAAAGAGAAAATTTGATGTTATAAAATTATAACTTAGATATATTTTAATCACCAACGCTGTATTTGGTTCCTCTTCCTCAGCCACTTGTAGTATTTACACCTTTTTGTGAATGGGGTGTGAACAAGGGACTATGTGGCTACAGTAATTTTAACAAAGATAATTGTTTGGTGACACTCAGATAGGCCAACTTATGTGAGGGATAAAAATCCACTAGGTGGTTATCCGAGGTTATTCAGTGACAATTTTGTTTTTGTTTGCCCTATCTCGAGCCCTCATTGGCTCCCCACATCAAAGCAATTCCCTTTGTAAAATTACTATTAGCCCTATCTCGAGCCCTCATTGGCTCCCCACATCAAAACAATTCCCTTTGTAAAATTACTGTTAGCCCTATCTCGAGCCCTCATTGACTCCCCACATCAAAACAATTCCCTTTGTAAAATTACGGTTAGCTCTATCTCGAGCCCTCATTGGCTCTTTGTAAAATTAATGTTAGCCCTATCTCGAGCCCTCATTGGCTCCTCACATCAAAACACAATCCCTTTTGTAAAATTACTGTTAGCCCTATCTCGAGCTCTTATTGGCTCCCCACATTAACCCTTTGAGTACTGAGTGATTTATTCTAGGGTTGTAGCGCAGGCCTGAGCAAGCTATTGAGGAATGTTCCACCCTGGCCTGAGTCATTTTCTACCCTACACATTACATGTAACACACTTTTTTAATGCCATTGCCTTTTTCCCCTGCCAATAATTAAGCTAATTTGTAATATATTTTTACACATTCACAATATATAAACCTTATTTAACAGTAATATATTTTTTAAAATAATTTTTTAAAAAAAATAATTGTCGCAAAGTGAGTATATACATAATAATTACCGGCAAGGATTGGTGAATGAGGTAATTGTTTATACGGTTATTATTTTTTAATCTACAGTAATGTAGAAAGAATGTCTACATCGTTTTAAGAATTTATATTTTATCGTGTACCCGCAAAGCGCTTACATACATACACAAACTGAGCCTATAATGTACAGATCTTCCGCTCTAGACTCTCTCTCTCTCTCTCTTTTGATGAATTTATGATATAATATTATAATTTTTGTGAATGCAAAAGCCCCATCCTCCTCTATGATCCGGGCACAGAAATTGGAGCTGAACTAGGCCCCGCAATGTCTTGCTGCCTTTTGACATAAGAAAATTCATCGTCTGAACTCTCGTCGAAATCTTTCTCACTATCACTTCTTGTGAGAATATCTAACAACTCCTCATCTGTCCATAAACGTCTCCTATTCCTATCTACAGGCATTATTCCGCTAATAAATAAAATAAACCGAATAATTTATAATAATAACTAAAACCGAAAGAAGTCCAAAAAAGTAAGCCAGGTCAGATCGATTACGTCAATATAAACACAAAAATTAAGATGAGAATTCCGAGAGTAAGCCAAGTAATTTAGGTAATATCAATAAAAGCGAGTTTTGAAGAGGTGTATAAGGTTTGGTGTTCGAACAAGAACTGAGGTTGTAAAAGATTTTTGGCATTTAGCTCCCAACCTAACGGCACAATATTTACTAGAAAATAGGAAAATAGGACGGGGAAAGCCGGTTAGACCCTACATAATATAATAGAGTAGGTAGAAAAGGATCCGTATTTGCTGAGAGATTAGAAAAAAGGGAAAAAGGATTAAGGCCTATAGCTCGGGTGCATGAGGAAGATGCGTGACAGGGTCATGACCCCTAGATGACGACATCTCGTCTATCCTTTCTTTTCTATCAGCAACCCTCGCTCCATCTAAACTACCCTTTATAGAACCTATTAATACCACCGACAACAACTAGAAAGCGCTAGATGTATACAATGTCGGGCCTCTAAACAAGAAAGAACTGTCCACGTAAATTTACGTCAGTAGGCCTGATGACATCAAAACGGTTGACGTAAATTTACGTCAGTAGGCCTGATGGCAGTAGGCCTGTTGACGTAAATTTACGTCAACAGTACTCAAAGGGTTAAAACAATTCTCTTTGTAAATTTACTGTTAGCCCTATCTCGAGCCCTACATCAAAGCAATCCTCTTTGTAAAATTACGGTTAGTCCTATCTCAAGCCCTCATTGGCTCCCCACATCAAAACAATTCCCTTTGTAAAATTACGGTTATCTCGAGCCCTCATTGGCTCTTTTTAAAATTACTGTTAGCCCTATCTCAAGCCCTCATTGGCTCCTCACATTAAAACACAATTCCCTTTGTAAAATTACTGTAAGGTGTCTTTTAGTATGACAGGGGGCTGAAGAGAAAAGTAATCAACTCTAATATATCTAATGATTTGTGAACTAAGAAAAACTGGTTGCTTACAGATACCATGTCATTAAAAAAGCAAAGCTTTTACACTGATTGAATAGAAAAACCTTGTATGTTGGAAATTTATAAAAACCATGATTGATATTTTTATGCACTAGGAAAAATAAATATACTTAATAAATAATTTATTAAAAGTATTTGTGTTATAGTTATTTGCCTGCGTAAATGAAATAACTAATACTCATAGACAGCCCATATTTATTTATGTAAAAAAACAAAATAATATAACAATAATAATAATTATTAACTAATTATTTGTTAAAGAGTGCAGCATAAAAACACAAATGTGGAGCTAACTAAGTACAATTTTCTGAGTTTTTATCTAACTGAATAATACTTTGAGTAAAAATGTATTATACTATTTTTGACAATTAGTATTCACTTTGACAGTGTGGAAAAAACGAAAAAAATGTGGAGGGCAGCCAATGAGAGCGCTGGATGTTGAATTCGAGAAGGTCAGGCCAACTAGGCAAATAAAAATGTCACTGGCCCCACAGGCCTAGTGGCTTTACTTTTTTCCTCATTGAGGTTGGCCAATGTGAGTGTCAAAAGTAAATACGAATTGTAAAAAAAGTACAGTAAATTATCAAACACAAGAGCAAATTAATATAGATGGTTGTGGGCTCTTTAAATGGTTGTAATAAGTGACTGAGAAAAAAGTGATACTCACCTAGCTGTTAGTGACCTATGATTTAAGTGGTCTGACTGTGGTTTGATAATTAATATACTCTCAAGTTTTATTTCATTATGAAGAAAAACCACAAAATCTTAATAAAAACACTCAACATGGTTCTATGAATATGTGGGATCTGTCATCTTAAACTTGATAGATTTGTCATCTTTAATTATTTTTATATTTTTCTGTGAAGTAAAACATTAATTTTACCCACAGGACCAACCATCCAAGAATGTTCCAACAGTAGAAGTTACAGTGCCTCAGATGATGGCGAGGAAATCACCAGCAAGGGGCGCCAAACTGTTGATTTAATTGCATAAAAAGTAAAAAAAAAAAAAAAAAGCAGTAGCAAAATATCTTGTAACAGCCAGTGACGAATCTAGGAAGGTAGGCCTGCCCCAAAATTAAAGGGACTACAAAATTGGCTAAAAGGGTTTTTATTATTTTATCTTGTATATTATAAATCTTCTATTATTTTTGGGTCGTTTAAGGGTAATCTTTATTCAAATTCATCTTTATTCAATTTTCTTCATGGCTATATTTCAACCCTCTCCGGGGCATATTCATGCCTAAAAACATCAAAAAATTTTAATTTACCAAAGTTAATGGTTTCATCATACGTAACTTTTAAATTACCCTGCACTGATTGGAAGAATTTGAGTTATGTATGATGAAACCATTAACTTTGACTTTTTTTGTATCAGATTAACATAACACTTCCCTCATGATAGGTAAAAAGCATTCACATGATTAATTATATAAGGAGCAACTTAAGGTAATTTATATAAAAAGTATGTGATATAAGTAAAAATTTAATGAAAATAGATATTTTGAGGCATTTAGGCATGAGTATGCCCCAGAGAGGGGCGAAATATAGCCAGGATGAAAATTGAATAATTGTGAACTTATTCTTTTATGTTACCCTTAAACAACCCACAAATAACAGAAGATTAATAATACAAGGGACAAATAGAACAAATATTATATTGTATATTATATATATTTTCTTACTAAAATCAGAATATGCAAAAGTTTATAAACCCAATAGTTCCCCAAGCGCCAAAGTGTGTGTCGTGGGGCCCAGCAACTTCCTCGAAGGGGCGCTGCAAAAATCACAAAATGTTTATTATTTTATTTCCACTTTTAATTCATCGGGGGAGGTTATTTTTGAAAGATTAATACTATTCATTTCTCCCTTCAGGGAAGCAACCTGCGAAGCTTTAAAAAAATTTGATCTAGGGCACCTTTAGAACTACAGGAATTAGCAAGGACGCGGAGAATCGAAAAAGTTTTGGAATTTCTGTAAATTTATTAAGTATTTGTTATTTTACAAATGAAGAAACTTAATGATTTTGGTACTAGATACGTTTTGTTTCCAGTCTAATACACATATACATAAAATTTGTATAATTTTAAAAAGTGCCACAGTTTTTAATAGTAATACCTTAACTTGTTTTTGCCAATATCTTGAAAACAATGAGAGGTTCAGCATTAGGACCGCCCTGTAGAAAAATAAACTAGATAACGATTTTCTGCAAAAAAAGAGAAAAAAAAGTCCTTTGGGCTTTAGATGTAAAATTAATAATTTAGGCTTAGGAGAGAAAGTGGTGTCAAATATTGGAAAAATCTTGATCTATTTTCCTGCTCAAAAAACTTCCAAAATTTGTGCGAGATATGTTAGAATCTAACACGAAAGTTGCAACTTTTTGGCCAACTTTCACCGTTCTCCAAAGGTCTAAGGTGTGTCCCTAACCATGCTTAGGGGGAACCTTTTTTGCTGATAGTTTTGAAAAATTTAAATAAATAAAAGCTAGAGCTTCCTTCCAACGGTTAAAAAAAAAAAGGTTTGGCATTTAGGAGGTTCCACCAGGGGCACAAAATAATCTAGTTACGGCCCTGCTGAGCCTTCAATCACCCAGTTTGTCAAACTTACAGTATACTGGTAATTTTTGTTGTCAAGTCCACCTGGAGATCTATCCTTCATATTACTGTATTAATACCCTTGAAATAAAATCACATCTTAAGGAGAAGGAGCTGCAAAATTATTTTTCTTTTATATTATATTATTATTATTACTACTCTATTAAACTTTTTATTACAATAAACGTTGATTTCATTCACCTCTTACATAAAAGTGTTATTAAAATTAAATTAAATAGGACTTACCTTAGCTATAAATTAATAGTTAACACCATTTTACAAGTGAATTTTTTCCAATACATTTGACGATCTTCTGATATTCTCGAACTTGTTTGACATTAAAAATTCAATTTTAAGGCAAGCTTTCCTTACAACTTATGTCTCCAGAATATTGGATTATTTTTCTATTTATGTTTTCAGTGCAATATTTCTAATACAGCTAGGCTGACAAGTTTACTCAAAAATTGCCTCCCTGGCACAGACTCCCGAATTAATATCTTATACATAGCCGCTAAGACACAGCACTGTCAAAGAGATAACTTGTCCATAGCGATACCAAAGAAAAAGATTAAAATTCTAGATTCTGTTAATGAAACGAGAATCTAGATTAAGTAAATTTAGTTGATGTAAGTAAGTCTAAACATCACTCAGCAGTTGTAAAGTTATACCACGGAAAAATACAACCCTCCAATAAGGCAGAACCTAAGATACAAACATAACGTTTGTTATATTATGCAAAATAAAAGATCTTGTTGTTATCAGTGCTGCTAACTAAATGTACATTTATTAATCCTAGTTATGCTTAAATACTCAAACATACATCAGTAAATGTTCCCTCCCAATAATTCTTCTTTGACAAAGAGAAAAAATAGTCGATCTTGGTGTGGTACTGATTCTAGTATTTACATATGAATAATTTTTCACAAAATTGTGCCAAAAATAGGATTTGTTTTTAATCAAATAGGATTTGAATCCTATTAAAGTTGAGCTTATCAGTACAATATTTTTGTTCCAAGATTTCTACACAAGAAATACCAGGTGTGTACATTTTGTAGGAAACTAAAAACTCTCCAGCCATCTTTATTGCATTTCGCACTCTATTAAACTAATATAAACACTTATGCTTTGCTTTAATTCAATGTTAAAAATTAATTCTGAATTTTTTAAGATGCCAGTCAATTCTTTTAATTAAGGAGAGAGTGAAAGATGAACAGGAAAAGAAGAAAAAATAAGAGATAAATAAAATTTGACTAATTGTTCAATCCTATTATGATTGTAGCACTGCCTTTAACAGGTTGAACTTTATTAAAAATGACTAGCAAATCTAACAAAAAGATGGCAGCACTAATTAATAAGAGGTAATGTTGTCTTACAACATACACCAAACATAAAAATTAACAAGGTTAAAACTCCCAACAAGATCCACTATTCATAAGCTTTGTTCCAGGATGACGCCACACAACTGGAGGAACCTATTAGTCATAGAGACTAATATAGTCAACCAAACACCTGTAATACCGTAATCCAAGGAGTCACTTTCCCCCAAACGAAAGACCTAGGGATGATAGCCAGCACCCCCTGACCTAAAAAATGTTTAAAGAAGCTTTCCTTCTTTAAATCATTTTTCTCAAGATTCATCTATTCTAATCTGTGATAATAGAATTTTTTTTTTTATTTTAGTTTGGTAAACCCCAAATTAAATCAATTGATATCGTCAGCAGGGCTGTAGTGAACAACAAAACGTAAAGGCTCTGTTTGTAAACTGCACATTTTCAGCCCAAAGTTGACTTTCTTTGTCCTCCCCTCCCTTATTGCCATAGTCCTATTAAACTTTTAAGACTCAACCATCATTGTGCCAACAATGGAGAAAGAGCATGCAGTAGAATGCTAAACTTAGTATCTCAATAATAAGCAATTGTGACAGTGTCCAACAAAGTAATTTGACAAATTGTATTAATAGATATACTGTACACAGTACACATTTAGTATAATTTTTGATTCTTGGAATCTCTTGGCAGTTATTATTAACTACACTAAGAGTCAACCCGTTTAGATGCTACATAATTTTATTTTATTTTTCTTCAGGGGTACTGTATTTCTACAGTGCCACTCTAAATAAAATATAGTACCTACCCAAATATTTCTCATTTCCATGAATTAACACCTATGCTCACCCTATGGCTGTGAGCCTAATATGTTCATTCCCATTCTGGTACATATCGATGGTTTTCATTCAATAAAGTTTTATGAAACATAACATACGACTCTGGCAGTCATGAAGCCCTTTTGGGAAGTGGCCAAAGTTAGAAAAGTCTAATAACATGTTTAAAAACAAAAAGTTAAATCAGGTAATCAATACGGATTAATAAGGTAGTTATTGCTATGTTTTGAAAGATTTGTTTCTACATAGAAAAAAAGTAAAGATATAAGAGCAGACAGTAGAATGCTAAACTTAGTAACTCAATAAATAAGCGATTTTGGTTTTGTTGTTTTAGGGGAACTGTATTTCTACAGTACCACACTAAATAAAATCAAGCACACACAAAACTTGTCCAATTTCCAATAATCAATATCGGCTGGACCCTGCAGCTTTGAGCCTAATATGTTCATGTTCCTATTCTTGGCATAGGATTTACTAAATGTGTTATAAGATTAAGAGAGTCATGACACCTTTATGGAAAATTAAAAAGGTGAAATAAAGTAGGACAAAAACTCAAGAGGGAATGCTTAAGATTCACCTATTCTAATCTGTGACAATAGAATCATTTTGTTATTTCAGTTCAGTAAAACCCTATTAAATCAATCAATATTATCAGCAGGGCTATAGTGAACAACTAAACGTAAATATATATTTATTAAATTTGTTTTAATAAAAATATTAAACAAAAAGATGAATCAAGTATATCAATAATAATTGAAAAGTATAAAAGGCATGGTGTGAATGACTTCTTAACACCAAAAAAAATGTTTACCCTCCAAAAATCACCAGTTTAACTAGCTCATTTGTAGACATAAAGAGATCAATATTAGAGTTGGGCTTGATTTCTCAATGCCTTTTGGGTTAAAAAAAGTAGGCAAAATGTTTAATGTAATGCCTGCCGACTCTAATAATAAAAAAAAATATAGAACTAGATTCAGCTACAAGTAGGAAGACTCAAACAGCTAAGGAGCGAACTGCCTATTTATTTATGAGTTCTTAATATTAGAATTAACTCAAGTGAAACAATTCAAATTGATCCAGGTAATCAAACAAGAGGTGATTCTGATATTAACTGCTTTGGACTTAAAAATTAATTGTCCCTGTCCCTAAACACTAACACAAGTTAGTGTACACAACTTAAATGGGTGCAGATGCAGCTGAAGTGTTGAATATTAACACAACAGCAAACAATGTGGCAGTTGTCTTTTTATGTGATCTAAATTTTTTTATAGCAAAACTTTCGCTAAAAAATATAGGAAAATAAAAGTTGTTTCTAGCTTCATAGTATTAGTACTATTAGCATAAAACAAATGTCATGTTTAATTAAATTTTATTAAATTTAATTTACAACATGATCAAAAACTTTATAAAGAAATAAATATTAACCAATTTTCTTTACATACTATTTCATATATTTATTGATAAGATTAATAATTTAATACAGTTATAAGACAAAAATGTTTGAATAAAATCATATTAATTTTGTTGTTGTCTTCAAAATTTACAAGCATGCAAAGGCTTCAGGTTTGTAATCAAAATTTGTTCTAAAGCGCCTCACATAGAGCTTATGTAAATCAAAGAAAAGTTCCGACTTGTTATACACCAGGTACCGCAAAGTGTGTCCATCAACCTTGTACACATACATCTTCCCTTTTCTCCCTTTTTTTATAGCTCCATCTGTCCAGCAACTTACATCTAAACCTGGATTCTGTTTCCTCAATAAAGATTTCATGGTTTCTGGAGTAATATTGCATAGACCCTTTACATCAAAACCAATAATTGCTAACTGATATGGGTCTTCTGGCAAAATTTTCCGCAATGGCAAGCGAGTAATACCCTGATCCCATCTCAGGAGCCACTTAGTAGTTGTAGCATCATGGCAATTGATCACTATACGTGATGAATCCTCCATCCCAAAATTAGTAAATCTAAGTTGTGGAAGGTCTTCTATATCTTTGGATTGTGCCAATTTGTACAAATCACCAACAAGCTTTTCATAAATTTGATCCTTATCTCTTTTCTGAAACCTACTTTTTTTGGAATGAGGGGTGAAATAAACTTGAAATAAGTTTGGATCTTTGACAGGAGAAGGTAAATCACATTTAGACAACTTCAGCCTGAGATCATTGGTTAGAGGTCTGGATTGTTTTTCAATCAAAGGGATTGCTTTGTTATGAATTAACTCCATTCTCTCTCGTTCAATCATTGCCAGAACTTCTTCACTAATTCCACTGTCTATCTGCTCACTGACCCTTAATTTTTTTTCGACCTGTTGATCATTACTCATACCTTGAGGTTCTAAACGACTCCAAACATCTCTATTATCAGGACTTCTACCTCTTTTCCTTTCATAGTCCCTTTCTGAGAAGGGTCCTCCAATGGGACCAGAATTTTTAGAAATAATTGCTTTATTTGGCATAAAAATATCACCTGACTCATTAAACATATTTCTTGAGCGTGGCTCTACCCATTCTCTAGGGGGATCAGACCAAACTGGATTCTGGTCATGTCCAGGTCTATTTATCCAATTAGGATCATCATAATTTCTGGGCTTATTATTCCAGTCCCGATTATTGTAATCTCTGCCTGGATAGTTCTTTATCAAACTATCTGGCTGTCTTCTTTGCAGATCCCATTCATCATTTCCAGGCCTGTCAGACCTATTTCTCAAACTTTCTTCTCTTGACCTACCATCATTCATGGGCCCGGGGGAAGGTCCTCTAAACCCATCATACCACCCCTCTACTTGTGACCTTTCTCTCACATCTGGATGTCTTATTGGTTTGTCATTCCAACCAGGTTTATGAGACATATCAAGCCAGTGTGGAGGTTCCTTTGGCCCATCATATTGGTTTGACCAGCTGGAGGATGGAGCACCTCTAAATCTTTCCATTTGACCTGATTCCAAGGGTCCTTGTGATCTGATAGGGGACTCATTTGTTCCTATTGGCAAATTCCGTCCACCTCTTTCCCCCTGTGATGACCTATCATTCCATGATTCAAAAGCGCCATCTCCTCGCATATCCATCCTGACAGAGTCTTGTTTTCTCCACTGAGGAATAATTTCATCTGGTTTTGCCAAACCAATGGAATTAATGTGGTCATTACGTTGATTGAATGGTGCGTTCTGCCTACTATTATTCCAACCTTGAAGATCTTTTGACCGGGAATCAGACCCTGAACCTCTGTTCCAGGGAGGAGTTTCAGGTCTAAGATTCTGGTTATGTCTAACATCACCTCTATTCATCTGCCAAGGAGGTCTATTATCACTTAAAAAATGATCATCTTGTACTGGCCCAGAGTTATTTCTAGGGGCATGAGATTGATCTGGATACAATGTATTAGAAGGAGGCACATCAGTAAACAGAAAACTACTCTGAAGCTCTGATCTAGTGAATCCTTGGGGTTTATTAGCAGGCCAGTTTCTTCCACTCTTTCCCATTTGATCCAACAGTTAATTAAATAGATTGATAAGAAAAATTATGTGTGTGGAAAAACAACAAATGCTCGTTCTATAATGTTTCCAACTCCAAAGCAATAACTTGTTCTCTGTTATCAAGGACTGATCTTAATGTACCTAAAAGAAGTGAAACAAAACAGTTGGACAAAAATTATAATCAAATTATGTAACTTTAAAATAGGACTAGTTTATAAATTGGTCTAAGTAATTCTCATGCTACTTAAGACCATTATAATTCATTGAGAAATTGGGTTTGTGTAGAGATAAACCATAAGTGCACACATTAAAATTTCTCCCTTAAGTTAGATGAAGTCAAGGTCAAGATGGCTGAGATTATACAAAAAATGGGAAATTGCAACATTAGTTAGACAAAACACTCAAGTAGTATTATTTAATTGGCATTTAAAGAAACACCAATAGACACATTACCATCATAACAATGTTACTAGTTAAAACAAAGTATTTTAAATAATTATAAATTGTTTAACCCTTAATGCCTGGGTGTAAAAAAATGCACCATGTTTTAAATGCTAGATGTTCCTCCAGGGGACCACCCTCTTATTAATTTCAATATAAATTTTATTATTTAATCTTAATAAATTTAATCTTAATCAATTATTTACTTAATTTTTATTGTGGACATTTAAGGGCATTTTCGGGTGGTCCCTATAGACAGTGTTAAAGCAATTCTAAATGGGAGTAAAGCCTCTTCAACCCTTGATTCTGAATATTACAACCTCTGGCCCTAAAATCGATCTTTGAGGGTAATTTTAGAACTGACTGCATATGGTAGGAGTTATTCTTTATATGCTGCGATGACAACTTGGGTTCAATTCTGTAACTTTGGAATCTCCCTATTCATGTGATGATAAATTAACCGTAATTTAATTAATTAATTTCAACATGAATCTGTAAGTTTAGTTGTTGTAAAATTACAAAAATTGACATTTGTTGTGTGATATATTACAACTCAAAATTGTTGTGGATACATTTATCAGGTTATGTGTTTATATCTCAAATCAAAGTCAAAATCAAAACAGAGTGAAGCCATAATTGTTATATGAGATAGAATAAACATACTTATCCAGTTAAAGAATATGCTTTTGTCTTTCAGACCCATTTTATAATCTTAAATTGTTGTTACACCAACTCCTAACTCTGAAGCTAGTTTTAGAACGGATTCACCTTTGTCAAGCCGTTGAAGGTTGAAGATCATCTAACTTTCACAGTAATGTACAAGCAACCTGTATTTGTTTAAGTTGAGCCACCATGTTCACTATAAATACAGCACAACACTGGATTGTAAATATAGAATGACACCCACGATAATAAGAAACAAAGTGTAGCGATCAGTAAAATATCACAAAACCGACTGACTGATTTTACTGTTTTATACTCAATATTCTGATAACGACAGGGCTGCAAACTGGTTGTAAAGTCAAATTGACTGACTTTACTGACTAATTATGTGAAAATACTGACTAAGTACCTACTAACATTACTGACATCAATCCTTATTTTTTTTTTAAAAAAAAGGTAAATCAAATAATTAATGAATTATTTTTAAAATTTGCCACCCTTCTCCCCACTGAGCAGCTGTAAAAATTGAAATTTGATCTTTTGTAAAAAAAAAAAAAATGCGATAAATAGGTAATGCTGGGCAATCAAGTGCCAGAAAATATATAAAAACAAAGATACTTCAGTTTTCAACGTGTCAATTTTTAACAGAGTAACGATGTTCTTACATTTCGTAGATTTCATTAGGTCAGTTTTATATTTTGGGATAAATGTGAGGAAATAATTAACAAATGCTGGCCATTGTTCTAAAAGTCGTTTGCCTGCTTGCTCCAAGGATAACCATCTTGACGACAACAGCTTTGTTTACATTTGGTCCATCATTACGTGGCAATTTAGCCTTATTTATCACATAACTTGGCAAATAAATCTTGAGCAGTTGCTGAGCCAATAAAAAAATGTTTGCAAATGTTGTGTTACAATTAAATTAAAGAAGAGTGGTGCTGTTAGGTAGTAGCTGCTCATGAAAGACATGAAAACTGTACACAAGCAATGTGCCACATCCATACCCAGGTAGCACCAAAACTGGTCCTCAGTTTCCCAGGGCTTTAAAGGTGTAAAAAACTGACTTTACTGACCAATTTCATGAAATACTGACCTAATACAGACTTTCCTCAAAATACAGACTATTACTGACTTTACTGACTAGTTTGCAGCCCTGGATAACGATGAATTTCGGCCCGGTCAGATTAAACTTTATTTTTTTAACCAAGGGGTGTCATGGTCGGATAAGAGGGGTTCTACTGAATTCTAAATTTTTAATGAAATTAAAAATAAACACCATCCAAGAGTTCGCACACAACGCGAACTCTTGGACGGATTCAAATCAAATAAATTAAATAAGTCATGTTAATAACTTATAATTTACAACTATCCTAAATTGTAAATGAAATTGAAAAAAACAAAAAACAAATAGTCGAAAGGAGTTCAGCTCTGTAATCGTTATAACTAACAACAAAATCTCTGTGTAGTTTGGTATTCATTCATAAACAGCGTTTGCATCACTACAGATTCACTATGATATATGCCAACATATTGATAAATATCCCAGTTTTATATTCGTCAAATTTGGATGTATGTCAAATAAGTTACAGAATGGACCCCAAGAAGTCTAGTAACAGAAAGTAGTGACACATCACTTCCCCGTAAATTAATAATTACACAAAAGGAATAAAATGTTTTACTTAAATATATAAGTGTAAAATTATAAAATAATTAAGTATAAAAAATGCTCTATTGCAGAATTAATCATTCTCGGTTAGGTACAAAGTTATGATGTTTTTTAACAATCAGTTCAAAATAGGATAACATTGATAATACCAAATCTAAGGATACTTAAGGGAACAATATTCGATGCAGCACCCAACGTAAGATATATATACCTTATGATATGATTTTACCTCTCAATAAGTAAGATGCCTCACTGAAATCTAGATTTTACTTTATTATACAGGTGTACAAGTTGATTAGATTGTAGGGTGAAATCCAATTGCAAGTGGGCTGGCCTTTGTACAGTTTCAGGTTTGAAAAACTCATTAATAAAAATCAGAAATTAGGGCAACAGCAACCAGTTTGATTATGAATGAGCATGTTGTAAGGACTTTGATATCAACCGTAGTTTCCATGAGTCTCATTATTATTTCAGATTAGTTTCAGCTGTGTTAAGATTCATACTGTTTGATAAGACCAGCCTGCTTAATTAAATTTCACACAAAACTGAACCAAGTTGTACCTACAATGTGTCTTTACTAGTAAAAGCACCTTTAAGTCAGAAAAAGTTGACACTTATATTCTTATAATAGTTGGGACAAAAGGATATAATCCATCTTGTAGATATAAGAAATAATTAAACTGTGTGATTTACTATGAAAATATAATCTCTTCAATGTATCTGAATCTCAAAATGCAATTTACCAAACCAGTGTGTTGCGGATTTGATAACCGTATTCTACAGGTGGGTTCATATCCTGCGTTTTCCACATGCTTCAGAATAATCTATACAGTCTGTCCCAAAGTAGAGTTAGTGCGTTGACAGTGTGGGAAAAACTAGCAAATGGGGTGGGGAGCCAATGAGAGCTCGAGATTTTCCTGGAGAAAAGGTCGGGCCAACTAGGCAAAGATAAATGTCTCTAGTGGAGGTGAGAGGCCCCCTTAACCACAGACCTAGTGGCTTTATTTTTTCCCTCAGAGAGGTTGGCCAATCTGTGTGTCACTCGATTTCCCGTGCTGTCAACTCACTAACTCTACTTTGGGACAGACTGTAGGCTGTCATATCATGACAAGAAAAGTTGGTTCCAAACCAACTTTCTTGTGCCAAAGCTAACATGAATGAAACCTTCCCATTCTCTTCCCTTTTTTTTTGTATATTTCATTTCATTTTTGTCATCCACTTACATAGTAAATATTAAATACACACTTGATCTTAAATTTACAACCATCCTTTTAGAAAGTTAGTATTATATTTTAATAATAAATTCGGCTTTGTTTATAACCTGAACGGAATACTTTGTAAGTGCAAAAAGAAGGAAGGGTGGGGAAAAACACTCAGTGATGTCTCCCCGGCTACATGAAAGTATAGCCCAATTTATCTATATAGCCCAAACGCATACTATGAACCCACCTTAAATCGTAGCCATGAAGTCAAATTTTGAGAATTCTTCAATGAGTGTGGGTCCTTTAATATGTTTAACAATTTAAAATAGACTAACTGTGTTAACATATATTTCCCTGAAATAAATGTATTGGCTAATTCGTATTGCACGTGCCATCGAAATTTCTTGGAGTTGGAGCACAGCGAATCGGCAATTGAGAATTAAAGGGTACACAAAATTAAGGTTTTTAATTTAATATGCTGGATTTTCTCACCTTAACTCAAAGTGGTGGCAAGTACAATCCGAATTTACCAAATGTATTATTGGTTAAATAATCTAACAAATGTGAAATAGTAATCTAAATAATTTTGAATTAAAATGTCTAATAAGAAGCAGTAGAGAAAATAGATCTTTAAACACAAATCAAACTGATCTTAAGGTTCTAATATTGTTAGAATGTATTATATACTTTCCAGACACATTAAAGAGTTAACTTTTGAAAATAAAAACAACAAGACTAATAACAACAACGAACAAGACTAATAAGTGTTGAAAGATGTGAAGAAGTTTAAACTATTCGTAAAGTCGAACTATAGCTTCATCAAACAAATAACCTTATTACATATGGTGTATATGAACCTTAATTTGAATAAGATATATAGAATACGCTACCCCTTTCCTGATGATATTCCTTCGTTCAAAAAATGTAAAACAAAGTAATATTTATCTTTGCAGTTTAAAGAAATAAAAATATCCCCTAGTCCAATAACATACATCGGGCAGGGGTACCGTATTCTATAGATTTACTTTTTAAGATGATATACAAGCAAAAACTAATAAAAAAATAGTATAACATGGAAATATTATAAGATACTGCAAGAATGGATAAAAGGTTAATGAGATTACTTACAAAAGTTTGCAGTTTCATTCAGAAGTAAAATATTAATGCCTACCTATATAGGTTTAGATTAGGTAAATACTGAACTATTAATGAAGAAAAACACTCTGTGTTTGATAGCGTTAATAAAAATTAAAAAACTAAGATATTTTGTATATGAATACAACAGAAGCAAAGCTAAGTTTTCACACAACACAATAGCCTGAGCCGATATCCACAAGCCAAAGCTATGGACTATGGAGCAGGAGCAAGCATAAGCATAGCCCAAGCCCAAATTGTGGAAACGTAAAAAAAAGGCTTCGTCCAGAGCGCATGTACACTCACTTGAAAGCTTGCGCAGAAATTGATCGGATAATTAAAGAAAATTTGTAATTAATTTGTCCATGAAAGTTTAATATTGTTTTGAATCAATAAATAAGAGGAATAATATTTACTTAAATTATAAAAAATAAAATTATACCTCAACAAAAGAATCAATAAATAAATAATATGTTACTGTACAGTATAGTATGCATATTATGCATAACTTAACCCCCACATTGATATCTAGATATAGATCTTTGTGTCTACATAGTGCAGTAAACAAAATCCATTTTCTATATGGTTATCTTTGGACCTTAAAGTATAATAAATATATTCATATTATTTGTTTAAATATATGGAATTGCTACTATATCAATATAAAAGTAAAACGTTTTTTCTTACAAAAATGTTTCTCTAAATTTCCGAAGCGTTACCAATTATTTTAGGGATTTTTTTGTTTTAAAATTTGACATGACTTAACCTGTTGATAGGCCCTGAAGTAATCAGCCGTCACTCACTAAACTTTTCAAGTAATGGCTTCTTATTTTTATCGGTACGCTTGTTTTAGATCTCTAGAGAGTAATTTTTGTTTATGTGATCAAGATAGATTCCATTAAAACCTAGTAGCAATGTAGTTAAATTTGATCGGATCGACCATGGCCGACGAGGAAGCCGAGCAAGAAGTTCGCCGACAATTAGAGGTGATACAGTCTATGATTGACATTTCTGCCGAGAGACTTGAAGGTTTAAGAACTCAATGTGCGACCAGTGCCGAACTAACGCAACATGAAATTCGAACATTAGAGGTAAGATCTATACTCCTTTAAAAACCTTTTTTTACGGAAAACCACTCATCATTTATTATGTCGCTCCAGAATCGATACCTACGTGTTCGTAGTAGGCTCCTTCATTATCAGTAGATATGTGTTGTAATTTCTACTTTGATACTAGTTTACTTATCAAGTCTAATTATTATTTTTTAATTAAATATTTGTAACTTACTTAATTCCTAGTACTTACTTATTCCGTAGGTTTTATTATATTTCATGTGTGTACTTTGTTTTAGGGGAAATTAATCAAGCTATATGCAAAACAATTGATTATAAAATCCAAGTTGAGGGATGTTTATGGTACTGCAGATAAGCCTTCAGTAAGGCAATGGCTTCAAGTTGTCGGAATCAGCCCGGCCACTATTGAGGTCGGTCCCAACTTTAATACAAAAAACAACATTTTGTTTTACTTAAAACATTTTGTTTTACTTAAAACATTTTGTTTTACCTAAAATATGAGTCTAAAGTTTTTATTTTTAATAATTTGTATGAATAATTTTGGACAGGTAATATGTAATAAAGTGAAGTCAATCGAAGCTCTGCAGGAGAAATCCGATCATGAGTTAAGGCAGTTTCATGGATCTGATCACTCATCACTTCGACAGGAAGAACATCGTAGGCTAACCAGGGCACTTCACAACCTCAAGAGATATACTGGTTTGTAGAAAAATTATATGTTGATAGTGTCCTACATTTAGCTGTAAGTGTGCTTGCTCAAATCAGTTCGACTGTTTTTAGGGATATGGTTAAACATACATTTAAAAAAATATTTTGTTCCACCAGAGGAGCATTTTATATATTTAGCTCTTTCTCAGTTTTACAGGATGGCCTAAAAACCGACAAATAATAATTACAATAAAAATGAAATTGTGATTTTTGGCATCCAAGAAGCAAACTGACCATTCCTACATTGTTCCATTTGGCTTATTAGGGTTTTCAGACACTTTTGATGTATTCGGCATAAGTTTACTAAATTTTTTGCATCAATGTGCTTGTTTTTTACACTTAGAGATTCCATTCTCGAATGGTCATTAATTAAACTATTTAGTTAAAAACAAACTAAATAATTTACAACTAATCTTAAGGGGGCTACACACCTTCAGTTTATCTGTGCAGTTGTGTGTCCTAAATAACTGCGTGAAAATCCGTACGTTTATCTGAACTGAAGGTGTGTAGGATACCGTCCGATTTTTCTTCACTTCTTTCTTCACTTGGTTCTAAGTGTTTTCTAATAAAATCTACAAAATCGTTGCAAAATATGGTTCAGATGCACAGACTTTTATCTGCATGAAAACCTGTCCAAACTGCGCAGTTCACACAATTTATGGCTCAGACATGACATCACACGAGATAAACTGCGCAGATAATCGGAAGGTGTGTAAGCCCCCTTTAGTAATGGAGTCACCCCATTACAAAAATTGAATGGATGACTAAATGAACTTATGAGTCTTCCATATGCAATAATTAAAAGATTATTTCTTTTATTACTTGTTTATTGTATTTTGAAGAGTTTATTCTTTTTTTTTAATTTAATACACTAATTCTGGAAGACCATCCCTGAGTTAAGCTTATATGTTTAACATTACAATCCTTATATTGGAATATTGTGTTTGTAAATCCAATTTTTTTACTACTAATACAGTAGGCCTCTTGACCGGCCTCCTTATGACTGGACCCATGGCAGGATAACACAATGGCGGGTTAACAAAATTAGGTCTTGTAACAAGCAACTATAAATAGAGAAATACTTTTTAAACATTGCAGTTCACTGCACAGCAATATGCAAACTGAGAAACTAACCACAATCTACACAATAGACATGTGTTGACAGATATCTTTACAAAACAGTGGTAAACAGGTCTTTAATCTTTATACACGTAGTCACAAAGGTCGGTGACACAGGTGCCTTATGGGTATTTATTCCCATCTGAGCCAGCCGGTTGAATCAATACTGGGTTTCTACTGCATTGATATTTGATAGTGAATTACTGAATATGTTTGATAACATTGATAAGCAACTAATTACACAAATTCTTATAAAAGCAGAGTACAAAATATAGAAATAAAGGTTTGTTTATTTCGTAACAGTGATATGTTCACATAAAGGCTTTAAGTAAATACATACTAAAAGTTATGATAGGTAACATTTGTATTGTTTGACTGAAGTAAGAATCTTTACGTTATTAAATAAAGAAGAGTGTCTCATGTCTTGACACTCCAAATTAATTAGTAATAATAATATAACTGATGTGTGGGGAAATTATTTGATTTTTTTTTTCTTGTTACAGAACAAAGAATTTGTAATTTTTTTAAAATTTTTTTTTTAGTGATTACATTATTTTACCTACTTTGACATATATAGGTAAAAATATTCTATTGGTTAAAATATGAAAGCATACTCTATTGTTCAGGCTTTCTTTTTATCTTATTAGACAGGGTAAGCATTTATCTCAATGATATGGTTCACTAAGCACCCTTTCCTTTAATTAACCTATTTTGATATATAAAACATATAAAGGCTGCTAATGAGTAATATTTAGGTAAATACTTGAAGAAGTAATAAGTTGTTTCAAATTAAGTATAAAAAAAAGTACTAAGAAAATGGGCCCATACTTAAGGTTTAATAATAAAAATATTGAAACCCCTTCTCCTGGTTGTAAAGCAGTAATAAGCTTATATTTTAGTCATATAATTGAAGTTGAGCTAAAATCCAGTGCTTAACTCAGTAACTCCCTCAAACACATTTTGGTTGTCGCTGACCCCATTCACCTGTATTTTTCTGCACTTTTTACTTGGGAACAAGATTATTCCTAGAAAAGTGACTTTTTGTTTTATTGACATTTAAATAGACTGCAATAACCATATTTTTTTCTATAGTAATATTAAAGTAATTTAATAAAATCACATCCTTCAAAGACAGAAATAATTGTTAGCTATTTATTAGAAGTTTATCTGATTTGGTGCGTAGGCTTCCACGGGTAGATTCATCATAAACAGCTTGGTTTTCCGGTGAAATCCACGACACAAAGGGGTTGAAGTCCCCATCCCCGAGGGGGACTCCATCCTCTTCATGACGCAGATTTAACCAGAAAACTAAGCTGTTTATGGTTTATCTGATTTGTCTCTGACCAATTTGTTTTATTTATATGGCATTACAATTGCTACTGCTCATTTTTAGAGTTTATGCTAATTTCTATCTATCTATAATTTTATTATAAACAAGTTTTGAAAGTTATTTTAGGTGCATTTAGAGCTAATTTTTTTTTTTTTTTAAGTACAAAGTATACAAAAAATATTAAGTTAAAATAATAATATTTTTTAAATATTAAGTTAAAATAAAATATTTAAGTTAAAATGATGTATATTTTTTTTTTAAATTTAAGTTAAAATATATATTTTGTTAAATTTAAGTTAAAATTTTAGTTAACTTATTGTACATGTTTGGATTCACTGTGGTTCCATGCTATGCTTTGGCTGCTGGCGGTTAGATCCAAGCGTTCCTTCTGGCACTACTCCGCTCTTTTCCTCGTGTCCCTGGCAGAATGCTCTTACAAGGGTCTGCCAGGTCCATTAGTGTTTATATCCACTGAGGATCCTAACAACTAAGTTTTTTAAGGATTCACTTTTAAATCATTTAATCTTGTTTGGTATTATTTTAACCCGCTACAGAGGTATGTCCCTGGCCTGGAAGATGCATTAAATGGGCTAACGTACGAAGAGTGAAATTAGGAAGAATGTTTACTTGTGCAAAATATAAATGTTTACCATGCTACTAAAAAAAAAAGTATTTTGTTTCATACACGGTTGTATCTAAAGTGAAATCTAAACTAACAAATAAAATATTATTTTTAGTCACCATGGAGCCTAGGTGGCCAAAAAAATCCACAACGTTTAAGTTACAACATTTAATATAGTGCTTTGTATATTTATTTTGAAATTCTGCTTTTTTACAGAAACGTTAGCTCGAGGGGAATGTGAAAGTGATGTGACACAACTATACTGGGATTCATATGATCGTCCTAAAACAGGGAACAGTGCTTCTCCCAGAAGCCACCGATCTAGAACCAGTCGATGCTCAGTCCCCTCTGAGGAAAGTTTGTTGGCACCGATGTCTCCTCCTCCTTACCACCCGTCCACTCCACCTCCCTCTACTCCTCCTCTGTCTAAGAACAAAGGTATTCATAATTTATTATTTATTTATTTATTACCATTAAAATATCTCCGGTAGATTTTATCCGTATTAAGTTACATTAAGAAATCACATATTTCCTTTTAATTAACACAAAATAAATAATTTAGGATTTTTCTTTCCCTTTAAATCTTAAATTAGGCCTTATAGCTGGGCTTTAATTTTGTTTTAAATGAACAGTTGTTTCAAAGTATTTCTCTTTTATTATATTTACTTAAATATTTTTGTTTCACATATATATTTTTATATGAGAAAATATAGATTTATATATACGTATAAATGTATACATATATTTTTTTGTATCAGATAAACATAAGATGATGGGAAGTACTCCTCCAGTAAGGAAGAAGGTATCAGCTTCTGGTCAACCTCCTACCATACTTCCAGACCACTCATTGACCAAATCCAAATCTCATGAAAGTCAACTGGCCAACAAAGTAGATGGAGAAAATAACAATACTCCGTATGTTTCTGTCACTGGTTATCTTTTATTTACTTTTTTTTTGTTTCAATTTGAGTAGATCTATCAAATCCTTTGACCAACTTCCCATGTATGATATTAGTATTATTTATTTTTCTTTGCTTCTTTACTTCTTAAACCAACGGCAATAGGTCTTATTTTCAACTCTGGTGTGTAAACATTCAATATTATAAAAAATATTAATCAATTAGAAGTATCTTCCTGTTATTTTTTGTGAGTTATACTTTTCCTTACCATAAAGTAAAAGTATTGTTTACACTAAAAAAAAAAAAAAAAAAATTGAAACCGAGATTTCAACGGAATTATCAGTTTTGGGTTTTTTAAAGCCCATTTGTCTGTGTTACACATTTTTTAAACTAGAGCCTGGAAAATCATAAATTCGTTAAGTTGCCCATTTTGAGCCAGCAAAAAATTTGTAAAAATTGAAACATTTTCTAATTGTGCTGAAATTTGCACCAATTATACCTCTCTATAAAACAAACTTTTCCACTGACTTTTGTTTTAATATCTGCCATCATTTTGAAAATATCAACTTTTGAACTTTAAAATTTGGACGCTAATTTTGCTGATCTTATTCCATAAGATAAATACTTCTTTCATATTTTAACTTAATATCTGCCACCAAGGAAGGAAATGTTCTGATACGTCCTGCGACTGATTTGTTTTCAATTTATTTGTTTGGAATTTAGTACTGGAGGTGAAAGACGTGGTAGATTGGCCACTGAACCTGGTCCAGGTAGAACTTCTCCCCTTACTTCTAGCCCGATCAAATCTCCTCCACCATCCTCTGAATATTCACACACATCTGAAGCCACCTATCGAGGTAATTGTCTTTGATTTTCTAAGCATAAATTAGTTCATTGTTTCAATTATTTTTATTCTGTATTATTTTTATGTTTTAGATAATTCTATTAATTCTTTATTTAACTTATGTCAAGAATTAGCAACTTAGTACAATCATTTCAAGAGCATGCTGAAGAGATTTTTTTGCTAGCTGTCATCTTGTATATATTTTATTAAAACCAGGATTTTTTTTTGTTTTAGGGTCAACTTTACTCCAGGTGCCTAAGAGTCCTAGAACTCCGACTGTTACCCGTCACATGGGCCATGTAATAGCACATAGGTTTACTAAAACTTTTAAAATGATGACAACATGTGATTATTGTGATAAACAAATGTTTATTGGTAAGCCTTTTGTTGCTATATTTCTTGCTTTTCCCATAAAAATGAATGTGCTAAATTAATTAAATTCATTTTTAAATCACAAGACATACTTTTTAATATAGATACGTACTTTATTTCCTTTAAAGAGTTGAATGGATTCAAAGATTATTGATAATTTATCTAATTTTATTACCGGAATATTAGTGGCATAACTTATTTTTCTTCTAAGAATCATAGATCATCTTAATTTAGTTAAAACTTGATGATCAAATTAAGTAATTTTTATTTTATTAAAAATGTTATTCTAAGATATGTTAATGTTGTACCAGGTACAGGTTTGAAATGTAAGGAGTGTAAATATAAGTGTCACAGAGATTGTGAGGGTAAAGTGCCTCCCTCCTGTGGATTACCTAGAGAACTTGTTGATGAATTTAAACGAACTCTTCAGCCTGATGGTAAGAATTTTATTATTGGTAATTTTTCTTTATTTTATCAGTTATCAAGCAGTTTAAAACTAAAAAAAATAATTAAAAAAAAAAAAATTAAGTTCTAAGTGTTCCCACAGAGACATCTCAACGGGTTCAATACCAAATATGCCATATTTTACCTCTTATCATTTATAACATTTACTTATAATATGTGAACCATCATAAAATAGTCTGCCAATTTGTGTGGCACATAGCTTTCTCTCCTCCTATTTTGGATGAATTGTCACTGAGTTTAGATAATGAGATTGTGTGGTCACATTTATTTTATTCAATATTAATATGTGTGCAGGCTGTTGAAATTAATGTAGAAACATATTTGGGCTACTTTCAACAAACCATAATTTCTTTTAATTCAGACAAGTACTTTTAAAGTTATAGTTATTAATATAATCAAATGTGTGCACATGTAGTAGAGAAAGCATTGGAGTGACGAAGGTTACAGTTATTATAAGACAAACGTTATTATGGACTTATTCCAACATACCACCGAAATATGATCAAAATCAGACAAATAGTTTTTTATTCTTGATTAATTGGGTCTTTTAAAAGAAATTAAATGCCTCTCATTTGCAATATTTTGATCGCTCGTTGGATCATTCTCTAGCTAAAATCATAGTTTATTTCAATATTAGACATGTACAAAATAGTACATTACGCGTCTATTGCGGAAAGTAGCATTTTGCATGCGAGTGTGGAGTTTGCACCCAAGCGACAGCGAGGGTAGTAAAACCACACAAGCAAAGCAAAATGCCGTTTTCACATGAGTTGCGTACCGTACTTAATCTATGATTGTTGGATGTTAATAATAAATTCAGAAAAAAATGTAATAAACTTCCTGTATGTAAGTTCTTATTTCTCTTTTGATAAAGATTACAAGACATTAATTCATTAGTTGTATTTTGTGCCGAATATTATTTCGGAAGGAATTATTGTCCTAATTTTCGTCATAATCACTTAAATCACTCATAGTTTTTCCCTAAAAACTGGATATAAACAGTTACTTTAATAAAAACAAACAGCAAATTAGTTTTGTTAGGTGTAAACAAACTCGCTAATAGTGTGATAAGGTGAAGAATTTTTCTTTATTACCGCCCTAGGGAGGAAAAAAAGAGGAATTATAAAAAATGTTTAACAATGGAAAAAGACGACACCAAAAATGTTTCCAATATCCGAAATGGATTTCTGTTTAAGAATTTTGACATAAAAAATTTAGTCCTATAGATTGATCACAATGCTTTAGTTACCTTCGGTCAGCTCGTAAGCAAACTGAGTTTTCTGAGCCACTGAGTTTTCTAGATAAGACATTCAAAAGTAAATAGTGAGATTGATTCCAATTATTTTGTTAAACATTTGAGCAAAATTAAAATTGGCCTGGGCTAATTCTAAAACGACTTAATTGAATGATTTTTATTTTTATTACATTATTATTTTTTTTAAAAAAAACAGGAAAAAATCTTGTAATTTTTGTTTCTAATTGCTAATGTCAATTAATTAATATATTTTTGTTTCTTATTATTATTACTGTATTATTGTTTCTTTGTATTATTATTATTATTATTATTTTTTTTTTTTTTTAAAGAAACCATTTTTTTTTTTTTTTTTATTTGTCCCCAAATATTATTTTGATTTGGTTGAACCAATTATTTTATTTTATTTTTTTCTTTCATTTCAGTGTTCCCTAACCATTCTCCTAGCCTTGGAAGGCCATCACCTAGTCACCATGCTACCCTTGCTAATCGAGAAAGGAAACCTGCTATTAATGTTCCGCCGTTTCCAGTTAGTAATAATTTTGTATGTAACATTTTTATGGTAGTGTTGTATGCTTAAATATATTATAATATTTTGATGTGCTTAACCCATTCAACACATCTTCCAATTCAGGAATATACCCCCAGAGGTTTTAAATTATACCAAATGAGATTATACGATTTTAAAATTAATATTTTAAAAATTAATATTTTAAAAATTAGTTTTTGTGATCCTCTTTGGATACAAATGCCAAAGGGCCTGGCGGACCCTTGTAAAAGGGTTTTGCCCGAGACACGAAGAAAAGAGCAGCAGAGTGCAAGAAGGGCGCCCTTGGATCTATTAGGGATCCAACCGCCAGCAGCCTTAGAGTGGTTAGGAATCACTGTGGATCCAAATATGTTCACTGGGTTAAGACAATGCAAATCTGATACAAGTCATTAAAAGTTAACATACAGCAACAAAATTATATTCTCATGAGTAGTGTTTAATATTGTTTATTTATTTTAATTTTAGGGAGGACCAGATTCAAGTTCTAACACTTCTAGTTGCAATAGTTCAACTCCATCAAGCCCTGCACTTGTGATGACCCAACATACACCTGCAGCCACTGGTGCTAAGCATCAGTTTAACTTTCCCGATGTTCTCACCCTGGATACTCATCCGCTCAACGATAGATCTCAGGTATCTTCTTAATACCATTTTTTTCCAAAAGAGTTAGTAATCTGTTTGTAGTGCTTACTGAGTGTAATTGTGTTCGTATAATTTAAAATTTGTCGAAATTAGTCTATATTTTAAACATTAGCTATTTTTCAATGAACAACAAATTACTCTTGTGAGTATTTTTTTCCAAAAATTAGTTCCACAATATCTCTCTAAAAATAACTAATTTTGGAGTAAAAAAGTATCTTGTGCTAATGGTTTGTTATAGAAGGACCAAATCTTAGTATCAAGTGAAAGTGTTTATTTCACAACCTCTGTAGATTCAATGCATTTATTTAAAAAATAAATGTGTAGCTGTTGAGAAATACCGTCAAAAGTATATTTGCAGTTTTTATTTATAGTGTTTTAAAATAATAAACAATTTTCATTGAGTTATTCTATTTTTTTCTAAATATTTAATATTATGTTTGCTTGTAGAAAAGTTACCAAATCTCATATAATTTATGACGGTAGAAATATGAATTCCTTTACTAATAATCTGTTTATAATATTTGCTGTATAGGAGCCAGAAAAAGCAAGACTGGCAGACACTGTTACCTGTGAAGGGGAAAGAACTCCTATTAGAGTTGACAGTCAAGACAGTCAAGTATCTGATGGAGAGACTGACAGACCATGGCCTCGGCAGAATAGTGTAAGTAATAATCTGGTGTGGGTATTATGAATTATGAAATATCTCCATAAATCATGATCTTCTACTTATGCTAAATTTTTCATGACTTACACACCAAAGCTTTTAAATTAAGCTGAATTTAATCTAGCATTTGTTACTTTTCCTTACTTAAAGGAAAAATTTTGTTTCCACCCAATAAATGCAAAACCGAGATTTCATTAGAATTTTCCGTTGTGGGTGTTTTAAAACATTTGAGTGGTTTTTACCGGGATGTCTGTCATACACAGTTTTTAAGTTATAGAGTTGAAAGTTGGTACAAAAATCACTCCTTACATGTATTATAAATTCGTTACACCATCTACTCATTTTGCTGAGTCAGCAAAAATTTATAAAAGAAATTGAAACATTTTCTAATTTTGCTAAACTTTGCACCAATTATACGTCTTTATAAGACTAACATTTCCTCTGACTTTTGTTTTATATCTTTCCATTTTATTCGCACCAATTATGCTTTTCTATAAGATTAATAATTACTTTTTATTTTAACCTGCCTTACTAACACTGTCTAATAGTCTACGCCTCTCAGATGTAAATTAAAATTAGACCAACTTATACACGTTTAAGATTTAAATGCTGATAAAATCATGAACTTAAAACATTTCTTTGTCTAATAAAATGGTTAAAATGTGGTCATTAGGGAGGAAATGATTACCAAACTGACCCTTTAACCTGAAAAGAGCAGCAATATATACATTTTACATTTTTCCTCACTAGCACCTGCTGCATTTAAATCTTAAATTATATTATGATAATCTAATGAATAGATATATAATATTTAAAAATCAAATTTTAGGAACAATAAAAAAAACCAATTATAGGCAACGAGCTCGATAATATTAGGCTTGATAGGGTCCCTGAGGCACAGTAGACTAAAAGAAGTGGTAAATTACTAATATATAAAAGCACAGCAAAGACCCGACTTTATTAAACGAAGTTTAATTAAGTGAAGGTTAATTAAACAGAGATAGCATACCTAGAAGGACTGACTAATGGCTGAAACACCTTTTTTGAGGAAAAAGTTTCACAGATATAATTGTGGTTTCTTCTTCCTTGCAATTATGAATTATTTATTTATATTTCTGATTCAAAAAGAGAAGGTAACATGCGTGTCATTTATGTTTACATGGGAGTATCACAAGTTAAACATTATTGAACCAGATTTACATTTCACATTCCTCTAGGTGTTGATAATTCGCTAATCCTTGTTAGTCATAGAACTATAATTGAATACCCAAATGCTAATTAGAGGAGAGGAGACTGAATTAAATTCACGCTTAATGTATTCTGGTATATTGGTTATCATTTTGTTGTTATAAAATTTGTAATCAATGAGCATATTTCTGTTTTTGTTTTACAGTTGTCTATGAGGGAGTGGGATATACCATTTGATGAGTTAAGAATGGGTGATCCATTGGGGACTGGTCATTTTGGCACAGTTTACCGAGGCAATTGGCATGGAGATGTTGCCATTAAAGTACTGAATATGAATTATTCAGATGATGAGAAAATTTTAGAAGGCTTTAAACTTGATGTAAGTATTATTTTATTAATATTTTTTTTCTCTATGGTCATTTTTTTTTCTTTGTGTTGTGGTATTTGTTTATCTAGGTTTTATAGGATGTTTAAATTTATATTATATTAATTATTTATTTATTTATTTAGGTTGCTACATTCCGAAAGACTCGACATGAGAACCTAGTCTTATTTATGGGTGCATGTATGAAACCACCTAGGCTAGCTATAGTTACAAGTATGTGCAAGGGATATACTTTATATACACATATACATGTTTACAAGGACAAGTTTACCATGAATAAAACCGTATCTCTAGCTCAACAAATAACACAGGTAATTTTTTCTCCCCTTTGTCAACAGATTTTCCATTGAAATCTTTAAAGTTTTTTTTATTTAAAAACATTTTTTAAATAATAAATATAGCTTTTTAACATCATGTGCATGTGCTTTTGTAATTTTTGTATCCTGAAAGCATCTAATTTTTCATTTTTTCAGGGTATGGGATATCTACATGCTCGAGGTATTGTTCATAAAGATTTAAAAACAAGGAACATCTTTCTTGAAAATGGAAAGGTTGTAATTACTGACTTCGGCCTCTTCAGTGTTACCAAACTCTGCTTTAGAAACAGGTATGACTACGTATTTTTTAAATTTTCTTTGTGTCAATTATTCTCATTTGGAAAACTGAATGTTGTCCAAGGTTGGGCGTCAAATCATAAGAGTTAAAGAAGGAGGTGGAGCATCATTTTCAATGTCATCGTTTGCAATTGTATGCGTTACTAGTTCAAATTTTGTGTTGTAGCTCTGGTAAATAAAACTTTGATACATAATTAGTACACTTATTAAAATATTTACTTAACAACTAATTATTGACTTTAAATGATTTACTCAATACATAAGTGTGGTAGCACATGTAGCACTGAAAGTGCCTAAAAGAAAGAATGGGAAACACATAAAAATCATAAGGAAGAGATAGTATAATGATTGGTTTAGTTCTCAGTGAACCCTTAAAATAGTCTTGCACTCTGAAAATTCTTGTGGTTCTCAATAACATGTCAAAGACTTGTCTTCTCTTTCTCAGTGGTCAGAAGGTGACTGCAGCTCTGTGTTCGATTCCCGGACCAGGCCCCCGCTCAATGTCCACCCAGCATTGTTTAAACAAATGGGAAGCTCCTCGTAAGAGTGGCGCCACCTGGTTTCGGCCTGGAAACCATGATGATACTCCTGGTTGTATTACAACCAGGAGGGGAGTCATGGTTAATGACCATATCTTCACACGAGTGTGAAGATTTCTGTCCTTAACCCGGGTTTGTTCAATGGGCCCACCTAAGTGGCCTGCGTCTTTGGGTGTAAAAGCCCCCCGGAATAAAAAAAACAAAATAAAAACAGATAAATGTTTAGGTCAACATCAACAGTACTTCAATAATCCTTATAAACCACCCTGCCTCTTGTATTTAGTAGCATGAAAAGTCACTGAATAAGGCCTAAGCTTAAAATTTTCTTGATATCACCTTATTTTCTTATTTTAATCAAAACTTAATTGATGTGTATGCCCAGGCATGGAGTTTTGACATAAACTATTTCTCAAAATAGAATGTTCCCCAATACTAAATTCTTAATCATTACCCTTTTGTAGCCCGTTGCTCTTTACTGGCAAAATACTAATTGTCTTTTCTTTCAGAAGAGGAGATGGTCTTAGTATTCCGCCAGGATGGTTGTGCTACATTGCTCCTGAAATAGTTCGTAGTCTCAAAGCACATCAAGAACCTGATGATGAAGAACTACCATTCTCCCAGCAGTCTGATATTTATGCATTTGGGTATGTACTTACTTTTTTTTAATACATAAAATTACTATTCTTACTTTCATTTTCTATAAACACTTGTTTATTAAAATGATACTAGAGTGTAGAAACTATATAAGCGTTGACTTTATTTTGCTTGTTTTTTTATTAGCACTGTGTGGTATGAGCTTTTGTGTGGAGAATGGCCATTTAAAGGACAACCCCCAGAAGCAATTATCTGGCAGGTCGGGAAGGGCATGAAGCAAACTCTCGCTAATTTACAAGCTTCAAGAGATGTTAAGGTATCTTTTAGTTTTTAAAGTCTTTAAAGTTAATATTCTCTTTATTTATCTGTGTTTTTCTCTTCCATAGCAAGCTCAGATATTATTTTAAGGTAGCATTTTTTTTAATATAAGGATTTTAAGTCACTGTTTTAGACTGTAATAATAATTTGCCTGAGATTACTGAAGTTTGTAAGAAGTTTACATTAGTCACAGTACTCATTAATTTAATAATTAAGTTGTGGGTGGAAACCTACCTCATGATGACATTGTACTAATTTTTGTATTATTTTAGTTTGCTTTAATATTTTTATTTAGAAAAATTATATTTGGAGTTTTTTGTACCCTTTTTTATATTTAAATTCAAAACATTATTTTAAAAAACTTCCTCTATTCTAGGATATATTAATGATGTGCTGGCAGTTCCGAGGAAGTGATCGGCCAGATTTTCTACTTCTTCACAAAACATTGGAGAAATTGCCAAAGAAACGTCTAGCCCGCTCTCCTTCCCACCCTATTCACCTTAGTAGGTCTGCCGAATCCGTCTTTTAAAAATATTTAGTATTACATCCCCAGAGGAAGGAAGCTACTATTATTCTTTCCTTTATCTTTATGCATCGTCCATTTATATTTTTTAAAAGAAATAATATTGATTATATCTAATATTTAAAAAAAAAAACTTTGAAAATTAAATTAGAAATGAAAGGAAGAAGAAGAAAAAAAAAAAAAGAAACTAAATTAATATAATAATTGAAGCCATGACATTTCAGGATTATTGATTTTATTTATTTTTTTTTTTTTTTGCTATTTTAGCAAACAAAGTGTTAAGAGAGTATGCACAATTGCTGTGGTTAGTCTGTGTTAATAAAGTATTCTCTCATTGGGACTGGAATATGTAAATAATTTTTTTTTTCTGAACATGTTTTATATAATAGCACAATCGCAAATACCCAATGTACGTATCAGAAAAAAATGAAAAATTATAATCAAACTAAACATAACTAAAATTCAGTAAATAGCTAATAAGTAGGCTTTGAGCTGGCTTATAGAGTTCTCTCTATTCTAAATTAATGAAGACCATAAAATATGTTGAACAAGATATTGCTTGATAATCAACAGCACTGTCTTAACTTTGACATAACATCACTTGAAAAGCTTTCTTGTTTATAGAGGTCCAATTTTTTTCCTCTGGAAACAATAAATCAACTTAGTGTTATGGCTTTTTTTCTTGGTGTACTTATAATATGTCAATATCTATATTTTAAGCGAAAGGCAAAGGGAACATTCCACTAAGGTTTTTTTTATATTATTTTGTTTTTACCTGAACAATTTAATTAGTTTGAAACCAAATGTATTTGTTAGAAACCAATGTTTTATGTATATATATATTTACAAAATGATAAACTGAATTCTTTTGTGTGAATCTCTATTTTTTACATTTCAATAAATATGTTATACATTTTATTTGGTCAACGTTGTACGAATCTTTTAGAATTTTTATAAATTTTTATTCTTTGTATATCTATAGAAAGTTTATGTTATAACTTAAGCTGAGTTAGTCTATGAGATGAGAAAGCTTTGCTCCCATGCGTTTTAATTTACTTATTCAATATAGATAGCAAAACAAAATTCTGTGCTACTCTCTTCATGTTAAAATAAACTAAAAAAGGTTTTGGTTTAATTTATATATGAATAGGCATTCATTCTATAGTAAATTAACATTTCTATAGATTTGATTTTTTTGTTTTGTTTTTATTTAAGAGCAAATTTTTCCTTTAAAATTACATTTAGGTATGCTGGGTTTAAAAAATACTAATAACGCTTAAAATAGATAGTTAATTTACTGCTGAATTATTTCAGTGAAAATATCATTTATCATCTGATAAATTAAACAGAAAAAAACCTTGGCTGTGTGACCTATTTCTTACAGTAGAGTTAGCGTAGTTAAATGAAGTAAAATCTTGAACATAAGATAACTTTAGTGATAGCAGCCTGATTTGATGAATTTTGGCTAACAATTTCACTGATTTATGGTATAAAACATTGACATATTTCACTTCTAATAAAATGTAGTTGCCATGTACTTCACTAGGTAGTCTATTGTTCCATTTTTCTATTTTTTTCTTTCTCTACCATATTAGTGAAAGTGAGCAAAATTTTAAAATAGTTTTGATAACTAGTTGAAGATTGATTTTTTTTCTTTTTTTTTTTTTTTTTTTTTTTTTTTTTTTTACAACTGGTTAAAAATACTTAAATATCTAATTCAGGCTCACATTATAAACTCTTTTTAATTATGATTTTAAACTTCAAATAATGGTTCTTATTCCTTTGATGTGTTTAGTATTATTTCATTCATTTGTTGATCATAATTACTTAATGTTGATATGGGATATGAAGAATTTCGTTTTGTTTGGAAAAAGTAGAAGCCTTGTCGAACAGGACAATTTATAAAGAAGATGCTATGTATAAAAAAAGGCGTTGAATCTTTAACTAATTTTGGTGTTAAAATATTGTTTTAAAATTGCTTTTATTGTACTCATCTACCCTTAATTTTCTATTGACTTGTCATATCTTGATTTTATTTTTTATATAATAAATAATAAAATAAATCCCTCCTACTAAGAAGCACTTTCTAAAAACAGTTTGTTTTTATATTGTTTGTAATTTGTAATGTAAGTAATAATGTGTTAAACATTTTTTTTTTTTAAAAATTGCAAAACATTCAATGGATGTAAAAAATAGGATATATGATCTGCCTAATAACTTAGTTTATGTAAACAACAAAACACGTAATTGTGAAATTTTATTTATTGAAGAAATGGTTCTTTTTGATTGATTGTCCTTAAATTCTTAAAGTATGAATTTCCTCATTGTTTACATTTATTGTAATTCTAATTTATAAGCCTTGTGCACTTGATCTAGCAAGGCTGACAGTTTACATGAAACAGTCCATCTGAAGGCCTTTTGCCTAAGTGTGTGTATGACCTGAATAGTCACGACTGTTTAAGAAGCTGGATCATTCTCAAGGAAGTTGCTGATAACATGAAAGTTTTGAGTCATAAGCAACCGATTCATATTTTTAAAGGTAATTTTGAACAGTGAGTTTAAGAATTAGTTGCTTTACATAATTACCTCTGTTATTTATCATGTATATACTTTATTTGTGTCAGTTTGAAACTACAAACCAATAATTTTTCCCCTTATCCTTAATATTGGTCTTTCATTTTAAATATTAACTTTAATTTTATTATTTTTCATAATTTGACTGTAATATATTTATTGTTTTATTTTTACTTTTTAATTTATTATCTCTTTTTCCTCTAAGTAGAGCTTTTATATTAATCTGATGATCAAATGTTAGTTTTTTTTTAATTTGCTCACAAATATTAAACTATTGAAATAGTTTATGGATAATACATTTTCAGAGGAAAAATTATGGTTCATTTAATTTATTGGAGGCCTAAACATTTTATAAAGTTACCTCATTTATTAATGTATTTTTAAAATAATTATTTCTCCCTCCAAACACTGATTTTATTAATAAATATTTGTTTTACATAATTTTAATTTATTATTTATTTACGATTCTTAATTTTTGAAAAGTCGTTATAATCGAACAAAGTGATTATGGTGAAAATGTATATAATTATATATATACTTATTCATAATATATTAATATTTATCTACACACTTTAGATAAGAAAATAATAATAATTTCATCTTTAATCCAACCTATTGGATTTTTTCTATATTTTTATTTATAGGGTATTACTTGTTATTGTAGCGCATTTTGTATATTAATATTTATTTCTGTTAATATTTATAATAACTAAATTTTAACACTTAATTTTAAGTATTTCCCTTTTATTTTTTACCATTTTTTTTAATACAAAACTCTTATAGTAGAATATGTTGTTTCTCTTGGATTATATAAAATAAAATTAATGTTATACAAACTAAATAGGAATTAAATTGGTAGTTTGCTGTTAAAGAAATATTTGATCTTTCAAGATCAAAATTTTTCTAACAAATTTATTTTTTATTATTCTCCATTAATATATTATTATTTTTATATAATATACTATAATTTTTCCAACTTTTAATAAATAATTTTACTAAGAAAAGTTTGTCTTTCAAAAAATATATATAAAGGGACCTCGTTATAATAAACATCTAAAATACCAAACTCTCTATTTAAAGATCTTTTAAGTCCTACTAAATTTCAGGAAAAAAAATAAATTCATGGAATAAAGAAAGAAGAGACACCTGTCAAACATTCGTTAAATTAATTTGACAGTGTTTTTTTTGTTATATGTATTCTCAGAACCTTTTTTAGAAGCTTCTCTTTTCTAGTTCTGTTTTAAATACGTTCGCTGTTTCCATCAAATCCGCAGTGAAAAAATAAATTGTGCCTATGCCAAGGTTCTTTTTGAAAAAATTGAATTATTGAATCCTTTGGTGGGGAGAGAGGGAATCGATGTAGGAAATATTTTTATGGAACCATCAATTTTTTTATAGAGAGGTTCCACTTATTGATTGCGGGAAAACCCAAACAAATGTCTAATATATTAACCATTTTATGTGCTTTACTTATCATATTGAATAATATGATGATAAAAATGTATGTTGGTTGTAATCGTAACCAATTAGTTTTAATTTTTTTCAATATTAATTGACATTATGGTGATCCTGTTTATTCTTGAAGGGTTTTAAACACCACAACTGCAAAACATCTACATTTTTTTATGGATTTGGACTATTTTTTTTTTTTTTTTCTCTCTCTCTCTGTTGAATATTATGAAATACAGTGAAATGAGAAGTATAAGTACTGAAAGTTTTTTTAAAAAAAGAGACTTGTAAATTCCTAAAATAAAGAAAAAGAATACTGTGAAATTGAAATTATTTCTTTATTTTCTAATAATGAATGTAAAACAATATAATTATAACGACATATGAAAAATTAGCTTATGCCTGAATTCAGACATCAGATGAAAATTATACTTTTTTTCTTCGTAATGGTTTTAACATGTTAACTTTATGGGATAATTCTAAAAATACAGATGTAAATGTTTCAAACTTAAAAAACTCTTGGACACATGAGCTGAGTAGTTTGCATCTGTTACAATAATTTGTGATTAACTCTTTCACTGCTATGTCCTTAAATACATTTTCTAAACTATATGTGTACTGTGCTACTTCCTTAAATATTTATACAGTATTTTTGTTGACTGGACTTTTTCCTATGGTGCTGTAGAAACCATAGTTATTTTACTGTTTTTTTTGGTTTTTTTTAAGTCCACAATCAAAAACAAACATATGACATCGAATAATAATAATTTGGATCAACTCGATGAAAAACAAATTTAATTAAATGTAGACATAACAATAATTATGAACTACTTACATGATTTCCCGTCTGAATAAAATACAATAGTTAAGTCACTTATAAATCTTTTGAACTAATTAAACAAAATGGCTGCTGCATAAAATAACCTTTGATTACATGACAGGTAATACACTTTTGGAAATTTAAGAAAATTCTTTGAATAATTTATTACTGTTCTAAGTTCTAATTAAAATAAAGGAAAAATGTTGCTACTAATTTATATGTACGCAGTAAAATTGATTCAATCTTCCTTAACTTAGCTGCAAAAGAGCTATTAGTCATCTATATTATTATGAATAAACCTAGCATCTTATCCATGTAAATTTTATTATGAATTTCTGTTCATGTACACTCTGTAATGTCAAGACCTTTCTCAGTATATATTCGAACACTTGAGTGTTTACTTAATTAAATATGTTCTTTTTTCTCGCTATTTTGGTATCTTATGACGATAATGAAAGTATATTAATCCTCATTTTATATTTAATTAGCATTAATTAAAATAATATACCTAGATTTATGTATACATACTATTTATTGACACATTCCTTTAAGCCTGACGGTAAGAACTGATTTTCCTCATAATTTATTCTGAAAACATTTATTTTAATTTATTATTTTTTAAATATTTTTTAATCTTAATTTATGAGAAAATAATAAATAAAAACAAATTGGTCAATCTTCCTTGTCCCAATGAGATTTTTTTTATTGTAATTCTTTTTTTTTTTTTTTTTAATATTATGCCATTGTGAATCAGTACTAGTCATAGTAATAATAATAATAAGTATATAAAACAAAAAATTGACATTGTGTTTTCTTTGTACAACATACTGTGTGTAAACGTTTTTTTTTTAAATTATTTATTTGAGTGCAATATTTACAGATTTATTCATCTTTTGTAAGGATTTTTTTCTTTCTGAAAAAAGTGTTATTCTAAAATAAGTATATCGCTAGATTGTTTTCCCCATATTGTAAATATTTGTTTTCCCCTGTAAATTATTTAAATAGAAACTTTTTTTTAAATTATATAATATTGTGAATAATTTATTTTTAAGGCTATTTAATGACAAATAATATATGTATTTTTAAAAAATAATGAAATGGCCTGTTCATTTACATGTATCAAATTTTAAATTTAATATAAAAGTATCAGTGCCTAATATTACAATGAATCATAAACATCAATTATTCTTAAGTATTTATCCCCAACATTTATTTTATTTTGCCTGTTAAAGATAATATGTTTTATTTTTTTTTTTTAATTTTATATAGTTTTTTTTATTCAATGTATTAATGAAATAAATAAATGTATTCACTGTTTACAAATATTGAAATATTTGAACATATTTTTAACATTAATATTTCTAGATGATTATAATTTTCTTTGAAGAAATAGGATGCTGATACATAATATATTTGATAGTTGTATGGAATGAACAGTCCTAGACATTCAATTATAATAAACTAAAATGATTTGTAATTAATTATAACGTTTTAGCCATTAAAGAACAACTTATTGATTTTTAGGAATATTAATAAGGGAAAACCTAAAATTAAAATTTATTGATTTTTTATCACCCATAGTTTTTTTTTATTTAAAAGAATTTAAAATTACTGATAAATGTTAATTAGTAATTTAGACCTATAAGCACCCTGAGTGAACATTATTTTATTGTTAATTATTTTGTTTGTTCTATTATGGTGTGTTGTTCAATTATTAGATCTCGTTTATTATAGTTTTGAATTAAAAGTAAATCAAGGGTTGTACCTCTTGTTTGTAAATAACTAAATTCTATTATCTGATAAAGCGATAGAGGTGTGTGGAGTTTGAGAGAGGATTAACATATTCTCCTGGTCCCCCTAAAAATGATTGATTTTGTAGTAATCTTATTTATTTATAGTCTAAAAACTAGGAATTAATATCTGTTGTGTTATTTAAATTTATGATCTAAAGACTCTTGTACAAAACGATAAGATATACAAACATGTCCGGATAGATGGTGTTTACTTTAAAATTGTCTTTTTAACACCTGCTACTTATTCAGATATTTTTAAAGCTAAGTAATATATTACAAAGTATATATCAGCAATGTAATACTGTGTTTTTGCACACTGCAATAAGGTACACAATTTGTGTTAATGAAAGACACCAAGGGATGTGCCACGCAAGTGTGGCTCATAGGAACTGTTCCAACATCAGACATTACATCAAAAGATGTTGGCTCAGCATTACGCCATGTCCTGCATCGTTTCGTTGTGTCCGACTCTCGACCTATACCAGATCAAGAAGATCAGATATAGGGCTTATCAAAGACGAGTGTGCTTTCATACCACCATTCTTGCTTGGTTGGCAAAACACATCAGCAACGTAAAACCGTGTTTTTGCACACTGCAAGGCGGTATGAGAGCACGCTCATCTTTGATAAGCCCTGTATCTGATCTTCTTGATCGGGTATAGGTCCAGAGTTGGGCGGGCATCGTCCGGCCCCTAATGAGTTGGACGCGGCGAAACGATGCAGGACATGGCGTAATGCCGAGCCAACATCTTTTGACGTAATGTCTGATGTTAGAACAGTTCCTATGTGCCACGCTTGCGTGGCACATCCCTTGGTGTCTCTCATTAACAAAAATTGTGTTCAAAGTATATGTTTATATAAATCTTTTGATAAAGCTCCCTATATAAACATTATTCTGTTTTGCACTCGTATGTATATAAGAGAGGAGGTATAAGGACTTACTCTGTATATTTCCTTCTTTTTTTAAGGCCTTATAAATGAGTTTTTATTTTGATCAAAATAATTTAACTAATTAACTGTTTCTTAATAAAACTCAAATAGTAAAAATATTATTGTTTAACTACAGTAGCAATTGTTAAATACTTGACCCATTTCAACAATTTTCATGACTGATATGATTTTTATTTTTCAGTTACATTCATTTCAGTAAGCCTGACAAGGTTTCAAGAATCATTAAAAAATCTTGGCCCAAAAGTCTTAGTCGAACTGCGTCAATATCAACCTTTCTAAACTCTCTCTGCTCTATTTCTTCCTCATTGCTTATGGCATATATTATGATCCTCATGAAGCTTAAATGTATTCAATATACTGTTAAGTTATCAAGAAAACAACAGGGCCAGTATACAGTTTCTATTTTGTAAACTGAGTTTAATACACCCTTCTTGAATGCAACATAACATTAATTTATAAACTTTTTTTTAGTATATTTTATTCTATCAAAAAGGATATTTGATTGTAATTTATAAATAATTTTATATTTAAAAAAAAAACTCAATCAGCTGAAGCTTTAAAGGTTTTCCCATTGTTTTTAGTAGGCATGTCGTAGTTCTTTTTAAACGTTGTGAGAAATGGTAACAATATGTATAATTGCTCTAGCATGTATAACATTTTATGAAAACCTATGGCACCTCAAATTATTTTACCTGTTATTTTCTTTTAATCACTGTTATTTCCTTATCATCTATCTGCCTGTGTGGTTTCAACTTCCGACTTTGGTACTATTATCACAAAATATTTAGTTACAAAATATTTTGTTTATGAATTTATCAAAATTGTAATTTAAATGTTTATAAGCTGCATTGAATATTGAAATTTGTAAGAATATTAATTTATAAAGTAAATCGCGAATCAATCAAAAATTAAGATTTGCCAATTTAATAACATTTATTTGAAATGCTATTTTAGATAATTTTTATGTTATTACTTTACCTTTAATGGAAGTATTAAAACGTTACCATTTCCCACAATGTTTTTAAGTTAAAAAAAGTTATTTATTAAGTCCTGGTATGTCATTATTTCAATGTAGGCTTTATTTTTGTTATACCTATACATCTAGTGTTTTGAACTCTAGAATTAGGCCAAGCGCCAGAGACTTTGAACGAGAAAAAATTCCGATAAAGCTGAATTTGGTTTATGGCTTTATCTTCGTACCCTGATGAACATATTAATTTTTCCCCCTCGAGGGAGGTCTGCTTTGGCCGCCATTTTGAAAAAAAAGGGACCGAAATTCGGTTTTTGGCCAATATCTTCGTTCTTATCGGATGTGTCGTATATACGACACAAATAGATATTATCAAATTTGTAAGAATTTAAATTGTCAACAAAAATGGTTCAATGTCATTATACGCTAAAGTCAATAGTTTCAACACTATAGCTCTGCGAAGTGCGGAATTTTTCCGATTTTCAGACGAAAAATACATTGACACTCGATACTAAATAATGTACCCCGTGGTTTGAATCTATATAGAAACTCGATTTTACCAGTGCCGCGTGCGAGTCGTGGAATAGAAAAACTCCCATTTCATGCGGGTGCAGAAATATGTCGCATTTCGCTGAGCTATAGCTTCGAAACTATTGACTTTAGCGTATAATGACATTGAATCTTTTTTGCTGACAATTTAAAGTCATACAAATTTGATAATATCTATTTTTGTCGTATCATCGATGAGAACGAAGATATTGGCCAAAAACCGAATTTCGGTCCCTTTTTTCAAAATGGCGACCAAAGCAGACCTCCCTCGAGGGGGAAAAATTTAAATGTTAATCAGGGGACCAAAATAAAGCCTTAAACCAAAATTCAGCTTTATCGGAATTTTTTCCCGTTAATGGTCTTTTTTGAGCTAACGCTCTTGGCCTAAATCATAACTTGTGCTCAGACTCTAATTGTTTGTCACTTAAAAAACTCGCAGATTGCATCAATGAAGTCAAGCAGAAAAATTGTTTTTCTAAACCATTCTAGAGCATGAAGTAAGTGTATGAACAGGATTGTCTGGTTTGAAATACAGAATGGGAAAAGAATAAGGCCTGCTTGTTGCATCTGCCTACTTTTTTTTATAGCGAAACCATAAATTAGAACTAAGTAAACTTTTTAACCACCTTCAAATCTAGGTGGTGAATATTCATGTGTATTATTTTAATTTTATTTTTAGTCCTCAAATAGTTTTATTTATTAAAATTTACAGTAACTTTACTGTAGCTTTCATGTTTTACACCAGGTAAGAAATTACTGATAAATACATAAGATTAGGAGACTTGCGCTTTAATCAAATAACATTATTTTTGAGGGCGTAGACGCTTAAATATTTCTGTTTTATTTTGTAAAAAAATAAATATTTATATAACATTTTTACCTCCAAAAACAAATTAACTGCTGGAATGTATTGATAAAAAAAATTAAAATTATTTTTGCCCGTTGTTTAAGTATATTAGTAATAATGTAAATATACGAAACTTAATTACTGTTGCCAAATGCAACTATAATTTAATCTCAAATAAAAATGAAACAGAATTCTAAAAATGAAAACAAATTGCACTTTTTCAGCATCAACTCTATGATAATGCTGTGCCTATAAATTTTTAGCAGATACTTTAAAGAATAAATGAAGAAATAAAATTATTATTAATGAACGCCACATTTAAATTTAGTATAAATTATTTATAATTCACTTGAATTGTTAAATATGATTATTATAATAAAAAAATAAATATAAATAAAAAATTGTCTTATACACTTTTTTTTCAATATTCTCAATACCTCATTGGTAAACAATACCTAACTTTCTGATTTATTCTTGAGTAAAAGGAATTAATTAATAGGTTTATTACTATATTTAGTCCCCTCCTTGGGTTATTCTCAAGCTGACAGATAATATAGCATTTTGTTATCTGTTATAAGGCGGACTTAATCTTACTGAGTCTCGTCATTTGTCTCCTGTTTGGTGATAGTTTTATTTAAATTTTTTTAAGACTAACTTAAGATTTGAAAACTACAAGAATTATAAAATTAAATTTTAGGTTAAAATTGATTTTTGATTGATAACCCAATTTTGCTAAAATGGTCTAATTTTAAGTTATTTGTTTCTCTAACTGCTAAGTATTACTGGAATTTTCTTCAAGAATGAAGAGCTTCTTCTGTGTGCTAATCTGAAGCATGATTATCGCTATAGATTATAAATATTATGTGAATGATGATCGTAAAGGTAACTATTGCAGCAATTACTTAGTCATTAGGCTATTTTTTTAAAAAAGAAAAAAGAATCAGTTTTCAATTGATTCTGTCATTTATATTCAATATAAGAATAAACAAATTTACAATAAACCAAAAAGTAAGTCCAACCCCAACCATAACTATAAGTTGGCGGAGGTTAAAATTAAAAGCTAGCATTCCTAATGTTTGTGCGCTTGTGAAATAAAATAAATGAAGAGAAACAAATAGACGCAGAAGGTTGAAACTTATATGGGACCATCAATGAGCTATAATTATGACATACCATTTAAATTTCATTAAAATTGGATGTACAGTTTTTAAGATAATGTTGGTTAGCAAAAATTGACTGTCAGACAGACACTGAACCAAAAATGATCCCTGATGTCTGAAACGGATTTCTGTCTTGGAATTTCGTTCTTCAGAACGATCACATAGCTTCCGTTACCTTCGATAAGCTTGGAAGCAAAAACACTCTCGTCACATTAAAAGTTTTTTTGTTTTTTTTTATAAAAAAAAAATCCATGTGCACCAGTCGCAATGTTATTACTCGAATAATAAAAATAGAATTACTGTACACTTCATTAATTTATTGAACAAAGAAAATTTATTTTTAAAAATAGGTTTGTTCCAACTGCATTATTGTTAAGGAAAGAAGGAGATTCTAAAAATTCGAGCTCGAGATTTTGACGGCTCAAGGCTGGGCCAACCAGGCAAACAAAAATATTTCTGGATCACTGATTTGAGGTATTATTTTTTCCCTTAAATTTTTTTGTGAACTTAAGTGTCACAAACCCCTTCTTTCCTTAATAATACAAGTTTTAGGTAGTATTCATACTACAGAAAGATTAAATTTTACTTTAAATCAAATTGTAATTATCATTAGCTACGGGAGACATACCGAGAAAAATAGACCCCAGCACTGGGACTTGAACCACGGGCCTCCTACATATCCGTTACAGGTGTTGGGGTCTATTTTTCTCTGTATGTCTCCCATAGTTAATGATAATTTGATTTAAAGTAAAATTTAATAATACTGTAAGATGAGACCTGTTCAGGGGATTGTCACAGGCATGCTCAAAGGTTAAGGCTGTTCCAACCCCACTGGGGGCTATGTTTCAGACCATTCCTCTATGCATCCATTCCTCGTTTGCAAATCTTTTTCTGTGAGTTTAAACTATTTTCAGGTGGGACGTGTGCAGTTATGTCAATACACACGTTACTATCTACTATTTGTTAGGGTTGAATTATTTTAATAAAGTGAAATAAGTCACAAACCCGTTCCAACCTGATAAAGATTTGATAAAAGTACAAGAAAATCCCATGCTCAGAAAACCTATCCTAAACAGGGGGTTAGAAAAAACCTAACGTATAGAAAACCCCAAATTATAGGTCCTACATAGTTCATGTTCGCAAGCTCAATATGTTAACAAATAACTATGTGTAACACCCGTTGTCATTTTTCAGGTTGAGGGTGGACGCTAAGATTAATAAATAATTAAAAAAAACAACATAATAACTGACAGTATAACAAATCGCACAGTTTCTTCTTTTAGAGATAATCAGGGTAATGTAAACAAAATAAAAACTTTTTTTTCTTTTAAAAAAAGGAATCTTTATTTTACAAAGGTACAAAAGTTAAGGTTATTTATTCAAAACAAATTTTTTACAGAAGATAAAACTGAAGAATGGCAGGTAGTCACTTTAAAAAGTGCTAACAAAAATACTATTAAAATAAGGAAGTGTGTAGGGTAAGGAAGAAAATTTACAATGTGATTACAATAGAACATTTTATAAAATCAAGCAATTACATCAAATGTCCTATGATTACACTTGCTATACAATTGGTGCCAAAATCTATGATTTGTTTGATAAAAATCAACATTTCGAAACAATTATAAGCTTCTCCATGAATTTTTACTCGTGGGAGGTAACATAACAAAAGAGCTATTATAAAATAAAAAACTGTTTTGAAACTTTTATCTTTTACTGGGTTCTTCCTTGAGTAATATTTGAACATAATAAGACTCACAAAGATTTACTAGTATCAAAAGAAATTCTTAAGATATTAATTTGCCCTTTCACTAATGGAGCATAATATACTGCCGGATAAGAAAACTCCTAATTCAATTTATTAGACTGATAAATAGATAGCTAATACTTATTAACACCAGATTAGGAACGAGACAAATAAACCCCCATATTAAAATAGGAGGGCTACAAAAATATAGAATTTTTTTGTAAACAGTAAAAACTTTTGTGATAAGATAATTACAAAACCTATTGATTTTTTTTTTTTTTTAAAAAAAAGCCTAACTCAGGAGTCAATTAAATAATAATAAAATCATCAATGAATATTACAAGAACACAATAAAGTAATTGAATTTAACACAAAGGATAGTTAAATAATTAATTATATCGGTTTGATCTTAAAATGAAGACCAATCAATGAAAATACTAGACATTTTAAATCTTGTACCAAATAGTAGAAGCATCTGAGTCCTTCGGGGTCCTTAGAATGGTTTACATCAACAAGAGAACCAGTTTTAGACGTACTGAAGGAAATGTGTTCATCTCCAATGACGATTTCTAGTTCTTGGCGTCCTACCCTGTCCGGCTGAGGCCAGAGAGCGTCGTCTTCTTGCATGATTTCAGAATCCAATATAACTCTTCTTAATTCTTCCATAACGCATTTCTGAACATACGCTTCCTTCCTAATCATCGTGTCGTTCTTATAATTAGAATTATTCGCATATCTGAGTTTGCCATCGGGACGAAACTCGAATTCTAAAAATTCGTGCCCGAATTTACCTTTGTGACCAACATAATATCTTAAATAAAAGTCACCTCCTTTAGGCATTTTTTAGCTTAAGTATAATCGACAAGTAAGCACAGAAACTATTCGAAAAAATCCAAGAAAACAAACTTAGATAATAAATATAAATAACGCTAAAAAGTCACACAATGCTTTGAGAACAAAACAAGGAAGAGGTTACGTTTACTGCATGGTTATATCTTAAATTTTCATTTGACTAAATAACGATTTATGATACAAAAAGGTCTGTGTCTGAGTAGTGATGGGCATAATCGATTAAAATAATCGTTTAAATCGATTATGCAACAATAATCGAATGCTCGTAATCGTTTATTTATAATCGGTATATGAGACCGATTATTTGATCGCTCGAAGTTAGTTCAACTCAATTCGATTATTATTCGAAATCGTTCTCATAATCGAGTGATCGGCTCCGGGTCCGAACACTCGATTATGAGACCGATTATTTGATCGCTCGAAGTTAGTTCAACTCAATTCGAAATCGTTCTCATAATCGAGTGTTCGGCTCAGGGTCCGATCACTCGTAATCGAAATTCCACTCATCGCTCGTTCACTGAATATAATTTACTCTTGAATCGGACGCTCGGAATCGAAATGTCGGGCTTGCATTTCGAATCTTTTCACAATCGGATGCCTAGGCCCAAGGCCTAGTGCCTAACCCAGTTGCTAGTTAACGATACCGAGCACTGTCATTCGGAATCGAAATGTCGGCGCTTGCATTTCGAATCTTTTCACGATCTCGGATACCTAGTCCTAGTACGTAACCCTGTTACAATAATAACCGATACCGAGCACTGTCATTCGGAATCAGAAATCAGAATGATGCCACGTCCTAATACGCACCTTTTCATAATTATGAAAACGATTCGAAATTCATGGTTGTTTCCATGTATTATATTTATTTATATAAAATATGTTATAACATATTTACATTTTAAGTAATTCCAATATAGGCTTAAAATAAATATTGATTTCACACCGCGTTTCAATTATCCAATAAAATCTAGTAAATCTCTCTTTTCCTTAAAAACCTCAATACAATAAGTTCATAGGTAACAATTCGCTTAACCCCCTCTCTCTTGGATTAAATAAATAGTTATTCTTATGTTTAAGGAAAATAATTTAAAGGTAATTAAAAGTAATTATATAAATAATTCTAACTATATAGTTTGAAACTTATTCAAACATAAATATAATTATTTTAACATAATATATTAATGATACTAATTAAGTATAGCATGCAATAACTAAATTTTAGAAAAATCAGTTATATAGTATATAGATAAGATACATAATTGGTTAGTGCCAAAAAAAGTCTAATTTTTGAAAAACTAAAATCACCTCAATATACAAAACTAAATTTCCCAATCACTTAATGCAATGTAAATTATTTGCTCTCTAAAATAATTGTGCAAGGAACGAAAACGAATGTGACTTAAACAGTGTTGCTACGTTTCCACGATGTTTAAATACGGATTGAATACAGTTTATGGATCCAAAGTGTCCATGGAAACCTAGATTAAATACGATACCGATCCCAATACGATACACTAAATTCTGAGCGCGTGTCAGCGTATTTCTGTAGTCAAATATGTTACAATACGTAATAAAAACATGGTTATAAAAGGTGAAGGTTACAAAATTATTTATAACCTTTTGCGAAAGTAACCAAGAAAAAGTTTTTGTTTTTTTTTATTTCGTATTGAATACGGATTCAATACTACTTATGGAAACACCTAACTATCAACGATCAAGAAAGTGATAAGGGTTAAGAAGAATATGAAGCAGCGATTATGAGTAGTAGTTTAAAGACTTTTCGTTATCGTGTCGTTTGCCGACAAAGCAAAAGCCCGCGCTTTGTCGGGCGTCCGACACGGCCGCTAAGTTCCCCGTATTTTAGGTATCGCAACTATTTGCCTCCCCTTTTTTCTTTACTTTAACCCCCTCCTCTAAAAAATAATCGATTGTGAAATCATTCGATTATTAGTATAATCGATTAAAAATAATCGATTGATTGAAAAATATCGATTATGCCCATCTCTATGTCTGAGGCAAAAATATTAAGGTCTATTCACACACATCAGGCACGGCACGTCACCGTCCCGTCATTTCCGAGATGTATCAGTCAAAAAAATGTCTTTCTTGGAAGTTAAATGGCCCTGTCTACACTGAGCCGGCACCGATTCGAAACCGGCACGCCACCGTCACCGAACCGTCATTTTCACATTACTCTCCAACGATATTTTTGAAGTGAAACTTCTTTGGCGGCTGTAGAGTGAATTTTTTCATATAGTGAAATCGTGTAACGAAGTTTGCGATTCGAGACTCGTCCAAGTGTAACATTTTTACAGATTAATTGTATTATATTTATTTAAAGACCAGCAAATCAAAACAAACATTTATTTTTATTGGAATAAATGTGGTTGCCTTAGCGTAGCAATATTTTTTTTTCAATTAAATTTCCCATAACCATTTTTTAATCCTGAAATAATAAATTCGTCATAAAATAAAAGAGAGCAATGCATTCTAGAACTGAAGTTTCACTTCTAATGCGTTAGAGCCTCACACATTTTTTTTTTTTTTTTTTTATGACTGTCGAGTTTCTGTGCTTTATTTCTGTTTTGACTGACGAGTGTTTCGTGTTTTTTTTGTCCAAAAAAAAAAAAAAAAAATGGAGGACGAAAAGTTAATTGAATGTGTACATTTTTACCCAGTACTATATGATTTGTCGAATGCGAAATATATGGACATTATTTTTAAAAATGAATTATGGAACAAAATTGGAGTAGGAATGAAGCTAGATGGTAAGTAAAAACTAGGGTAAAAACGGTATTATTAATTGTATATAGACAATATATTTTATTACTACGTTTTTATTAGCTTGCTTTCTTGTTTGTTTGTTTATTTATTTGTTTGTCCAGTACAAATCTTACAATCGATTTTTAACTAACTTCCCCCGACTAGCTAGACATTTGAAACTTTTAGAATAGCTCAGAACACGATGACAATGCATTATTTTAATACTTTTAGCCATCTTTCAGCAGAATTTAATTCGTTTTCAGCAAATTTTGCTGTATGGAAAGTTAGGAAAAAACCTGCAGTTATTTTTATTTGTTTTGACATGTCCCATCATATTTACCTCAGATATTTACAATCTTCATTTTGACGGGTTTCAAATTTGTGATTTTTTATTATAAAGGGTAAACATTGAATGACAGCTAAAAAGGAAAAGTAAATAAAGAAATAACTTATTTGACGTGTGACAACCAGGTTTGTTTGCACTTGTGTCCTAGGTATCGGATTAATTTTTATGCATCTGTACTTCTTTACTTGTACACATTTTTCTTTTTCTTTCTCTTCTGTCCCTCCTACACGGAGGCATATCAATGGCACATGGCACGGTTTAGATTCGGTGTTGGCGAGATCCGTTGTACAAAGATTTGTCCTTTTATAGGTTTAAGTTCAGCTCTCTAGATGGTTGTCATTTATGTGAAGTAAATTAATTCGGAACTATTTTTTCACTAACATTATATTATAACAATGACAATTATATTATTAACACTACATATGATTCAACAGAAAATTTAAAAACGTAGTATATAAAAAGTTCTTTTTATCTTGTAATTTTATTTGCCTAGTTGGTCCGACCTTCTCGAATTCAAAATCCAGTGCTCTCATTGGCTCCCCTCCATATTTTTATTTTCTCATATAAAGAGAAAGTATTGTGATGGCGCGAAAATTCGATTTTGAGATTTTGATGGATTTACACGTTTTGAGGTCCCCTGAGTCCAAAAAAGTGGTTTTTAAAAAATGTCTGTCTGTCGTCTGTCGTCTGTCTGTCGTCTGTGCAGACGCCTGGAGCCCAAACTACTGGGCCGATTTTGACGAAATTTGGCATACATGTTCAGAAAAATCATACCCCGAGGCGAAATCGAGAAATGAATTTTAGCTCTAAATTTGGGGGCGCTACCCCCCAAAAACTCTGAAAAAACATGAAAAAAAATTATTTCTCGAAAACGGTTCCGACGATTTTGATTAAAAAATTCTAAAATGTAGTCCATTTGAATACGTATCCAACGATATAAGCCGTTTTCCCGGGAAAAATCTAGTTCCTGAGATATTAGCTTAAAACGCGGACGGAGAGAGCCCGGGTTCGATTCCCCGACCAGGAGAAGTTATTTTTATGATAAATTTTGATGAAATGTTCAATAATATTTAAATGTACATTTGAAAACTAATAAATGGAAACACTGGGCTAAGTAATTATAAACTCATATATGAGAAAGTTTGTCTGAGTTGTCTCGGACCGATTTTTTCTATTTTCCCACGCTGTCACTGTCAAAAGTAAATTCTATTGTAAAATGAACCGAGGGTCGGCCATCTTGTGTGTGACAAATCTCCGTGCCGAGCTATAGCTTCTTACAGCTTAAAATATACTCATCCGATTTAACTTTAATTTGGATTGTAGGTCATAATTAGCCCATTGGCACGGCATGGGCGAGGTACAGGCGAGGCGTGATGTATGACGTTCCTATACGCCTCCTCTATGTAAACCTAACCATCTGCGCCTATTGATCCCTTTTGCATCCGTACAAACTTTGATTAACAACTATGTTTTTTAAAAGTATTCATCTGAGTTTGAAGAAATTTGGATGGTTTGTCGAAAGTAGATCTGAGATGGTCCCCTACTTACTTCAGCCGTCGTTGCAAATTTAAATAGAATTAAATTGAAACGCATTAAAATCTTTTGTGACCATTCCTGCAACTAAACCACGCTGGGTCGGAGGGCCATAAAAATTGGCAGAATTTTTTTACTAGCTCTGTTCAGAAATAAATATTTGTTTATAAGTTACTACAAGAATTATTTTGATGTACATATATTATAATACAGAAGGCTTGGGCGATTGTTTTTACCAAAATTTAAACATGGCAATTGTTTTTTGTTTTTTTTTTAGCTAAAAGTCATTTTCTCTGCATTTTTAGGGTCCGTAGGCAAAACCAAGAACCCTTATATTTTCCTGCGTGTCTGTCCGTCCTGTCGCATGCTCTCACGGCTACACCTTTCGTCCGATCACTTTGAAATTTGGCATGTATGTGTCTTGTACCTACCCACATATTTTAAAAATATAGCGACTTAAAAAAAATATTTTCAAAAAAAATTAGGGTAAAAAAACTTAAGGGTTAAATATTTTACATTTTTTTTCGACACCGTGAGGTGAGGGGTATCATATGAAAGGGCACGTCGAGCTGATTACAAAAATATATAATTCTTAGGTTATAACTTTGATAGGGCGAGCGTAGGCGAGTTTGAAGCGGGTGTGAAACGTGCCCCCCCCCCTCTATCTCGCTTATGTGAAGTGCAAAAAATCTGAAAAAAAATCCTGAACATTCTTCGACTAAAAGTAAAGATACCACTTTTTGGAAATTTCGAAAAAAATATTATTTTATTTTTTATTGACAAAATACGTTTTTTTATAATTATGGTCTTTTCGATGTATTTATATGGTTGTAGTCCGGTTCAGTGGCAAAAAAATACTTTATCGGAAGTTTGTTTATGTGTTTTGAGAATATCAGACCCATAGGATAGTTCAAAGTAAGCTTATTAGCATTTTGAAAAACATCATCAATGGGGTACTAATAAACGAGGCAGTGTGGCCTACGGACCCTCGTTGTGTGCTGACCAGCACACACTTGACCTGTTTATTTTGTTATTAAATGCTAACTGCATTGGCAGCTGAATTAATCAATTTCTCTTGGTTCATAGCCGTAATGGATTTTTGAAAACACTTTACTGTACCACAATATTGAAACGGCAAACAGAACAACTGCAACCTGGCTTGGCTCCGTTGAGAATGCACCCTTATTTCAGAGAATCGCCAAATGGACGCGCACTGAATGTGCTTCAATGTGGGGTCCAAATTGGCCCGACGAAATTGCAAAGTATATTTTAAATTTGAGACTTGAAATTTTATTTTATTTATGTATTTTTCCCCATGCTCTTTCAACACATTTTTTTAGCCCGTCAGCTGGGCGTCTAACCTTAACCTTGCATTATTTAAAATATTGTCTTCTTTAAGTATCCTAATGGTTAATATCTTTAAATCATAAATCATAAACTAATAAATTCTGACTAAGAAATCGTGACAATGAGATGACAACTTGATTAACTGCAGGTATGATGCTTTGTCTAAAATTTATGTGACAAATTTCACTAAAATATTGGATAACTATTAATAGATACTTACATAAAATACTTACAGTAACTCAAATATTTGTTTAACTTTTGTTATTGTGCCGAACGTGTTCTAAATAACAGTTGTTTCAAATAAGTCTTAACACAATTTTAAATACTGCACAATGTTATTATATATTTTTAAGACTGTTATTTTTTCTCTCGATTCTAGATTATTCGGAGAATAAACCATTTTCAGCAGAGACGTATTAATTTATGATGGGTAAATATTTCATGAAAGTAGAATTTCAAGAATAATGCCTAAAAGATTTTTTGTAATTCTCAACGTTACAAAAAATAATATTTTTAAATATTGCTAAATTATTTTATATTTTTTATTTTCAATTATTACAGCGACTCTAATATTTTCTTTTATCTAACATTTTTTTAAAAAAATAACTACGTACTATCACTACGCACACACATACCATTATTTTACACTTCCCATCTGAACATTATTAATGTTTTTTTCTATTTCTTAACGAGGTGTTAATTATGTATTTCATTTCGAGTCAGGGAGCTACAGGAAGCAAGTGCAAATTTGGCTCCCACAAGTAGACAAAATAAACGTTTTTTTTCCCAAAAACAGGAAAAATGATGCGAACTTCACTACTCAAAATGTTTTCGATCAGCGAGTAATTGCAAAGTGATCGCACCTGTTTTTTTTTTTTTTTTTTTTTTTTTTTTTTTTTATAATTTTTGAGGGGGTATCATTGTAAAGATATTGAAATGTAGATCACAAATATATATCGTGTTTCCAAATGGTGGCCATATTATCCCCGAAATTACCAAACCAAATCCCCCACAAAAGGGCCCCCTTCCCTATAAAGAAAGGCCTTAAAAATGAGGAAAAATACATAAATATACTTCTCTCTGATATTTCCGGGAGTTAATATAAAAAAGTTAAATGTTGGAAATTTTAGGTGGCCGTAACTGTGGTGACCCAAAATATATTTTTTTTTTGGTCATTTTTGAGTGGGTATCATATTAAAAGTATTGAATTGTAGATTACAAATATATATCGTGTGTCCAAACTATTTTACCCACGAGATTACCAAACAAGTGCATACCTAAGATTGGGAGGCAATTTGTCGGCGATAAACTCGGCGGGTGCGATACTTGCAATACGGGCGACCTGCCAGGAAGCAACTTTGAAGCGATATTGCAGGTGCTGCATTTATTTTATGATTTTATATGTCCATTTGTTGTATGACTTTACCCTCACGGAGTATTCCAAAAATGATGTGACTGCGATAATCCCGTGTGCGGACGGCCTTAAGTGCACTTTTTATACATATTTTAGTAAAAAGTTTAGGGAAATATGAATTTTTATGATTAAAAAACCCATTTAGTACCTTGCTGGCAAGTACATGAGAGTATAAGCAAGTACAAGAGGGGGAAGGGACGCAAAATGTTGATGTTTATTGACAAAACGGCATGAAAATTAAACATGTTCCCTTAAGTGTTATATATACTTTTGTAATCTACTCTTCAGTACCTTTCATTTGATACCCTAATCAAAATTTTACAAAAATATTTGTTTCCCCGTGACAGGAATTAGCCTCCATTTTAGATTCCCAGTAAATCAGATCAAATTACTAGTCTTATTTTTTCTATGGCCCAGTAGACTGCACATTTTGCATATTTTTTTATTTTTTTATATTTTTAGGAGCAGCAGAAATATAGTTATAGATGGGGGTATAAGCAAAATGTTGATTTTTTTTTTTACAAAATTAAACACTATCCACAAGTGTTAATTATTTTTGTAATCTACTCTTCAATATCTTTCATTTGATACCCCACTCAAAATTTAAAAAAATATTTTTCCCCGTGACGTGAATTAACCGCCATTTTGAGGCTGATTACAGCTGATAATTTTCAGTTCGCTATATTTTTCCTGTGTGCGCGTCAAAACGATCTTTAAAACTGGAAAGTTTCATTTTTTTATCTCTTTTGATTCAAAAGTTATTGGAACCGTACAGAGTGAAGACAGACAGACAGACACAGGAACGAAACTATAAGGGTTTCTTTTTTTGGTTTTACCAACGAACCCCTAGAAGGAACAATTTGAATTTGAAAAGGGGGAGGGGGAGGAAACACTAGGTCTTCACACAAAGTATTTTTAATAACTGATATCAGGTTTCTAACTGAATCTGAAGATTCCATATTAGATTTTGTTAACAGTAACATGGTATCGAAGTGACATACAGTGGATAATATATTATTAATAATAAAATATAAGTAGAAAAGTAAAAACTAATTAGATATTTTAAACTTTTTGAAAAAAAGAAATATATATATATATATATATATATATATATATATATATATATATATATATATATATATATATATATATATATATATATATTACACAATCCTCTAGTTTCATTTGAATAAAAATTCAATATGCCTACAATAACATATGTAATTAGTATTAGCCTGAAGAGAAAAAAACAACAATTTATTTGCCTATTTTTCCATAATAATTTAGGGCTCGATGGTTTTTCAATATCTTTTAATTTAATTTTTTGTGGGTTTTTCATCTGGCTCTCAGAACGACCCACTGATGGAAATCTTACGAATTTTAAAAGAATGGTAGTCTTGAATTTTCCCTGGGGGGCCCTAAAAAATGCTTTGATTTTCTTATCTTCTATGAAGTTGTATCAAAGGATTTTTCTTGGCCATGTATATGAACCACTGTTCATATACCACTGTATATGAACTGTCATCGAAATTGTCTTCGGTCACTGTAGTAGTGTTTATATTGAAATAAAATAATTACATTTTATGTATTAATTTTTATGTTTATAAGTTATTAATATAATATATTTATTTATCTTCGTATAACTTTTTTTAATTAATTGTCTTAGGGATTTATTATAAGTGTTAAAAATATTAGGTGTCTCGTTGCTCCAATTTCAAATTTTTGTCACATTCACTACCAACAGAAAAACTGTGCAGGTTACTTTTTCTTTTTATGATTTGTCCTTATTTGATATTATAATAATACTACTAAAAGGTGTTAGTATTTTACTGTTTGCATAATTTAGAATATTCTTTAACATTAGTAAGATTTGTTAGTTTATTTAAATCTCGTTTATTAGTAAATGTTATATGTATGTATATATTATACATGGTTCTAGTTTTTTTTCATATGGATTTAACCTCATTCCTTTTCATTTTCAATCGAAATTTTAAAAAGGTACCTCCCCTTTCATTGTATATTGATGTTGGGTTATTTTAAATTTTAAAAATTATAAAAAATAATTTACTTATGATACACCTTTATAAATATATGAAGATAATAATTTGATGGCTGTAGAGGTGTAGAAAAAATGCGTAGATCACAAAAACATTATGAGACGTTTCAACTTTATTATAAAGTCATCTTCAGTCGTTACAAACTTTTTTCCAAATGAAATCCACCCTGTAGTCGCTAACACAATTTAAAATTTCTGTCTCCATGCAGAGTCAAAAAAATGACTCGTGACTCCCATTTTTGATTCTCTCTAATGGAGACAGAAATTGTAAATTGTGTTAGCGACTACAGGCTGGATTTAATTTGGAAAAAAAAATTTCTGAAGATGACTTTATAATAAAGTTGAAACGTCTCATAATGTTTTTGTGATCTACGCATTTTTTCTACTCCTCTACAGCCATCAAATTATTATCTTCAAAACGATTCTTGTAAAGAATTCATGACTACTCCCTCTACCCATAAGATCATGTGGATTATACTTAGATGCTTATCCATTGTATTTTTATTTTTTATTATCTCTATTTGAAATAAACATAGATACAATTCTATTACAGATTTAGGAACGCAGCAGCGTTCCGCCCCGCCAAGTCAAAAAGTCAAAATTTCACAAAAGCTGCCAGTGTATATATACTGTAGGTGACAAACTAGGGTTTTTGAGGGTCTGCAGCGTGAAATACTTACAAGCTACCTAAATAATTTTTTAATACCTTATTTATATATTTTCTGTATTCGTGAAGGAATTTAACGTTGATAATAAAAGAAAATTTAGATAAATACACAGTTTTTGTGGCTAGCAGAATTCTCAAAGTTTTTGATTCAAATACATGAATATAATATATTTAAGACTCCATTAAGGTTAATTATTTTATTTTTACAGCAAGAGATATTCTTTAAGTATTAAATTTTTCTTAGAATAAGATAAACTATATTAAATATCAAAGGAAAGAGGTAATCAGTATATAAATTGAATTATCACTTTAGTTAAAACATTCCTATATTTTTCATACAAAACTAAAAATATTTGATACCATTTTATTCTGTGGTCTCATACACATATTCAAGAACTACCAAACTAAAATTAGTATATTAATCTGTAGTCTCGTAAAACATTGTCAAGATCTACCCAACTAAAATTAGTATATTAATCTGAAGTCGTAAAATATTGTCATAAGTCACATAAGCTACAAAACCAAATTAGTACATAATATTTGGCAGTCTCCTCAAACAGTAATGCTTCTAACTCTAACCTGTATTCCTCCTGGTTGCCTAACAACTTACCAACGTTACTTACCAAACTTACCAGTCGCTGCGTGAAAACGCCATTGTTAAGCCACTGCATTGATTAAACATAAAAATAAACCGGGTATATATATAATTATACATTGGCTTTACAGCTATATACGTATTATTCTTTTATCGATTAGAAATACTGCATATTCGACAATAATGATCAATTGTTAAATACTATTAGATGGATTGGGATCATAATAATTTTATATTACAAAAATATAAATTAAGTACTCATTTTATTTTAATTACAACATTCTATCAGTCTTATCATATTTATATGACAGTGATTAACATAACTAATAATTAAGCCTAATAATACGTGCTTGTCTGTTACATATTGTATGTTGTACAACCTTACTTATTATAGAATTAGTTTAAATTTACTTTATATAACTTAATTACATCTGTTATAGTGTCTTCTAGCTTTTTACTAATTGAAAAATTTTAATTAAATTACAAATAGCATAATAATAGTTATAAAATAATATTTGAGGCTAGTTAACATAATTTTAATATTCATTTACAATTAATTTTATTAATATGATTTATTTATACTATAACAATAATTTAAATATTAGCTAAATCATTCATACATAAATTAGAATTTAAAACTAAAATTGTATATATACATATATATATACATATATATATATATATATATATACATATATATATATATATATATATATATATATATATATATATATATATATATATATATATATATATATATATATATATATATATATATATATTACACATTTATTGGTATTTTCGAGTATATATTCCATAGATGTTGTATAACTCTATTTTTTATATTTATATTTTTTTAATATACAACCCTTATTTTTTATAATTATAAAATGCGGTTTATTTAATAATTATTATTAATTTTAATGCAAGCAAATAGTTTTATTTGTTACATATTAAGAAGTCCATTGAAGCAGTATATGGAAAAGTGGACTTTACTGCCACCAGCAGCTTTATTAAATGGTGAATTAAATGTTATCTCTATCACAATCTAGATATATGTATATAAATTATTGAAACAACAAGTGTACTACACCAAAAACTAGGGGCCCAAAGATTTATAAAAACAATATACTATTTATCTATAAACAATACTCTCAAAATATCATTTCATATTTATATAAAGACGAGGATTATTAATGTATGTACAAAATAAGGATGTTATAGGAAAGAGAATTTACTCAGGAAATCCGGAAATATCTTGTAATTTGTTGCATGTAAAATTATTTCACTGATTTAAATGACTTCTTTTTATTAACTTATAACGGTATAAATAAATGTTTAATTATAATAATCACATTATATTTTATGTTATATTCGATAAAATACATACATTTATATAATTAATAATAATGTTCATATATTTTATATACTAATATATCTTCGTTAGCTTCTTTTTTTATCAATTTTCTTCTTTTTTCTATACAAAGTAGTCAGTCTGAAAATTAAATTATTATTAAAAAAAATATATATATTTAAGTTATACATTAGAATAAATCAAATTAAAGTAGATGGTGCGATAATAGAATTTAAATCTTGGAAAAAAATCAAAATGATTTCCAGAGTTTTTTTTTTTTACCTTATTCTTTAAAATTAATAAGTGGTAACTAATGAGATCATTCATTTAGCTGCAGTAGAGTCAATCTTCTGTCCTGTAACATTAAAAAGTAAAATCAATATTGTTGAAAATTCTTCAAAATCACGACGCACCACACTCCTGAAGATGCTTTTCAGTATTGGAAGCAAAACGTCGGACTTCCACCCTTTCGTGGCGCGGTTTTCACCATTTATTAGATTCATTTACTTTAACCACTAAATATATTTTGATAATTGTATAAATAATAATTGCCAAAATTATTATTATATTTATTGTTTGTGACTGGAGATTGTGAACAAAATATCATCATCATAGAACATCATTTGTGCATCGATGAGTAAATGAGAAAAAGCATTTATGAGCTTTTTTACTATCCTCTTGGCACTTAAAATAAGTTTTAAGAGGAATAAATTAAGTCAAGGTGCAATCGTTTTATAGGGATTTAGTATTGAAGACTGGACATCTTATTACGATAAAATACGCTTATTGTAACTGTAACTATTATGCAGTTGCACTCGGTGCAGAAGAAAGGTATTTAGATCTTAATCAGAAAATTAGTTCAATAGTTAGAATTCATTTACAGAGAAATATCGGTTTTATGTGAGAGGGCAGAAGTTCTTTACTAGTCATCACAATAAGTACTGAACAATCAGCGCCGGTGCTACACTTTTGGCCGCCACAGGCAAGACGGTTTTTGGCCGCCCCTTTGAAGTAGAAATTTTTTTGACCGGGGGGGGGGGGGAAGGGGGGAGTGAAAGAAGGGTAATTTTTTGGGGCTTTCCTACATTTATGTTTTTGGGTTATTTTACTTATTACACAAAAAAATAAAATTCGGGAATAAAGAACCTTTAACGACCTCTAGGCAAAGTCAGACAAACGCAAGAAATTAAAATTGTTCTCGGTTTGATTTCGCCTACGGACCCTAAAAATAGGAATATGGATATACCTAGAGATTATGCAAATTCAACAAAAGTTGGCCTATAAGTTGGTAAGCTTTAATATTTTACTATTTAATATAAAATATAAAATATTCCTATTTAAAGTTGGTATAAATAGTATTGATATAAGATATAATAAAAAATAGGGCTAAACTGTCACTGAGACATGGCTATGTAACTGAATTTTGTGATGTCTAAAATTTAATAAAATTAATATCATCTAAGGAAAAAATCATACATAAATTATTTTTTTCTGGAGCCCTGAAATTTTCTATGACCATATTTAATATTATCCTTAGTGGACATTATATTGCGAATTATAATGAATCACGACTCCTCCGATACTTTATTTTAGATTAGAAAAAAGTAAATTTTTACTAATAAGCCAACTTTTGTTAACTTTGGACAGTCTCGTCTTTTTTTGTTCTTGAGGTATAACAACTTTTTAAAATAAAATAATTTTTCCACTTTCAATCGCCCGTTCAATGACAGAGGGCTGAACAAAGCCTATATTTATTATAACCTGACTGCATTTTAAAATAGTGCATGTCAATATTATTTAGCTATGAGGTCCCCTGAGTCCAAAAAAACGGTTTTTAAAAAATGTCTGTCTGTCGCCTGAGCAGACGCCTGGAGCCTAAACTACTGGCCTAATTTTGACAAAATTTGGCATACATGCTTAGAAAAATCATACCCCGAAATGAATTTTAGCTCCAAATTTGGAGCCGCAACCCCCCAAAAACTCTGAAAAAAAACGTGAAAAAAATTATGTCTCCAAAACGGTTCCGACGATTTTAATAGGAATTTAACGATATAAGCCGTTTTTTCCTGGAAAAATCTAGTTCCAAGAAAATTGCTTTAACCGCGGACGGAGAGAGGCCAGGATCGATTCCCCGCCGAGGAGAAGTTATTTTTAAATTTTGAGGAAAATGTTGAATAATAATTAAATGTACCTACTAAAACTAATAAATGGAAAACACTGGTGGCTAAGTAATTAGTAATTATGAACTCGTATATGAAAAACCAAGAATAACCCCGAAATGCGATTAGCTCCTCTACTTAACTAAAACAGCACCTGATATGGTATTGTCTAGGGGTGTTATTAGTTATTACTAGGGTTCCATTTCTATCCGCCTACTCAGTACGGGGGTTACGCACATTATTATCATTTTGCTACTATAAATTTTGTTTTTCAATTTATAAAATAAAACAAACTGAGGGCGTCATCGGCCGCCCCCCGTGTTTGGCCGCCACAGGCGGCCGCCTGCCCCGCCTGTGCGTAGCGCCGGCGCTGTGAACAATAGTATTTCAGTAATACGTCATTTAGTTATAAACTTTTATTAGATATCTATATTATGCATGTTTACATATTAGCCCAATGAAAGTTAAAAATATATTTTTCTCAACATTTCAGTCTTCAGGGATGAAGTTAAAAAAACATTGCAGTTTTTTTATAACTTATAATTTATCTATAAAGCTTCATAATAGCAATATATTTAGTTGTATTTTTCCTATTGGTCTAATAAAGATACAATGTAGGGACAGCAATAAATTTTGGATCGAACTGGGCTTTACTTAAATTTAAAATCTCAAAATGTTCCTATTTTTCAAATTTAACTTTAAGTTTTTTAGCATTCTGAGTACATAGTTAGTCCATAAGTTGTGGAACTAACGCATGTTATAACTAGTCTTTCGAACTGTTTTATTTAAGTGAAAAAAAAGTACCTTGGTGGAGGTTACACTGGATGGATGACGATCACGTTCAACGCCTTCTTGCCTGAATCAAATGAGTAAATAAAAATCGAAGTTGAAAATGTTATACATACACTATTTAAATCACAAATACTTCACACCTCTGTATATATGTTACCTCTTAAATGCCTCTCTTCGATGACAAAGAGCCGGCGATCCAGCTAGTCTAAAACAATTAAAAGCAAATTATTTAATAAATTTTAAATTTATATCTTGATCCTGACAGTGGAGATTGTAAAAATAGTCTGTCAATTAGTGTAGCTCATAGCTTCCTCACGTCCTATATCACGTAATTTATTGATGTTATGCTTTAAAATCCCATAATTATCAAATTTATGTAATTGTTTCCCCTGTTATTGCCTCCGAGCTTACTGAAGATAACGGAGGCTACGTGATCGTTCTGAAGAACAGACAATTTTGATGTCTCCAATTTCAAAAATTTCAAGATAGAAATCCGTTGCAGACATCAGGGAACATTTTTGGTTCCGTGTATCTGTCTGTCGGTCTGTCGCTCAATTTTTGTGAACTAAGATATTTTGATTAAAAGACTACTTGTCCGATTTTAATGAGATTTGTATGGAATGGTTGTGCGCATGTGGAAGAGAAATAAATAACCGTGGAAGGCTGAAACTTATTTGAGACCATCAATGGGCTGCAAATCTAAACAACTATGACATCAAAATCACCACCGTGTTAAAAGACATCAAGAAAATATCATTCCTCTCAATTGTATTGCAACCTACTTTTGCGCAAATTCCACTCTATTTATAAATTCTCTACAAGTTCTTTGAGGGGAATATTAAATACTGAAGGGGAAAATCGGCAATGACCTGTTTAATTCTTTCCTTTAGCTCCTCGCTAAAGGAATAATATAATAATTTTTAGAGGTAAAAGAACAAGCAGGTGTTTTTATAAAGAATGACTTTTTTCATAAACCCAAAAATATAATATAATATATATATATATATATATATATATATATATATATATATATATAAAATATATATATAATATATATATATATATATATATATATATATATATATATATATATATATATATATATTTAATACTTTATTTTATTGCTTTATTTATTACTTCCGTTTCCCGCGTTCTATTCTGCTTCGCCCTTCTTTTCATTGCTCCTTTTCTTATTTACGACTACGCCAATAAAGTAAAGCAACGTTTTCACATTGTTAAGAAATAACTAATTTATTGACAAGACAACTTCATGACATCGAATGTTAACTTAAGATAATTAAATACTACAGACCTGCGCCTAGAAACCTTTGGATTATGTTAGACCTATTACATCTTAAAGTAAGCCTGGGTTAGGCAAAACCTCCTGTTCCTTTGAATTATGTTAAGCCTATTACATTTTAAGTAGTCCTGGGTATAGCGCGTAACCGTAGTGGAGAGTGGTTGGCTTTCAGTCAGTCATGAGAAGTAGCATCAGGCATGGTAAGTAGATGGATGGGTGTCCACCTAAACATACTCGTATATACAGCTCTGGCTTCAATGCCTGGACCGGCCCCCGCTCAATCTTCAAAAGGCAAGCTGCTCGAAAAAGTACTACTTAAGTACCCACCTATGTAGTCTGCTTTTAGGTACCCACCTAAAAGCCCCCCCCCCCCCCCCCCCCGAATAAAAAAAAACAAAACTGGTTCTATATTGTATAGTAGCTCTTTTCAAATTCTCCAGTTACATAGATTCTTGTAGGATCTGTATAGAGAATGTGAAATCTATATAGAAATGTAAATTCGCATTGGCAATTAACTCAAAATGTAATCAAACCTCCATGATAATTACATAATTAATTCCTCTAAACTACCCTCAATATTTTAGTTTAATTTATTTTGTAGTTTTTTATTGCTTTAACTTTTATTGCTTCCGAGCTTACCAACGGTATTGGAAGAATTATGATCGTTCTGAAGATAGCATTTTTTATGTCTCCGGATTCAGGAAACATTTTTGGTCTCGTGTCTGTCGCTTCAAATTTTTATTGAACCACCATATCAAATATATCACGGGTCCAAATTTAATGAAATTTGGGTGACAGGTCATAATTAGTCCATCGTTAGTCTCATATACGTTTTAATTTTCTGCGCCCATTGGTTTCTCTTCCTTGTGCACTAAAACTTTATTTTATTAACACATACATCTTTAAAAGTGCTCATGTTTAAAAAATTTGTATGTTTGGTCAAAATAGCCCACTGAATGGCCCTTATTAATATAAACCGAATATGCTCATTAAATATTGCTAAAATGATACTTTAATCGTGTAAAAAAAAAGTCCAGTCATGCACCATGACTTAATGAGCGAATTTTCAAAGAAATCTGCGTTTTATTGGCTTATGATAATATAGGAAAATTTTGGTTTAGAATTTGCTCGGGTGAAAAAAAAAAATGGTACACAGGGGTACGGGGTACAAAAGTCAAAATAGTATTTACCCTTCAAGATGCATGTCGTTGGAAAGCTCTTTAAGAGTACAGTAATTGTTGTTATTTACACTTTTATCATATTTTCACATAAAAGGGGGGTAAAATGGAAAAAACACGTTTTTTGACCCTATATGGTCAAAATTTGACCCCTAAATGGACTCCAAAAATTCTGGCCAACGAACTCATCCTTTCTTTTGATATTATTGACATTTTAAAATTTGTTTGAAATTTTTAAGTGCATTCTAAGGGGAGATATCGTCTGGAGTGACACATATATACATACATACATAAAAAAAAGTGTTAAATTTTAGGAATCGATTCAGAATGGTCTAAAACGGATTTCCATGAAAAAATTTTTCAAAAATTCGCATTACAAAAATTTTGAAGCCATTGCAATAGCGTAATTTTCTTTGAAAATTCGCTAACAAAACAATTTTGAAGTTTTTTTTAAATAAAGGGGTAAAAAATTAAATAAATGTTACAATACTTGATGAATTGTAACAGAAAACTAATTGGTATGCGCCAAACTAATTGGTAGACTATTTTTTTTTTAGTAATTTAACCTCGTTTGAAATACATGTTTTAACTGAAATGTTCTAATTTTTCTTACAGAGTCCGATGTGAGAAGGTTCTACAGCATAATAAGATTTTGAAACAGTCTCCAAGGCGATGAAGTGCAAACAGCTCTCGTTCTTGGACACGGATACCTCGCCAGACACTCGGCTAACTTCCTGTCGCATTCACACAGCCTCTGAGCACAAGATGTTCCTACGCCTGTAAACAAATAAGTATATAAATTATTATCTTATTTTTAAACTGATTGATATAAACTATGGTAGCGTGTAACAAATGATAGAAGGTATTACTAGTTATTTTCGCACCAAGAGAGTACAGTAAGTGATTGCACCCTGAGCGATGAAGGAACCATAACGTTTACTCCTGAGGCGGAGCCGAGGAAATTAATTATCGCGAGGGTGCAAGTGGTTTTTACTCCCGAGGTACGTACAAGATTTTACCTCCAGAAGGGAGATTGCTTCTTTCAGAAGGGAGGTTTGCTTTTGCTTCTTGTACGACATCATCGGGAATGTTTGAAAGCAGTTCATCAAGGTCCACTAAGTTATCTTCCATGATCATTCCTTATTTATCTATTTTACATAACTTTATATTTAAATAAAAACAAACAAATTTAAAAAAGAACTAATCAATTATTTAAAAACAACACAATTAATAGAACATTTACTCAAAACACGGAGCAATTTAAAACAAAACAAAGAAATATTTAAAAACAGCTGATTGCGAGTCTGTTTGTAATAACGTTTTGCCAATTTAAATCTTCGTAAAACAGTTTAAACGCAGTTCTTTTACTAGAATTAAGTTGGCTGCACTGAATTTACAGGGAGTTATGCCATAACTCCCTGTGGCTCGGCCAGGCAGTTAATATCACTTAACACCCTAAAAACCAGGCAGTTAAGTGAACTTCTTCTCCCGCCTGGAGGTAAAACTTTTTAATCGTTTAGTTTAGATTTGTAAAACTTTAGTTTCTGTTTAATGTTAACGTGTTTTCTGTATTAATGATGTGGGAAGAATCTTGATAATATTTTTTTTTTTATTCTTTTATCACTTATAAATAACCATAAAATCATCTCCGTGTACTGTTATAAAATAAAATACTTATGAGATATTATTATCACGACAGTACTTACAAAACTCAATGAAAATGAAAGGACAATTTTAAAATCGATTAATAAATATTTCGAGAAAAATATTGTAGGATAACGTTATATTAATACGTCCATATTATTATATTAATATGTATATATCGCTTTTTTAAAATCCCGGTTTCTAAAATAATTTGTTCTTATTGAATTAGTATTCCTTCGACAACTCAGTTCGATAAGTTAAAAGCTAATTTAAAGAAGAAAAGGAAATAATACCACAAAGGGGTCTTCTTCTGTAGCAAGTCCAAACATATGGTACGAAATACTCAAGGAACATTGGACAGTTGGCTGCATTGTAACACCAGTCGTGCATCTTACAACATCTGTAAATTTTAGAAAAAAATGATTATTTTTTTCAGCACATCAATTTGCCAATATTTATAAAAGCTACTCTATTTTTTTCTATTTTATTGGTTATTGGTTAAAAGATAAACATTTACTAATCATACATTGTAACAAAACAAAAATCTATTAAATCAATATAGTTTCAACCTTTTTCTATTTTCTTTTGAAAATAAACTTAAAAAAGAAAAAGAAAAATACAACCGACGCGACGTTAAATAATTCCACACAAGCAGTTATTGTAGATGTTCAAGAAGCAACAATATCTTGAATAAATCTTGAACCTTTATTTAGAATTCTTTACATGTTAAAATGTTTTCTTTTAAGTCCATAAATATAAAAGATATACTTCATGGTGGTCTGAAATACTATTACGTAAAAGTGGATAGAATTAAAACAATTTACTAACACAAAACTTACTAAAGTTGTTCTCTAGGAATAATACAAAGTGCCCAAACAGGTAATAGTATATTTTATTGAATTGACAAACAAAAAAAGTCTTTACATACACGTGACAATTGTATTTATTGAATTTTTCTTTCGTTATAATGTAATCAGGTCATACCTTTTTTAGGAAAAAGAATGACGTGACTTAACATTTGCTAAGTTTGATATGTGATACACGTAACAAACCTAGAATATTTATATCTGTCTCCAGGATTAATGTGATCAGGAAATTTGTATTATCGTTCAAGATCTTAGATGTGACATTGTAGTAAGGCGAAAAAAAAAAAATAAAAAAAAATAAAAATATTAAATATGTATAATAATATTAGTACTAATTTATTAGCAATGATTTACTTGGTCAACCTCCATATATTTGTTTACCACTTATAAGTAATTCCTTGTCAAAAGAACTTTTGGACCAAGGAACATCACACTTTTGTGTAAAAAGGTGATAATATCGCTTAGTCTAATTAGCTATTAGGACAAGGTAATATTTAGTCTTTATAGTAATGTTTGGGGGAAAACCAAGTAAATGAGTGCCTAATAATTCCTCTTAAGGACATAAAATATGTAAGTCATCTGGAGTTAATAAATATTCTAAAATATTTTAATTATTTAGTTAGGTTATCTTCCTAAATATTTCAGCAAGATTTGCAAAATATATAGGAACTGGGGTTTCAATTTAATCCTAGGATACTGTAGAGCATAAATTGTGTGACGTTAGTTATCTAAACGTTCAATTATCCGAACTGGCTTCACAGAAAAAAAAAAAAAAAAAATCCACCTACATAATTAAACAATACATAAATAAACAAAAATGCTTTTTCTTCAAACAATTAATTTATTTTACATCTTTCCTTTTTTTTGGTGAATTTTGATTATCCGAACCATCCTAGCAACATTAGTTCGGATAATCGACGCTCTACTGAATTTCTAATAATATTAATATGATTATAATCAATGATACTATTTGCAATACTGGATTGTATTGCATGCTTAACATTTATTTATTCTAGTGGGTGAAAATATCCCTTCTTTTGAAATTCTTTTGCACGCATTAATATCAAGGCATAATTATCAGGTATGAATATAGTACATATATCTAACAGTATACGCCTATAATTAATATTTTGCGCTAATAATTTATTTTCTAAATCGAATTAATCTGGATAACAGAATAAAATGCAGGGCAATAGTCAAAAATTACTTAAGCACCTCTTATTTCTTATGCCAAATGTAGAATTTTAACGATTAATTAATTATATTAGCCATACTTTTTTACCTGGTTTTATATTTTCTTTAATTATAAAGTGAAAATAAATATTTTTTTAATTAAATTACCTGTCTATTGGATCGGTGGGGTAACCTGAGCCGAGAAACCCACAATAACAACCATAGCCTTTGTACGAGAGTGGATTACAGCCGGTAGCACAAAGAACCATGTTGTACAGATGAACAACGCTCCTTTTCGGTCTAGAACAAATATAAAATAGTTCATTACGCGTCTATTGCGGAAAGTAGCATTTTGCATGCGAGTGTGGAGTTTGCACTCGAGCGATAGCGAGGGTAGTTAAACCACACGAGCAAAGCAAAATGCAGTTTTCGCACGAGTTGCGTACCGTACTTTATCTGCGATTGTTGGATTATAATCATAAGTACAGAAAAGACAGTTACTTTAATTAAACAAACAGCAAATTAGTTTTGTTAAATGTAACCAAACACGCTAATCGAGCGATAAGGTGAAGAATTCTTCTTTAAAGAAGAAGAATTATGAATCGCGCATGCGCAATGAATACAACTACGAAAAGAATCACTTCTACGCATCTAAAGAGAAATAATATGTTATATTTTTTTTATATTTCGTATCAATCGTACATAAATAACATTTTACTATTCTCAAATTATAGATTTATATTTTGTGTGCAGGGCCATGCTAAACTCTCTGTCATGAATAAATAATTATGAGACAAAAAGTTTATGGGCAATTATGTCTGTTTTAACAGTTTTATAAGTATCTTACAGACCCTAACTCCTAATCAATTAGGAGTTCTAATTAATTTATACTACTAAGCAGAAGTTTTTTGGTTTAGTGCTGTACTTTTTTAGTCATCGAAAACACATATACAAGTTTGTTTCATATGTATTCCTTCGCTCTTTACAATAATAGAAATAAATGGATTAAATTCAAATAGATTCCTTTGATTTAAACTTGTTCTCTCAGTAATAGGGTCAGTTATACATATATATATATATATATATATATATATATATATATATATATATATATATATATATATATATATATATATATATATATATATATATAATTTTTTTGTTAAATATTATGCATATATTCAACTGATATCTTAAAAATATAAATTATAATAAGTTCAACCAAATTTAAAACCTTAGATAACTTCTTATTTTACCAATTGATAATTTTGGTTATGTTCTTTAATTTTTCTTTTTTTCTTTCAAGCAACCTAATTAATTATTTTTATTTCTAAAATCTTCCTATTTTATTTTCTCCCTTTCATATAATAAATATACTTATACAAAAATTATATTATGTTTGAAAACAAATTTGTAATTGTTTTTATTTTTTTGAGATCGAAAAAGAAAACATAAATAATATGACAAATAAAAATAGAACCCCCGCTTTCTTCTACAAACAATAAAAGTACATAGGTCTAGAAACCCTTAAAAGTATGTGGGAAGCAACTACTTGACCTGGATTGTATAAAGCTTTTACAGTTTACTTATCCTTTCTACCAACCTTACAGAATAGTTTTTCTTAACAATTTTATTTGGAAAATTTTTAGATATGATGAACTTATTATATTTTTTTCAACTTCAGAATTGGGTTTACATGGTAGATGATACCTGAAATGTTTATTCTAAAACTTTCTGTACAGATAGGCAAAAAGTATAATAAGGGGCAAAGTGAGATTCCACTATATAGTGGGAAAACTATTCTCGTAGCAATAAATGAAGATTGGTTGATGAATAGTAATAGGTATTTAGAAAATTTGATCTCATGGCAAAGACTACTCTGTATATTCTGTGAGCCATTGTATTAAATAAATTTGTTGTATATAATAAAACACTATAAATCAAATGTTGGGTCTTTTAGGTTTATTTTCCGAGCTTACCGAAGGAAAAGGAAGCTACGTGGTCGTTCTGAAGAACGAAAATATTTTATATCTCCGATTTCACAAATTCCAAGGCAGAAATCCGTTTCAGACATCAGGGAACATTTTTTGATCCGAGTCTGTCTGTCTGTCGGCCTGTCGCTCAATTTTTGCGAACCAACATATCTTGAAAACTACACACCCATTATTGGTCCCATATAAGTTTCAACCTTCTGCGCTCATTTGTTTCTCTTCCACATGCGCACAAACATACATACATTTACACCTATAGCATAGCTTAAAAAGTACTTATCTGATATGTATGAATCTTTTATAGTTTATCGAAAGTAACCCGCAGATAGCCCCAGATCAATTTCAACCGTCTGTGCTTTTTAACTGATGCTAAATTGATACTTAAATTCATGTAAAAAAACAAAAAACAATTTTGACGGATAAAAAAAGAGGGAAACAATCAAACAAATTAGACAATAATGGCTTATAAATGAATAAAATTTATAAAGTACGTGACAGGATACGAGGAAGCTATGTGCCACACCTATTGACATTTTTTGTTATTTATTTAATTTTTTGGTTAAAATATTAACATATATTTTAATTTTCTATTTCTATCTCCAGCTATATTTCGCTTTAACACTTGGGCTTCTTCAGGCTGATTTTTTAAAACATATTCCTTTGCCGTATAGGTCATTCAATATAACAGTTATTTATAAATTTTATTTAAATTAACATTTGTCACATTATATACAATTGAGAAAAGAAATCTATAAAATATAAATACTTGAATCTCCCGTTTGATTATAAGAGGGAGAATTCTTTATACATTTCAATACAAATACAATACAATAATGTAAATTTTTCTAAATCTTCTAGCTATTGAAATCATCTAAAGGATTTCCTTTTTCCTTTAATAAAGCTAACCAAGTTTAAGTTTATTACCTAATTTAAATATTGTACACGTAAATTGTACATAAAATCTGAAAGATGCAATTTATGCCGAAAATAGCGGGTCTTGAGAGATAAGTATAGTATTCGATGACAGTCAGCATACAATTGCTGTCATGAATCCGGCAGTTGGCGTCATCATTATTTTTACTTACCAGAGTGAACCATTGGCATTAGAGTATATATATATTTTGTTTATTAATAAACGATTAAATTTTATAAACAATAATTAATAATTACCATAGAATATGCTACTCGCATAGGACGGCTCTTATTACCAGAAAATCAATATTAAGACCTTCAGCTTCTTATTACATCTATTTTAACAATACCTTTTTTTTTTTTTATAAATGTTGGCAGCTTAAATAGGTCAACTTCCTTTTTCCTTCGAATTATTTATATAACATGTATATTTAAGAAAACTACATGAAAATAATCTTAAATGGGGCTTTCAATTAGTTAGCATGTTTCTCAAATAGATTTTCATCAGAAACTTTTTTACAAAATCAAATTATCTAATAAGCAAAACAAAGCAGAATTGAGGGTAACATTAGCAATAGGTCAGCCTACTTTTCCTCTGTGAAAAAAGGCTAAAGGAGTGTTCCGATAATGACCTTAGAAAATTAAGACTAAACTAATTACACCGCTGCTTCCTATCTGAGTTACGTCACTCTACCGAGTTACTTCTTATCCAATCTTTGATCCGCTTCATGACTCCTTCCCTCTTTTTGTTTAGATTTTATCGGGTCTTTAATACATAAAAAAAAACCGCGAGTCCAATACTGTTGAAGATCGGGAAAGTATCTGGGTTGAAAAGTTATTTTCTCTCCAACTGTTGATATAACTCCGATGTTAAGTAAGATTACAGGATTATATTTTTTAGAGCTAAACAATAATATAAAACATTCAAATGATAATAAACTACTGTAATTTTAAAATAAATAAGTTATGTATCACCTAATTATTCCATCTGTCTATTCACCTGTCTATTCATTTCGTCATTAAATTTATTTTTAACTTTTTGTAAACTATATTTAAAACAATTATTCGACTAATGTTCGTTCACTCCCTCGGCTCCGCCTCGGGAGTTAATTATCGCGAGGGTGCAAGTGATTTTTACTTCCGAGGTAAGTACAAGATTTTACCTCCAGAAGGGAGAAAAAAATATGGAAAGATTTTAATTTTAAATTATTTTATTCAACAAAAAAATCCATGTTTTTATATTTATTTAAAACAAAAAAAAAAATTTAGATATAATATTATCAATTCTCAACTTAACTTACATTTAAATAAAAACGAGCAAATTTAAAAAAGAACTAATAAATTTAACTAAAAACAACACAATTAATAGGACATTTACTCAAAACACAGAGCGTTTTAAAACAAAACAAAGAAATATTAAAAAACAGCTGATTGTAAGTTATGTTTATAATAAACAGTGTTGCCAACTTAAATCTTCGTAAAATCCATTTAAATGCAGTTCTTTTACAACACTTAGAACCCCCAAAAACCAGGCAGTTAAGTTAACTTCTTCTCCCGCCTGGAGGTAAAAAAATAAACACTACATATTGATGCAAAGTATAAATATGGTATAAACTATGTAAACGTATAAATATTCCATGGTAATATTCCTGGTGGAAATATTCCTTAATTTGACTTAATTTACAAATCATCTCAAACTAAAGTGGTCGAACTTGTACGTGGTCTGTATTACAATATCCGTTTTTATTTTTTTGTCAATCATTTAATTAGATATTAGTATATTAATTAGCAAAATATATTTATTTTGGAATTTCCCCAAAAATTCAATTTGATATTGATACATTTCTTGTTACAAAATACCATCGCCATGGAGCCTGAACGTTAAACTTATAATATGATGATCACTTATTTACGTAAGCTAAAGCGATGGTTTAGCGCCTCAGCGGGCACTGAAACAAAGTCAGAGGACGGTCATGTAAATATAATTAAAATTTAATCATATAATGTTAAAAGAAATCGAAAATTTTACTATCACGGTTAAGAATGGCTTCAGTAAAACTATCACTTTTCAAACAATTAACATTTTACTGGCCCAATTACTATCGAAACCCACTTATATAATATTCCACGGAGCTCTGTATTAAACATTGTCATAATTATCTACTTACAATATTACATTACATAAATATAAATAATTTTCGTCTTTTGATTTACTAAAATACAAATGAGAACAATTTCTATAGTTTTATTTTTATTAGTTTTTCTCATACCTATTGTTTAGTTAAAAAATAATATTTCTAAAAAAAAAAAAGTTTGTATTGTTTGATTATTAAAATATTAACCTAGATTATAAAATTATTTAATGGAACATTCGTGGTAAAATCACAGTTTATCTCTCATAATTTATTTCATACTGGTTAATCTTCGGAAAAATGTATGAGAATTAATGATTGCTCTAGTTATATTATAACTTTTGAAGAGGACATTGGTTGAATGCATGATGAGAACTAATAGGTGATAATACGACACCAAATCATGAAGAGGGAAGTTCTGAGTAAAGGTGTCATACTCTGATTACTGTTCAGAGCATAACAATGGGTTGAAAGACAAGACATCTATCTTCAGACACCCACAATAAAGTAACTTCTTCCCTTTTTCGTCCTCTACATTTTCTTTTTAAAAAATTATGTAACATTCAAACGATGCACTCCTCTATATCTACTGCTCTGGTGACAGAATTTTCCTTTCTTTCGTCTACCACGTTAAGTCTAGGGCTTAGATAACTAGCTTTTGAATAACTATGAAGAGTTGATAACTGCGGCTACAATGGAACTTCTTTAAACATAAATTGATATTTATTAGTAAGTTGTTGTATTATTTTTAACTTAGTAGTAGATACCTGAGAATCTATATTCTCAATTAAGTATAACCATTAATATAAGAGCACCATTTTTATCTTATAAATTCCTCACTCCTCGCCATCGTCTCATTTATGAGACCGAACCGTACATGATATAAACCAAATTTTAAAAAGTGATCAACATTTTTGTCAAAGTTTGAATTCACTAAGTCAACATTCTTATTCTTTTGTTTTATCATTTGAGTTCACATAAGTTCAAGCTGAGCTTTTAATTTGAACAGTGGAACCAAGGATGTTATATAAAGGGGATGGAATGTTAAGAAGGGGTTTAGGGCAAAAAAGTGACCCCATGGAGGTAAGAGAAATTGGAGAGAAAACTCATACTGCGCATGCTCCACGACCTTTGAACTGGGACAAATTACCTTCTTTAACAGGTTATAAACTGAAATTATAAACAAATTCTTGGTAACTTATAACCAAGAGGAAGGTAATTTGTCCCATTGGAGCTCCTATTATACATATCTTCATGGAGTCACTTTTTTCCACAACCCTCCATCCCCTTTATTTAACATCCTTGAGTGGAACATGATTGTAGCCTCTTTTGAACTATTTCTAATATATTACACTTTATTGTTCTGAGAACAGTTTTATAATAAAGCAATGCATAAGTTGCTGAAGATTGATTGCAAAAATAAGTTGGGAATTCTCAACTATTTATTTTTTATACAATGGCTAAGTGCATGCGTTACGCGTATTAAGAACTCAGATTTGATAGGGGTTCACATGGCCGTAACCTCTGCTAGAGGCTGGCTACATATTTTCATTAAGTGTTTCTTAAACTGTATCTTATCTTTCGTGTGAAAGATATCTCAGATGTGATTCAAATAAATTAGGTTAAAGCAAAGATGCTCACACTGTAATTAAAATAACTCGTACCCGCGTTTTCTTTATTTTATATTTAGTATGTAGTATGTGGGTAGAGAATATCGCAATTTGAAAGAGAAGGATGATAATGAACCAAGTTTTATAGGGTAAAGAGAATATCGCAATTTACAAGAGAAGGATACAAGTTTTACAATACTGCCAAACAAAAATAATTACACACTGAAAAGCGTTTGTTTAATTTTGGTTATTATTTAAGAGTATGTGATTAATTATATAGTTATTTTAACGAACATAAACACTTAGCATATTGTATAAGGAGCATTTAATTAATTTCCTTCCCATAACTAAAAAACAAGGAATGTGAATCAGGGTTAGAAGGTTAAACAGGTTTAACTAGAATGTAACGTTCCGATCCATTTTCTCTAGACCGGATGTTGATTCGTTTCTTGACAAGAAAAATAGAGTATTGGGAAGTGTAGGTAAATAGGGAAGTATAGTAAGTCGAACCCACCTTTAATGCCGTGTAAACGACTCCATTTCATGGTTGGCTAGACACTGAGCGGCACTGGAACTGAAAAATCTCAATCCAGTATCCTGCATTACCATCAGATACTTTTCACTTGTCAGACTAACTGCTACTGTGTTAAAACTTGTTTGTACTGTTAGTTTTTAGGTACGATAAGTCTAATAATGTAAAACTTATATTAATTGCTCACATATCACATGGACACTCCCCGTGACATTTTTTGTACCTGGAAAGATGAATAATTCATCTCAGATATACGAATATGACCGTAGTTATAACTTTTTGAAGAGAAATTAATAATAACTTATAGTTTTCGATTCATAATTTCCTGGTTCCAGCTCAGCACAAACGTTTAAACAGGAAAATAATAATTGCTAACATATTATATTCAAGGTTTGGCGAGCTTGTGGTTATATATAATCATATTTCTACTCATTAAAATGCGTCTTTACTACTTACTAGCATGCTATAATGTTTGTTGGCAGTTGGCATGTATCATTTCGTAGATTATTTAGAACATTTCTTAAAAATTAATTGGGAAAAAATAAGTGGGAATTTAAAGTGTCATGCTAAAGTGTGAATTTTCTTATTAATTTTATTTGAAAAAGTTAGTACCAGTTTTATATTTTCCAATTTATAATTTTTTTTTTTTTTTTTTTTTTAAATATATAAATGTAATTGTTAATGTTATGTATAGTAATTTTAATTATGTGTCCCATTGTTAATATTAGAATAAATTATGATTTTAGCTTGAGAATGATCCAAGGAGGGATCGAAATATTGCAAAAGTGAGACTTTTATTCCTTTGTTTGACCCAACTTCTAAAGTATTTTCCAATGTTTTGTAATGCATATGATATTATAGGAATATATTTGAGCCCTAGAATCAGCTCGCGACATTCGGCAGTTCGTCATGATAAGTTGTTTAACTTATAAACTAGATTAATTACCTTTGGAATATACTTTTTTTTAAAAATCCAAACTCAACATAAACAATTAAACATGGAATTCTAATAGAGCAAAATCTTATAATTTCTACATTTTTTAAAAAAGTTTTAACTTAATTTTGTACAACTGAGCACTATTATATGAGAATTCTATGACAGTAGTTTTTATTTATGCTTATTATATATTTTTACATAGATATGTATACATTTATACCTATACATGAATTACCTGTTTGAAGTAGCTCCAGCCAAAAGTGTAGATGGCCCCCAAGGGTTATTACTGTAACCCAAATATGCATCTGTCATTGTCGAATTGTAACTCTGCCACCCTTCTGAAACAATCAGAATTATAACTTTAGGGAGAAATGTAAATTAATATTTTTTTTGAAAAATACAACTAGAGATATGTGTTTGTTGATAACATCGAATGTAAAAACCATTATAATGGTTATAACCACGTTAAATATTAATACAAAACTTAAAGCGTTGATTACATTTGGTTTTTAGAACCAATTTAAAATCAAAATACCAAACAACTTAAGCTGGTGACATAATCTCACTCTACAAGTTGAGATTTATTTTTGTCCAATTTAAAGTTTCTTGTATTTTCTAATTTACTTCCGAGCTTCCCGAGGTAACGGAAGCTTTGAAAAACGAATATATATTTATGTTTTCTAAATTTTTAAGACAGAAATCCGTTTCAGATATCAGGGAACATTTATGGTTCCGTGTTGATGGGTTTACATATTAGATTAGAAATATTTATTCTAAAACTATCTGTACAGATACAAATAGGCAAAAAGTATAATAAGAGGCAAAGTGAGACTCCACTACAAAGTGGGAAAAATATTTTCGTAGCAATAAATGAAGATTGGTTTATGAATAATAGGTATTGTGAAAATTTGATCTCATGGCAAAAAAAACTACTCTGTTTATTTTGTCAGCCATTGTTTTAAATAAATGTGTTGTATATAATAGAACACGATTAATCAAATGATGGGTCTTTTAGGTTTTTTGCTTCCGAGCTTACCGTTGGTAAAGGAAGCTACGTGATCGTTCTGAAGAACAAAAAATTTTGATGTCTCCGATTTCAAAAAGTCCAAGACAGAAATCCGTTTCAGACATCAGGGAACATTTTTGGTTCCGTGTTTGTCTGTCTGTCGGCCTGTTGCTCAATTTTTGCGAACCAACATATGTTAAAAACTATACTTGTTCGATATTAATGAAATTTAGATGGTTGGTCATAATTAGTCCATTGTGGTCCCATATAAGTTTCAAATTTGTGCGCCCATTTCCTTCCCTTCTATATGCGCACAACATACATTTATTTACACCTGTATATCTTTAAAAGTACTTATCTGATTTTTAAGAAATTTGGATGGTATATATGTCGAACGTAACCCTCTCCTTAAATTTTGGTAAATTAATACTTTTAATCATGTAAAAAATAAAACAATTTTGAAAGATTTAAAATAAAAGGAGGGAAAAATGAAATAAATAAGACAATAATAATTTGTAAAAGCACATCATTTAAGCACGTTATAGAACGAGAGGAAGCTGTGTGCCACACTATTTGGCAGACTATTTTATTAATTCTTGCTATATCCCGACCTTTTAGAAAGGCTAGTCTGATTGAAATATAGTCTATAGATATATGAGTTGTTTTCGGCGTAAAATTGTTAAATGTCAGTTACGACAGCACAAAAAAATTACATGTGTTAAAATTATGACTGAGTATTACTTTTAAGAATCAGTTTATTAACAAAAATCGTCTGCCATTTTCTAGCTCGTGTGGGTTCTCAAGAGTAGAATTAAGAGTTGTGAAAGGCATGGACAGACAACATTTGAAACTACTCTACAGCTTTTATGGTCTAATTTTATATACAGAAATGAAATGAAAATTGGTTTGTTGATGTGCAATGTAAGTTTAAAGTTTGATAATGGGTGTAAAATTAAATGATTATCATAAGGAAGCTTTACGGTATAATACACCGCATCAAATCCACACGGTCATTGACCAATGTAAAAGGTCTGAATTCCCGTCAAAAGAATACCGAACATTTATCACGTCCTGTCAGTCCAACGTATAAACTGTATGACCAACCGGAAAACTCCTGAGTTCGTAGATTCCTTTGACGTGGACATTATCCGCTCTCTCTAAATCCTGTCAATAGTCGTGAAAGGAGTCCTCAGCATCACTGATGCATTAAAATTATTCACCAAAAGTTTCGACTATACTTGTCGCCACGTTTCGACAATTATTTCGAATAATTCACGCAGCTCTCTCGACGTTTTAGTGCTATAAGATGATTTTCCAAGAAGAACATTTCCATTCCGCATGAATCTTTTCATTTTCATTTAATTTTTGATAATTATTATGTTAGTTGACTTTCTTATTTTATTCAGTAATATTTCTTTTTTTATAGAGAGCTTGAGAATGAAATTACTCTTTCATCACAAAATCACAACCACTATTGATTGCATTGTTTTCATCATTATCTCTAAATCGTAATAGTCATTAATGTAATAAATCTAATTAGGTCCCTATTAAAGTGTACGCTTTCCACTCAAATGTGGATTCGTTGTGGAATTAAAGTAAACATCATAGATTAAAGAATTATAAATAAAAGGTAAAAGAAAAAAAAAGGTATTGTGTTAGCGCGAAAATTCGATTTTGAGATTTTGATGGATTAACACGTTTTGGTACCCAGAGTCCATAAAAGTGGCTTTTGAATTCCAGCACCACAGTAAAAACTTCGTGGCATAAAAAATCTTCGTGGGGATGTGGAATAGAGCTCTTGGGCTACACCTAGTGTAACTAACTAACTCTGGCTCATTAGCCCATGAAGGGCCTAGGCCTGCCAAAGGGCTTATACATTATACATATACAACTATTTATATAACGTATGACTCCGGGGTTAGTGTGTCATTCCATCAGCTGCATAATCTTTATAATTGGCATTCGCAAACTGTTAGTCACCACTTCACATAAGCAGCTATCCATTTATATAGAGTTGCTGGTTGAACACCAAGCCGGGGCTGGGGGAGCGGTCCGGAATTGAACCAGTTCTGCGGTCACCCATCCAAATGGTAACCTCGCCCAACGGTACTTAACTTTATTGAGAGGCCAGCCCCCGCACTTCTATCCGAGTTACCGATGCCCCTGAGAGCCAGCCGTGTGGGTTAAACCACGTCTGCTCGGCCATCACTGAATCATGAGCGGTACGATATGGGGTTCGTTTCCTCGCCGTGACGCTCTGATTTATATGGTTCACTATTGATCACATCATACTCGCTTCGGCGGTACAATGTACATATGTACGTTGTGTGAAGTGGCTGGAACTCTCTACCGCGGGGCGTAAAAAGGGCCTAAGTGATGGCCTAATTGCAAGGTTCGAACTAGTGGTTCGTCCTACCCGTTCTAAGAAGACTAGACGACGAAGTACTAGACTACTACTACTACCAATGCCCATAAAACCTATCTTCAACACCAGAATACAACCTTCGTGGGCATATGAAATAGAGCTCTTGGGTTCACCAAGCTTTCAATCGGACCTCCTGCAATCCCTTCATTATAACATCCTTAGAAACATTTCTAATGTTCTCTTTTACGTATCCAACCTTATTCTCTATACACATTTCCAAGTTTTTTTTGTTCGCGGTAACACTGTTTCCCGATTCAAAACCTTTTATCCTTTCTTTTCCACTCCTCCTAATCCTTTGGTTCAAAATCTATCTTCCTGTCACTTACCTGGAAATCCTCCACGATGCCGTGGTCAATAGATATATTAACACAATACATATTCTTGTGCTTATATTAAAATATTTTGCTTTATCATTTATATCTATTTACACCTATCATTGATCAATCATACCAGTAAATGATAAATCATAAATGCTATATCATACCAATAAATGCCTCCACCGGTCAAAAATCTTGTATCTAGCCGTTTTTAATGTTAATAATTACAAGATAAAAATAACTTTTATATACTACGATTATAATTTTCTGCTGGATCATATAAACCTGGGTAATTCTTTAGACTGTTACTCCCCAAAATCAAGAAATTAATTTTGGCTTTAAATTTGGGGGGCTGCCAGAAGACAGGTTTTTCAAATTCGAACAATAAATAAATCTATATACATGATTTTATGATCTCCAAAACTGAAATAATAAGATTGAAGAAACATTGAAATAGTAAGTGTATAAGTCATACCTGTATTGATATAATAAAGAGAAGACCAGCTACAATGAAATAAAATAAATGTTTTTGCTCTTTTTAATGACTCATACCTCAGTGTTTCAATGACATTATTACTAATTAATAATTGTAACAAAATAATAACTAGCTTTAATCTCGCATAATATAACATTAATTACAAAAGTAATAGAACAATTTTAGTTAAGAGAAAGTGCTCCTACTTTTAAAGATGATGATCTCTGATTTGTAACTACACTCATTAGCAGCTAATTAGTTTTAAATGCAATTAAAAATAATGGTTAAAAATCAAAGAGATTGCTAAGATTATTATGAAAATCAATGTTACCAACGTTATTTGCAGTCCAGATAATTTACGTGTTTCATTTCAATAATGCCACTGAATTTCGAATAAACCGGTGGACATTTTCCAGGTTTAAAATTTAAGCAATTATTACTTGAATACACAGTGAGAATTAAGTGTAAGAACAGTAAAGGGTCTTTGGACCTCTAAATTTTCATCAGCTTTAAAGGGCAGGTACTATAAAAATTCTGAGGGTTCAAAGCCATATATTATCAAACGTGTTATAAGAGCTAATTTGGTAGGCTTGACCTAAAGTTCCTTGGCCAGGATACCTGCCAGTAGAATCTAAAACTTTTTCTTATTAATGCTCCCTATTATTTAATTTTAATATCATACTATTACGAACGACGAACGTCAAAAAAGATAATCAATGTATAGATTTATGTATAGACTGAATAATGTGCGATCTTTAATAGCATTTATTTAAATGGGTTCATATAATAGATTAGATTATCTATTAAAAGAAAAAAGAAACAACATTTTATATCTTTTGGAACAGATTTAATCAAAGCTGTGAAAACGGGTTTAGTATCTTCTTGGTTTTTTTATTATATTCTTCATCATAGGAAAGATTAACATTTCAAATATTATTAAGGATTAAGCAATATTTGGAGGATAATAAATTCTAACGTGTTTTTTTACTCGTGTAATTTACACCTAGAACGGTTATAAAAAATGTTATGGGTTAAAAAAAATGTTTAAAAAGAAGTCGGAAGAAGAGGAGAAAAAGATGTTTATGACGGTTTTGATCTTTTTTAAAAGCATGTTAAGAATATCTTCATCTTTAGGTTATAAGTAAAGGGATTTTAAATTTAAAACAAATAATAAAATTAGAACATAGCTCAGTTTTAATCAAAATTAGAAAATATTTTTTAATTAAAAGAAAGGATATTGTATCATTATTGAAAAGGGAAATATAATTACTTTGCTTAAGGCAAGACAGGTATGTGTTTTTCAATTTTTTTAGGGCTCTGACTGAAAAAAAATCTGGTTTAATATTTTTAATCACACTACAAATAATTTTATTTAATGTTTGCTGTATTAAATATGGACTGTATAAAATAATTTCTTCTTGTTATCTAAAGGAGTGGCCATGATAGATAAGTAAGCATAGGTGTTGGATTCTACTTTTCTTAATGGAATTTTCACTCAGGAAGATTCGTGATACTTCATATAACTTCACCCATGCATTAAGAATTTCACCTTAATGATTGCATGAGTAAAGTATGATTATGATAGAGTAAAAAGTGCAGTATATATTATTGGATCAAATGAATTCTGTATCTAGAAAACGTTGATTACTAATGGTTTTTAGAAATAGATGATTAGAAATACAATGATTGCTTTGTATCTATTGTATTCTTCCTCATATTGTTAATAATCTAATTGACACGTAGAAATGATTGCGAAAAGTAAATTGACGAAGCAATAAAACTAGAAATCTCTTTGCTTTTAAAATAAAAAACAGATTTTTTTCTGAAATGTAGTTTCTGAAAATAAACTTATGGAGATCGTTTTGTTTTCAGAACTGAACTATAGTAAATAATGCATACGTAATATATTATGCAAATGCATAGTTTAATCTCCATTGCCATGCTAGAAATAGTACATTACGCGTCTAGTGCGGAAAGTAGCATTTTGCAAGCGAGAGTGGAGTTTGCCACACGAGCAAAGCAAAATGCAGTTTTCGTAGGAGTTACAATACTTTATCTGCGATTGTTGGGTTTTAATAATAAATACAGAAAAAAATATTTAATAAACTTCCTGTATGTATGTTCGTATTTCTCTTTTGATAAAGATGACATTAATTCATTAGTTGTATTTTGTGCCAAATTAAATATTTCGGGAAGCGTATTATTCTCCTCATTTTCGTCACTAAAAACTCGATATAAACAGTTGCTACTTAAACAAACAGCAAATTAGTTTTGATAAATGTAAACTAACTCGCTAATCGTGCGTTGAGGTGAAGAATTCTTCTATTTTACCGCACTAGGGCGGAAAAAAGAGTAATTATGAAACACGCATGCGCAATGAATACAACTACGTAAAGAATCACTTTCTACGCATTTAAACAGGAATACAATGTTTATATTTCGTATCAATCGTAGATAAAAATCATTTCATGACAATCATTAAAAGTAAAATTAGAAAAAATATGAATTACTGTTTTCTCTTATAAGTAAAACATAATTGTCATCAAATAGATATAGTAACTAATCTAAATTGATTTACTTAATTTTACTTTTTTTTGCTAAATATAAAATTAAGCCTGTTGCCACGGGCTTACCGGCTCTTAATAATTCATTAAGTTTAAATAATAAAACTACATATTTCTATATGCAAAATCTTATATACACATACTCTTCCAGTTCCATATACATATACATATAGCTCCAAACTACCCGAATGCCATTATATGTCTATGGTAATATCTTAGTCAAACAAGTAGCCATATATAATAGAAGTATTTATGCAGGAAAAAATAATGCTTAGGTGTAAGATTTAGGTTAGAAGCATATTTCTAGAATTTTAATATGTACCTACATAGTTCTATCCCTGGGTTCCACGGTATCATGTTTGAGATTCTGCAAAATTTGGAGAGTTTTACTCTAAAAACTGTACTCTACCTCAATTCTTAGTAGATCAGTATATGGATATCTACCAAATAATGTCATGAATGGGCGATGTGAGTTCATTATTTAAATTATATTTATTATAAATTTATCTACGATATTTTTTTTGTTGGAACGGGAATGTGAATTGTCGTAAAGGAATGTAAACGCCTTCCTATGAATAGAATTATTAAATAAACATTGTCCAAACATTTTAAACTAACACAGGTAATTTACAGAGGTAATGTAATAATTGCAATTTGGTATACTGTAAAATAATTTTTTCCGTGGTAGGCTGTGAAATAGTAACTTTAGAGTCTAAAAAACATAGCTAAAATCCATTTTTTCATTACGTGGACTTAAAAAATCTTTTCATTACTCCTAGCTGTTAAGAAAAAATCTTTTACGTCCTAGGAACTAAAAGATTTTTATTTTCCGGTGGGTAGTTGTCAAAACTTCCGTTAGTAGCGCTGCAGTCTTTGTAGAAATGCTTAGTACGATTTAATTCCGCTAGATGTCAATGCGTTTTATTTATCATTTCTTATAGTGTAACCTCTTTTTAAGGTTTCTTTTTTTAAAATAATAAGTATGTACTAATATTTGTTATTATTATATTGATTATTTATTAATATTTAATGTTTTTTCATTGTCTGCTACCTCGGAAAAAATAGCATATGCTACGCGATTGTGAAGTGTTTTTTCTTAAGAAAAAACTCACTTCACAGCCTAGTAACATAATATAGTATTTATTTTACATCCGGGGTTCCCCAAGATTTTATAAAATGTTTTTAGGTTTCTCCAAATTAAAGAGGAAGTTATGCTGTCCAATCTATCTATTTCAATTAATCGAATAATTATTTGTATTTGTTCTTAGTAAAGCCTACTAAAGTATCTGATAAGCCAACTAAGTATCTAAATTGTTACTTTATTTTTGAGGCCAAAAGCTACTTTTAAAATTATGATAGATGATAAGATAATTTTACTTTGGGAGACTATAGCTTTCTTTTAATAAAACTAATATTGCAATGATCCTCTAAAATGTTGTTTGTATGTAGGTATTTATCGAATCTTAGGTTATTTTGCTAGTGTCAAAAGTTCAATGTCGAAAATTCTCCTTGTCTCCAACTTTAATATTGTTATTATTATTTTATCTTTAATTATTTTTACTCACATCAATCAATCTTGTAAAGTTTGAACTGTGACGAAAAAATCTCTCGAGTCAAGTGCGAAACTTGTGCAATATTTTTTTTCAAATTATAGGGGTCAAGAACACATAAAAATATAAATGCCACAAACGTGATATCTATTTTGAAAAAAATCTCTCCATCGACTTTCGATTGAGTTGTATCTTTAAACGATTTTTTTTTAATATTAATATATTTCGAAATTGGTCTCAAGAACGTCGTTTCAAATGTTCTTTGTTGACAAGTTAAAGAATTGATGATAATAATAAGTTATCAATCAAAGCTTTTTAGATAATTTCGAAATTAAAGTTATTCATAAGAGTAGATCAGTCAGACGTCTTAGAATATTATTATAATAACGGTCGAACTGTATTACTTCACGCTTTTTTAGGTTGGTGCTGAAAATTAGAAAGTATATTGTTATCATATCACCCACTGTAGTGGGTGATAACAATTTACAAATCATCTTTAAAAAAGACAGGTTTATTATAATTTTATGTTAACCAAAAGCAGTCAGTGCTTTTCTAGAAGAAATGTCGGTATTGCAATCTGTTAGCTATATCGGTTTTTAGCGTAAAGAGAAAACTCAGGAGAAGAGTGGATGACCATCGTAAAGGTCAGAGATCCCTCCTTCTGGAGACTAGTTTCGCTAGAAATCTTAAGGACAGGCTTCAAACGGTTCAGGAAGTGGGCCTGTCGTCTCGTATTTTGAATTACCTCTTATTCCCTCTTAGGCATTATCACAAACTTTAAGGAGCCAGCTTTAGTACCTAAGAACTCGTCTCAATCCGTACCTTTTATCCCATCTCTTCAATGTAATCTATGTCATCATCATTCCATTTATTCCATCTAACCGCAGATGATATGATGATAAGGAGATATCTTCGTGAATAACTTAAGCTTGGCACGCATATAACAAATATAGAAGACTATTCAGATCAGAGGTAAAAATGAGGAAAAGAGAGGTAAGAATGAGGTAAATAATGGAACTGTTTAGTACTTCCAGTGTTGACTTATGTGTTACTTAAACGTAGTAAAAAATTTCACATGATTAAAAAAAAGTATAATGAAATTAATAATTACCACATATTTTGTAACCTCAAATAAACATTTTATTAACTATTAACCAGTTTCCTCTTAATTTGACCACTATATTGGAATAATTTTCGTTCCTCACTAGATTAGGGGTCTGTTAAACTTTAATTATTGTGGTATGACAATGAAATGATCATTTGTTTTAATTATTGTGGTATGACAATGAAATGATCATTTGTTTATCTTTTGAGTTTATGCACAATAGATAATAAAAAAGTGGTATGTACATAGTAAGTAGAAAAACACAATACTAAATGGCCGACATCTTGATTCAAGATGGCGGCCATTTATATGGAATTTTTGTCATGACCATACCGGAACCAATTGGCCTAGAGCATTGAAATTCGGAGTTCTTTTTACGATATAAGCAACTTAATGAAAGGGGAATTAAGGAAAAAAATCTGTGGCATCTAGATATTATCGCTTAGCAATATAATTGTATTATTTCTTGCTGGTATCTTATAAAGTTATCAAATTAATACATTTAATTAAAAATAACACATTTCATAGCACAGAAGCACGCGGAATCCAGCTAGTAAATTTATATTTTTAAACTCTTATAAATAATTGAAATTTATAATCTATATAATAACGTGAAGTAAATTTATTGCAATGGTCTCTCATTCATACCTGTAATATAATATACAACATTATTTTGTATGACTCTCCGTTTAGAAGCAAGAGATGAAACATAATACCTCAGATACAATAGTGAATGTAGAAACATTATTTTGTCCCATCAATGTAATTTTGCTTTGTCGTGTAAATTACCATTAATTAACCATATAAACAATTATATTATATAATTGTTAATATTTGTTGTTATTATATAATTATCATTGTTGAAAATATGCAGAGGATATCATTGTCGTTTTACAATTAAGTATGGTGACACATAGTTACTCTACTCTGATTTTAATTACAAGCCATACATACTTACTATTATCCAAATAATTCTAGCGAAACATACAAATACAGAGAATATTTATTTTAAGAAACATTAAAAATTCAATTTTTAAGTTTTTGGTAGTTTTCATACTACGGAAAGTTAAATTTTAATTTAAATCAAATTATAATTATTATTAACTACGGGAAACAGACAGTGAAAAATACACTCCAGCGCCGGGATTTGAAACCACGGGCCTCTATATTTCCAGTATAGCGCTCTTCCATCTAAGCTACGCCCCGGCGCTGGAGTGTATTTTTCACTGTCTGTTTCCCGTAGTTAATAATAATTATAATTTGATTTAAAAAAACAAAAAAAACAAAAAAAAAAAACATTAACAATAAATAAAAGAAAACCGTAGTTTGGATTATTTGTTCCTTTGATAAAGTTTCCACTCGCATAAGGTAAAAAAGTAAAAAACAATAGCATCAAGCCATTATTAATGCTAAACTTTTGAATCAATCTTAAATTATTTAATTTTAATTATGATATAGGTTCAGCACAGCAGTTTATCTACCGTAATCATACTATAATACATATTGGTATTTATCAAAATATTCGGTTTAAATATGGTAAAATATGCTAAATTAGGCGACGAAATTTAAAGGATATGACGTGAATTAATATATTAATTACAGAATTTGTTGGTTATATACCTTTCACCAAAGCACTAAATATTTCTTTATTATAATTAAATGAAGGTTACGATAAATAATTGGTTTAAGGAGCATAAGAAGTTATAGCAGACATTATAGAAACTAAGTACAAATTTAGATTGTGAGCATTAAAACGTGAACCAATTGCGAGAAGATGATGCTCTTTAATTAAAAATTAACTTAATTTAACTATTTTTAACTAGAATGAATAAAGTGTTGGAAAAAGTTTAATATTGTAATGTTTAAAGAAATACAATATTTTCTTTTTATTAAAATAAAATATTGAAAAAACCACTTCATATAAGAAAATAAATTCGAGTCTGAATTTATTGAAGCAAAGATTTTCGATAAATGGTTTTTCTACTGAATAACGTGAAAGTTAGCTGCAAATTTCGAATAACATTTGCGTAGTAATTACTATTTTTTTATATATACAGGGTGATCAAAAAGTTCGGAAACGACTTAATTTCTCCTGTTAAAATTGAGATATTAAGTTCCAGTTTGCGGGTAGCTTTATAATTTATTAAAAAAACTACTTTTTTGGTGGGTAATAATTTTTTCCGCTATATTGTTTGCCACCATATTGGATTTAACTTTGAAATTTTAAATTGGGACACCCATAAAGTGATACATTTTTGGAAAGCCCCTTAAAAAAAGAAAACATTTTCCGCAAACCCGAGCTTTCTATCGACTCCCGTTCCAAAATGACGGACACTCAAAGTTTAAAAATGTACAATTGCTTCCGAGCTTACCGAAGGTAACGGAAGCATTTGTGTTCACTTTTGAGAACGAAAAACTTTTATGTCTCCGATTTGAAAAATTCCAAGACAGAAATCCGTTTCAGACATCAGGGAACATTTTTGGTCTCGTGTCTGTCTGTCTGTCTGTCTGTCGGCCTGTGTGTCCGCGAATTATGAAACGTGCGACGATAACTTGAGTAAATGTCAAGCAATTTTGATGAAATTTGGTAGACATGTTCACTTTACCAATGTCCAGGACGAGTTCGTTGGACAACGTTATACGTCCAAGCGTTCACGAGCAACGCTCACGTAAACGTGAACTTCAAATTTAAAATTGGAATTTTAGGTCGGGAAAAAATCTAACTTCATCTATTCAATAAAGCAAACATTGTTTTCAAAAAAATATTTTTTAGTAAAACCAACAGCGACACTGCTATGAAGTGTTAAAGATCGCTAAAACTATTAATAGTTTTCACACAATAAACAAAATAACAATAAAATAATATAACAATAATGTATATGATAGAATGCGAGGAAGCTTTGTGCCACACTAATTGGCAGTCTATTTTTTTCTTATTTTCAATAGTCATTTTTTTCAAATACAATTTTTTAGTAAAACCAACTGCGACACCGCTATGAAGTGTTAAAGATCGCTAAAACTATATTAATTGCTTTTACACAATAAACAATATAACAATAAACTAATATAACAATAATTTTAATGTTAATATAACAACAATGTACATGATAGGATGCGAGGAAGCTATGTGCCACCCTAATTGGCAGTCTATTTTTATTTTAATTTAAAACATTTACAAATTCACATAAAATAATTATAAATTACAATTGCTTACATAAATAATTAGAATTTAACAAATTAATATAAAGATCCAAAAAGACTCCAAGAAGGAACACCTTGAAACAGGAGGCCCAAAATTAAGTTTAATGAATTTGAGTTTCTTATCAAAACAAAATTTTCATCTCATTTATTTTGGCCCATTTTCAACAAAAGAGTTTTATTGTGTCCTTATTGAATTTATTTAGTCAAAGTAAACACATATTAAGTAATTGTTCGGTATGCTTTAGAAAACAATTCGATTTTTTAATTTTTCCTATATTTATTTTTTTCCCTCCTAATTTGCTCAATTTTTTCGTTTTTAAACATTCATTTATCCCCCTTCCTTTTGCCGTCCATAAAATTTTGCCGCCCAAAGTCTTGCCTACTTGTAGAAACGGCCCTGTTCGAACCGATTTTTTATATCTAACTAAACTATTGAAAATAAGATAAAAAAAGAGTAAATTTTTAACTTGAGTGTCCGCTATTTTGGAGCGGGAGTAGGTAAAAAGATCGGGTTTGCAACAAATGTTTTCTTTTTTTAAATCTTTCCAAAAATGTATCACTTTATAAATGGGTGTCCTTATTTAAAATTTCAAAGTTGAATCCAATATGGCGGCTACCAATTTGGCAGAAAAAATTATTACCCACCAAAAAAGTAGTTTTTATAAATTATAAAGATACCAGCAAACCGGAACTTAATATCTCAATTATAACCGGAGATAGACGTTTGCGAACTTTTGGATCACCCTCTATAATTAGACGGTATAAATAACTTGGTTTTTTGCCTAAGAGCCACGCGAAGTCTATAAACTCATTTAAAGAGACATTTATACTTTAACTCTTTTACTAAACAAATTTTAAATGAAAATAGAATATAGCTATAGAATAATATCCTTATTTTACTTTACCTAAATTATATGTACCTATCTTAAAACTAATATACGGTAGTTCACAAAATTATTTGTTATGGGTTTCACAAGGGGTTTTTAGGTACATCTAATTTGGGAACAGTAAAATAAGGACATTACTGTTTAGCTTTAAGCAGTTGAAAAACATTGTTATAGCTGACAGCTTCTATATCCCTTACATTTGGTACCTTAATCCTTCTATAGCCCTATTCTACCCCCACTTTGTACTGTTAATAGTCATAAAAGATTGTAAAGTAAATATGTAGCGAAGTAGTAGTTCACTCACTATGCTAACACACTAAATATGATATAGATGTTGAAAAGCGTATGTTTATTAATATCAATATGTAGTGACAATGTTGTTTTGTTACTTTTAATTAACCACCACTCTGGTCCCAAGTTTATTGGATTTAAATATAATCTTTCTATGTACATTAGAAAGTTCTGTTCGTGTTTGTCACACCTGTTGTTTAATATATCCCTAAATATACATTGCCCCTAATGATTTTAGAAACTACACTACATAATTATCTTTTCTTTAATGTTTCAGGAATTGGCTGGACAAATATGAGTAAATTATATTGGATTAATGTATTTATAATTTTATACTTGTTCCTCTATTTATTGTATAATTTATGATTTATTATCAAGTATAAATTATTTCTAAGTACGAGTATACTGATTGCATTAATAACAACATTATTAAACACTTTTTTTTACTATTAGTTGTGACTGAGGGTTGATGTTTAGTTTACGATGTTGACTAGTGAGATAAGGTCGGTGTCCTGCAGCAAGTGGGATAGGGTCGAGGCCAAGATTTCACATGTTAGAGCTACCGCGAGTTCACCTTCCGTCCACTCCCACTTCCAAAACAACCAGGAAGAAAGTGAAAACTGGACTTTTAACAACTGGTAACACTACAACATTCTCTTGACCATATTAAGTTATTTAACCTTTTTGATTTATAAAGAAGAAACAAGAATGAGATTTTTTTTCTTAATTATTCGCATAGAAGAATTTTAGTCCTATTATAGATAATTGTTTAAAAAGAATGAATCTGGGCTGTTTTAAAACGACTTTAGTGTCCTTGACATTGGACTTGTTTCGACTGGTCGTAGACCCCGGCAATCGTATTTAAGATTACTTCTTTTAGCCTATTACTAAATGAGCTCTAAAGCTGAAATACCTTAAACTAAAAAAATAATAATAATAATTATTATTATTATTATTTTAACAACGCATCATTTGAGTGCTCACTTGCAATGGACAAAACCAGACCAAATATTTTTAAAACCTGTTGATTTGCAAGTATTTAATTAAAATAAATAAAAAACTATTCTTTTTACTTTCTCATATAAAGAGAAAGTATTGTGATGGCGCGAAAATTCGATTTTGAGATTTTGATGGATTTACACGTTTTGAGGTCCCCTGAGTCCAAAAAAGTGGTTTTTAAAAAATGTCTGTCTGTCTGTCGTCTGTCGTCTGTCGTCTGTGCAGACGCCTGGAGCCTAAACTACTGGGCCGATTTTGACGAAATTTGGCATACATGTTCAGAAAAATCATACCCCGAGGCGAAATCGAGAAATGAATTTTAGCTCTAAATTTGGGGGCGCTACCCCCCAAAAACTCTGAAAAAACCTGAAAAAAAATTATTTCTCGAAAACGGTTCCGACGATTTTGATTAAAAAATTCTAAAATGTAGTCTATTTGAATACGAATCCAACGATATAAGCCGTTTTCCCGGGAAAAATCTAGTTCCTGAGAAATTAGCTTAAAACGCGGATGGAGAGAGCCCGGGTTCGATTCCCCGCCGAGGAGAAGTTATTTTTATGATAAATTTTGATGAAATGTTCAATAATATTTAAATGTACATTTGAAAACTAATAAGTGGAAACACTGGGCTAAGTAATTATGAACTCATATATGAGAAAGTTTGTCTGAGTTGTCTCGGACCGATTTTTACAATTACTATTGTTTTTTGACACTCAGGTTACCCAACCTATGTGAGGAAAAAAATAAAGGTACTAGGCCTGTGGGAGGGGTGGGACAGCATCATTTGTTTATCAACAAAAAAAGGTAATTTTAATCCTTTAACAAATCGCGATCTTTTTACCTGATTTTGCCACATAAATTTTCACTTCTTATATGCGATTATGTTTTGAAATTTAAAGTGAAGTTTTCCTTTATAGAATCATTAAATGTAATGTGTGTAATAAAATTTTATAAAAAGTGTAGGCTTAAAATTACTTAGATGATGAATAAATTTACCAAACAGATAATGAATTATAATAAAATAAATTGTAAGAACCTTTGTTGGTCATTAGTCATTAATTCAGTCGAGGTTTACATTTTAATGTATTACATTTTTGTATAGTGTAAAAAAGTTGTAGTTATCATTTTTCGGCAACTAAACAATAAACCCTATTATATAACAAGGAAATATTGTTCTTTTTTGTTTATTTATAGCTGAATTTGCTATAAATGGTAATCATTTTTTCTGTACAAACTGCATATTTCTTATTGACTCGTACATGATTTACGATAATGATTACTGAGTTCATTAATTTAGAAAATGACCCTTAGGTCTGCGCCTCTCCACTAGTGATATTTTTATTTGCCTAGTTGGCCCCACCTTTTCGAATTCAAAATCCAGCGCTTTTATTGGCTCCCTACCACATTTTTTGATTTTCCCACGCTGTCAAAAATCAATACTAATTGTAAAAAGAGTATAGTTCTGTTCTGAGTGATGAGTAAGGTATTAAACTTACAAGTTAATTAGTCCATAGACTAGTTAACATTTCATTTACATTTTACTCCCTTCAGTTATAAGATAAATAGGCATTTTCATAAATTTTCTACTTTTTAACAATGTAATACTTCTGTTTAGAATATTCTATTTTTTAATTATTGTTATAAATAAACTAGCATAATACCTTTTTAAAAATATAAATAATCTAATTTGTAATAATGCTTCATACTAATAGATTGGGTATAGTTTTTTTTTTTTTTTTTTAAGGTTATATATTTTCTCATGTCCCTGGTTGTATTCGAACTTGTCAGATTTTATATGGTGTTTGGTTTCAAAAAGCTATCTACGTTTAAGCTATAGTTTTTTCTTTTTCTTTTTAGATCCTTAAGTATGAGGTAGTCTAAGCATATCTATAGTCTAGAGTCTAGGCATATAAGACACTGATTTGTTTTCCTGTCTTGAATAGAAAATAATAAAATAATCATGAGAGAAGAGAATTTTAAGTAATTCATTGTCCTCTTTAAATAAAAAATCGGTCCGATAAATCAAACAACTTTCTCATTTAGTTATTGAAACTGTATTTAAATCCCATAAAATCTCATTTAATTTATTTGTTTTTAAACATCTTTAGAAAATAATTAATATATAAACAAAAAAAGTGTTTAACAATACAAGGGGTTGTTTACATTTTGTTTTTGATTATCAACAATTTCAGATTTATGCTCATCAATATCTTGGCAACTAAATTTTTTCTAAGGAAACAATTTATTGAAATGAATTACATTTTAGAATTTTTTAATAAAAATTTACGAAACTTTTTTGATTTTGTTTTTCCTGAGTTTATTGAGTGTAGAGCCTCTAAATTTAAATTTAAAATTTATTTCTCTATTTCCCCTCGGGGTATCTTTCTGAACATGTATGCTGAATTTAATTGAAAATCGGATTGTATAGTTTAGGCTCCTTGCACCTATACAGACAGACCGACACTTTTTATAAAATTTCTTTATTGGACTAATTATGGAGAGATACAAAAGAGATGGCTCTTTTGTATTTGTATTCTTGTCATGTACAACAACTGCTAAAGTCAGCCGAAAATTTAGCAAAGGCACTTGCTCTCTTGTGTTCGCTTAATGTCAACATTATGATGCACCACAACCCTGAAAATTCTTCAGTAGTGAAAAAGCGAAACGTCGGACATCAAACCCTTCGTGACACGGATTTCACCGGAAAAACAATCTGTTTATTAAAAGGCACTGCAGTTGAATTATTTTAAGTCTTCAGAGTGGATTATATATGAACAAGTTATGATAGTACGAACATAATTGACATTGAAGGTAACAATCTAGTTTTAGGTTTCTGTATGAAGTACGAAAATAAACCTAATATAACGGCCCTGTCTGTTTGTCTGTTCGTTGGCATGTTTCAATTCATAAACTATACTATCATAGCTAGGAACATGAAATTCGGCACACAGGTGCAACTCGGCATTTGTGATAACGGTACACTTTTTGGAGTTTTCATACTTAATATTTTCGGCGGCCAATATGGGGGCGATTAAAAAAACGTTTTTAGACACCATGACATTTAAAGGTCTTTAAGTATAGAAAAAGAATATGCAACTATTAAATTTTACACTTAATAATTTTAACTTATTATCGCCTCACTACTTACGTGAAGCGCGCCTTACTTGTTTTTTTTTTTTTTCACATCTGCATCCAAAGAGGTAGAGGATAATGTCAAAGCAATGTGATGAACCATATTAAAAAGTTGTATTCCTTATACATACGTTGCCCTTGAAGCGAAAGCTATTGCTATTTTTTTTTTTTTTAGTATGTGTGGTTTTCTGTTCAACGAGGTAGAACGAATGCAGGGCTCATCTTAACGGTATGTGGCTGTCATTTCCTTAAAAGGCTTCATGCCACTGCCTGCGTAAGATTACGAAGGCATTTCAAGAACCATGCCTTGTTTCTAAAAAAGAAAAATTATGGCTAAATGCGATACTTATCAAAACGGGATTTGTGACACTATAAACAGGTTCGGGAAGAGAAAAACTTGATATGCTTGTATAGAAATACACGTGAAGACAAAAAAAAAAATAGGCGTAACGCTAGAGCCATCACCCCATTAGAGGTATGTCGAAGAAATAAAGCTTAATTGGAATATATATATATATATATATATATATATATATATATATATATATATATATATATATATATATATATATATATATATATAAGTTTTTCAGAGATATAAATAATTCCTCCTTCAAAAAAGAAGGATCCATGAAGAAATAGAAAAAAATACGTGTGGTGCCGCGGGACACCCGGTAGGAACGAAGTTCCTTACATTTTTCATTAAATATAAATTATAAAATCACACTGCGTGTGATTGCTACGTATACGTTGGCAACTACATATACATGGTGGAGTTAGAAAAGATACAAAATTAAAAGTAACTAACTGTTTGTACCTAGCGGAGTTAAAGCAAAATTAGAAGGAAAGCTTTATTTGTATAATTAAAGCAAGTGTCTTAAAATAAATATGTCTTTGTTTGTCTCATTAAATAGACGAAGTCAGAATTTTTTGCCGTCCTAAAATTCCAATTTTAAATTTAAGCTTACGTTTACGTTAACGTTGCGCGTGAACACTTGGGCGGATAACGTTGTCCAACGAACTCAGCCTGGGCATTGGTAAAATGAACATGTGTACCAAATTTCAACTAACTCGGTCATCTTTTACTCAAGTAAACGTCGTCGGTAGATTTCGTGACGGTCTTTTTTTATTTTTCGTCTCCAGAACGTGTCATAAGGAACTTCGTTCCAAAAACAATTCAAACATCCATCTGTGTAGATAAAATGTATAAAATATTCAAATATACAATATTTACACTTATTTTTATAAACCCTTTGATGTAAGTATTGCAGTCGCATTCAGTGTGAATTTTAGTGTCAGATAATTTGAATAAAAAATTGATCCGAGACAAATTGGATAAACTTTCTCATATACTAGCACATAATTATTTGGTCCAGTGTTTTTAATTTATTAGTTGTTTCGAGTTCTCGTAGTTACATTAAATTATTTTTAAAGGTTTTATCATAATTTATCATAAAAAATAATTTATCCTCGGCGACTGTCCTAAAGCTATTTCTCAGGAACTATAAATTGTTTCCGGGAATACGACTTACATACCATTGGATTCGAATATAAATGACATTTTAATATTATTTTAATCAAAATTGTCGGGACCGTTTTTAAGGATTTTTTCCCATTTTTTTTTAGAGTTTTTGTGGGGTAGCTTCCCTAAATTTATAAATAAAATTATTTTCTGGATTTCACTATGGGGTATGAATTTCTGAACCTTTATGCCAAATTTCATCAAAATCGGCCAAATAATTTAGGCTCCTCGCATCAGCACAGACTATAGGCGACAGACAAACATTTTTTGGACTCAGGAGACCTTAAAACGTGTAAATACATCAAAATTTCAAAATCATATTTTTGCGCTATAACAATTTGTACTTTCTTTTTATTATACTAAAAATAGGAGAAGGTTAAAAATGAGAGTTGCTCATTGACAAATTGAACAAGTTTGTCTAATTTGACTCGTAGTATATAACTGAAGTAATTTAATTAATTACTCTATGAAAGCTGTCATGGTAAGCACAGATAATGGTTTAAAAATATCTTTTACTAAACGTTTACACTTATGGTTATTTCCATATATCTTTTATTTTAAGAAAAGGAACAAATCTCATCATCGAAGACGAAGAAAAAATATCGTGTCTCCGGATATTTGACTAGATGGCTTTTCCAGGTGGTATTTACCTCTATCCCTTGCCTTTACTCCAAGGTCTTTCTCTCTCTTTATAAATGTCCCTAAAAATCCTCTTAAGGGCTATGCTTATTTCCCTTATATTAATAACAAAACTTTAGTTTTATAAATATAGATAGACCATCCCCCCCCCCCTATTTATATTTTATACTTTAACACGAACAACTAAACTCATACGATTTTTGAAAAAAACTCATCTTGATAAAGGATTACAAACACAAATTTGTCAAAGGAAATAAAACTCAAAGAGTTATAATTTTGAGGTTTGTTAAACAACAGCAGCAAATGTAAACTGATGAACTGATATAGGTATTTCTCTGCATGCTAGGTTTTTTCTTGTGTACGATATCTGGTAAGTAGTTCAGCAATATTATGTGCATATGCTGCCCTTTTAAATAGCTGTAAGTTTGTAATTTTATTACAGTGATAAAAATAAAAAAAAAATACCCGTGTATTATTAAAAAATACTTTTTATTTTTTTGTAACCTGTTGTACTATTTTTTAATCTCTAGGTAAAATTAAATTATCTATAGAGCGTAAAATTGACTAATAGTTGTTTCGACAGGGGTTTGAGACGGTAGCTAGTTTGTGCGACAGCTCGATGTAGATTGTTCCTCGCTTCGGCTCAGATCCGTGAAATAGACAATGTAAGCAATTCGTCGAGCTTAATTGACAGTTATTGTTTTACACTTTTACGGATATCTAACACTGATGTTTTTCTGCAGATGCAAGGAAGAAAACAACAAAACAAACTTATTTATTTAAACTTTGGTTGATTTGTAAGAATTTTAATCAAATGTTTAATAAGCTAAGAACTAAAATTACCAGTTTATAATCCATAGCTTATTCAGATATGTTGCTTTAAAATATATATATTTAAGTTTAGTTTTAAGAATTGGTAAAAAAAAAAAAATATACAGGTTGTCCTCGAATCGGGTTGCCAATACGTGTAATGGCAAAAAAATATAATTTTTCGAAGAAAAGTCACTCTTCATAAAATCTCCAGCTAGTTCATAAATGAGATTTATAGTATTATTTTTTGTTCAAAATGTAGCCTGTGCGCAAAAAGTATAATTTTCTAAAATCGTACAAGAGGAAACCCGACCAAATTCACACTATACAAGAAAAAAGTATTCTTTATAATTTTTTAAAGTATCACTCCAAATTTATTTTGCGCAAAAAAGGTCGAAAATCTAATTTTACAAGTATCCTCCTCTGCCATTTATAAAAAGTAAAAATTTGTTTAAATATAGTAAATGAGTGATCGATTCAATGGTCTCGTTGAGTTCATTAAAAGTTGTAGTATTGCTGCTTTTTTTCTACAAAAACAATATGAAAGCTATTAACAGGAAATCACTTTAAACAAATATTTGTTAGAAATTTATTATTTTTCTATTAAATAAATAACAATAGGTAGATTTCCCCTGTATAAGCTTTCACATTCTTCTTATCGAAAAAAAGCAATACTACAACTTTTAATGCACTCAACGAGACCTTTAAGAATCAATTATTCCATTTATTAAAATTTAATTACAATAATATACAAACTAAATAAAACTACTAATTAGTAAGATATTAAAAGTGTATTTCAGATATTTTTATCGTATTTATGAAGTGATTACTTGCTCTTAGGTTTTGTTTAGATTTTAATTATACGACTTTCATTTCATATCTTCTGATATAACTAAATTCTCTTTAGATTAAAGAAAAAAAAATGAAATATAGAAAGATTATGTTATGTAATACTTAACTGTTGGTCTCTTACTAGGTAGGTACATGTTGATGATCCGAGGCAAGCTTAGCCTCAACGGGAAGTTAGAGAAAGGCACAGACTCTTAGTAAGTGACCCGACCAGACCGGAAACTAAGAATACTGCGAACTGCACTGTGCACATATAAGGACTCTGCCTTAATATTAACATTGTAAGGAAGATCATTAAAATCTAGATAACGCTTTACTTTGACAGTTTCAAATAATATTGAAACTTTGAAAGTTATAAATCGTGTAATAATTATTCCAAATATAGATCATTCTTAAATTTGTACATACACAGTCAGTTTAGAATTCTCTTTCTGCTAGACTATAATAGGTACTATTATAATTATGACTAGAGAGGTTAAAAAAGAAACACAATATACTTGTGTTTCTGGTTAACAAACTTCTGATTGGTTAAACAAATTCAATATAATTTGAACAAATGAAATGAATGAATTAACACCTTACGGTTGAAAATGCTAGAATAATATTGAAAGAAAAGCAGGCCTTCATAGTTAATTTATTTGGAAAAATATCATTACTGTAAACACTTATTTTGTCTTGTTATTCTTTAATTTTTTGGGTAGGTTCTTATGGTTCCTTTTTGTGTTTTTTTCCCGCGCTGTTAAGTCAGTTCGTAATAAAATGGTTGATGTTGATTTTTCCCGCTGTCAAACTAAGTGTAGAGTCCAAAGTGATACAGCGTTAGAATGGTGTGCTGAATCAATTCTTTATAAATATTATGCCTAAATAAGATATATGTTTATATATATATATATATATATATATATATATATATATATATATATATATATATATATATATATATATATATATATATATATATATATATATATATATATGTATATTATGTATATATGTATATTGTGTAATTATTCATGACAGGCAAGAAGAAGACAGCAAAAGTGTTGCTGGAATTGAAAATTCACAACTATCTATTCTCATATGAACGTCTTTCTTTTGCATGCAACATGTTTAAGACACGCTTACAACAATCTTAACATTCTATCTGGGAAAACATACCCGCGAAATTGTTTCTTTAGGCTTATTATTTTAATCATTAGTATTCAATTATATTATTTTTTACAATTATGTATAATATTTAATTAAGTTTCCTTAATGTTAATTTTATTATAAACAAATCAATCGTGGGAAACAATTTCTGAATTGTGAGATTTATTTAGGAACATTTTAACAGGATTATTTTCAAGAGGCGTACAAGAAACTAAGAGAAAAAATATACATTTTATTTTGTTTTATCAATAAAATTTTTAGCTTTTTTCTTATTAAAAATTAAAAATAATACACATTTATTGTTCCTACATGATTGAGCCAATCAATAATGTTTTTTCTCTATATTTTCATTTTACGCAAGCAGTAATGTTTCAAACTACCATTTAAGCAATATGCTTTTAAATGGATGTGGTTTTTTTTTATATTAAGGTTTAACCACTTGCTTAGGAAAGAACCCAGATTTTAAAAACAATATTATATTCTTGCTTTATAATTGGAAAAAAAGTTATATTTCAATTTCTTCAATACATTTTTATGCATTATTTTCTACTAACTTTACTTTTTTTCTTTTGTTTGTCAGGTCAAAACGATAGAGACTCCAAGGTTGAAAAACTTCAACTGGAAGCAAACTGTGCCTTAAGACATCAAGGATAATCCGTAAGTGATGGCTCTTCACTTATTAAGAAATCTTTACCGTATCAATATTTTGTTTTGTTAAATGTTGCGAAAATTACACAGACCTTCTAAATACAATCTAAAACTGTTGAATAATCCATCGTATTTTATCAGAGGAACTTTATTTCGTAATTTCTTTTTTTTTTTTTTTTTCAACTTAACATTTTTGGATAATGGTGTCCTTCGAGATTAGATTTATTTCCTTTAAATCACTCTAGTGTTTACTTTGATTTAATTAGGAAGGTATGATAAACTCAAGCGGTTTTTTCGTATTCCATGGAAAAAATAAATGTATTTTATCTAAAATAAAGATAAGAATGGGTAAAGGTTAAATATTTATTTAAGAATATTGATAATTCAGCTTAATTAGTTTGTTTTACTAAAAACTTTATATTTTACATGCTCATTAACGCAAGTATAGATATATATTTTACAAAATACATATTAACCACTTATATGTGTACACGGTTAATCAATTATAATAATTATTGCAGTCATTGTGGGTCCTTAGGGATGTAATATAAAATAAACTCTCCTATATCATACCACTATATTTCGACTCTACCTTGAGTCATTTTCAAGCATCATTTATAGAGCTATGATACTAAATCGTAATTTAAAAAAAAATATATATTTTTAAGTGCTTATTCAGCTACTCGTCCAGTTCCTTAAGAGGAACATACCCCAAATCCTCACATTCAAATTAACTAAAAATCCTGCTTGTAAACAGTTAACAATTTCCCTAATAATCTTTATAACAAAAATAACAAACAAACTACACAATACCTCATAAAAATACCAACAAATCTCACTAATTGTATAAAATTAAATTAACAAACTATTTTTGTAAAAGTTTCTACTTTTTTTTATTCCATTTTTTTAAAAGCTGTGATAGAAAATGTTTAGCAAGATTATAACAACAGGAAACAAATTTTAGCCTCATTTAACAACTCTCTTGATTTGGTTATCAATTTAAAATTAGTTGAAATGTCCTTTTTGCCAGTGAATTACTAGGCAAAGAGAAGTTATGGTTCATATAACATGCTTGGCATACTTACAACAAAATTAAGTGACATTTTATTGTAGTGAAATGCTATTTTCAAACCAAATCCGTTTATTGAATTAAAATTACATTGGATAATTGTATTTAGACTTACGCAATTTAAGAAAACTAACTTCTAATTTTACATATAACTCAAAATTAAAGAGACTGCCGACTAAAATAACACTTAAGATGTCTCTTTATGGTGGAAAACAATGGTGCAGTTCATTAAGACATTTCAAAGCGATGGACATCTTTTAAATTTTAACTAGATTATATAATATGTAAGCTCATTACACTATCCCATAGATTCATAGGTTTATTTCTATGAGAAGATCAGCTGCTTAGATATCTGTCTGATTTCTGATCTGATCCGATAATAGTTAGAGTATTGCTAAACTATTAAAATAGATAAGATTATTAGAGCAACTTATGCTTAAATGAAAATTGAAAATGATTTATTGAATGAAAAGTTTTTAAAATAATTTTAAAATTATGGATTATAAATTAAATAAAAATGCGTCCATTGCGAAGTAAGCATGTATAATATATTATTATTATTTATATATATATATATTTCAATTTTTTAAACAAGAATTAAAAGTAAAGGATTTATCCATGTGTTAGATAAGAAAGAAAAAAAAAAATGATTTTGTTGCATAGTCGATAAATTGTGCTTCGCTCCAATTTTTCAAGTTTTCATTTCTCCGGGTAACATGATTTAACTTCACCCACGCTTCATAAGCTTCAAGCTAAAGACACTAGCTACCAGACAAATTCTATTGTATCCTTCTTTCGTAAAAGGTAATAATCTCAACTCAATTTGTCACTTGATCGCCTGTCATGCCTGTTTATCGTAATATTACTTTTTATATTCCGGATTGAAGCTTTAACAAGAAGTGGTAACAGTTTTTCTTCTTTTTTCTTAGTTGGGATTTATAAAGAAAAAAATAATTTAACAGGGTCTCATGATTTAAACGGAATAAAGTAAACGATTCCTTAATCCATAAAAGGGTATGAAACATGATTATAATGTATGTACATAATTCCATGACCATCGTACATTCACTAAGATTATAAAATTTTTTTAACTAAAAGTACAGTAGTAATGACATACATGATTATAATGTATGTACATAATTCTATGACCATCGTACATTCACTAAGATTATAAAATGTTTTTAACTAAAAGTACAGTAGTAATGAAAGAAGTCAATTAATACAATCAGAATTAAAAAAAAAAACTTAATTTATTAACGGTGAAATTGTTATGGAATTCGTTTGTTTTTTTTGTTTCCCTGTTTTGACTCTCTTTATCTTTTAACGACTGAGGTTTTTTTATTTCCATAATTCAGCTTCTGTAAGTTGTTTTTTTAATTTTTATTTTATTTCTTAGGGATGAGGATTCATTAGGATTTTAGTTTAAAAAGCTTACACCCACTCATTTGAAAACATTTATTAACATTTTTTGTTGCAATTAATGATGCGAATTATTATTTATCCCTAATATATTGAATGGCAATTGGTTGGTTGTTTTAGATAATAATAGGTAATTAATATTAAGTTAATTAAACCTGGTTTACCATAAGGGTACAGAAATGTGATTTGTCTTCAATCGCCACATTTAAAAGAGGAATGCAACCTTATCAGGAGCGCATGAACTTTTTTAAATTCTTTCTGGTTTCTACGGTTGTCGACTTTAAAAGACGCTATTGAAATAATAAATAGCTTTACCTCTTAAAAAGAATAACTCTCTTTGACGCAGGGAAATAAATTTATTTTTTTAAATAGTGTAGCTTCAAAGTTACTTTACTTGGACTGCATAATATATACACACTAAAAATAATTTTAAAATAAGAAAAGAACTATCCGTCGCATATTTAGATTAACAGATCCTAATGTAGATTTATTATCATTATGTATTGTGTATTGGTACTTTCCACACTATGTATATCTATTTAATTCTCAAACGTAATAATTAATCGTGGAGCGAATGCATCTTCTTTGAGAAACTCTTTATATGATGTATTAAAAGAAAACTGTGTTCACAATAGTACGTTACGCGTCTAGTGTGAAAAGTTGCATTTTGCATGCGAGTGTGGAGTTTGCACTTGAGCGACAGCGAGGGTAGTAAAACCACACGAAAAACGCAAGCAGTTTTCGCACGAGTTGTGTACGGTACTTTATCTACGATTGTTGGATTTTAATAATAAGTACAGAAAAAAAACAGTTATTTTAATTAAACAAACGGCAAATTATTTTTGTTAAATGTAAACAAACACGCTAATCGTGCGATAAGGTGACGAATTATGAAACGCCCATGCGCAATGATTACAACTACGAAAAGAATCACTTTCTACGCATCAAAACAGAGATAAAATGATTATATTTCGTATTAATCATAGATAAAAATAATTTATATTTCTTAATTTTCTCTTAATTTATATTTCACGCCGGTTACTCTCACTTTAGGTTTAACATTTTATTTTGTTATATATAACATTAAAATAAATTTGTTATGTATAACATTGATATATATATAATATGTAACATTAAATAAATAAATATGTTGCACGCTAAGTGCTAAATTAATGTTCTACTTATGCCAGATAAACCGTCACTTAGTTTATCCATTCTTAAATGAAGTCGATTTGTAATTTAAACCATTTTTTAATTGTTTATCGTACTACGTAGCCTACAACTATCAAAAATCAAAAAGCGGAATAGATCAGTTATTTGTCAAATATAAACACATTGACTAATGTTTCTAAACAATTCTTTAAAAGTTTTGTATGAAAGAGACGATTGTTGGTTCTGATACATTTTTATTTTATTTTCATTTAAACTTCAATATTGGCATTAAAAGTCATTCGATATATATTTATGTTAGCGGAAATATAGGTGGTTAAAAGTTTGGTCCAAAACAATTGCAACTATTTATACCAGAACTATTTTTATTACCTTATAAAGTGTTTAACTGTAATCTATAATAATTTATTTAGTGAATAACTTCCTTTTTAAACGGGAAATTGTAGTTTCATCTAAACTGGCTAGAAATATAATGGTCCTTTCTAAAATCTTCTCTGATATTCTATTTATTAGGATAAAAATGAAACGACTATTTCAAATAAAATATCGATCTCATACTAACAATGTGAAGGAATTTCCTATTTTATATAATAGTGAAGTGTGAGTGAGTGTTTATCTTGTCAATAAGCTTAGTGTATGAGCTATGTGCTACGTACGGGATCAGTTTTCACGCTGGCTGTCTTGATAGCTATTTTTATTGCTAACTCCAAAGCTAAAGCGAAAGTATAGAATTCATCGATAATACGATATGTAAGGTGTATTATATTCTTTTATGTATTACCTTACCTTATACATTATAAAATTCGACAAAAATTGTTAGGCCTCGGGCCTAAAGGGTTTTTTCGTTTATTGTTATTACTACATAGTTTCCTCAGTTAGTTTCGTGTAGAAAAAAATACTCTCAATTGCAAAAATCGAAAAAAAAGAAAAATATTGTTGAGGTCTTTTTCTACCATAGAAGACGCTAAAGTATTTTTCAATATAGCTACCATAAAATTTTATTAGAAAGAAAAAAAAACCAAATACATTATTTACAATTCTTCAAAAAATGTTTTTGATTTTATCATTTGAGATTCAACTGGTTTTTAAGCTTGTTTTTTTTTGTTACCATTTTCATCACAAACTAATTAAGTTTGACAATAAATTAATGGTTTAAGGAAAGTAATTAATAATTACTTCATTTTTCCAAATGCAAAGACTAGAATAATCAAAATACAGGTTCTAGTTTTTCTAATGCAGAAAAAAAGATTTTTTTTTATTTGATTTCTTGGTTAGTAGAATGATTGTTACGTACATTATAAAACGGTTTATACCAGAAAACCTTGAATAACAACTTTATTGCACTTCTTTCCTTGTGAAAGAATATGACAATGATAGAGTAGTATATAACCATTATTGTTTGAAAGTTGATCATTCTTGTGGGGGTTATCATTAACTAAAGACGTTACCGTAGGATATAATTCACCTACTCAACGATTTACCACCCTTTCTCTTAAATCCATAGATGTGGATTTTTACATTCTGAGATAAAAAGATGATAACCCGTAAAAGGAGTTACATACATAGCAAATATTTGTCTTATGGTACATTTGTTATTAAGTTTAGAGAAAGTAACGATATAAAAGATCGATGTTGGACACTACTGCTCATAATTATCTAGAATTATTTGTAATAATTACTAATTGCAATGCCCTTATTTGTTGCAATTACTATTTTTAATACCCTTATTCATTTTTTAGCATATTTAATAATAGGTAATAATTATGTTTAACATATATATTATATATATTAATTTTTGTTTTGAGAATGAACTCGGCTAAAGTAATAAGAAATAATTGTGGAAATAAAATACTATTTCAGCATAATTTTCAATGTAAAATCCCGAAGGAGGAGTGACGTGATTGGGGAGGTGGTGTAAATATGTAAAAACATCACAAGTAACTCGCTAGTGTACACTAAAAAATAGATTTTAGTATAGTAATGACTTTTTATGGAAATGTTTAAATTTCATTTTATTAAATTAATTTAATTAAAATTTATTTTATAATTTTATGAAACTATATTATTTGAAAGTAAGAATCCTTTAGTTTTAACTATTTTCTGCAAGATAGAAATATCTATAGGAAATGGAGAAGCATGAAGCCATATTATTCAACCATTCTAACTTTATCCAAGCATCTGATATCTTTGGAAATGATTATTGATTACAAAACTTTTAGTTTAATTAGATAATACCTGTTCTAAACTAGGTATATTGTACAAGATTACTATTACTTTAAAAGGGTTGGTAAGGTCTGGTTTCAAAGTTATTTTCGGACTCAATCCTAAGAATACAGACTGGGAGTAAGTAGGAATGTGTGTTAATTTAGTCTAGAGAAGTTCAAGCTTTGAAACTAATAAACAAACTAGACATAAATGTAATTTTTGTCCCTTCCAAATTGAATTTGCAAGAAAATATACCTCCTCCTAATGAAGGTTATAAGTTAGGTACGGTTAATAATGTCGTATAAATTTTTGAAGTGCATATATTGCTTATAAAACTTGGCCTTTTTATCCTCATATTAAACAATCAGCCATTTCGAAGTATATAATATATAGTGGTATTACCGATGTGAAAAAACTGGTAGTTAATATATTTATATTCAGAGAATATAATAAATAAAAGGTAACTAAGACCTCAAGAATGGAAAACAACTGCTAAGGAAGCTAAAGTAACACTCGTAATTTTACCTAACTTATGCATAGTTCAGGAGTAAATTAGGATTGTGTTAGTAGAAGTAGTTTTTCAGAAACTATTTCATCACTAGCTGATTCACGAAGAAAAAAATTCGGACAAGTAGTTTTTAAGATATGTTGTAGTACAGTCAATCTGTCGTGATAAAAGGCTGTCTGCCTCAAAAATTCGAGACTACTTTTTTTTCATGGATCGATTTGGACATAAGAATTGCTTCACTCCAACTTTGTGGGACCAGAAAGGAAATTTATAATTTTTTCCCTGTTTTCCATTGTATCCCCCTCTTAAATTAAAATAGTGTACATAACAACAAATAAATAACAAATTGTGCATAACAACAAATACTGTACTCTTAACCCTTTGAGTACTGAGTGATTTATTCTAGGGTTGTAGCGCAGGCCTGAGCAAGCTATTGAGGAATGTTCCACCCTGGCCTGAGTCATTTTCTACCCTACACATTACATGTAACACACTTTTTTAATGCCATTGCCTTTTTCCCCTGCCATTAATTAAGCTAATTTGTAATATATTTTTACACATTCACAATATATAAACCTTATTTAACAGTAATATATTTTTTAAAATAATTTTTTTTTAAAAATAATTGTCGCAAAGTGAGTATATACATAATAATTACCGGCAAGGATTGGTGAATGAGGTAATTGTTTATACGGTTATTATTTTTTAATCTACAGTAATGTATAAAGAATGTCTACATCGTTTTAAGAATTTATATTTTATCGTGTACCCGCAAAGCGCTTACATACATACACAAACTGAGCCTATAATGTACAGATCTTCCGCTCTAGACTCTCTCTCTCTCTCTTTTGATGAATTTATGATATAATATTATAATTTTTGTGAAAGCAAAAGCCCCATCCTCCTCTTTGATCCGGGCACAGAAATTGGAGCTGAACTAGGCCCCGTAATGTCTTGCTGCCTTTCGACATCAGAAAATTCATCGTCTGAACTCTCGTCGAAATCTTTCTCACTATCACTTCTTGTGAGAATATCTAACAACTCCTCATCTGTCCATAAACGTCTCATATTCCTATCTACAGGCATTATTCCGCTAATAAATAAAATAAACCGAATAATTTATAATAATAACTAAAACCGAAAGAAGTCCAAAAAAGTAAGCCAGGTCAGATCGATAACGTCAATATAAACACAAAAATTAAGATGAGAATTCCGAGAGTAAGCCAAGTAATTTAGGTAATATCAATAAAAGCGAGTTTTGAAGAGGTGTATAAGGTTTGGTGTTCGAACAAGAACTGAGGTTGTAAAAGATTTTTGGCATTTAGCTCCCAACCTAACGGTACAATATTTACTAGAAAATAGGAAAATAGGACGGGGAAAGCCGGTTAGACCCTACATAATATAATAGAGTAGGTAGAAAAGGATCCGTATTTGCTGAGAGATTAGAAAAAAGGATTAAGGCCTATAGCTCGGGTGCATGAGGAAGATGCGTGACAGGGTCATGACCCCTAGATGACGACATCTCGTCTATCCTTTCTTTTCTATCAGCAACCCTCGCTCCATCTAAACTACCCTTCATAGAACCTATTAATACCACCGACAACAACTAGAAAGCGCTAGATGTACAATCTCGGGCCTCTAAACAAGAAAGAACTGTCCACGTAAATTTACGTCAGTAGGCCTGATGACATCAAAACGGTTGACGTAAATTTACGTCAGTAGGCCTGATGGCAGTAGACCTGTTGACGTAAATTTACGTCAATAGTACTCAAAGGGTTAAAGAGCTTTCCAACGACATGCATCATGAAGGGTATATATATACTATTTTGACTTTTGTACCCCGTACCCCGTACATTCACCTTCCTTTAGTTTCCCGCAAAGTTGGAGTTAAGCTTTTCTCATGTGCCCCAAGCGATTCACGCAAAAAAAGTATAGTCTCAAATTTTTGCCGCACAAATTTACAGATTTACTGTACTATTGGTTCGGTAAAATTGAACGACAGACCGACAACAGAAACAGGACCAAAAAGTTCCCTGATATCTGAAACGGATTACCTCGAAATTTTTGAAATCTGAGACATAAAAAATGGTAGTTTTTCAGAACAATCACATCGCTTCATGGTTAGCTCGGATGCAAAAATAATTCATATCTGTTATTTTGAACTTCCTTGTTTAATTCTTGTATTGCGTTATTATAGGTTAGTTAAAATAGAAACAATCAATTTATTGAATTAAAATTAAATTAGTGAGGTAAGGTTTAATAAAAACAACATAGTTTACCAATAAGTTTCGAAAAAATTGATTTACATCATCAGGGTATATTCTACAGGTAATAAACTACTACCTAAACTTACAATCTTAGAATTGTGAAGATAAAAATGGGTATTAAAATATTATTTCCAATAATATTATACCCATTTCAAACTTCACTATGTTAAGATAGTAAGTTTAGTTTAGCTGTTTATAATCTATAGAAATTACCAATATACCCTGATGATGTAAATAAATTTTTTCGAAACTTGTTGGTTAAATTATGTTGTTTTTATTAAACCGTACCTCACTAATTTCATTCTAATTCATACCTTATTGAATACCTACAATTTTTTAGTCAATTTAAAACATACAATGCATGCATCAAGGCGAAATACGAATAACTATGTTATATAATTATTATTATTTTGAGTGTAAATAAGCTGTAAGATCGAAACGAGTAGATGCTATTCTAGAATCAAATATGTAGTGGAAATTAAAGTAAATCACCTGGTAAATGAATTAATACAAAACTTCCACATCCACCTATAATTTTACAAAAATATTTTCTTTGGTAGTAAATACATATCTTTCATTACAAATAAATAGGATCATTAAATGTATCATATTCTTAACCATTATATCTCGTCAATTACATTAGTGTGGTGCTTTATATTATTAAAACAAATATATAATGGTAATGAGTGTTGACCGTGCCCTAAATTTACCTAATTATATTCATTTCGCAATACATACTCTTAAGAATCGTAAATTTATAACAATAAATGATTGTTCGCCCAAGTCTGTCATTCATAAAAACAAACTGAAATAATTTAGAACATTCATTCACCTGTCACTGATCTACCCTTGTAACCTTGACTCTTAGTTATAAACATCAACCTGACAGTTGTCAAGAGTACCAACAAGGTACTTTCACTATACTTTCAGATTCATTAATACGTGCGTAGCATTTAATAGAATACAATGCTAATTTAAGAGATCTCATCCCGTAATTATATTGGAATTTGCAATAAATTTAGTCCAGATGGCATACATTTATAACCGTAGGCATATAAATGACCTTACCCATAATGATCTGTGGTAAATTCTTATAAGTTACATCAGAATTGAGACCAGTGTTGATTTAAATTATTGGATAATGATAACATACAATACAAAATTTATTTTCCAAATTTACTCTCTATCATTGCTCATTGCTTAATATAGGTGCATAATAAATAAAATGTATTTATTGAATGCTGAAGCTCGGGGTCCAATTCCCCTGAGGGTAATTATTTTTATAAATTGCTTCCGAGCTTACCGAAGGTAACGGAAGCTATGTGATTGTTTCGAAAAACCAAAATATTTTATGTCTCCAATTTCAAACATTTCAAGATAGAAATCCGTTTCAGTCATCAGGAAACATGTAGTTGTGCCGCCCGGAAAATCAACTTTTTCGGGAACATTTTTGGTTCCGTGTCTGTCTGACGGTCTGTCGTTAAATTTTTGCGAACCAACATATCTTAAAAACTACACGTCCAATTTTAATGAAATTTAGATGGTAGGTCATAATTAGCCCATTGTTGGTCCCATATTAGTTTCAACCTTCTGCGCTAATTTGTATCTCTTCCACATGCGCACAAACATCCATTTATATACGCCTATAGCTTCAAAAGCACATCTGATTTTTATGAAATTTAGATGGTTTGTCGAAAGTAGCTTGCAGATGGCCCTAGATTAATTTTAACCTTCTGCGCTCCTTAAATTCAGCTAAACTGGTACTTTAACTAATGTAAGAAAACAAAACAATTTTGACAATTATAAAAAACAGGGGATAATTAAATAAATTTTACAATAATAGGCTGTAATAGTATAAAATCATTGAAGTATACAAAATAAAACATGAGGAAGCTATGTGCCACACTAATTGGCAGAGTATTTTGTTATAGTATACCAAATGGATTGTTGTGTTGTGTGTGTCCCTTAATAATTGCTATCAGTTGTCCCCCTGCAAACTTATTTTTCTTGATTATATTTCAATCGTGCCGTTGAAATATTCAAACCTCGACGTTATACAGTTTTCTGTTAATCAAGTTTCATAAGTATCGAGTTTTTTTCTCTTACGAAACAGTTGACCAATCGGAACTAATTTCAAATTAAGTTCCTCAATGAATTAAATATACGGAATGAAATTTAGTAAATCACTTTGTTATGAATTAATAAAATTCTTTTATATCTCTACGCGTGAACATTTTCAAGCACGAGTTAATTTAATCCTTTTTTACTGTGTGCAAAGTTGAGTTGACCAGTCAGGTTATATGAAATGAGGAAGTAATTCCAGTAATGCCCGGGTAGGCTAGAGTAAAAGCAGGTTGCCCCAGGGAAGGACAGAACGTTGTTACGGCGCCTGTACAAGCAAACAGCCAACACCTACATCTACTTAGAGTCCTAACTCTTAAAAAAAGTTTACCATTCTTGCCATTAATAATTTCCTCAGTAGGACAAGCATTTAACTTTACGAGCACCTGTTTTTTTATGATTATTAATTGTCCGTAGTATATAGTTATTACAAAGTTGTTTTCAGTTAATGATCTTACGTCTTAATTATGTTGTTCTTGGGGTTTTAAATACTATGTAAAGATTTCTATGCTTTCTCTGTTAAGCTTCTTTATATTTTATATCCTTACTTGAGCTTTTAAGTACTTTCAGTTGCACTCCCAATTAGTTAAATGATTTATATTTTCTACTTAGACCTGTGAATTCCATCATTCAAGTTTCTTAACGAGTACAATCTCTTAAGTCAAAGAAAAAAATATTTTTATTTTTTCATAATAAATAATGAATGATATATTATTATCATCATATTGGATACATTATCCAAATCTGAATTATACCTGTAAATTGGGCGGTGGTAATAGTCTACACATTTAGCATATATATGCTTTCCTTCATAAGTTTTGATTTTACTTATAAATTTGAAGAAATTTTCTCTTCAAATCTTATAGCCTTTATAATTTCTTTGGAAGTGCAAATTTAATAATATTGACGGCCTTTTGAAGACCAAAAGCTTCTTGGATGAATAAATAGAAACCTATTGTATTACAAAGAGAAAAGCTTTTATAATAGCCGACAATGTATGCTTGATTGTATGATGAATGTTATATTCATTAATATATAGCTACTTCAAGAAAATTTCGTTGAATATTGCTCTGTTATAGGAATAATACAAAATGTCTCTCCACGTATACTGAAATGAGTTTATTATCAAAGTAGCTTTCAGCCTTCACAAGGCCATCATTTGTGGTGCCTATTGTGGAAAAAGGAAAAACTAAATCTTTTTATTATTGAAACACTTTTTCTTCCACAATAGGCACTGATGATGGCCTTTTGTTTTGAAGGCTGAAGAAAGCTGCTTAGATGATAAACTCATTAAAATTTACGTGAAGAGACAGTTAATGCTATTCCATAAGATGACCTGCATAATAGACCCTCCCATATCTAACGCACTTACTCTATTATGTTTTAAGTTTTCCTCTAATGACAGAATTGTAAACTTGCTATTTCAGTAATATAAGATGAAATGTGATGTAATGAATTCTAGAAATGCAAACTATACATGTGTGGTTTCTATTTACTAGGAAGTGGTTATATTAATTACATTACAAAGTATATTACATTATATTTTATGCATATATTTCTATAAGATACATATGCTCATTCTTATTGTTGTTTAAAACATACAACAGCAACAAAGCAGCAGTACTTAAAGTCTTGAAATACAAGTAATTCATCTTAATCTTTGCGTCACGTTTGTCGTTCTAATACTAAAAGGAAACAATTAAATTATATAAGCTAAAGTGAAACTTAATTTATATTTGTAACAGCTAAGATTAAAAAAACATTTTAGATTCCTAAAACTTTTAACTGATTTTCAGCGCAAACGTTTTAGGGGAGCAACTCGGAAATTTTGATACTTGAAATGTAAGATTATTAAGGGGAAAGTGTTTGGTTTGAAGACCAACTTATTCCTAGATTGATAGGTGTTACATGTTTGTCTTCCAATATTATCTGTATCCAAAGCTTAAATTAAAGATACCAAGAACTTACATGCTCTTATTATAAATGGTCTCTAAAGCTAATATCATCTCTTGCTAAAAATCTTCTTTGACCTGCTAAATTGCGATTTTTCGTACACTGTTTTTAGGCAGTAAGGAGGAATGCCTTTATACTGACTTAAGGATTCTTAAACCATTCTTTGTTAAACATTTCACATGTAAAAATGTTCTCAGAAGAAAATGTTAAAGAAATGTTATTGTCTGTTTAAAGAATACTATTTATATATCAAGATAAGACATAGATAAGGGAGAAGGTGTTTCTAAAAGGATCTTCCATAATGAAGTACATACTTAAATCCTTCTCAAATTCAATGAAGGAAAAAACGGATATCCAATCAAAGGATTAACTGCAGAGCAAAGGTTGTAAAAAAAAGATAAAGGAAAGACAAGATTATATAGCCCGGTAGAAAAATCTACATAATGACCTCGTGTGACACTTTGGGAATTGTTTCCGTTAGTTGGCTAAAAATACCTTCAACAAACAGTTTTGGGTTGTTAAGAAGGGAATTACAGTATATTTACAGGTGACTAAGAGTTAGGGAACGGAAATTAGACATGTTCTTGGATAAAACAGCCTAGGTGTTAAGGTTAAGGTGGTGTGTAATAATAGCCGCAAGGATCATTATATTATACTCTCAGTAGGTCGTGTTCTATAGAACTGTACCGACTATGGATTATCTTAAAGGACCTTGATATACATTGAACAAATTATTATAGATTTAGTACTTTATCAATGTTATAAGATAGTCGAGAAGTAACCCTTTATTGATTGATGGGGGTGAAAAATGTTATATTATGTATATTTATAAAAATCACTAAATTATCTCAGATAATTAACCCGGTCCTTTAAAAAAAGAAAAATAAATAACAAAAGGAAATATTGCTTTGAATTTTAACTCATGGGTGCCCCATTAGTTGACCTTACTAGGTTACTTACAAGTCAAGGGTTGATAAATTAGGAAATCGTACGTTCTCAGTGTAAACAATTATTTTCGAACCAAAAAGCAAACAGAAAAAACTAATACATTTTAAAATAAGTTTATTGTTAATATCCTCTAGTAAGTAAAAGTCAAAATGTTGTTTTCAAAATTTGATTTATATTTACCAGTAAAGATCACTTTACACTATTTGATTTTGTCTACTTTTGACTAAATCTTATACAAAAATCATATGGTTTTTTTTTATTTTATGTACACAATTTTTGGTTTAAGTTTTATGATTTGGTGGTAAAATTTATTTTAAAGGAACCAAAACAATTTTGAAAAAAAGTGAAGTATAACTTTTACTTTGTAAAAGTAGCGAAAAAATCATAACAAAAATAGAACGGTTCCTATTCCTGTGACTGACGATATGATTTTCTGAGTGGCTAATCATATAAAAAATCATACAGTTTTAAATTAGCTTGTGACAAAATTATTAGGGAAGTCACAACAAAAAATTACATAGTGTAGAGTGGCCTTAAACAATTAGAGTGATAAAAATCATTCTTTTCATTGTGCTTAGTCAACCAACTTTATTTAATTTAACCTGCATTATTTTGCTGGAATAATGGCTAATAAAAATCTGAGTTCTAATTATCCCGAACTATGAAAGTTTTATTGTGTTCCGACTCCGACGTTATCGAAGATAACGGAAGCTATGAGATTGTTCTGAAGAACGAAAATATTTTATGTCCCAAATTTCAAAAATTCCAATACAGAAATTCGTTTTAGACATCAGGGAACATTTTTGGTTCCGTGTCTGTTTGTTGGTCTGTCGGTCTGTCACTCAATTTTTGCCAACTAACAAATCTCAAAACCTACACGTCCGATTTAAATGAAATTTGGATGGTGGGTCATAAGTCAAAATTAGCCCATTGTTGGTCCCATATAAGTTTCAACCTTCTGCGCACATTTGTTTCTCTTCAACATGCACACAAACATAAATTTACTTACACCTATATCTTCAAAAGTACTCATCTGATTTGTATGATATTTGCATGGTTTGTCGAAAGTATACCGCAGATATAGCACCAGATTAATTTAACCGTCTACGCTCTTTAACTTTTGTTTAATTGATATTTTAATTCATGAAAAAAATCAAAATAATTTTGATATATTAACAAAAAACGGGGGAAACAAATAAATTAGAAAATATGACTGTATAAAAGCATAAAAATAATAAAGTACGTGATAGGAAGCGAGGAAGCTTTGTGGTACACTAATTGGCAGTCTATTTTTAAAAGATATGCTACTAGTGCGTGTGCGACATCAGTCATATTATTTTATTCTTTTAATTCTTGCATTCATTCTTTTATATAATTCTTTTATTCATTTAATTCTTGCAGTGTGATTTGGTGTCATCAGAAATAAAAAATCTAATAATTGATGAAATCGTACCTACACTCCGGAGATAGTTCAATCTTATGCAAGCACAATCGTGCAACTTGTCACTACATATTATTGTTTATAATAAGACTAAATGTTCCAATACCTTTTTAAAAAATTAAATGACGTGACCACAAATCAATAAAAGAAAAATCGTGGTCGTGATACAAATCGAATTAAAATTTACCTTGACCAATGTCCCCTTTCTCTCAATCCTTTTACAATTATATATAAAAATAAGTTTTCGTTTGTCAATAATATAGTTGAAAGTAGTAGGATCATTTTTAATTAACATAACAAAAAAGTCTACAGTAATCATTAACTTAAATATAAAATGTATAATGAAGATGCACAATAATTGTCGGAAAGCCCCTTTTTTATAAGATTGTATTGAAATATAATTAAATTCACGCTGCTTATTTACGACATGCAACAAAGAATAACCAAGAAAGCTAAATTGAATATATACTATTTGTTAACATTATCTGAACAAGGATTTCTTAATTTTTCTACACATTTCCTTAATTTAATTATGAATATGGAGGAAGTGTTCGTTATAACTAGATGTGAGTTTAATTTAGTATATGTTAATGAAGTACATGATAATTTAGTACATGGTTATGAATTTCATTTTGCAACATTTTTAATCATAATTATGATTATTTGTGATAAAAACTTATTTCAGCTGCAATTGTTTTATTGATAGCGTTAGGATCACCAATTCTATAAGGTTCTCGCCAACATATAGGAATTTAATGTAAGAATATTAATTAAAGATTATGGAAGCTTTACCCAGGACACATTATACCATAGTAGCCACTACAGCTTTTTATTTTTTTAGATAGAACCAAGATGTAGGTTTCGGCTGTACACAGCGTATAATCTTTTACACCTAGTGCCCTAGTGAATCATGTAATTCTATCCAGAGAAAAGAATGAACTTTCATAATGTTATTATGATAACCAATAATGCAGTAAACTTTAAACTCCGTCAATTACTGTTAACAAGGCTTCGAATGTTGACTCATTTAATAATCTGTAATAAATTTTTTATAATATTATTATATTTAATACGATGGGGTAATGATGTTACTTCCAGGTAGCTTAGGTTCGGCTTGTATTCAGAAGATACAGCTTCTTGTTAACGTGCCTTTAAACTGGATTATTAAAGAGAAAACAAGGAAGGCCCATCCAGCCTTGACCATCTTCTTGCTCATTCTTCCACGTCTTCCATAATAATCAACCTTTTACATATATTTGCATTATTAATGCAATTAGTTTAAATTAAAATTTATCTTTTAAAAAATATAAATTTTTCCTAAAAATAATAATTTGTACAAAATCTAAAATATAATATTGTGATACTTATCAAAAACATTGTTCTGCAAAAAAAAAACATCAGAATGAAAATGTCCTTTTCTAAAGTATTTTTGTGTGCTGAGTCCGAATCTGAAGTCAAAATTTCTCCTATGCATACTGTTTTCCCGGAAAATGCGCCGAAAGTTCGGAAAAATTGTGTTTTTGACCCAATTTTTAGCCCAAAAAAATAAATATATATATATATTGGGCGTTTGAATATTATTAAACTATGAAGAAAACGAATAAAAAGTGAAAAAAAAAAAAAAATCTGTTGACCTTACTTTTTTAGGAAAAATGAAAAATAAGAAAAAAAAGAAGATTTTTCCTCATATTGAGCATTTGTATTTATATTTCGTTTTCAGTGGTATAAAAATGTTTACCACAAATGTTTTGTGACTTTTTCTGACATTGTTCTAGAGAATTACAATATATGTGACCGTATATATGGGGGGGGGGGTACTAAAAGAAAGTACATACAAGTTGTGTTTTGCCCAATTTTTTTTGTAGTATACCCCAATTTTTCTTAACCCCCCCCCCCCTTTTCGGGCTCATATATTGTAATTCTCTAGAATAATCTCAGAAAAATTTTTCTTATTTTCAACGCCGTATAGGAGAAATTTTGACCTCAGATTCGGATTCAGCAACCTCGAAAATATAAAGTTCAGATAACATTTTCTTGGGAGCCGAAAGTTCGTTGAATTTTGCAGAACAGTGTAATAAATAGGGGATTCAAAATATTCTTAAGACAGTTACAAAAATTCTTCGTAGTTGTAAGCTCATGACAAGTTCACCGTTAACTTCCAACATTCGACCTTGTGCTTATGAACTTTGATCTTCGTGGTGCAAAATGCAGACATGAGTGCATTTGAAATATATTTTTGATTTTTTACTATAATAAGGATTACTTTTTTGTTTCATACTTCTATCCATTTTTGACAGGAATTCTTCTTTAAGATACCTTAAGAAGAATAACTGGTTAAAAAGATTTTTACTTTTATGGATTGCAGAGTAATTTTATTTTAGCTTATAGATTACTTATTCCAAATTCTATACTTAATTCAGACAGTACACCTACGTTACACTACGTCCACCATTGATACCTAAATACACAAAAATACATAAATCTCTCTGCGCCAGCATACGCTTATCATGATAGTGGTCGGTACATCTGGAAGGCCCTAGCACCTTGTGGGTTGTTGTGCAACGTATTATTTATCTATGTGTTTGAATGTCTATCTGTTCTGTGTGTCAACTCACATATTTTAGATTTTAACTTATTCTCAATTTTTTGTCTGGTGTGCAGGATGGAAATATCATCTCTTTTTGTGTTGCCGGTTTCAGTTAAGCCATATTTAGGGACAGAATAGCAAAGTGTTTGGTATATTACCTTGCATGAGTATTTGAGTATAGATTGAAAATAATAATTTATTTTTAAATTTTCGAATTTCAGTAGGACTAAACTCTCTTAAAGTTTTCACTTTAAATAAATAAAAATCCTGAAATACCTTCCGCAACATAATTTCAAGAAGTAAGGAAGATCAAACTAAGCTTTAAATTTAAAAACGGAATTTAAGTTGTTTACAAAAGTCATCGGTAATTGTTACGTATTTAAAGTGAAGGCAGAAAACTTGTATATAAACCCGTAAAACCACTCTACTCTCTTTTGAACCTGACTAAGTGACTACAACATCAGCTGTTTCAAAGACCAAACCATAAACTGAAAATCACCGGCAAAAATTACTTCTAAACTAATTCTTTTTCTTCTTGATTATATAATTGATTCGAGAGGGAAGCTTGGACGTTGCACTACAAATCATCAAGGTGGGATTGGGGTCCAGCAAATGAAAGTGGCCGCAATGTCTCGTCGATAGCGGTAGGTTTGTAATACTGGAAGTGAAATCATCTCCTGAGTCTCCTTCCTCTAGGGAAATAAAATATATCTTTAGATACGAGGGAACGGATGAGGGGGCAACACAGCTTAGATAGGTTTGACTTGGGCGAAAGCCACCAGCTATTGCACCTGGTCATCCGACAACAAAAAAATCTTAGTAATATAACTTGACACCAAAAGAGGGAGAGTAACATATATACATTTTTTTAAAAGAACCGTTTACTGTTACAATTACGTAAAAAAAAAACCTTTCGCCTATTGACTCGCTACTGTTCATTTTTAGCATTATCATATAAAACTCAATAATAAATGCTCCATTGAATTAATTCCCAAAAAAGTATTTTTTTTCTTGGTCACACGTTTCATGCTTCTGTTAAAGGAATCTACTTCCGTCCTTTCATAAGAAAAATATATAATCTACGTGGACATCGCAATTGAAAATTTTTTTCGCACAATCAAGGACTTGTATTTTCTTTTTATTCTATGCATCACGTTTTTTTGCTGATTTATATTAAATAGAGGAAATACAATTTATGTATACTATAGAGAAAAAGCTGAAATAATTATCTTTGTAAAAAAAAAATAAAAAAATAAAAAATAGTAATTCTTTAGAAATACATGTAAGACCATAATTTGAGATTATAAACAATACTTTGTCATCAGCAGTTTGGTTGTGATGACTATAGCAGATAAATAGCTAAATAAATGGCATAGCTTTCTAATGAGATCTAATGCGTTTAAATGTATAAAAAGACAATTCTTAATATGAAAAAAAAAGTTTAGTAAGAATATGTAAGAAATTCCATTGAAGTAGTCTGAAATTGATTTTTAGTTGTCAATAATCGAGTTTATAAAAATCAGTGGTTGTTGACGTACTTGATAAACGGACACCAAGATAAGTTTACTATCTGTATTAATTGAAAACGAACATAAATCCACTATCTATATTCAATATTAATTTTCTAATCGTTCGATTGAAATATAATAATAATAGTGAAATAACATTTTATACAAAAAACTATATTATGACATCAATTACAAATACGAAATGACAGGTGAACTTGACACACCAATTTGTATGCCTGACTGGAGCTTAAGTAAACCTTAATTCAGGTTGAATTATTTTATGCAGCAAGACTCTTATGGGTATCAGTTAAAAAAAGAAGTATTTACCTCCTTTATTATATTTTATTTTTATTTTTCATGTGAAGTTTAATATTTTATTTTAATAGGGAATTTTTATTATAATTATCTGGATTATCAGAATTATGAAAAACCTTACTAACCCTAAGTAATACGGACATATATATATAACTTTATGGGTCCAATTATTAATTAAAATTATTTTTATTTGGTTGTAAAGGATTAAATAAGATCATGGTTAAATTTTACTAAATAAACATTTATTTAATAGAAACTTATTTGCTTTTTGAAATTAGTTCTGTAAATTTGATCCTCAAGCTTACATTATCGTTTTTTTAAACATTTGTCGGGATTAAGGGTGCCCTTGGTTAATTCTAAAAAAAGAGTTTCTATTGTTATGGGTCCGCAAACGGAATAAGCTGATAGTTTTCGAGATACAGGGTGTCAAAAAAATTGTTTTTGTTTGTTTGACGATATCTCAGGAACCGTTTGATATGAATAACTCATCTTTTGTTCACATTAGATACATTTTAAGCCCTAATTTATTTTTTTTTATATGCCAATAAAATAGATTTTAGGGTTGCCAGATTTTTTTTGCCCCTAATTTCTATAAAACTGGAGAAATTGACATTCTAGAAGAACATTTTAAACCGCCAATGTTTTTTACACAAAAACATCATGTTTAAAAGCTCTAACGTGAACCGTTTTAGAGAAAAACGGAACATTATCATATAATGCCGTTTAATAAATCAATGCTTATATGATAACCATATTCAAGTTTTGCCTTGAAATGACTTTCAGGTTTTCATTTGATACTTTATGTAAGAAGTTTTGTAGCTTCAGCAGAAAGCTGATTAACTGGTTTCAGTTGTAAATTGCATTTCTTTAATTATTGACATAAAGTAATAATAGTTTTACTACACAAAATTAATTATTATACACTAGAGACTAAACTTGTTTAGTTTATTGATGCCATTTTAATTGTTTATTAGCAATTCTCTATTCAAGAAGAAACATTCTATTGGACTAACCAAAACCAGTTTATAAAAATATTAGTTATTGCAGTTTTATCATTTACTGGTCAATTGAGTTGTAATAATTGTAAGGAAAATCCACTGATTAATTGATTAAATAAAGTTATTCCACTTAACTCTTTTTGTTTAAATTTATTTCTTTTCACACTGGCACTGACAAATACCATTTTTTGATTAAAGGTCGGAGAGTCACAATGAATTATGTAATTTGAAACACAATTTTTACCTTCGTTCCAACGGTAACGGCTGTCAACGGATGAAAGCAGGAGGTTCCAAAAGTCAACCTCTTTTTCAGCTTTGTCGTTCATGCTGTTGATGATCCCCATTGGTAACGAAATAGATGCAAATTCCATCATCTACACTGTCTTTTAGACACCAAAAGAACATGGATAATCCTTAATCGTGGACCCGTTTCTTCGAAAAGTATGCCTGTTGACAAAATTGTATGCCACACTGCAAACGTATTCTTTTGTGAGTGTTCGTTTTCAAGTATGTTTGCATGCGGTTATACGTCGGTTTTGGCTTGGTCTTATTTGCAACTAAGTCATTTTGTTCTATTGGAACTCTCTTCAGCTTTTGATGACGTAAATCGACCATTTTCTTACCATCAAGAAGCTCGCCCATTCGGAAAGACTTAAACTCTGGCTTCCAAGTTGTCCGGAGCACGGAGCATGAGAAAACTTTTTCAATCTCAAAATATAATTTATTTCTATTCTTTGTCTTCGTTATTGTACAATAATATATACTCATGCACATATGATAAAAAAATTATATATATATATAAAATTCCATTAATCTTCTTTTGTGATTAAATTAATAAGCATCAGTGTGTATGTTTAACTGAAAGAAATTGGAGATCATTAGGTCATGGCTAGCAATGCGTGGAAGATAGTAATAAACTACATATATACATATACGGGTTTGTGTCGTAAAATTTCTGTTATAGTATAATATAACTTTATTAATTGCATAATGACGCGTCATTTTTAAGAATACAATCATAAAAATAAATCTTTATATATTATATTGGGTCCAGTAAAAGTATATAATTAAATCAACAGAATGAGTTAATGAGGATACCAAGATAGCAAGATGCCAAGGCATGAGCAAGGAAGCGAAAAGAAGACCCATATACCTACTTGGTTCCGCTTTCAAACAACAAGTGTACGTATAGTGTGTTAACACTCGCGAGCACTTACTATCTTATCTAATGAGACTAATACTATCACGAGGAGATATTCAATGAAAAAAATTAGGTGAATTACTCAGACTGAAAGTGACATTTTACTAGATGATGTGTCAACCCCAATGCTTGCACACTCTTACAAATAATGAATAAACCTGTATAATAATACGCATCCAACTGTTTTATTAGATATTTGTTATAAATAATTGAAACTATTTAATTAGGTCGTGTGAAAAACCTAGATTTTTTTCTTGTTTTATTTTGTAAAGAGTAAAGAGCTAACAAAAAGTAATTTTTATACACCTGGTTGCAACCCAGATGCATCAAGTGACAGAATTGTATTATCAGTAAATGCAAAGAAAAAGTTATTATTTTATGGTTTAGTTCTCAATTTTTAAATAACATTCAATTTATATATTGTAGTGATTTTGTTTTAAGAACAGTGAAACATAATTATTCAGTCACTTATTACTTTCTTTTGTCTCTTAAATTTAATTTATAATAACTAATAATATTGATTACATAAAAGTGACATTTATAAAAAGATTAATATCTCTAGTCACAATCCATCAAAAACTCACGTTCAAGCCAGAGATCGATTACGGAATAATATCATTATACTGAGTTTTTACCCATTACTGAAGCCCTTAGGCATTATTTCCAAACGTAGATGCTTACATTTCACCTTCATTTTCTAGTATTCTTCCTTTAAAGATAAACAAAAATACACGTTTTACTCCAAATACTGGTAAAAAGAATATTTTACTAATATCACAGTTTTCTATTTGTGAATAGCATTTCTTTATTCCTCTGATCTCAAGATGTTTTGCTTATTATATATTTACTCGTATGAGTATCCAAGAAAAATAAATATATTTTTGTTAAATCTAGAACTTAAAACTTGCTTTATTTGAAAAATTTAGAAACAGTTAATCTAAACTGAATATTCCTTAGTATATCGAAAGCCAACACTGTTGTTTTGTCCTTTCAACATTTGACTATGATCATAATTATTAGGTTTATGTGTTTCTTTAGATCCTGTTGACGGATTCAATCGAAAATTTGGCATTGAAAGCACAGTTTGTTCTACTGAACTCATCGTAAAAAAATGTTGACCTTTATTCATATCTGTGGTCATGAATAGTCATATAGAATGCCATAAAAAGGTATGATCATGTTTATTTCTTTTAGAAATTAACAGTTAAATTGAACTCTTTACTTTTTAATTTATAATATTAAAAACCTTCCAAGAAATTAGATATATAATTTATAAAAAAAATATTATCTTAGAAATAAGATTACTTATACAATAAGTTGACATTGTTTATTGAAATATAATGATTTTAAATCAACAACAAATTTTATTTTCCGTAATCACGTCCTTTTTAAATTAAATTAAGTCAATAATAATATTTTCTAGAACTTCATATGGCGCAGATTAAAACTGAAAGAGGAAGCTCAACCAGTTTATTGTCAAACCACAATTGAATTAAAAGGGATTATTAAAGGGTACTTCTTTAGATTGTTACTCCTCTATGTTTTTTAGAATATAAATGACTTTGACTAAATAACTATTAAGACAAAGCGATGTGTAGTGCAATGTACTTATGGACCATGGAATATCACACTTCAGTTTTTTTAAGTCGAGTAACAGTCTAAATAAGTACATTCCGTACAACTTCTTTTGATTGTTACTCTCCTCAATTTTTTTAATAAGGGGAGTAACAATCTAAATAAGTGCCAATTAAAGCTTAATATAAATTAGTTTTGACCATGAATCACTTCTTTGATGATTGCTAGTTAAGTTATCAGGTTGAACCCAAACAAGTCTAAAATGTCTTATCATTAACTATTAAATAGCAGCTTAACCGAATGATCAACAATATTATTTTAATTATTAAAATCATCCAAAATTCGAGTCAATTAGTCTTTTTTAGGCTTGGAATATTAGTTTAGGTGAATATTTACTTAAATGTACTCTATCTCTATTTTACCACCTTCCTACTATTTCTCACGCCTTCTTCTTCTATAAATTAGTGGTTCTAACAGTAAAATGTTTAAACCCTAATCTTAAATACTAAAAAATTGATTGACTAATTAGTTTAGGATACCTTTAACTTTAAATATTTTCTCATGAAATTAAAAAAAAATCTTATCATTTTCTCTATGTTAGTTAATGCATATTCAACTAATTGTGCATAATTTCAAATGTTAGCCGTTTAAAATTTAAAGAGGCCGTGACAGAGAATAGATATTATAGTTATGTATCGCTATATTATATTATAGGATTGTAGCAACATTATTTAATTTTTTAAGAATTTAACAAAATCGTGGAGTATTTTATACACAAAAAAATGTTGAATTTACATGTAATTACAAAGGCTAAAAATACAGTAGAAATATATTAAATGCTAATTTATATTACCAGTGCAAATGTATGTATATATTATATACATATTTATATTTATATATATACATATAGTTTAATTATTATTATTAGCATAAAAAAAATTATTAAATTATTGTTCAAGGAATTATAACTTTATACAATTTCCTGTTAAATACATTATTTTATACTTATTATTACTTTTTTATTATTATTATTATTATATTATTAAATACATAAAAAAAACACATTATTTTTAATTGTTAGTTTCCCCCTTTATTTACAATTTAAAATAGGGTTGAAGTTCTTTATTTATTGTTTTAAAACTTGTTTTAAATTATTCATCTAATTGAAATTCTAATAATCTGTTAATTAAAATCTCAACAAAAACATTAGTGTAAAAAAAATAAGCCAAGTCTCAAGTGAGATCATAGGTTTAGCCAAGTCTCCCACTGTCAGAGTAAGTTCTACTAGGTCAAATTTATCCAGTGCAAGTACATGATATTTTTCTGTCCCTCTCTCTATCCTCTTACCCAAATCACTCTACACGTTTAAATTTAAAAACATTTTCTGATTTGGCAAATTCACATCACAAACTTATATCAAATAATAAATATTATTTTTTCATTTGAGCGTCACAGCACAAAGATACAAATTTGTATCTTTTTTTTCGTTCGACAGATTTGGTCATTAAGTCATTAGATTAGGACGTCAGAAAATGTTTTTAAATTTAAATGTGTCAAGTGATTTGGCTAAACCTATGATCTCACAACTTTTTACGCGAGACTTGGCTTATTTTTTTACACTAGTGTTTTTGTTGGGATTTCACTTCTTTTTGTAAGTAATTTTTCATTGCCCCAAGCCCCAAACAATTTTTCGTTTTTCTTTTTTCGTTCTTGTTTGATTGTTCTTGTAACTTCTTCGTCGGTGGGTGTTCAATTTGAACTAAATAAAATTATATGGAGTAAATATGTTTGCACTTTAAAATAACTGTCAATCAATACTGTCAAATCAACCTCATCGAACGTTCTCAATATCACTTTTTAGTTTTAAAGTTCTCTACAAGGTAGCTCTAGTGGCGCTGTTTACAATTTTTAATATTGTTTACAGGCAGTTTTTCTATTAGCCTTGAAAAGGTCAAAAAACCAGATTTTTTCGGATTTTATAATTTTTCCTTCATTTGTACAATAAACTCTACCTATATTCAAAATTTCAAGTTTCTAGGATTGTTAGAAGTGCCTTAGAATTATGATGAGTGAGTGAGTGAGTCAGTGACAAAATAACAAAACTTTAAATTAAAATTAATTTTATATGTCTAAGTATCTTCAATAGGATAATAGAGGGGGGTCCAAATTGCCGTGAGTTGGTTCCAGTAAAGGATGGTACGGCTTGCAAGACATGGATGGGCACTGCCGTGCCCCCAGATAATACAGGTATTAATAGAAGCAAGTATTTTTCTTCAACATGTGTAATATAATGTAAATCGATCAAAGGACCTAAGGAATATTGTATCAGGATACATCGTAGCAGAATGCAGTGCATAAATCAAGTATAAGAAAATTTACTCATATAACAAAAGTTAATTTTAAATACAAATAAAAAAATGGGGGGTCTCGGAACTTTTTCTCACCAAATAATCCCAAAATGCGGCAGATATTAAGTTAAATTTTCTAAGTTCAAAAATCAATATTTTCAATATGGCGGCTGATATCAAAACGAAAGACAGTGTAAATGTTCGCCTTATAAAGAGGTATGATCGGTGCAAATTTCAGTTCAATCGGAAATATTTACGAGTTTTTTAAATTTTTGCTGAATCAGTAAACTGGGTGAATAGGGTCACCCAGACACTTGGTTGTACCAAGTGTCAAGTCTGTAGCATAAAAACTGTGGAAGTCAGAGAGACAGGCAGACATCCAGCTAAAAATCATTCAAATGGTCTTAAAAACACCCAAAATGGTTAAATATGCTGAAACCTTGGTTTCGGAATTTTTAGGTGAAAAAAATAATTTTCCTATATACCTTCAGAGAAGGTGAGGAAAAGTAATAAGTTTTTGTTCATTTAAATAAAAAATGAATTTAACATATATTTCAAATAAATAGGCGAATAAAAACTCGAACAAAATTTAATCATAATATATAGGTTCATAGTGACCCTGAATTTCAATTCCAGTTTATCAAAATTAATTAATTTACTGTTGAATACACTTATCAAGTGTTTAACAGGGTGTTTGTTTACATTTCGGTTCCAATTTCAGCGGGGACGTTTTATTTCGGGGATGTTTTATTTCGGAAAATAATATTTCCCGGGACAATGACTTTAACTGACCAGTTTACCGATTTCCCTGTTAAATTGGTATTTAAAAAACTAGATTAACATATAGAATTGTTTAATCAAAATCGTCAAAACAGTTTTTGAAAAATAATTTTCTTTTTTGCAATTTTCTGTGTTTAGGGGCAGAACCTCCAATTTTTTTGATCTAAAATACGTCTGTAACACATTGCCTCTTGGTATTATTTTTCTGAATATGTATATTAAATTTATTCAAAATTTATTCTCCTTGTGGTACTCCATTTTGTTTGTACTCAGGGAACAAATTTAATTTTTGCGCCATAACAATACTTTCTCTTCATACTTTATGTATATGAGAAAGTAAAAATAAAATCAATGAGATAAATAAAAGATGTTAAAGATCAATTAAAATTTAAAAAAAAAATAAAAATACATGGAATCACTAAAAATAAACAAAACAAAAACTAAATTAAATCATCTACTTCTTGTGTCAATAAATGTTCTGCAGAAACTAAAAATATAATAATCTATCACTTTTACTCATGTTGACTTTAATCAATAGTTAAGAATTAATGCAACTAATCTTACTAGTATTATTGAATGATGCAGACGTCTGTTGTACTAGAAAGGATAGAAGTGCCATTGCAGGAAGAAGTATTCTGAGGATCCGCGGTGATAATACATTGAAACAACTGAAGCTCTCCATTATTAATAATCGCGATGTTTCGCGCTTATAGTTGAGGATACGGTTTGAATTAGTTTTGGTAACTGATGGATAGTTTGGCCGGTCGGTACGGTACTGGATAGCGATGAGGCGAACTGGACAGATCTAAGGGGGCTTGGTGGTGGAGTCTTCCCACCATGATCCTGTGCTGAACCTTTGCAGGTGGGAGAAAACAGGAGCGGGAGTCAACCTTAACCTTACAACAGCTGTGTACTCTTTACCACATAGCAATATTTATTTTTGCAACAAGGGCAGAATTGCTTTATTGGGAACAATGAAGTATTGTTTTCATTGCTTGATTAATTTAAGATTTATTACCCAATTCAAACACGAGAACTATCTGCATTCTGCATCCCTTTTTCGCTATTTGTTTCGATAGAGTGAGAGTCTCCGAATTCAAAAATTACTTACTTACTCCATGGCGCTACAAGGTGGGTTGGCCCATGCTTTTCGAAGGAATTCAAAAATCCGTTCCCGACATCAGGAAGCATTTTTGGTCCTGTCTCGTTTGTCGATAAAATATTTTTGAACCTCTGTACTATCTTAAAAACAGTTTGTCCGATTTTAATTTTTGGTCATCATTATTAGTCCATCACGTTAGTCCCATATTAATTTCAACTTTCTGTGCCAACTTATTGGTTCCTTCCGCATGCAAACTAACTTGTTTTTATAACTTGTCATTTGTTTTCGAAGACATTTAGATGGTTTGTTAAAAGTTGTCCACAGATTAAATTAATATAAATCGCCTGAGCACAGAGAATATTGAAAAATAAATAAATGTAATACCACTGGGAATCGAAACAGGTATAGGTATAACCATACCTGTTCTAAACAACTTTACTTTCTCCTTGTGGTACTACAATATTAGGTCGCGGGGAAGCTATGTGCCTTACTATTGGAAGTATATTATTTTTCTCTAGAAATTCCCAGCCATAATTTTGATGGTATACCACCATCATAAAAATACTGTCAAAACCTATGTTCAAAATTTCATTAGATTCGGAAAAAAGTAGTAACCCTACTACTTTCTTAAAAAATATTCTATATTGAAATTGTTAAGAGACAGATCGACTCAAGCCTAAATATGTTTGGTTCAGAACATTTAGAATTTGAAAAGAATAAAAAAAACGATCCTTTGGTAAGCTTGGAAGCAAAATAAAATAATAATAAAGTATTATTTTAAAAATAACCAATTAAAGCACATCGTCTATTAATTTTTGTGGCAATAAAAAGTAGGTAGAAAACCCTGGAGTCACAGAATAATATCTCTAATCTCTAAGGCATAAATATATTGAATGATTTCGAAGTGATATTTTTGTACACAAGTTACAATCAATCTAAGGAAACTAAATCTGAAAGTTTCAACATTAAAAATTTATGAAAATGTGATAAAAAATCATCATGAATTTAGCATTTCAGTGTACCGACAAATAGTGCTTTCTACTTTTAACAAACTGTATCAGATTTACTCATAAGAATGGGTAAACCCACTAATCGTAGCCTTGGGCCTGTACTAGTCCGGAACTAATTGTTCGGTTTAGTGACCTAGTATATAGTGCATATTATGGCATATGGGTTTACAATTTTACACTAATAATATATGTAAGATTACAGAGATATTTGGATATCCTAGTGAACTAAGGTTGGTTGTACAGTACACCTACTGGTTTAAATTATATATTTCAGATACATTTATTTAATTGAAATTGGTGATAGTGAAATGGAAATAAAAAATGTCTCAGTTAATATATGTATACGATGACATCGCTTTAACTGAAATGTATCATATTATTAGTAACATAATATTATTTTTTTAATCGATTCTGATTCCACATATTTTAGAGTTATTTACACTCAAATTTTGAAAATTGATACCATCTCCGAAATGTGACAATTTGTGAAAATACAGATTTCTCAGATTTTCGAATATGTTAAACATTCAGTGAATCCAAAAACTGCAACAATCAAGAGTGAGGGTTTGCTATAGGTAGCAAATATTTTTAGAATAATTATATCAGTTATCTCTTATCTCTTTATATCCTGGAAATCCACGTGACAAAATTCTCTCATCAAATTCCTTATTTTGCATTTTTTTGAAATATCCTGGGTATTTTAAACATGTACTCGTAATTATATGTAAATTAAGTATGTACGTATACAGGAGTAAGTTTTAAAACGTTTAGCCTAATTCTCCGGAAGTCTTAATTTAGAAATCTGATTGTAGTCGGTTCATCCTGTTTAAGGGGTGTCTCTTTAAAGTAAAACCTGTAACTTGATAGGATGTCGGCCTAAGTCAGCTGATTTCACTCTTTTAATGCTTAGCTTAGGTCTCCCAAGTGTTTTTTTTTTTTTAGCAATTTAAATACTTAATTCTGATTCCTGTCATTTTTAAGAGGTGTTAGAGAAGGTGCTTCGCTTTCATACTAAAGTATATTAATATATTATAGGATGATATTAAATTTTATTCCTTACGCACTAACATATATGTAATATACATTTGTACCGTGTTTGTTTAACTTAAACATAGATAATTATTGTTTAAAGTAAAGTTTGAAATTTAGCATAGAATAACTCAACACTGGGAATTTGGAGAATTTTTGACAGGAGGGATTTGATTTCTTATTAAAAGAAAAGCTTAGATCTACGAATTGACGGAGGTTTAGCAAAGTTTAAGGAGGAGAATTTGATTAGCATTTTAATGTCAAATGAATAGAATCTTTTGACGAAGACAAAAAGTAAATAATCTAAATTTTTACTGCTGAGTTATCTTACTAGTAGAGTAAGTAACAAGTAATTCTTGATAAGGTTTAGAACTAAGCTAGCAAGTGTATTCGGATTTTTACTGGTCTTATACAACTTTTTATTACTGGTCTTATATTACTTTGCTTTGTAAGTTTCATCGCACATTTCCGTTTCCCCAATTTTGAACCACTTCCCGTGATTCAATATTCCTCAAATTTTGCACATAGATACAACTAAGGTGAAGAATACAGAAACCCAAAAATTAAAAAATTAAAAAAAAAATGGCGTCAAATTTATTTGCTTTTCAAGTTTCATCGCACACCTATTACCCCAATTTTGAACCACTTACCGTCATTCAATCTTCCCCAAATTTTGCACATAGATACAACTAAGGTGAAGAATACAGAAACCAAAAATAAAAAATTAAAAAAAAAAATGGCGTCAAATTTATTTGCTTTTCAAGTTTCATCGCACACCTATTACCCCAATTTTGAACCACTTACCGTCATTCAATCTTCCCCAAATTTTGCACATAGATACAACTAAGGTGAAGAATACAGAAACCAAAAATAAAAAAATAAAAATAAAAATGGCGTCAAATTTATTTGCTTTTCAAGTTTCATCGCACACCTATTACCCCAATTTTGAACCACTTACCGTCATTTAATCTTCCCTAAATTTTGCACATAGATACAACTAAGGTGAAGAATACAGAAACCCAAAAAAGAAAAAAAAAAAATGGCGTCAAATTTATTTGCTTTTCAAGTTTCATCGCACACCTATTACCCCAATTTTGAACCACTTACCGTCATCAATCTTCCCTAAATTTTGCTCATAGATACAACTAAGGTGAAGAATACAGAAACCAAAAAAAAAGGTTGAAAATAAGACCAGTTTTGAAAAAATTGCATTTTTATATTAATTATTTGTTTTGTAAGTTTCATCGCACACATATTACCCCAATTTTTAACAACTTCCCTTTTTTTCAATCTTCCCCAAATTTTGCACATGGAAACAATTCAGGTGAAGAATACAGAAACAAAAAAAAAAACAAAAAAAAAAAAATTGAAATAAGACAAGCTTTTAAAAATGGCATTTTTATATTAATTATTAATATTCCAAACGCGATCAATGACGGAAAACCAAGATTGTGTAACACTATCTATATAATTTACAATACGGTTTTGCATATAAATTTAGTATACTGAACCTATACTGCATCAAGGTGATACCAAATGTTTTTTTACCCTGAAATTTAGAAATCTTTCACTCAAAAATGATGCTTTCTTCTCAATTTTTTTTTTTAAATTGTTAATATGTAAGATATTTTACACAGTATTAAAAGTCACAAATGAATTGTTTGACCTTTCAATATAACGCTTTATCTCTGTCACTGTACCGGGGAACAAATAGTCGATAATAGCGAATGAAATACGAGATAATGGGAAAAAATCTGTCATAAATGTGTTGGAGAAGGCTTCACTGTTTTAAACCAATTATTATTCCACTTGGACATTAATATTGGCAATAATATTTAAAAACAAAAGAGGATACTGAGGAGAAGGATAAGGAATGTCATCACTAATAATCTACCGAGATGATGATAATGGAAACACTGAGACATCCCATAAAAAATACAAGAGGAAGGAAAACTAAAATATTTTTGGTTAATGCAATAAATGTATTTCAGTCATAAAGACAAAGTATTAAGTAATATCTTTCCATTGAGCCCCATCTCTTCAATGCTAGTACGATTTTGATTGCTGTAAACAGTTCTATTGCGGTTGAAAAAGGAACATCCTTTATACCTTCTTTTATATGTCTTAATGCTAACAAAAGAAGGTATTTCACGCTTGAAGAATACATCTGATAAATATTAACTTGCTTTGAAATTATATTTAAGGAGGCAATGAATAAGCTTGTCATAATCAGTTATACTTAAGGATTTTGTTAATACTGACCGAAAAATAGAATAATATAATAATAATAAAATGAAGGAGAATCCTCGATTTAAAATCAATTACAATTAATACTGCAGCTCGCAAGCGTTTATAATAATAAGTGAAATCGTTCTAGAAAATATTTATTATATTAGAAACTTATTAAAGTGATGTATTTATTAGTATTTTCTGTATACTGTTTTACTCTAAAAACTTTTCTATTTTCCTGCAATGCGATCATAATCATTCATTCTTATCACAATGAAAGATATAATTAGAAGAAAATCTTTTACAAAAGGGTCATAAATTCTTATGGTGACACAGATTGTAAAATCCATTTTAACATTACATTCTTTGTAGATTTCTTAAGCTTTACTTCTGTTTAATTTATATTTTCACAAGGATTCGCCCTAGGGTTCATGCTAGGAATCAGTGCCTATATTATTACTATTCTCAATTACTATTTATTTCTCTTCACAGAACAGAACTACATGTTCTCTAGTGGAGAGATAACCTTTGATGCGCTAATATATTAAATTGGTATCACTTGTAAAATATGTAATATATTATTTGTATTACTATTTTAAAAAAAATTAATAAAGGTATTAATAATCAAATATTTTTATACCTATTACTATCATATTTGTTAACTGAGTAGGCCATTTCATTAAATATAATATTGTATACTTAATTATTTGATAAATCCAAGATAGCGGCTATATGTTGAAGTGAAAGTACCTTTAATTTTCTTCCTTAGCTGCCATAATTCTATGTACCAAATTTCAAATCTCTAGGGCCACTTGAAGCTGGAATGTGAATAAATCCAAGATGACGGCTATAATTCAATATGGTGGACACATATCGAAATAAAAATGGCCGCACTTTTCTATTTATGGTTCACTTTATCTATATACCAAATTTCAAATCTCTATGTCAATGGGAAGTAGGAGAATTAGTGATCAGTCAGTCTGTCAGTCACTGTCACTCTTAGTTTTATATATATACATTATTGGTTATTTAATTAATCAGCCTTTTATTAGTTATATTTGGTCTATATTCTAGTATAGATGTATGTCGTTTGTAAAAAATAGATATTGAATAAAACTGAGTGTAATTTATAGTAAAACAAATAATTAAATTATATTTATTTTCATCTATTCAAAAAGTATTACAGCAAACCCTTTGTTATGTGACCATTCCTATATTAAATTAAATAGTTAATTTGTCTTTTAACGTACCAATGTTTTTACAACAATTATTTAATAATGTTTAAATATATATTTGTGTGTATTTTAAATGTAGGTTCTAATAGGTAAAGGTTTTTTTTTTTTTTTTTTTTTTTTTTTCTTTTAAAATGAGATTTAATTAACTAAAGGTACAATAAGTTTACATGTCAATGTAATACCACTGATTATAGAATGAATTTAAGTCCTCATTTTTAATGTAACATTTAATTTTAACATTATATTTTCGAAAGGCATTATGCGGATCTATTTATAAAATTTAAAAAATATATATAATAAAAGCCAGGCAGGGTTTGCGACAGCCAGAAGTAATTACATTATTTTCCTCCAAAGAACCCATTTAAAATCAATAAGTGAAAAAGGCTTTCACCTCTTAAGCATGATTTAATTATTACACGTTATTTTAACAAAATGTTTTGTTAACTGAATTATTTTTTGTCTTTTTTTTTGAGTATTGAGCTCAAAAAAGGTATATTAAATTTAATGATTTAAGCGTATTGCAAAATTAATTTTTGTTTTGGTAATCGCTGTTCGGTTTATTTTGTTGTTATATGGATTTTTTTTTTTAGTATGATTTATGAAGTGTTCTTAGAGTTGAGGCTTATCTTTACTCAAGAAGAATAAAAAAAAAACTTTTTTAGCATGATGTGATAAAAATGATATTAAAGGATATGACTACCATGCGTCCAAATGACTTCGCGCACCAACCTCCGGGGTGATGAGATACAGGAAAATTAAAACTTATTTTCTAACATACACAATTCTGTTAATTTTTAACAAATGTAAAATTTATCTATTTCGTTATTATATATTTTTTTTCAGTCAATAAATTTCATACTTTTAGTATAAATATCACTTGACGCAACGTATACATACACTGGTAGTAATCACACAAACACCTCTTTGAAATCATTGTAAGAGGAATTGATCTGATGGGTAAGCTAATTTATTCTAAACAAATGAACAAACATTCCTTGTAGGTAATGAGGTAATGCTAGCTAAAGGTTTAAAAATATCTATTTAATTATTTTGAATATACTGGTCAGAAATGGGTACTGAATGGTTTAAAGCTAATAATAATTACAAGATAAAAAGAACTTTTTATATACTACGTTTTTAAATTTTCTGTTGGATCATAATAAACCAGACCATTCTATATATTAATAAATACTATTTTTGTGGGTAAGCACAAACTTTAGACAAAGGACAAATGAGTAAACCATGGACAGTTTACTCACACAAAAATGGACTGCTAAAATGAAAAGACGTTATCAATCATTACACTTTGGTATTACACTGTTGACTGCTGTAAGTGATAATTCGTGGTACACCGAAACGTATCCCTAAGACGCGGGATTATAACATAATCTTAACAAAATTTCATCATAACCATAATCATAATTATCATAAATTATATATAATTATAGAAAGATAAAATTTGTTGTGTATGGAAAGTTAGTTCGGAAAAAAAAGGTTGTTATCATTTATCTTTATTTATATTTTTATTCTTGTGGGTTATTTTTAACTAATTTTCCAGACAGCAAAATTTACTGAAAATGAATACAATTCTGCTTAAAGATGGCTATAAGTATTAAAATAATGCATTGTCATCGTGGTCTGAGCTATTCTAAAAGTTTCAAATGTCTAGCTAGTCGGGGGAAGTTAGTTAAAAATCGATTGTAATATTTGTACTGGACACTCAAACAAAGAAACAAACAAGAAAGCAAATTAATTAAAACGTAGTAAAAAGACGATCATAAGAATGCATATTTTGCTCATAATTTGTGATATAAGGTAAGATACGATCTAATTTCTTTTTTTAAATGTTAAAAAAATGACATAATGAAAAACATTGACTCTATTTCGTTGGCAACATAATCATATTCTATATATATGACCTATTTACCTAATTGAACTGTAATATATCTGTTATAGAACAGTACCTACCAGCATATAGGCTGTAATAATAGGTATATGAACGTTCCAATTACATACACTTGCTAGATTATTATTATATGCTAAACGAGCTGTTAAACATGGTATATTCATTAATGATATCTAAAAACTTCACAATTTAACCCTGACCAAATAAGAAGTAATGTTGTCAGATATTTTGCTTACTTAAGTTAATTATCATGTTTCCTTTCGTATACACTAATATATGTTTGCTAATATTTACAGATATTGAAAATATGCAAAAATGACTTTCTTAAATATACAAACTGAGTGCGAAAAGATTGCTTGCATTCAGGAAGGCCAAAAGTTTATCTATGTCGTATGAATTTAAGTTATTTACCTTAAATCTTATGCAGTTTTGTATTAAACAAAATACATTTATTACTTTCGATATAATATATTAATTATATGCATCCAAATTAGGAAGTATTTGTTAAATAAAATGTTAAAACATGGCATTAAAATTACAATTGAGGATTCCAAAGGTAATTAAAAATCCCTGATGAAGATTGTTTAGAAGGTTACTAAATGTCAATTGATATCTAAATAGCCAGTTGGATATTTATATAAACATAATCAATTATAAAATATATAGCTCTGTAATAATTGATATGATACAGTCCATTTAAAATGAATTTTTTCTGGATGTTAGTAAACAGACAGATTGATTGTATGAAACAAAGTTTGATTGAATAAAAAATTTAAAAATGAACAACTCACTTCACTGGTTGTACGATTATGTACAGTAACTTTGACCTTAATTTAATTGATTAATATAAATTGCCTTGTTGATATTGCGATTTAACAGTAAACTAGTAATTCTTGAGCACGATAAATTGAACGCACTTAAATCAATAAATGTCAAAAAATAAAATAAAAATCAATAAATGTACAAGTCTCTCTACAAATTGGTTTGAAGAAAACACTTTGTACGATAAAATAAAAAGACTTTGGCCTACTATAATTCTAACTACACCCTCCATAGTTTCTGACAATATATAAAAGAAAAGTTATTAAATAAAACAAGTAAGGCGCGCTTCACGTAAATACGTGAGGCGATAATCGCCGGTTTCAGTACGATCGTTTTCTTTATGTAAAATTGCAACATTTTATACTAAAAAATTGCAATACATTTTATCGTATTAATGTTACTTATCGGTGATACATATGTCTCATATCTTAGGCATTACTTTTCATAATTTCATGAAACTTGATTAAAGACTGTTTCCGTGTCGTTAAGTAAGATAAACATCGAATAAAAGCCGAAATTATGCAGTATGAACTTCTTTTTCCGGTGTTTTCACCCATTTGAGTTACATTTTTTGATTTACGAAATATATTAAACTGTAAAAAATATCAAATCATCATAGTTGAGCGGATATCGGGAACTGCCCCCAATTGCCCTGCCTATACGCACTCCTTTCAGTCCGTTGACCAGGGCGAGTAGTTAGGTCCTTTTGCCCAGACTTAAATGTGAGCCCACAATGGTTCATGAACATTTGTCATGGAAGTGTAAATACCACTTTGAAGTAGGTCCAAGTTGGAAAAAATAGCATCTAGTTTTGAGCCATGTCGTGTTGTTAGCAGCATATAGGAGATTTCAATGTAGTCGTCCGCCATATTGGCCACCATCTTGAAAATATTAAGTGTAAAAAGAAACCTCAAAAAAGTGTACAGTTGTAAAAAATGCCGAGATGCACCTGAGTGCCGAATTTCATGTTCCTAGCTATAGCAGTTTATGAATTGAAACGTGACAACGGACAGACAAAAAGACAGAGCCGTTATATATAAGGTTTCTTTTCGCACTTCGTACAGAAACCTAAAACTATTACACATATATTTCCATTAATATAAAACAATTTTAAATGCTTAGTTTCCAAGAGGGGAAAAACCTTTTTCTTTATAAAAAAAAAATAAAATCATAATGTGTTAGAAAACAAAGAAACTTTTTCATTTTCCTGAAAATTCTTTTTTTTTGGCGTAGAAAGTTAAGAAGCTTTTTTCCTTCTTATCACTTTTCGCTATCACTTAGCTGAGAAGATTAACCTCCTAAAAGTATAAAATGTAAAAGTTAATTAAACAAATATGGATTTAGTAGTATTTTTTTATTTACAGGAGTTTGATGATTATAATTTTTTTTTTTAAAAAAGTATCCAAACTTTTAGTTAAATAACCCTTGTTTCATTAAGGACTTGTATTAAGATAAATCGGTTTTTTCTTAGTCTACAAAATTGAAGAAGAGTGATTTAACTTTATCTATTCGATTCTATACTAAAAATTAGTAAAGTTTGTGGTCCGAAAGTACATTTTAGGGACAGTGTGCGGTACTATTATCTACCACTTTTGAAGGAGAAAAAACATCTTTGCATAACCCAGAGCAAACCTTCATTTTAGAGAAAAGTTTTGTGCTTTCTCTCCACATTTTTAATGAGTACCGATAGCTTAATAATAACTATTGATTTTTTTCATTCTTAAATTATCAAATAATTACAAGATAAAAAGAACTTTTTATATAATACGTTTTTAAATTTTCTGCCATAAATCATAAATTTGAAACCCGTCAAAATGAAGATTGTAAATATGGGATATGTCAAAACAAATAAAATATCTTGCGGATTTTTTCCGAACTAACTTTCTATACAGCAAAATTTGCTGAAAACGAATTAAATTCTGCTGAAAGATGGCTAAAAGTATTAGAATAATTCATTGTCATCGTGTTCTGAGCTATTCTAAAAGTTTCAAATGTCTAGCTACTCGGGAAGTTAATAAAAATTGATTGCAAGATTTTTACTGGACAAACAAACAAACAAACAAGAAAGCATGCTAATAAAAACGTAGTAATAAATAAATATTTCTAAAGAATTTGAATGAGACTATATATTTTGTATTGCTAAAATATCGATACATATATTTAGAAATGTAGAAATTTTGCCTGTCGAAATCCAATGCCTGTGTAATTGAGTTTTTTCTATTTGTTTATTTAACTTTAGAGAGTATCATAATACCTTTTGTTGGCTGTGGTTTTGATCTATGATCCGTAACAGTCGTATGATTTTTTTGTAACGGATAATATAATATACTTGTATGGAGAAGGGTATTTTTTGTATTCAGAAAAAAAGTCCAAAAGTTGTGTATTCGTTGACTAAATTAGTGTTTTTATAAATTTTATTTTTCTAAGGATATAACTGTAGACTAAAAGCGAAAAATCGGTTTGTTTAGGAGTACAATTATGAAAAAGTACTACCATCTTTCTTAATATTAAATACCAAAGATAAGATTTCTCTTCACAAACCTTGAAGAAGTGATAATGCAATTTTTAATTTCATTCTCCACAGAATAAGTATGAAATAAATATTAGCTTAATTTCGATTTTAATTTTTATTGCTTCTATAGTAATCTATTTATTTTAGTTTAAAGGAAATGAGAAACAAGTATAAGAAAAAAATATACCTGCACACATATAAAATTTCTATTTTAACTTGAACAAATTTATTCAAATACAAATTTAATCAAATATAAAGATAATATAAATAATCTTTAGCTAGGATTAAGCAACATGTGTGAAAAAGTACAGTAAACTTAAGAGGCATACGTACGTATACTCATACTTGAGGAAAAACTAACATCAACTTGATTTTTGGTCTACTAACTAATTTTGCAATCAGGATCATGAAAATCACATTGTCCACCAAAATGGGCGGGACATGGCCGCTCTCCACTGGTTATTTTGATTATTTTTTTTTTTGCAAATAATTATTGCCAAGCTATGTCCCGCAGACAAACTTAGCCCACCAAATATTCTTAAAAGGCACCAAAAGATTAACTTATATACAAAATTCTAGCTTGATGTTAAGCAGATACTTTTTTGCACACTATCTCTTGGACTATAATCTCATTTATATTAAATCTAATATGCAGTATAAATAATAAAATTAAGTAGCCTGAAAAAAATTATTTAAAGAATGGTATTTACAATGTAACATAGAAGTAAGTAAAAATGATTTTTTTAAGTTTCTAATTTATTCTGTGACAAGTATGTAAGAACTCATTAGTGTTCTTTTATGACGTTAAAGTATTTTAAAAGGTGATTTTAAATTAACTAGAATCGAAGACAAACTGAGTCAGAGTTTTGTCCACTCTAGGTTAAGGTTAGATTGTTTCCATTCTCTCTCTATCAATGACAGTTACTTGACTTGAATAAGTCATTAACTTCCTTCACACCGTGCCTCTTCATTATTATCAGGAACTCATCCTGTCCGCGTAAAATGTTTTCCATACGTGAGCTTCAGTATTTCCTAGTCTAACTAATCATGGATATATAGTCTGCATACATTTATTAAAAGAAGATTAATATTGACATTATGTTTTATATCAACAAAATTTCCACACAAAGAGAAAGAACAGGTGAATCGTGGTTAGCGTACTCTCAACTAACGTGAAACAAAATTCTAAACACCGACATATCGTGAATTTCTCCCTGGCGGGGAATCGAACCCGGCTTCTTATCGTCTGAATTTAAAGATTTTTCTCTGATTCGTCATAACTGTATTTTTCCGAGTTTTATTTTTTTTGGGGGGGGGGGGCGGAGGGGATAGCGCCCCCAATCAGGATATAAATTAATTTCTCATTTCTCCTCGGGGTTATGATTTTTCTCAACATGTAAGCCAGATTTAATCGAAATCAGCCAAGAGTAGTTTAGGCTCCACGCGTCTACACAGACTACAAACCGACTTTTTTAGACTCAGGTGACCCCAAAATCTCATTTTCGCGCTATCGCAATACTTTTTATCTATAGATACGAAGTTTATGGGAAAGTAAAAATATAGTGTATAAATGGAAAGTTTGCATGAGGCCCACTATTATCTGTATTCATCCAATTAGCATACTTATATTCAATAAATATATTCAATATTTAATATTAATTATATATTTTTTATAGAGTGCTAACAAATACATATTATAAATTAAAATAATAATAATAACAATTAAAAGAAAAATTAAATGTGGTGGGTCTAAACAGACCGACAACAGCTAAAACCCGCACAACAAGCTTCAGTTTATCAGTAGAATTATTTATTTCAGGAACGCTTTCATCTCAATACTCAAATATTAATGGACTTTAGATTTCATCTTCCTTAATACATTGCTGAATTAAATAAATAAGATAATAGGATAAATAAATAAAATAATAGGAAACAAGTCCTTAAGGATATCCCTCAAAGGGGAAGTACCTTCTAAAGAATTAAAACCTTCGACTCACAGGTTTAACAATGTGGCCAGAACATTGTGCAATATGGATGGTGGCCACAAAGATTCGGTTCGTTAAACCGCTGTACTTTGTTTATCGCTCTAAGAATGACTGACTGTCACACCTCTGTGAAGACAGGGAGAAATTAGCTTGACATGTCGCACTTCCAACCTGACTCTAGATAACGACTAAGGTAACACTGTGCTGTAACAATAGCCTAATAATACCCTACTCTCTTATATAATAAAAACTAGGGCAATTTTCGGATCCGCAAAACTTAAAGTCAATAACTCGTGGTGATGATTGTGTTAGGCAAGAATTATTAAAACTGGATCATTGTCTTCCTAAATAAAAAGCAAAAGAAAAATAATCAATAGATGAAATATACCAAAAAAGAAACTAGAGGAAATTAAAGATACTATATTCAAAATGGGATGAAGTTATTTTGGCATGTATAGTTTGAAGACTTCCCTATTTACTCCTTGTCTAATAAAAATAATTACGTTTGCTTTTTTATTATAAAGAAAATAATCTTTCACAAAACTTCTTTTATTCTTATAGATAAAAACTAATAGTCAAACTAAATCCCAGTGCTGTTAGGTTTTATCAAATTGTTTCTATACCAATAATTCAATTTCTGAAATTGTCCTTACAGTCAACTTTATATTACAAGTTTCATACTGCTAGTCTCTAATTTTTAATACTGGAATACTCTTTGAATCAAAAACATTGAACTAATAAAACGTGCAACATATTTTATTCTAAAGTGGTGTGAATTATGTTGCGGAGGAGTCTGCTTCTTTGTAAACATTAACGTGTGAAAAAAAAAGTGAACAAATTAGCATGAGATCTAATTTTCGAATAGCAACTTCAAGTACTCTTTGTTGCAAACAGTCTTTAACATCTTACGTGTATCTATAAATATTTTATATTTTGTTTTATATGAATAATTATTTGTTACAGATTTAATTCTTTGTTTGAAGTGTGAGAAGTTACCCTGTAGTTAGCTTGTTGTAATAAAATTATGTCTGGGAAAAAAAGTTTAGCTTATTGTAACAATGAATGTTTGTACTTATTTTTTAAAATTGTGGGTGTTCTGTGCGTATGTGAACAGAAGAGTTGGTGATAACTAAAGAACAATAGGCCAAGAGGTGAGAAAAGAAGACTTCTTCTGCTTATGGTTTAGTAACTGGAGAAGGAAGTATGGCGTTAGTCGGTTGTAATTCCTCCTGTTTAACCAAGTAAAGCCTTATTGCCAAGGTTATATATTTACTATATTGTGTATGGTATTGTCAATCCGTTATTCATAACGCACTGTCAAGAAAGGAAATAATTTGAATATAGAAACACACCATGAGACGTTTTAATTATTACACTTGAGTAACTTAAGTTCCGCGATGTGATCTGTAGTTTATCATTTCTCTTTCATATCTAGAGCAATAAAAAGCAAAAGGATTTTTCGGCCTGTGAATAATGATACCGTTGAAATGGAGTAGTTATTTTAATTTCTCAATTAAATGCTAATTATTAAGCTAATACCAATTTAACTTCTACTTCAAAGAATTGATCAATTTATAAAATATCTTGAGGAAAACAACATGTACATAATAATTTTATTAATTCCAAAAATATAATTCTTAAAATTTAATCGTTTTTTCAAGGGTAACCATGTTTTTATGGATTGATAGTAACCATCCAAATTAAGTAGTCACATCTATAATTTCGAATAAAAATGTGTAATGATTCAAAAACTCCGTGAGAAGCGTACAACCACAAAAAATAATAGTTTCATATATAAGGACAATAAGTATAAATTTAAAAGATAATTATAATGGAGAGGATTGTTTTACAGGGAAATAAGATTACTTTTTTAATAATTTTATGAGGAAAAGAAGTCTTTTTTGGAAAATTAGTGTTAGGATAATAACATATAATTAATCAGGATAGCTTAATTTAAACCTTTTAGGTGAGGAGTTGATCCAAAGTAGTTTTTTTCTTTATAATAAATGTTGCATACCGATAGAAAATTAATTAATAGGAAATAAATAAACACTTGCAAATTACATTATAATTTTAAACTTAATCTTTAGAACTCTTAGCTGTTTGCTTTCTTTTAGCGAATTTTCAAAGAAAATTACGGTATTGCAATGGCTTCAAAATTTTTGTAATGCGAATTTTTGAAAAGTTTTTCCATGGAAATCCGTTTTAGACCATTCTGAATCGATTCCAAAAAATTTAACACTTTTTTTATGTATGTATGTATATTTGTATATATGTATATAATATTTATGTATATATGTATGTATATATGTGTAACTCCAGACGATATCTCCCCTTAGAGTGCACTTAAAAATTTCAAACAAATTTTAAAATGTCAATAATATCAAAAGAAAGGATGAAAAGAAAAGATCAAAAGAAAGGATCAAAAGAGAGTTCGTTGGCCAGAATTTTTGGAGTTCATTTAAGGGTCAAATATTTACAATTTAGGGCCAAAATAGCATAAAAACGTGTTTTATCCATTTTACCCTCCTTTTATATGAAATTATGATAAAAGTGTACATAACAACAATTACTGTACTCTTAAAGAGCTTTCCAACGACATGCATCGTGAAGGGTAAATACTATTTTTACTTTTGTACCTCGTACCCCTGTGTACCAAATTTTTTTTCACCCATGCAAATTCTATTCCAAAATTTTCCTATATTATCATAAGCGAATAATAAGCCGATTTCTTTGAAAATTCGCTCATTAAGTCGTGGTGCATGACTGGACTTTTTTTATTATATTTATTCAGCGGTAATCTCTTTTCTTTGAACATATTTAAGAAGTTAGAGCAAACAAATTATTATAAGCTTTGATGTAAGCAAGTGTTTTACCAATCAAACAAGGAAAAACGGTCAAGGATTAGGCAAGATTCATGAGATTAATTGATTTGGATCGATACCGTAAAAACATCAATACCTCATCATCAGAGTTACCCGTAACAATGAAACACTTTAGACATGTCCCAGAATTCATCCTCTCAGTATATTCTCTTTTGATTCTCTCACTTTCTCCTATGTGTATTCTGCCAAAATTGGCCTAGATATCATCTTATCACTTGAGTGGCTAATCCTTTGCAGGTACTGTCCCAGATCAACCTAGAATAAACGTCTATAATCTGAGATAGAATGCTATGAAGCTTACTGATATTAGTATCCATAACGTTTGTTATCTTATATTTTTAAGGTTATTTAACTGAAAAACTGAAATCTCATATCTTTTAAATCTTTTATCAGGAAATGCAACTCATTAGAAAATCTGTCTCATTTAATGGTAAGTGAAAAGTTTACTATATATTACAACTAGCTGAAGTACTCGGCACAGCCTGGGTTATATACAAAAATCAAGACCTGAGTGACCTTAATAACAATAAAGAAGTAGATACCTCAATTGTATATTATAAAAGTATCAGAACACTGGAAAATAAATATGTAAAAAAAATTGTCATGTTGTAAGGAAATTATGTTACAAACCATATAAACCTTAATTTTCTTAATGGGACCATGTCATACCACTAATAACTCTTAATTGTTGGCTGAAATCTGGGTCAATTCCCTCCATCCAAAATAAAAATATGACAAAAGTGTACTTAATAACAATTACCTACTACATTCTTTAAGAGCTTTCCAATGACATGTATCATCAGGTATATATCTGACAGACTTTTGTACTCCGTACTCCTATGTACCAAAATTTACATTTCGAAATCACATGTATTTTCAGTGACTAGCAAGGGGACCTTCGAAGCAACGGCCTACATGAGATTTCTAAATATAAATATTGGTACACTGGGTTACGGGGTACAAATGTTAAAGTAACGAATACCCTTCATGATGCATATCGTTGAAACGCTCTTTATGAGTACATTAATTTAAGATTAAGATTTGTATAAAAGAAATACCCTCATACAGACACTTCATCTTTTTATTTAATGCATAGAGATAGTTTTCCTGTATTTTCCATTTTACCCCCCTCCTAAATGAAAATATGACAAAAATGTACATAATAACAATTACTGTACTCTTAAAGAGCTTTTCAGCGATATGCATCATGAAGGGTTTTCATTATTTTGACATTTGTACCCCGTACCCCAGTGTACAAATTTTCGGAATAAAACTGTAGATTTGTATAAAGGACATACCCACTTATATATAGACACTCTTATTTATATATATCTATAGATAAATTAATATATATGTAACTGTTAAAAAAATTTGTTATATAACTGTTACAATAATTTTACTTTGATGTTAAAAAAGGGTGTTAAAATAGTGAAGAAAATGCATAATTGAATTCAATTTTCCATACTATAGGTGCTAGAAATAGCCTGTACAAAGACTACTAGTTGGTCACATTAACTATGTGAATTAGAGGCGAATTGCATGCCTATTTGTAACTTCCAAGATTGTTAAATCAATGTCTCCTTATGCAGGTGGACTAGTTTAAAGGAGGGTGGATTTTAAGATTTCTTATTTTTTTCGCGCATTCTAAAGATGTTCCAGATATCACAGGTGCATAGTGATAACACATGCCTAGTAAATCTTCGTTGATTGCTACATTAATCTTTTATCCCGTTAGTATGAGTACATTCAATGTTTGCGAAAATGTAGATTCAACAATAGTCCACTACACATTCAATACAAGCCACACTTTATACTCCAATCAATCGTTTTTCAATAGATTATTAGGCAATATTCAATATATGAGTTATTGTTATAATTGTTATTTTTTTCGCAATAAGATTACGCAATACGCAACAAAGAGAAAAATGAAATGTTCTTTAGTTTAAATCAAATTATAATTATTATTTACTACGGGAAACTGACAGTGAAAAATACACTCCCGCGCCGGGATTTGAACCACGGGTCTCCTGTATTTCTAGTACAGATGCTCTGGCCACTAAGCTACGCAGGAGAATGATTTTTAACTGCCGTAATCGATAACTAGTCCCGAATCAAAGCTTTCAATATTCATATACATTTAGACAGTCAATATTTATGACATTAGAACTAAACCGAGAATTAACGCTTATAATTATAAAGTAATCAATTAGTTTATAAATGACTGACTAAATAACTATTAAGACAAAGGGATACTTATTTTACTGTACTTTGGGACAGAGGAATAGCACACTTCTATTTTTATAGGGGAGTAACAGTATAAAGAAGAACATTGCGTACACATTCTTCAGATTGATACTCCCCTCTGTTTTTTTTTATAAGAGGATCAACAATCTTTAGAAGTGCCTAAACCTAAATATATAAATATATCTTTTTGGAATATTGATTATATGTATAATATATACCTCAATTAGAAGAAGTTAAATTATAATTTTTAAGAATTATTGCCTTTTTTGTCCTCACTGTTTAAGAAGGCGTGAAGAATTAAATGTTTTTATTCTTAAATACTATGTTGTATTGCCAGAGGTCATAAAAGTCGAAATGGGTCCTCATAACACCTGTTACACGTTAGCGAGTTAAGGAACCGAATAATAGCTCTATTTTCTTGGCCATCAATGTATAATACGAATGTACTCGTAGATGGTCTTGGTACAGTCCTTATAATATTTTAGGCACTTAGCTGTAATGATAATTAAGTGTGAAATATAAACAGTTTTATAACACAGTTTAACATCTCTATTGCTGAGATTAATTCATGTGGAACTTTTAATTGGGTGTAATAATGACGTTTGATATTACTTGTCTGGAATAAGGCATTTAACCCACGTATTACTAAAATATATGTCAGTTAATAGCAGCTTGTTAGGACGGTTATCAAAAAAGATGGAAACATATTTTGGTAATATTAGGTTTTAAATTAACGTGGTATTTTATTATAATTATCAGTGTGTTAAGGACTTTTATGTCGTGAATTCATCTTCATTAACACGAGAAAAAAAACACATGATATAATAAGAGGAGATGGACGTGAATGAGATTTATTAAAATTATTTTACTACGATTGATATGAAATATAAACATTTTATCTGTGTTTAGATGCGTTGAACGTTTTTTTTTTGTAGTTGTATTCATTGCGTATGCACGTTTCATAATTCTTCTTTATTTCCACCCTAGTGCGGAAATAAAGAAGAATTTTTCACCTTATCGCACGATTAGCGTGTTTGTTTACATTTAACAAAACTAATTTGCTGTTTGTTTAATTAAAGTAGCTGTTTTTTATGCATTTATTATTAAAATTCATCAATGTATAGATAAAGTACGGTACGCAACTCATGCGAAAACTGCATTTTGCTTTGCTCGTGTGGTTTTACTACCACACGCTATCGCTCGGGTGCAAACTCCACATTCGCATGCAAAATGCTACTTTCCGCACTAGACGCGTAATGTACTATCTCTGGAATACAAACAATACGGTCAACCAAATAATACTACGAATAAAACTAGTCCCGGCCTCTTGGTCTTAGTTTCGGAATTTTGGAATTTGATAAAATACCATAAATATTATCCTCTATACAGAAAATTTTAGTTATATCGGTCAGCTTTTAATTAGCAACATTGCTGGAAACTAAAACTATCTATACATTTTGTTACAAGTGCAAGATGAATGTGATGTAGTGGCTAGCACCATGGATTTGTGTGGTGCTACTCAAGGATAAAATCTCCGCATATATATATATATATATATATATATATATATATATATATATATATATGTATGTATCGTTATTATTACGGAGAAACTACACTCACATCATAAAATATGTAGTATGATTTCTTTATATTGATTAACAATATTGCAATTGCAACACTCAAGGTAATAAGAAAACAAAGCATTATTAGCAATTATTATAGTCAATATTATTTATTTTTTCTTCAGCAAACGCTGTTAAAATTAACACCTTTTTAATTTTTAATATATATTCAATTATTTGATGGATTTATAAGGTGTTGTGTATTTAAAAATAAAAACTAGTTGGTTTTCATTCTTTTATTGTGAGACGTTTCGACCCTCTAAGGTCATCTTCTCATCACATCATATTCACACTAAAATTGACAAAAAAATTAAAATTATTATTAATAACATAATTCCTTTTTACTTTAATTATTTAACATTTTCTATAAAATTGGTCTTTGAACAATGCTATTAAATGTATCCATACATACACATACATACATACACACACATATATATATATATATATATATATATATATATATATATATATATATATATATATATATATATATATATATATATATATATATATATATATATACATACATATACATACATACACATACATATATAAAAACAAAAAAACAATTAAAACAGTTTTTTACTTACAATTTGTGTAGTCGTATTGAAAATTTTCATAGTTATTAATTTATTAATCATTTAAATGAATATTAAAATTATTATTCTCCATAGGAGTCGTCAAAAAATACATATTAACAATCAACTAATTAAAATTTCAAATATATAAAATATTTATCACAATTCTGTAACTATTAACATATATATGTATCTAGAAAAATTAATAATTGTATACAATGCATGATTTGTAAATAATATAACTTAGACTTAAAATTCTTGGTTCATATCATGAAATTTTATGCATAATTTATTATCGAGAACATTCATCTTGCTTTTATTTTAAATTTATTCCATTATTGAGTCTTATTAATTACTATTTTTCTGGAAATATAATTTTTAACTTATTGTGTGTGTTATATTAGTTAATATTTGTTTTGGGAAATTGTTAATTGCATTTAATTCTCTAAATTTTACCTGTAAAAATCTCATAAAATTGTAAAATTGTTTGGTGGTGCTATCTAGGAGAGACATAAGTTAACTACTATTTCAAAAAGGTTTTTATTTAATTACTTAGGTTTTTATTTTATTTTATTCAAGTCAATATTATTAGAATAGATTTTATTAGTCAATATTATTGAAATAGATTTTCTAAAAACAATATAATAAATAAACAGAAGATAATAGAATTAAGATGCCCTTTCTCAAGAATAACAACAAATTGACCAACTGAAGTCATGCTTTTCGAAAATGTAAAGCACAATTGGATTTCATTTCGACATTCAACCTTGGTGATCCATGTAGCAATAGATGTACAAGAATTATCTGTTGGTTTTCTGCAGCCAAATAAAGGTAAATATTATTATGATTAAAAAAATAATATTCGATCCAAAACATTTTTTTAAAACTAAATCTAGAAATTCTCTAAATGTCATAGTTTCAATAATGTTTTGTTAATTTCAGTTAGATTATATTTTAAAGATCGTATTGAAGAACTTTGACATTTTTAATATAAAAGTAAAATTGCTCGATTATGAACATTTTCATCTATTATAGTTATCATAATTTGAGTGATAAATCTATAGTTAATTTCAGTTACATTAAGATTTAAAAATGAATTAGTTGAACATTAACTTCTTCTTGGCTTGTATATTCCGAACATAACCATGACCTGTTTAAACTCAATAAAGTAACATTGCATTTTTTCAAGGTTTAATGTTCAACAAATGCTGTTAGTTAAATTGAATACTCAATTATCATCCATGTAACTAATTTTTAAAGAAAATATCAATCTTATTCTTAATAATAGGAAATTACATTTTGTCTAATCTAAAGTAATAATCTTCAATGTTAACAACATTTAGAGTTGATTTGTTCAATGTCTAATACTTAGTTAAACTAACCTAAGGCAGGAACTTTATTTACAGGATGGTCTTAATTTTCTATTATAACTATAGTATGTATACTTACTACATACTTGTAATTAGCTATAAGATTTGAAAGTGCTTTCAGGGTCGATTTTTTTTTATTATTATTTTATAAGTGTAATTAACTCATGGCCAAAATTAATATTTTCTTACACATTATAGGTAATAATTTTCTATTATAGATTTATATGTATAAAGTAGGTATATTATTTTTAAAAGTAATTTGCGCTTCGATATTTTAAATAATTTTCAGGGTCGTTTTATAATTTTTTATTAATGCCCTTACTATCTATCAATTTTACAAATGAATACACCTATATATATTTATAATTCATTATTTTTATAAGAATTTTCAATCTTTTTTACTTTTATGTCTGACGTAAGCACTATAACTGTCAATATAAACTAGATTTAAACATAAATTACATAACTTAACATAAAAATACATAAGCTTGAACAATGTTCACATTATGTTATCTATTTCTTATTTTTAATTTTATCATGCAGTCTCGGGTTAATTACAGTATAGCGTTTTGTGAAAATTGTAAATATACTGTTTTAGGACACGTCTTGCTACTTAGAATAGAATAGTAGAACTGGCAGTTTAATTATTTTTTTCATACATATCAAAAAGAAAATATCATGTATTATGTGAGATTTCAAATGGGTACAAGTGTCAGTGCCATAGGGTTGATGTTAAAAGAGTTAGTAATATTATTTTATATAATGAATATGACTTTTTAGTTCACTAGCAAAGCTGCTACAGGTATTGTTACTTGAGAATCATAATATAAAATAAATAACATAATCAATAAATATCATCAAATAAATAAATCAATATCATCAATGATAATAATATTAAAAATAAATCAACAATCAAATAAATATCATAATCAATTCATGTTATTTTGTTTCTTATCAATTAGTTCTAACATACACTCTTATATTATGCTTAAAATAAAGCATATATAAGCGCAGCAAAAGATACTTAATCAGCATATATACTTTAATCAGCATTAAGATTTAATATTAAATTTTTAAAATAAGTTGAGACTTAATTTTCACTAGAAAATTCCAAATTTTAATTTCATTTGATAGGTTTGATTCTGGACTTTATAGTTACCTGTACTTTATTTTACTTCCAGACTTACTAAAGCTAACGAAAGCATTGTAAATCATTCCGAAGAACGATTTTTTTATACATCCGAAATGAAAAAAAAATATTAGACAGAAATACGATTCAGACATCCGAAATAATTTTCTCGTGTCTGTAAGTCGGTCAGTCTATCTGTCAAACCACCATAATATCTTAATAAATAACTACCCCACATAATTTAAATATTTAGATAGTATTTCATAATTAGCCCATTATTAGTCCCATATGAATTTCAACCTTCTGCCATTTCAATTAACAACTATATTTTAATAAGTACTCATTTGATTTTTAAGAAATGTTATGGATTGTTTAATGTAGACCAAAGATAATTTGGCCCATACTAAAATCAACGTCTTCACTCATTAAATTTTTCTAAATTAATACTTTTATTTATGTAAACAGTTAAAATAATTGTGACATTTTTATAATAGTCTGCCAATTAGTATGGCATATAGCTTCACATGTACTTTATTTTTACAACCCATTTGCCTAATTTATTTAATAATTTATTCCCTCCTTATATTTCAAGTCTGTATATTTATAAATATATGTGTCTGTCTGTCACTCAATTTTTGCGAACCAACATAATATATTATAAACTACCCGTCCGATTTTAATGATATTTGGATGGTATTATCATATTTGGTCCCAAATACGTTTCAACCGTTTGCACCCATTATTTGTTGTTTTTTTTTTAATTCACATGCGCACAAAGACACATTTATTTACACTTATATCTTTAAAAGTACCAATCTGATTATTTTGGAATTTGGATGGGTTGTCGATAGTAGCTTGCAGATAGTCCCAGATTAATTTCAATCATCTCTTGAACTTTTACTAAATTGATAATTCATGTAAAATTTCAAAAAATTGTTGACAGATTTAAAAAACGGGGAAACAGTTAAATAAATTCAACTTTATTCGGGTTGTTAAAGTATAACATCAATAACATACTTCATAGGAAGCTATGTGCCACACTAATTGACAGACTATATTATTTACCATATTTTAGCTAAAAAATGCAATTAATGAATTGTTCCATCAAAATTTACAAAGAGATTTTTTTAAGTTTTCGTAAGAAATCCGTTGCTACTACGAAAATACACGCAGTGTCACAATTTGTATAACCAGCCGGTTCTAACAGTCAAATAAAAGAGCGTTATCTTGAAATAGTCCTTGCTCAACAAAACAGACCTAAAGAAGATCCTCTCAACTACCAACATCCAGGATTCCATTTATCTGGTTCATCTATGGCAAAATATACAAGAGAAAAACAATAGAATTATCATAAAAGACACAATCTTAAAAGACACACTTCATACACATTACATAATGTAGAATTCAAGATAACAGTTAAGGTAGAGCACATAGAGTTGAGTTGATTGTCTGACCTATGGTGTGTAGCCTCACAACTAAGTGGTTTTGTTTTGTTTTTTATTTCTATTGTTCGTAATGAGTTGATGATCTCGCCTTTTACTTACTAAGTAATTCACATTAAGCTTGTGAAAATGTGCGTAAAAGATCGAATGAACAAAAAAATAAAGTGTTATACCAAAGTAGACTGCTTCGCCAATATGTATTGACAATGATTACTACTAAGGTATCAGGCATCTTAGAAGAAAGATTGAATAAATCATTTTATCTACTTGCGGCAGCAAAATGAGGAATTATTAAACTGATTTCGGGCAGAGAAATGTGATTTTACTGCCAAGGCGGTAAAATGAGGAAAAATGTTGATGCCTAGGTAGTAAAATTTTTACTTTTATAATGTTGGCAATGACAGTTTATACTATTATCTCTATCTTATAACATTATATATTATAGTTTAATAATAAATAAGTAATATTTAATAAATGAACGTTTTTATAATAAAATAATTGGTTTATATTTGTTAATTCTATTAAATAAGTTCAATGATTAGTAAATCTTTAATTAAAAGAAATAGTGGATTCACTGGCTATACTGCAGCGTCATGTAAACATTGAACATCCATATTATTATTATTAAGTCATACTAGATTAGACTAGCTTCTTTTCTTGATTTATCCTAGTTATTTTTTTTTCTTTTAAGCGTTAAAAGATATCTTTAATACTTTTAGTAATTTGTTAGAAAAAATATAAATAAATATTTTATCTACGATTGAGACGAAATATAAACATTATATCTTTGTTTAGATGCGTAGAAGGTGATTATTTACGTACTTGTATTCATTGCGCATGCGCGTCTCATAGTTCTGAATAATTCCTCTTCTTTACCGCACTAGTGCGGTAAAAAAGAGGAATTCTTCAGCTTTACGCACGATTAGTGAGTTTGTTTACATTTAACAAAACTAATTTGGTGTTCTTTTATTAAAGTAACTGTTTATATCGAGTTTTTAGTGAAAAACAATGAGTGAATCAAGTGACTTTGACGAAAATGTGGAGAATAATAATCCTCCAGAAATAATTAATTCGGCAAAAAATACAACTAATGAATTAATGCCATCTTTATCAAGAGAGAGATACGAACTTACATACAGCAAGTTTATTTGTTTCTGTATTTATTATTTAAATCTAACAATTGTAGATAAAGTACGGTACGCAACTCGTCGAAAACGGCATTTTGCATTGCTCGTGTGGCATTTTGCATTGCTCGTGTGGTTTTCCTCGCTATCGATCGGGTGCAAACTCCACACTCGAATGCAAAATGCTACTTTCCGCACTCGACGCGTAATGTACTATTATTAATATGACACATAGTTATTAAGTATGTTATATTAATAAAGATAACATTTTAGCAGTTTCATTTTTCTGCCGCAAGTAGATAAAATATTGTATGCAACAAGGCAGCAAAGGAAACATTTCTGCCTAATTTATTCATTGCCTGCCTCGGCAGTCAAATAGGTAAATTACCTGCCTCGGCTTCGGCTCGGAGGCTAATCTAATTACTCGACAACTAAAAAAAAACAAAGAAAAGAACGAAGAAAATAAAGAACTATAGAAATAACTATTTCATACTAAAAACTTACTTACTTACTTAGTCGTGTCCTCTTCTACCGACTAGTGTAGAGGATTTACAAAGAGATTTCCAAGCAACCCTATCTTCCGCTAACCTTTTGGCTTGGGTCCAAGGAATTTCACGCTTTTGTAGGGTATTTTTTATGTTGTCTTCCCAAGTATTTCTTCTCCTTCCTCGACATCTTCTTCCTTCAGGTCTGGCTTCGTAGCTCTGTTTTGGATACCGACTATTGTCCATCCTCACAATATGGCCGAACCATCTTAACTGATTGGCTTGTACCATATCTTTGACAGAGTTTATTTGTAATTTGTCTCTGAAGGTTTGATTTCTTATTCGATCTCTCCTAGTCTTTCCTTCTACTTTCCGGAGATATCTCATTTCTGCTGTTTGCTTTCTTTGACATTGTTTTTCTGTAAGGGCCCAACTTTCAGAAGCGTAGGTAAGAACAGGTACATAAGTGTTCTTATATATAAGCATTTTTGTCTGTTTAGAAATTTCTTGTTTGCTTAGAAATTTCTTGTTTAAGGCTCCAAACAGTTTTCCAGCTGAACTCATACTAAAAAACTAAAGAAATAACTATTTTTAACATTTAGGATAGAGTGCTTTTCATCCAACAGGCAAAAGCAAGTTCTTGTTAGATTGTTGGACCCACTAATGTACCAAGTGCATTTTGTTCTCAGGTTCATAGTCGCACAAAGATCCGGAACGGTTTCGGTACCACAGAAAAATGATTTACAGATTTCTCAGAACAACCAAATTTTTACAACATAACTAAGTCAAGAAATTTTTCAATCTCCACTGTAAGGTACAAGAGAAATCGAACAAGTAAGAATATAAAAATCATATTTATTAAGAAAATCAATAAAAATAAAAGTGGTAATGTCTAAAATATTATTGTCAGGTTACTTAAAGAATTTTTATGGGAAATTTCTCATCAATTATAAAGGAAATTTCACTTTTTTGCTATCAATATGTCAGGAAAGTTTAAATAGTATTTACATTTGATGCGACCTGTCTGATTATTAAAATGCTTAACAGCCCAGTCCTATTTGATCATATGCATTATTCAATGCATCATTATACAATACTAAAGACATAATTGCTAATTGTTCCCACAGATGCAGGTGTGATGGAACCATGAGTGAGGAACTATATCGGATCCTAGACTCTCTTAACCCTCGTTCTAATTCTCACGGAAATCTTTTTATCTTTAAGATTTAGAATTTTTCTCAGCGTTATCATTGTAGGCTTTTGGTGGAGAAAAAGCGCTTTTGAGATTCTTCTAATTATCTGATTAAGCAAATAGATATTAAATAATATCACTTTTCTATGTAACAGATAAAATTAAAGTGATGTAACAATAAAATTATTGTAGTTATATCAACTGGAATTATCTTATTAATTTATGACAAATGATTACGTTTAAAATCATTCATTAACTTGAGTACATTCTTAGCTATAGAATGGTTTCTTCCAAACTAAAGTCATTAGGTTATTATGACTATAATAAATCTAAACTAATCTTTAATTTTTAAGGTATCTATACCAATAATAATATATTTTATTGCTTCCGAGCTTACCGAAGGTAACGGAAGCTATGTGGTCGTTCTGAAGAACGAAAAAAAAAGTCTCCGATTTCAAAAATGGCAAGACGGAAATCCGTTTCAGACATCAGAGATCATTTTTGGTTCCGCATCTGTCTGTCGGTCTGTCTGTCGTTCAATTTTAGCGAACCAACATATCTTAAAAACTACACGCCCAATGTTAATGAAATTTGAGTGGTAGGTCATGAGTAGCCCATTGTTGGTCCCATATAAGTTTCAACCTTCTGCGCTCATTTGTGTCTCTTCCAGATGCGCACAATCATACATTAATTTACACCTAAACCTTCAAAAATACTTATCTGATTCTTATGAAACATTTAGAGTTTATCGATAGTAACCCGCAGATAGCCCCAGATTAATTTGAAACGTCTGCGCTCCACCACTTAGCAGTCTATATTTGCTTGTTATAAGTAAATTTCAAATATTTTAAATAAAGTTCGAATTATAAGAAAATCATCTAGAATCAAGGTAATTGAGTCATCCGTGAAGCCGATAGATTAGAGTACTTACATCGCTTGAAACTTAGGTCTAAACATCGACTTATCTAAGGAGTTCGATTCCCAGAGAGGAGAGACATTTTACAGATTGATGATTATTTATTGGGACGCAAAAGACGTTCTAACTAAAGATGATTTGGAATCAGTTATACTTTTTAATTCTTCAATCTAGGTACTAGCGCTTATTGTTTTAAATGTACTAATGAAAAAGTAAGATCGAGTTGGATAAGTTTAGTCCTAAAATGTAGAAATTTAAAATAATTAAACCAATTCTGTTTAACGATGTAGCTGCTATGGGATTCCCTGGATGGACACGTAATTTTTATTGTTACAAAAAGAAGGATACACTCTTTACGAACAGATATACAGTGACTATAGTAACGATTTTTACAACTATAAAAGAGAAGTAAGATTCTTTTGTCAACATACAACGAAATATGATTTCATTTATAACTAAACTATTTTACCAAATATTTTGTTTGTTGAGACTATTTTTCACATATATGCACATTCTACGTAGTCATTAAAGAATATGTTTTTCTAAGGATTTATTTTTCCTTTGTAATTACTTTTTTTTTTTTTTTTTTTTTTTTTTTTTTTTAATTACTTATTTTAATTTGCTTTATTATTTTCATTTATAATGAAAAAAATTAAAGCATCATAATGGTAGTTGTAGACGCGTTTCCTTGGATTAATTTATATTCCAAGACAAAACATTAATACAATAGGAAATGTTGGTGTTTAGATGTAGAAACAAAATCATAAACATATGCCATAATTCATTATGTATGTCAAGTCCAGAGGAATTGGAATGGTTCTAAGATTGTGCTGTGCTTACATATTCAATGCATCTTCTGAAAAGATTTAATCAGTACTTTTCATACATTAATTATGCTTCACCGTTGAATAATCTATTAAAATAAAGAAAAGTAAAAATGAATAACCTAATAAGCTAATAATCAATTTCATAGTTCTACTGTGTTTAATGTTTATATTTTCTGTAGGCGAGACATATTCATTACAGTAATGTGCTGTTAAATAAAGCAGTCCTTAGTAAAGCCAATTAGTGTGGCACATAGCTTCCTCGCGTCCTATTTCATATACTTAAATATATTCAATACTTTTACAACCTATTTTGACAAATTTATTTAATTTTCCCCCTTTTTATTAAATCTGTCAAAATTGTATATCTGTCAGTATTATAATTTTATTTTTATTGTTTATAATTAGTGTTGTCTAGTATTTATATATCTGTTTTTATGTACTGTTATTCTTTCACTAACTGTACGAATGTATTTTATTTATTTAACAATTGTCTTTTGATTGATTAGTATGCTGTGTTTATAGCAATCCTTTAATGAAGGACAGCTCCACTTTGTACTTTTTGTCTAAAAGAAACAGTGGATCTTGAGTTATTTACGGAAAATGACTGGTTTTACTGACAAAGGTAAACAATTCCAAAGAAAATGTCAAGTGAAATTACCAGTAATTACCGGGTAAATATAGTTATTTACATGAGCGCCCATATGAATTTTCGTAGAGGGGGGGGGGGGGGGGGGGGAGTAGGTTACTTGAAAGCAAAACACCTGATTCGACTACGGTAATATATATTTTTCCTCTTTTCCTGAGAGCTAGGGCCATCCCCTGCGGCCATCCCCTGAGCCACTAGGAAGGAAAGTTCACTTTTTCTCCCTGCTGCAGGTAAAATAATGAAACACTAAAATTAAAAATAAATTGGGGCCACCGCAGTTGGATTCGTATTTATAAATAGACTATATTTTATTATCCAAATCGTCCGAACCGTTTTCGAGGAATGATTTTCGTATCATAATACTTTCTCTTTATGTATATACTACGTACACTAAGTACAAAAATAATTTGATTCAATATACATTAAAAAAACTGTTTATTTGTTTTTCTTAAATACTTAATGTATCGTTCCTGTTCTATATTTCTAATTATTAGCAGAACAAAATAGTTTTCTCCTTATCTTCCTCTGCTGCCATAATAATTCTCTATACGTACAATAATTATAACGTAGACATTTTGGTGTTTTTGTTTTTCTAAATTTTGGAAAGTTTGAAATATTTCAAAAGACATTCTATTGAAGTACATTGTAAAATAACAGTTAATTTACCGATAGGTATATTTTTTAGTAATTAGATTGACAGTGAAGGTAAAGTTATTATAAATGTATAGTTAATATCTTTCGGTCAAGGCCGTTTAGTTGTTTCAGTTTAATTTTCTTATCTATTTTTTATGAGATTAAAATATTTATTACCTTGTTTACTTGCAGCCTTGAGGTAGACCAGATTAAGTAGATTATAAATTCACTTTAGAAGATTCGTTTTATGATATTTTTAAATAAATTAATGGAGTTAGATGATTATTACTTAGTTAATGGAGGAAGTAAGTATGTAATATTTTCCTTTTCCTATAGTTGTGACCCCAGGTGCCTATATAATAGTTGTCACAACTATATAGAACGCTGGGGTCAAAACCAAGTTGTGACCCCAGGGTCTATAGTTGTGACTTAGGCTCTACAGTTGTGACCCAAGGGTCTATACCTCAAAAGTTTCTTCAATAAGTTAGTTGTTTAGCCGTAAATTTGAGCTTCTAAGTCCTAAGTTAAATCCCTTGTATTTGTATTTTATCTCATTTCAATTTTTGATTATATTTAAGGCAACCAGTAACTGTTTTTATTATAGAAGAATAGACCACCAGTTTTAATTCAAATATATTCATATGATAATGAAAAATTATAGCAACACTATATTATGGTTTTGTAATATGTTCAATATAAAATGGTTTTATACTGTTCATATTAAGATTTTACAAATTATACAGAATTCTGTGAGGTAGAAGTATTATTAAAGCGATAATAAATAAAACAAAATATAAAGCAAAAGGTAAAAGTAGAATGATTTCGCTCAAGTTAATTATTTTAATATTTTTATTCAACAGGTAAAACCCTTAAAACAATTCCTGTGAATTCTCATTTGACTCCTCCAATTACATTTCAGTCTGATTAATAATAGTAAATATTACTCTTCGAAACTACCTTTGGAAGTAATTAGATTGCCAAGTAAGCTGCAAAATTATACATTTTTATCAGTTAAATATTTAGTTTTGGGTAAAATCTGTTTTGATTATTTTTAGACAATTAAAATAAACTATTTCTTCATAAAGAAGGTATCCAAAATCTTTTATCTACTTGCGGCAGCAAAATGAGGCATTATTGAACTGATTTTACTGCCTAGGCGGTAAAATGAGGAACAATTTTACCAAATTTTTATTGTTATAATCTTGGCAATAATAGTTTATACTATTTGGAAGGTATCTTATAACATTATATACAGTAAAACCTGCTAAAGTGACCACCCGTGTATATTGACCACCTGATCAATGTGACCACTTTTTCATGGTCCCTTCAGAAATGCAATACTTTCAGCACATTTTCTTCTGCTTATTGTGACCACCTGCCTATTGTGACCAGTGACCACCTTCTTCTGGTCCCTTGAAGGAAATTTATTTCGGCTAAAGTGACCAAAGTAAAAAAAAGATGAAAAAACAATAATATTTCCTACAATAATTTTGAAACATTTGGTTTTTAATTAAATTTCTTAGAACTCATAAACTGATTTTTTAAATATAAATAAAACTCACTTTACTTTCTTTCTTTTTTATAAGAATTATTAAGAAAGATTTTGATTCAAAGAAATTAGTAAAATGAAACAATTCTTGCTCCTTCTAAGAGTTAACCGTACATGATGTCTCTGTCTTTTTTTTTTTTTTTCACTTCATTCCCAATTCTTTGGAATATCTCCTTCTTTTCTGTTAGCAAATTTTATTTCTTGCTTAGTTGTTAGTTTGATTTTGAAGGTGAAAGGTGTATTTTTGTTTTTAATTTTCGTGATTTTACGTACATTGTGTATTTTGTGCTGAAAAGACATAAAAAAAATGTTAGATTTTACTATTACAATAGATTCCCCACCTCATTTTTGCGTAAATTGCAAAAAAATAGCTAATCATATTTCAGAAAGGTTTTATTTTTTTACTCTATTTACAAATAGTGTGACTTTCTATAAACGTTACTTTTCACCCTTTATGTGTGTAACACTATAGAAAAACCAAGAATGAGTCCCCTTTTTTTTAACTCATTTTGGGTATGTTGACCACCTGCCTAAGGTGATCACTTTATCCAGGTCTTACTGTATTATAGTTCAATAAGACGTTTTAATAATAAAATAATTTGTTAATTCTGTTAAATAAGTTCAATGAATAAGATCTTTAATTAAAAAAAATAGCAGAGTCACTGGCTACACTGCAGCTTCATGTAAACATCCAACATCCATATTATTGTTATTATTGAAGTCATTCTAGATTAGACTAGCTACTTTTCTTGATTTATCCTAGTTAATTCTTTTCTTCTAAACAATAGAATATATCTTTAGTACTTTTAGTAATTTTTTAGCAAAAATATAAATAAATATTTTATATTGCGTGCATTATTATTCCGAAGTTTTGTGTGTTATAAACGTGTGTTTTGTATTTTGTTGTTATGATTCAGTTTGCTATTCACTAATTGTTATTATTCCCAAGCTTCTTATTTGCTTTCTTTATGAACATTAATTTTAGATAATACATATGTTATTATCTTATTAATATAACATAGTAATTAACTATGTTATATTAATAAAGATGGTATTTTAGCAGTTTCATTTTTCTGCCGCCCTTTAATAAAATATTTTATGCAAAAGGGCAGCAAAGGAAACATTTCTGCCTCGTTTATTCATTTCCTGCCTCGACTGCTAATTACCTATCGCCTCGGCAGTTAATTAGCATAGCCTGGCCTCGCCTTCGGCTCGGAGGCTAATCTAATCACTCGTCAGTAAAATTCCATTTTGCTGCCTAGTTACATAAATAACTATTGTATCGTCCTCTTTTATATTTCTAATTATTAGCTGAACAAAAGAGTTTTTTACTAACCTTCTGCTGTCATGATATTTGTCCATTGTTACACTAATTATATTGTAGACATTTTGGTGTGTTTGTTTTTCTAAATTTTGGAAAGTTTGACATATTTTAAAAGACATTATACTGAAGAAAGATACATTTTAAACAAATACTTGAAGAGTGCCTCACTTGTGGCTTCAGTCGTTGAGGACCCTTTAAAAATATTTAATAAATATTTAACTAAACTCTATTAGACTAGAAGCAACCCCTTATATTACTAGTTTGTCAGCTTTATTTCTTTGTTTTTTGGAGAGTGAAGGGCAGCGTGGTCATATTATAAACCTAGTTTGTTAGCTTTATTTATTTGTTTTTGAAGTGTGAAGGACTACTTGGACATATACACCTAGTCTGTCGGCAAATTCTTGATCATCTTTGGCGTTTTTGTAAGCGTATTCTTTATAGTTTTGTTCCTCAATCCATTGGGGATGAAAATAAAGTGCGTCACTTACTGAATTATGAATTCACTTCTAATAGAAAATAATATTTTTTCAAATATTATGATATCACTTACATCTACTAGGTGTGTAATTTTTGTAGGTCGGGTACGATTATTTGCTTGTCTAGACACAATTCAAGCAGAAGAGGGACATGTTTAAATCGATAACTAGTGCAAGATGTCACCTCACATCTTACTCTCACATGGTCTTTATCAAGGAAACATATTCTAAAAATAGACGGGAAAAGATTATTTCGAATACATTATACCTAACCTCAGCTCATCTACATCATTCTTTCATGAATTGAAAACATATATTTTCAGAATTGCCTACATATATAGAAGAGGAACACATGCATAGAAATGCTTATTAATGATTATAAATGCAAGTTAACTAAATCATAATAAATAATAATTATATTTCATGAATGATTTTTAACTTACCAACGTTACTTATGGCAGTAAAGGACAACTTTAATTGAAAAGCCACATCTGCTTTCAATCTTAGACTTAATCTAACACTGATATTTATTGCATTCTAAAACTAAGCTGCATGCCTTCGCTACGTAATGTATTATTTAAACAAATAAACTTGCATAAATCTCATATTAGTAAATTGTAAGAAGAGTGTATGTACTCATATGAAGCATATATTGAGAAGCATATAACTTGAGAAACACAATAACTTTCTCATATACGAAGTATAAATGGAAAGTAGGCAAACGGCTAAATCTTTGCTATAATTCAAATACTAATGTACCAATTATGTTATTTTTATTTGTTTTAAAAGTTATTGACTTAAAAAAATAGATAAGGTAATTTATATAAAATAGATCATTTATATAATATTATAGATATAGATATGTAGATAATAATTTGTTTTAGTTTAGGAAAATTAATTACATAGTTTAACACAATTGTTAGATTATTTTATAACAATAAATAATAATATAAAACTACATGCTATAGCTTCAATTTACTTAATAATTTACACTACACTTTTCACTTTACACTATTCACACTACCTAAACACTAGGTGAGCCCAATATTAATTTAACGTAAATTATTGCAGGTATTGACTCATATTTAAATTAATTACTAAATAAAAAGTTATAAAACTCAAATTGACATTTTTTTTTAACACCCCTTCATTATTGTAGTTGTACCTGGTAATGGAAAAAAGATTGAGTAAATGACAGTAAGATAAATCTTAAATAAAAGGTAAACAACTAGGAAAGATACTAATATAATATCACTCGATCCTAAAGGATCTTTCAGTATAATTCTAAGAATTATTAGAGCAACGAGATACTCAAAACATCCTGTTGTCCTTTAATAATATGAATTATAGTGATGTAATCATTATAGATTGTAATTTCTTTACAGCCCATGCCAATTTACTCTTTACTTTTTATGCGAGCTCTATTTTATATTATGTTTTAGTCGTATAAGAGAAAATATGGTTGTCCTTCAGTATCTTTTAATTTTGTTATTATTGCTAGATAAAGCAATCTTCGGTTTGAATAAACGGTTTTGGTGACTAAAAAGTAGTGGAGCTATGAAGATGTTACTGACAGGCAAAGTTGCTTCGTAAGTCTAACAATCACCTTTATATTATTTTTTATAGACCATAAACTCAGAGTTCAATAATGTTAGTTGGTCCAAAATCTTGTTTACATCTTATAAACCAGAATGCTTCCATTCCAAGCTCTTTATTAAAGCCGTTTCCTCAGATAGTTGCGAGGTATTTTTTATAGCACAAAAGAATGAGGGGGAGGTAAAAGTTCTTGATTGCAACGTTTTTCATTATCAGCAGCGCTATATAAAAGGTGAGTTTTCGAAGGCGATTAAAAAGTGAGAAGGAGTTTACTGAATGAACACGACAATGGTTCAATTCTTCAAACTTTTCGATTCGCTTTAGTAAAAAGGTAACCCTTTAAAGAGTAGAAGACACGGTATAAAGACGGGCCAAGGATTGAACCTTGATTGAGGGATTGATCCTTGGGGTTGAGTTCTTGACTCCTGCATTGACCGTTCCTAAACGAAAACAATGGTATCCGAACACCCACCTTCCACAGCCCTTGCGTCACTTCAATGACCGCCATTCTTTTCAACCGTGCTAAATCTAATTGCAAGAAAAAGAGGCTTGAGGTTTTAGTACTTTCTTCCAGTGAAAACTTTAAAAATAAAAATAAACAAATATAGAAGAAACCATTTTAAAAGTTAACTTCCCGGGAGAAGACTTTCCTTTTGTATCCCTCCGGTGATTTATCGAATCCCTATGGGTTGAAATTAGAATAGGCTTACATCCAGCTCCCCTATACCAGCTTCTTAACTTCAAAAAATTGGTCTATGTCCCTTAGCTATTTCCCCTCTTAGGGATCAAATTCCAGAAAATTGATATTATGTTAGAAATTATCATACTAATCTACTAATGTAGCGTTTCAAAGAAGTGATGGTAACTTTGTTTGTTAGGGGACATGGCTTTAATAATTTACGGCCACCATCTTGAATTAAAATAATCGATTAGAAGACCATTTTCACTCTTTTTTATATATTCTAGTCCAAGTGGTTCCGGAGATATCTCTTTGTCACATTAGGCATAAATATGGCCGCCATCATAAATCAAAATGGTAGATACCGTCATGAATCAGTCAGTCAGTGGTACTTGGATTATAAAGTTGTTTAATACGAGATGTTTAATAATTTATTTTATTTTTCAGTAGGTAAGAAAAATGCCTATAAGTCTCAGTAAAATGCAGTTAATAGGATAAAAATTTGTTACCATGCAATTTATTCTATCTCGTTGTTAACTCCGTGATTAAGGTTTACTAAACCAGGATTGCACCTTGGTTTAGCATCTGTGCTTAGCATGTGAGTTCTTACTACTTCGGACTTTTTTTTTTAAGTCACCCGAAAAAAGAAACAACTTCATGACATTAATTAGACTCTTAGACAGTCTCTTTTTTTCTATAAAAGATTCGAACTATTATTAAATAAAACTTTTAATATTCCTTAACTAAATACTAAGATTATGTTGCTGCCAATAAAATTTGCAGGAGTAAATACGTGTAGCATTTATCCGAAGATGTCGAACTATGTTAGAATCACGTGTGAGGTCGTTAGTGTCATTGTCAATGTTAATGGAATCATGGATTCTAAGACAATGTAACATTAGGAAGTAATGAAAAGTTGGCCAAGGCGTTTCCTTTACTATCTGGCAACATTCCATTCATGTCCAGCTTGGGTGTTATGTATGTAAGTCAAGACACGATGCATATTAAACGATTCAAGTGAATAAATACCTCGCAGGTTTGACATTCTTCTAAAGTGCTTTCTGCGTATTATTATGTTATAAACTATAATTAAACTAATAGTTTTGCTAGGTGTACCCTGTAGTAATATTTTGATGTCGCAGGCGGATCAGGAATGTGAAACATTCGGAATTATCCATTTTTTACTCTGTTATGCTTCACAAATCAGGACTAGCATAGTAACTACCATGTTTGTTTTTATGGTTTTAGGATTAGACGTGGTTAACTACCAGTTCCAAAAAAATATTTTTCAAATGTAACTATGACGCTTGAGGGAATTCTTCATATGTTTTGAGTCGTTAGCCTGAGGGCTCATTTAGACTAGAGAGGTATTATATTTATCGCGTATTTCATGTGAATATCTAACTGTAATCATATTAATTGTCATGCTTGCAATAAATAAATCGTTATTTTTAGGCTCGAAAATGGCTGATAATAGCCTAAACGTTGCAAGAGTTGATATGAATTAGAGTATTCTTCTTACACATTACCCTTAAAGGATCCGCCTACGACATCAATATAATTAAACTATTTTTTTCTGAATATCTTACACCAATTAATAGAAAGGACTAAATTTTTGAAAATTAATTAATTATTTTAGGAAGTTTCCTTTTTTGGCTCTTAGTTATGCTTTAATTTATTTAATAATAAAATATTTTAAAATTGTGGAAACATTTCAGAGCTAGTTTCTTTGTATACATTGCTTAATTTTATAGAATAAATTGTTTAATATATAGTATAAATTGCATAATTTATAGTGTAAATTACATAATTTACACAATTTATAGTATGAGTTGCTTAATTTATAGTATTAATTGCTTAATTTAAACCATAAATTTCTTAATTCATAGCATAAATTGCTTAATTTATAGTATAAAGGCCGATAAACGATCAAACATTTTGCGCAAACCTGATGTCGGGCAAATTTAGGTCATACACGTCAAACATCATGTTTGCGCAAATATTTTGACCGTGTATGGGGGCCTTAAAGGATGAATAATTTGTTTTGACTATTTAAAATGTATATAAAATAATTTATTTTTAAAAAATAATATTATTTTTAAGTTATGACAGAATAAAAACGTTTTCCCCACTTCCTTACTCACTGATAAAGTTGATAAAATGTAGAATAACTATGTTACGTCGATGTGTTTTAAAGTAAATATCTCCTCGTTACCTCCAGTATTCGAAAAAAATAAAAATCAATTAAAAATTGGTATGAATAACAACCTTTGTTTGATCGTTTACCAGTTTGAAACCTTATTTTACAAGTTTTTTTTATCTGATTACAGATTTAATTAATTATTCATAAAGAGCTTTTTAATTATGTTGGGTTAAATGAGTTTCCTAAGTTTAGTGTGTCTTGTTTACTTAATTTTAATATGACGCTTTCAGATAATAATATAATGTTTGCCCCCTTCTTTACTTTGAGTACTTAATCTAAACGAGTTCTAAATTGGCCTGCTCTTATAGTTAAAGCATTTACAACATATTATTATGAATTCATTATCAAAGAAAAATAATTTTTTTTCGATTGAGTAATTTAAATGTTATAATTCTAATAATGATTAAAATGAGGATCGCGTAGCTGAGTTGTAAGTTAATTCGTTACACGCCTGAAACCAACCAAACGCCGATGACTTATGAGATCAAATTCCAGATAAGGAATATTTTCACTAATGATCTCGTCAGTGGAGATCAGAGTAGATTATTTAAGTGGCTCCACTGGCAGTCATATACTACTTTTTTGAACAGAAGTCTCTTGAAATTGGGAAGCATGCTTTTCCAAGAATGTCACCGTTGTCAAGTTAACTGTAGCAAGCATTATTTTGCTAATAATGGACAGTAGATGTATTCACGATTTTCTCTAGCACAATCTTCTACGTCAAATGTATCAAATGACCAACAACACATACAAAATAACTTTTTAAAAATATTCTGCCAATTAGTGTAGCACATAGCTTCCTCGCGTTCTATTTCGTATGCTTTTATGATTTTATGCTTTTAAAACTTTTTTGTCAAATTTATTTAAACTGCAAAATTGTTTTGATTTTTTAAATGAATTAAAGTATCAATAAAGAAAAAATTAAAGAGCGCAGACGGTTTCAATAAATCTGGGGCTACTTTTGACAAACCATCCAAATTTCATAAAAATCAGATTAGTACTTTTGAAGATATAGGTGTAAATAAATGCGTGTTTGTACGCATGTGGAAGAAAAAGATATGGGCGCATAAATTTGACACTTATATGGGACCAACAATGGGCTAATTTTGTCCTACCATCCAAATTATATTAAAATTTGACGAGTAGTTTTTAAGATACGTTGGTTCACAAAACTTTACTGACAGGCAGACCAACAGATCCGGAACCAACATTTTCCCCTGATATTCCAAATCGGAGTCTTGGAATTTTTGAAATCGGAGACAAAAAGAAATCTTAGGTAAACTCGAAAGGATGAAATAGGTTATCATTTTGTGTAAATGAGTAAGTTCCTTGTAATTTCCAATTTTTGGCTATTTGGGTCTATAAGGAATTAAAAAGACTCACTTTTACGATACTTCGATACCTTATATTTGACCTCTTATAAAAATTACTTTGTATTATATCCTCAGACTTCATTGCTTTACAATATTGAAGTTTTGAAAAGTAAGAAATATTTTTTTTAATTTCGACATTTTAGATAACACTTTGCTTAATCCATTTTTAGGGTTCGTAGGCAAAACCTAGGACCCTTATATTTTTCTGCGAGTGTCTGTCTGTCCATCCGTCTGTCGCCTGCTCTAACAGCTTCACCTTTCGTCCGATTAATTTAAAATTTGGCATGTATGTGTCTTGTAGCTACCCACACATTTTAAAAATATAGCGACTTATTTTAAAAAATATAGCGGCATGTATGTGTCTTGTAGCTACCCACACATTTTAAAAATATAGCGACTTAAAATAAATATATTTTTCAAAAACATTAGGGTAAAAAAACTTAAGGGTTATTTTTTTTTTTCGATACCGTGTGGGGTATCATATTATAAAAGGGTACGTCGAGCTGATTACAAAAATATATAATTTTTGGTTATAAGCTTGGATAGGGCTAGCGTAGACGAGTTTGAAGTGGGTGCGGGAAAAGTGCCCCCCTCTCTATCTCGCTTATGTGAAGTGCAAAAAATCTGAAAACATTCCTGAACATTCTTCAACCAAAAGTAAAGTTACCACTTTTTGGAAATTTCGCAAAAATATTATTTTATTATTTATTGACAAAATACGTTTTTTATAATTATGGCCTTTTCGATGTATTTATACGTTTGTAGTTCGGTTCAGTGGCAAAAAAAAATACTTTATCAGAAGTTTGTTTATGTGTTTTGAGAATACCCATAGGACCCATAGGATAGTTCAAAGTAATCTTTTTAGCATTTTAAAAAATACCATCAATAGGGTACTACTTAAACAATACAGTGTGACCTACAGACCCTCGCTGTGTGCTGAATAGAAAGCCACAGTGATCTTATAAGTTCCAGGAAGCATCAACGCTACCTTGCCTCTATTTTCCTGTGAATTTGTCAATCTCAATATACTTTATTTTGTCCGTATTACTTGTCTTAGTAATACATATATAGTGGTCCTCACAATAAATCCTCTTATTATTCGTTTATTGATTACGTTAAATGTTTGGTTGTTTTTCTATTAGTTATTTTCTAGTTTGGTTGTTTTTCTATTAACTTTCTTAAGTATTAGCATTTAGCTCTCTTTTAATTCCAATCTTAATGATCTTTTTCCTGTAAAACTTAATAGGTTGGAGGCCCTGAATTTGTTATTATTGTAAAATTTCATTTTGTTCCAAATGACGAAATGTGGTTTTACTTCAAGTTGGTATAAAGCATAAAACAAATTGTAAAAAGCAGGTTTGCAACCGATGTGCCAGGTTGTCCCCGTAATCAAATTAATCATCCGTGAACGCAGATGCAAATATTATTACCGTGTCCGATTTAGTAAATCTGAAAATATCGCCTCTTATACGTCAGGATTATTTTCAAATGCGATAATCCTAGATTTAGGAACGACAGTTATCCCTTTAGAATTTTTTCCTGTTTTATCATGAAAAAAAAAAATCCTGTTTAATCAGTTTAGAAGATTTGAGAAATGTAATTTTAAGCTAAATTAGTACCTTCATTTTTTTTATTTTTAGTAAGTTAAAAATTTGCTTTAGTTTGTTTAACGCATGGTTGTCGTTTTACGTTTTTAAAACATATTCTCTTTCCCTTAAAAATGTTTACTGTTATTATATTTTAATTTGAAAAAGGTAATATTAACCCTTAACCCAGCATCCTATACTGGTACGTCTGTCTGTTTGTCTATCTATCTATCAGTAATGTTTATGCGGATGTCGATATATTGAGTAAACATTGACCGATTATGTTCAAGTAACCAATTGTTTATTCAACTTGTTGAATTTGGTATACATATTCCTTTCATCAATGTTCAGGTTAAGTTAATTGGAACGCGTTTCTGTCATAGCGTTCGTGTAGCTTCAAAATTTAAATTAAATTTGATCATCAATTTGATGAGACTAACCCTTTTTTAAAACAACTTTTAGAAGTGATAGAGGTCGCTAAATCCATTTAATCGGATCTAAACGTTTTGAAAGGGAAAATAATGTTTTAACAATATCTTACATTCTAACGTATTGATTGTTATAAAACTTCATATTAATCTTTTGAGTGATGTTTTTGAGTAGTGAAGTTATTCATTAATGATAATATCTGAGAAGGAGCTCCAGGCGTGTGAGTTTGTTGTAGGAGTATAGTTATAGGGTAATGTAGGAAGGTTATATAGATTCAGGCACCTCCAATCCACTATCCTATATATATAGGATATCCTATATATTTTTTTTTTTTTCTTTTTTGGGTTTTAGTCCCGATCAACTGCCAGGGGCCGTTGCCACGGGCTCGTACTATATAATTGTATAAGTGTATGTTTTAATTTATTATTACAAATAATAATAATAGTAATTAAATATGAGCCTCTGTTGTTTGAGCCCACAAAGGTTAGTTAAAGAGGCGATTTTTTTTCTTTGGTTTTACTTTTGTCAGGTCAATTTTCTATTTTTAATTTAGAGGACGTATTATCTAAAATAAAAACTTCCCTAAGAAAAAATCTCGTCATTCCTCATGGCGTCCTATAATATCATTGAAAAGGATGGTTCTCATTTATAGGGACTGGGAAAAAAGAGGTAACAATAGAGGTTCGTCTGCATTCCTGTCACTACGGAAATATTTCGACCGCATTGACGCCACAATGGACCGTACTTCAAGTGGCCATTCTCGTACAGCAATTGAATACGAGTTTTATTTTTTATTATTCTCATTTTATTTTTAAAGCGGCGGCACTTAATAGAACAATAGGCTTGCCAATTAGCAAATTGGAATAGCTTCGAAGAATTTAAAGTAACTCCGAAGGGAATAAAAAGTCAAAAGGTTAAACGAAAAAATAAAAATAAAATAAAATAAAGCGAGAAAGTATTGTTTAAAATTATATTATTTAATTATTATCAAATTAACCATTAATGTGTATAAAACATTTTATATTTGAGAAATAACAGAATAATTGGGAAGAAAATTAGTATTTAAAAAACTGCTTAAATGTGAGTGCAAATGAAGTTTCGACAAAGGATATTTACCCTTAGTAAAACTTGCTTTTTAATGAAATACTAGCTGTGGAGTCTTTTTTGTTATCCCCCCCCCCCCTCCTACCGGGTAATTTTTCGCATATACAGGGTTGCATCCTTCAACTTTTATGGGGTTTCCTGATTTCCCAAGACTGTTTAGAGCACAAACAGCTGAAAAACCACGCTTTAGGTTAATCACTTCATTATTTATGGGTATATTTATATTTATACTTAATTTTACCTTTGTCCAAAGTTATGATAAATAGGTATTGTTGTTATCTCATTAGGGTTTTAAGGACAAATCAATCAGTCTACTATAAATAGGCATTAGTATAATAAATCTTAGTTTGCTGCTAGCTATTACAAAATATGTCCTACAGTATGCGTATCAAAAGTTTTGACTTTTGACACTCAGATTGGCCAACCTATGAGAGGAGAAAAATAAATCCACTTGGGCTAGAAAGAGGTGGAGGGGCATCATTTGTGTGTAAACAAAAGAAGGTTATTTGTTATTTTAATCTCCCCCTTTTCAGTCCGCGATCTTTTTAATGTATTTCGAGTAATTTCAACCATACAATTTCACTTATTTTTACGTATATTTTTGGCCATTTTATCTGTATAAAGAGTCCGCTTAATTCTTTTAATAAGCTGATGTCCGAAGATTGACTACGCCTTTGTAACCACTTCTTGCACCTTGCACCACTGTTTACTCTTTTTTATTTTTTTGAAAATTACAAAAAGTAAACCGAGAGTGACGAAATCGTTCCGCCTTCGAATCCATTTCAAAAACTGATGGATTGAACTGTACGTGTGTCTGCTTCTACAGTGTACAGTTTCAACTGGCAGTTTAAACTGTACGTGTGTGGCCGGCATAAGGATTAACTCTACCCCAGATAAAATTGATGAATATGTGAAACATGTATAGGTCGTTAATCCTGCTCTAATAACTTTATAAGTCTTTTCCTGGTTTTAAACTTACGCACTAGGTCAAATAGGTTATGAGGTTTTCTTATATAAAAATGGATCTCCAGCAATGAAAAATTCATTAATGGGACAAATCTTTGCGATTTAATCTTAAATTCTCACATCCAATTTGTATTTTTTGTTATAAATAAAATCTTAGACCTGGATCCAGAAGAACAAGCCGTAGCTGAATCGTCGTTTCATCATCGTCGTTTCATCGTTCGTCATACGTTTTGGTTTAGTGTGTGGTTGCCATGTTAATCGACGGTCGAGGATAAGGCCAAGGTATCGCGGACGAAGTTGGACTGAGGAAATGGAAACTTGATTAAGGATGACTAGGGGACAGGTTTTACGACGAAGATATAATTGTGAGAAATTAATTCGTCGTAAAACCTATGAAATTAATTAATGTGAAATTAATTCGTCGTAAAACCTTCGTCGTAAAACCTGTCCCCTAGTCATCCTTAATCAAGTTTCCATTTCCTCAGTCCAACTTCGTCCGCGATACCTTGGCCTTATCCTCGACCGTCGATTAACATGGCAACCACACACTAAACCAAAACGTATGACGAACGATGAAACGACGATGATGAAACGACGATTCAGCTACGGCTTGTTCTTCTGGATCCAGGTCTAAGATTTTATTTATAACAAAAAATACAAATTGGATGTGAGAATTTAAGATTAAATCGCAAAGATTTGTCCCATTAATGAATTTTTCATTGCTGGAGATCCATTTTTATATAAGAAAACCTCATAACCTATTTGACCTAGTGCGTAAGTTTAAAACCAGGAAAAGACTTATAAAGTTATTAGAGCAGGATTAACGACCTATACATGTTTCACATATTCATCAATTTTATCTGGGGTAGAGTTAATCCTTATGCCGGCCACACACGTACAGTTTAAACTGCCAGTTGAAACTGTACACTGTAGAAGCAGACACACGTACAGTTCAATCCATCAGTTTTTGAAATGGATTCGAAGGCGGAACGATTTCGTCACTCTCGGTTTACTTTTTGTAATTTTCAAAAAAATAAAAAAGAGTAAACAGTGGTGCAAGGTGCAAGAAGTGGTTACAAAGGCGTAGTCAATCTTCGGACATCAGCTTATTAAAAGAATTAAGCGGACTCTTTATACAGATAAAATGGCCAAAAATATACGTAAAAATAAGTGAAATTGTATGGTTGAAATTACTCGAAATACATTAAAAAGATCGCGGACTGAAAAGGGGGAGATTAAAATAACAAATAACCTTCTTTTGTTTACACACAAATGATGCCCCTCCACCTCTTTCTAGCCCAAGTGGATTTATTTTTCTCCTCTCATAGGTTGGCCAATCTGAGTGTCAAAAGTCAAAACTTTTGATACGCATACTGTAGGACATATTTTGTAATAGCTAGCAGCAAACTAAGATTTATTATACTAATGCCTATTTATAGTAGACTGATTGATTTGTCCTTAAAACCCTAATGAGATAACAACAATACCTATTTATCATAACTTTGGACAAAGGTAAAATTAAGTATAAATATAAATATACCCATAAATAATGAAGTGATTAACCTAAAGCGTGGTTTTTCAGCTGTTTGTGCTCTAAACAGTCTTGGGAAATCAGGAAACCCCATAAAAGTTGAAGGATGCAACCCTGTATATGCGAAAAATTACCCGGTAGGAGGGGGGGGGGGGATAACAAAAAAGACTCCACAGCTAGTATTTCATTAAAAAGCAAGTTTTACTAAGGGTAAATATCCTTTGTCGAAACTTCATTTGCACTCACATTTAAGCAGTTTTTTAAATACTAATTTTCTTCCCAATTATTCTGTTATTTCTCAAATATAAAATGTTTTATACACATTAATGGTTAATTTGATAATAATTAAATAATATAATTTTAAACAATACTTTCTCGCTTTATTTTATTTTATTTTTATTTTTTCGTTTAACCTTTTGACTTTTTATTCCCTTCGGAGTTACTTTAAATTCTTCGAAGCTATTCCAATTTGCTAATTGGCAAGCCTATTGTTCTATTAAGTGCCGCCGCTGTAAAAATAAAATGAGAATAATAAAAAATAAAACTCGTATTCAATTGCTGTACGAGAATGGCCACTTGAAGTACGGTCCATTGTGGCGTCAATGCGGTCGAAATATTTCCGTAGTGACAGGAATGCAGACGAACCTCTATTGTTACCTCTTTTTTCCCAGTCCCTATAAATGAGAACCATCCTTTTCAATGATATTATAGGACGCCATGAGGAATGACGAGATTTTTTCTTAGGGAAGTTTTTATTTTAGATAATACGTCCTCTAAATTAAAAATAGAAAATTGACTTGACAAAAGTAAAACCAAAGAAAAAAAATCGCCTCTTTAACTAACCTTTGTGGGCTCAAACAACAGAGGCTCATATTTAATTACTATTATTATTATTTGTAATAATAAATTAAAACATACACTTATACAATTATATAGTACGAGCCCGTGGCAACGGGCTTAATTTTATATTTAGAAAAAAAAGTTCAATTAAGTAAATTAATTTAGATATCTATTAAGATAAGTTATTATATCTATTTGAAGACCAACAAATCAAAACAAGCATTTATTTTTATTGGAATAAATGTGGTTGCCTTAGCTTAGCAATAACAAATCATTTCGAGGTGCGTCGTTGGGACACTACTCTATTATATAAATGATAAATTATTATTTAGATATAGTATATTTAAAAGATAATTGAAAGTCAAATATACTGCGGAAGACAAAAATACAGTTTTGTTTTATATTATTTAAACAAATTTGTTTGAATGTCTCGAAAATTGAATCCTTTACATTTACCACAGTTATGTCTATCATATTCATAAAATTAATAATTGAACCATCATAATCTTCCGAGATCGAAATTTAGACGTTTCTAGCGCTTCAGGTTCAACACATAATCTCGATGACTCCCCTTGATTTTGTATTCATTAGCTAGGCTCATTTGCATAATGTAGGTCTGAAGTTAAAAAAAAGTTTTGTTATTTTTTTTTGGTTGTTGTTTTAGTCCCGTTATTATTTTAAGTTTTGTTATTATTATTTCTTAGAAGGTATTTTAACAAATATATATATTAATATACGTTTTTTATTTAGTATTTAATACAAACGAGATTTCTCAAGATTTCCTTTTATTTTCCATTCAAATTATGTCACGTTCAAGTTGTACTTTTTTTATTTATAAACTGAAAAAGCTCTTTTTTATGATTTACGTAATTGAGAAAACAAAAGGAAAAATTATTTTGTAGATTTAAAAACATCACAAGGTACAACTTGGTGAATGCTTAGTTAAGTATTACGTGTCTCACCACTCTGTAAGTCAGAATTACTTGAAATTATTCCATTGTATGGAATATCCCTTACCTACAGACGAAGAGGATCCCTTGTGGCGATGTTTTGCCTAATGAAACCCTTAAAACCCTTTGTCTTAACTTCTCAAATTGAAGTTCTTGATATACCCACCCAATTATAAGTCAGTCCCTAATACTCAAACTTTTTTTCTTAATGTGTCTTTTTACCACGAAGTTGATATATTTATACCTGTGGAAAAATCCTAAATGGTTTAGAACCATCACGACATGTTTACGGCCAATCTCATTCTTAAGACTATCCTCAACCGCCGCGCCGGAGCATACGCTTTAATGGTTTTTGAAATTTTGAATAAAAAGAAATTAAACCCTACTGGAAATAAATAGGTCCCTAGGTAAAATAAAGTAGGTCTACGTAAACAAACCTCATTATTGAGCTGAGCGAAGCGAAGCTCTACCACACTTAGCATTTGTTTGGACGCATACTCCTCCTGAACGGCTAAACCGATCCGGACAAAATTTGGTACGGTCATAGTGACCAACCACAGGAAGGTATAAATCAGAAATGGTCCAAATTGGTACACAAGGGTACGGGGTACGGTGTACAAACGTTTCCTCCTGAACAGCAGAACCGATCCGTACAAAATTTGGTACGGTCATAGTGACCAACCACTAGAAAGAATACATCTGAAATAGTCCAAATTGGTACATAGAGGTACAGGGTACGGGGTACAAAAGTTTCCTCCTGAACGGTTGAACCGATCCGCACAAAATTCGGCACGGTCATAATGACTAAACACAGGAAGATATAAATCTGATATGGTCCAAATTGGTACACAGGGGTGTGGGGTGCGGGGTACAAAAGGTAAAATAGTGTATGCCTTTATTTAATGATGCTTGTCGTTGGAAAGCTCTTTATGAGTAAAGTTATTGTTGTTATGTTCATTCTTGCCATATTTTCATTTAAGAGGAGGGTAAAATAGAAAAACGGGAAAAAATGCTTTTTAATTAAAAATTAGAAATATTACTATTTTTGATCCGATTTCAGCTGTTTATAAATACAAATGTTTATTGTTTAAGATTAATATGCACGCTCAGCTCAATATTGCAAGCAGACAACTGCATTGCACACCTAGTTTTTAAACAACATGTTTAATGAAGGAATTATTAAATAATATATTTTTGGATTAAAAATCAGTATTTCTGTGTTTATGAGAGAGTTTTGACCAGTTTTATTGCATAACTTTTTTTATTAATTTAAAACTTCATTTTAATCGTTTTGAATCAAACAATGAATTCTCCCGTGAAGCACCTTAGCTTAGACAGGGTATATGAATTTCCGAGCAGAAAACATTTAATGTCGAATTGCTCTATAAAATTTGACACGATATTTTTACTGCTTTAAGAAAATTATCGTCCCAATAAGATAATAAATATAATATTAAGCTTTTCTGTAGGGTTTCAATTATAAGAAAAATTCAATAAATAAATAAAACAAAAAGCTTTTAAAAGAGGTTTCCAGTACTGTAATGCAGTAAATAGTAATATAATATATACATATCTATTTAAAATTAATATTTGACAAGAATCTTTCTGACATCGAGAACCTGATATGGATGGATTGACCTCGAACTTTAATTTTCTCTCTTATTTTGATCAAAGTTTTTTTCATTGCAATACCTGTTCTTATAATATGAATATTACTTTTCTAGGATATTGTTGATGGAAGTTTGCTTTAAAGAGAGTCATTTAGGTGTAGAAGGATTTCTGAAGGAAGCTACTAGCATTAAGGATATTCGACAAACTTGTTTTGTTACTCCCACTTTTTAACACCAGAACGGAAAAAAGCCTTTAATCCTTAACACTTTCAAACTTATAGGCGTATGTATGCGATATACAGAGCATCTGAATCTAACAAGGCCGAAGTTTAAGGTTTATAGTTAAAATAGATCCAGATAATTTGGGTTCAGAATAATTATCTGAGCCAGGATAGACAGTTAAGGAAGTCAGATAAGTTTCAGCAATAATAGTTTGTTCATTATAAGTGAACTTTTACTAGTTCAGTAACCAAATAAAGTTTTCCAAATCATCATTAAAAGTAATTTATCGGAGTATCTTTATTTAATTATTAATTTTGACATAATTATATCTAGTTAGTTTAGATTTAATTTGTTATTAGTCAACCATCTTTTCATTCTAATTAGTTTCAATTTAATGATCCCTGCGTCAATAAAATATTATATTTTAAACTAAATATATATATTTTTTTTTTTACCCATGCTATTTTATTTTAAAATTGCACTCTAATGAAGATTATTTAATAAAACATCATCGAAATAAATGTTTTTTATGAACAGCTTTTGGCTGAAATAAGATCACTAGTTAGTACTTCTAATTAGTAATTCCTCTTTTTACTCCAATCAGACCTTTTATTTAATTAAAAGTTCTTTTATAGACGATTCCATCAATTCATTTAAAACAATAATTTGAAGGGTAATTATAATTAGGATTTCATAGGAACGATGAGCAAATGTTTATAATTCATTTTTGCCGTTTTGCACGTGTTCATTATCAATTTATAATGATCACAAAAACGAAATTTAAATATGAAAAAATTAAAATATGAATATATTTTCTATGAAAAAATTGCAATTATTACAATTGCTGATCACTTCTTAAACGGCCTTTTACTTTTCGCCCCTGGCACGGAAAATACGATATTATTTTCTGCCTCTAGAATTATAATTGATTGTAACTAATAACTATAATTGACTAACTAATATAATTGGTAACCTATAACTCTAGTAACCTTGAGTTATAGGTTACAAAATAACAACCTAAAATGAATTCCAGTTTTTCCCAAGATAGGAAACTCTTTTGTAGTCCAAGAAAGGTAAAAATTGGTAGAGATAAACAATACAAACTATTTTAGTAGGTTTTATTTTTTTCTATACATTACGTATTCTCTTTTAGTGAAATCACCTTAGTTTTAATATAAAAAAAATAATTAAATAAATAAAATATATTGACTATTTTATAATTTTATTTACTGGGCTGTAAACTAATATTTATAAAATAAATAAAGATATGAACTCTAAGTCAGTAGATATTGAAATACTAGAAACATTCAAACAAATGTAATACAAAATTGAGACATAATAAACTAAATTGAAATTTATTTCTCTCATTTTTGTATCTACTTTATAAGAAAGGACTCTTTAAATTAAGTTGAAATCTTTTGGTCACAATGAAAAGAAATATTTATAGTAACTAAAGTTTTATACTTCCAAACTTTTTCTTCACTATTTATCAACATAGCTCCAGGAGAGTTTATGATACTTTTGAATATATTATGTGTGACATTTTGAGAAAAAAAAAAAAATACTTAAACTTACAATTGTATTACAAGTTACTTACGAAGAGGGGAAAAGTTAAAGATCTTTCTGAAGGGTGTCTCGTCCTTAAATAATTCATGGGGAAAAAGTTTTACTTCCCCGAAAAAAAAACCGACGGAAAATAAAAAGACATTGCAAAAAATTAAAATGAAAGTATAAAGAATCAGTCCACCAAGAACAATAGTCGAAAACTATTATGTATTTATAAAACTAAAACTAGCGGAGTTTGTATTATGTATTTTCCCTTTGTAGAAATTTTAAAACTGGCTTTGTGGGATGTTCTATGTCCATAGCAGGTATATACAGGGTGGTCCAAAAGTCTCCCCCCCCCCCCCTCTTAACTTTTGAACGGTTTGAGATAAATTAATGAAACTTGGGGGATCTCTACCATGCAAAGGGAAGTTCACCCACTAGGGGCAACCACCCACTTTTCCCCCAGGCCACCCAACTTCAAAATTTCAAATTGGAGTGTATATTTTTGATAGCATATTTGGATTCTACAGTGAAAAATAATAAACTTTTACTTGAAACTATTTTTTCTATCTCCAATATTATGCCCCCTACAGGGGGGCAAAGATAGCAAAATAACCCTTCTGAAATAGTAAAAAAAAAAAACACTTAGATCGTTATAAAATCTAAACGGTTTGAAATAAAGTAATGGAACTTGGGGGATCTGTACCATGTAAAGGGAAGTGTGCAATCATCCACTCGCGTACTAGGGGAAACCACCATTTTGCCCCCAGGCGCTGAAATCTACCATTTTTATACCTTTGCCCCTCTATAGGGGGCAAAATATTAAAGATAGAAAAAAAAGTTTGAAGTAAAATATTTTTATTTTTTACCGTAGAATCTAAATCTGCTATCAAAAATATACATTCTAGGTTAACATTTTGAAGTTGGGTGGTCTGGGGGCAAAATGGGAGGTTGCCCCTACTGCGCGATTGCGTGAAAACAAACTTCCCTTTACATGGTAAAGATCCCCCAAATTTAATTAATTTATCTCTAACCGTTTAGATTTTACAACGATCTAAGTGTTATTTCTTTACTATTTGGGATTTAGGAAGGGTTATTTTGCTATCTTTGCCCCCCTGTAGGGGGCAAAATATTGGAGATAGAAAAAAATAGTTTCAAGTAAAAGTTTATTATTTTTCACTGTAGAATCCAAATATGCTATCAAAAATATACACTCCAATTTGAAATTTTGAAGTTGGGTGGCCTGAGGGAAAAGTGGGTGGTTGCCACTAGTGGGTGATTTCATGAAAACCAACTTCCCTTTGCATGGTAGAGATCCCCCAAGTTTCATTAATTTATCTCAAACCGTTCAAAAGTTAAGAGGGGGGGGGGAGACTTTTGGACCACCCTGTATAAAAGAATAATTGCGTAGTACACCAAGATACATGGTCTTAAACTAAGAAGTTGAAAAATGTAGACCTTTAATCGTACACGTTACGATGGTGTTGTTACCATGAATTTTTTACATTTGTCAAAAGTAAAGTACCTGTTTTTAAAAATATCAAAAATATTTACTTAAAAAAATTGTTAAAAATTAAAAGTTAAACAGATTGCCAATTTTCAATTTGATCGTCAAAATTTGATTTTTCGTTTAATTTTTCATTACCACAAAGTACAAATTCCTAATCCTTCTATTAGAAGAAAATCGTAACTAAAACAACACACAATTTTAAGTAAGATTAAACAAGATTTTAAGTTTAAATTGAAAAACATTTTTTGACTTGAATATAAGGGATTTTCGCAAATTATATTATCCAAAAAGATGGGGTATTGCAATAAGGGTGGAGGGATGTAAGAATCTGGGGCATCTAGATATCCTCTATTAGTAAAATTACTTCAATTTTTCTTGACGGAAGTTTATAAACCATCAAATAAAGAAAACATTAAAACTGACATACTCCGTAGCGAAGCACAAGTATCTAGCAAGTTATTAATAATAAGCTAAAGATTATATTTGACCAAGCGAAGGGATGTTTCTGTTCAACTCTTTTGGAATTTCCTCTGTTTGTTTGTAACTCAGTCATGCCCAAACGCGTTAATTCATTTACTTCAAATTTGACATGAATGTTACTTGGATGAATGTATATGGTTATTTTTGGAGCGAGATCTACTGTTCTCAGTAATAATAAACTTAAACGAGAAATTTCATGAAGCTTAGATTACGGAATGAAAAAATAAAGGGTGGGGCAGAGAACAAGAGAACCTACTTGACCCTCAATATTTTATCATAGAACTCTAATAGAGGCTATGGGGAACGCAGTATTCTAATTCCATGTTGTATTGTATACCTTATACCTTTTTTTCTACCAGCATGTATATATTAAGGTATATCTAATTTATTTTTGATTTCAGTAGGCAATACGGACGCGTGCTTTTCAGTTAAATCGACGCACGTATTTAGAACTTTACCCCATAAGTTATGGTATTTAATGTTTATTGTAATTTTTCAAATTTTTACTTTTCCTCACCTATGGTAGGAAAAGTTATGTTTCCACCCAAAAAATGTTTTCGAGATTTCAACTGAATTATCCGGTTTGAGCGTTTTTAAGACCTCCTGAGTGGTTTTCAGCATGACCGTATGAATGTGTGTTTGTATGTATGTATGTATGTGTGTGTTACCATCGTATAGCGCCCAGGGTATTTAATCTAGAGAGTTGAAACTTGACAGAAAAGTCAGTCCTTACTTCTAGTTGTGCCGCCCGGAAACTCAACATTTTCCGCCACCTTGAACCCAGTTTGTTGAGTCAGCAAATATTTAAAAAATCGAAAAGTTGCCACGAATGTACCTCTCTTTATGACAAACAAATCCAACAAATTTAATTTTGATATTGGTCGCCATTTTGAAGTTATCGTTTTTTGAATTTTGACATTTTTACGGTTAATAATACCGAAAGTATCTCTCTGGGACATATTCTTGCCTAAAACTTAACAATTACATTTTAAATATATATTTAATTTTAGAGAGGGACAAAATTTAGCCGTTAAGTCAGAAGATAGTCTAATTTTCTTTCTCAAAATCTAAAACTCTAATCGGCGAACACTATAAATGAAAATAATATGTTAAGACTTATAGTAGGACTATTTCTTATTTAGAATTTCTAACAGATTCTGATAGAATTATTTATATAAATAACTACAACCCAGGCCAAATCTTTTTATATACACACAGCGATACTGATATATAGAGCAGCTTGATATAAGCAGCAGACACTTAACTAATTTAATCGAGTAACAATTAAGTATTAAGTGTTAATATTGAACAATACAGAACATAAAGTGACGTAAGCCATTTAATAATTATTTCTCTCTACATGTATTCAAAATGTAATAAAATGTTATTTACTTCTATTTCTGTTTTCCTCGGTATACTTGTTTTCTTTAATTAAAATAAATATTGACTCGAAAATTGAAAAATATATCATTGTTACAAAAAATATGAGAGAATATTTTTTTTCGTGACGTTGAAAAAGAGTTTGCCTATCAGTGTGGCACAAAGCTTCCTCGAGTCCTATCACGTACTTTATTCATGTTATAGATTTTAAAACCCATCATTGTCTAATTAATTTAATTACCCCCCCCCCCCTTTTCTTCCGATATTACTAAAGGTAATAGTAGCTCTGTGATCATTCTAAAGAACGAAAATGTTTCAAATATCAAATAAGCACAATTTTTTTTTTATTAAATGATTGTTTTGACTAAAGGCCCCCATACACGGTCAAAATGTTTGCGCAAACATGATGTTTGTGCATTTTGACCGTGTATGAGGCTGTTTGATGTTTGCTCAAACATGATGTTTGACGTGTATGGCCTAAATTTGCCCGACATCAAGTTTGCGCAAAATGTTTGAGATGTGTATTTGGGCCTTAAGATTTTGTGGTACCACTTCGTTAATAAAAAGTATCACAACAATATTTTCACCACAATTTTATATTAATAAACATACGCGTTTCGAAATTTATATATAATCTCCTGTGTAAGTGGTGACATAGTGAGGCAAAGATTATTACGCTATACATATTTACTTTACAGGCTTTATGACTTAAAATAACAGTACAAGTAGTAGTAGTAGTAGTAGTAGTAGTCTAGTACTTCCTACTAGAACGGGTAGGACGAACCACTTGTTCGAACCTTGCAATTAAGCCATCACTTAGGCCCATTTTACCGCCCCGCGGTAGAGAGTTCCAGCCACTTCACACATCATACATTTGTACATTGTACCGCCGAAGCGAGTATGATGTGATCAATAGTAAGCCATATAAATCAGAGCGTCACGGCGAGGAATCGAACCCCATCTCGTTCCACTCAAGATTCAATGATGGTCGGGCAGACGTGGTTTAACCCACACGGCCACGCTGTCTCTCAAAATAACAGTATAAAGTGGGAGTAGAATAAAGCTATAGAAGGATTAAGGAACAGGTAAGGGATATGGAGGCTATGTCAGGTATAACATTATTTTTCAACTGCTTAAAGCTAACCAATAACCAATTATATCCTTATTTTACTTTACATAAATTATATTTACCTTAAAACTAATATACATTATTTTTCAAAATTATTTGTTACAGGTTTTACAAAGGCAAGATTTTACAAAGGGTTAAGATTATATCTTTCATTAAAACAGTCTATATTTGTGTCTTGGACAACTCTCTCTGGTTTTTTTAATCTTTAAAATACTCATCTGATTTTTAAGAAATTTAGATAGTTTGTAATATAGCTCACAGGTGGGCCCATAACAATTTCAACTCTCTGCGCTTATTAGATCTATAAATCTACGATCTGCGGTTAATTGACCGAGCGAAGCGAGGTCTATGTTTTAACTTTTATGTTCCCCAGTCTTCCCCAGGTACTAGACCGATTTGCATTTCGTCTGAAAATGTTTGTTACGCGCTTACGGCTAAACGCTTCATTAGATTTTCTTCAAATTTGGCATAGATGTTCTTTAAAGTCATAAAAAAACAACGTATGAGTTTTATATTTAATGAATTTCATTTTTAAATTTTTAAAGAATTAAACAAAAAAGGTTTTTTTCTAATTTATTTTTTGTTTATCTTGAAATTTGGCATGAATGTTACTTCAAGTTGGGAAAATAAATATATATATAGTTATTTTTTTTATAAAAAGAAAATTGTTATTAATTTAAAAAAAATGTTATTTAGACTTTTTTTCAAAAAAAAGAAAACATGTTTTTATTTTTTCTTGAAATTTGGAATAAATGTTCCTTTAAGACATTAAAATCGATGTATATGGTTTATTTGTTTAAAAAATGTTTAGAATTACCATAAAAAATAACTTTCTCTGCAGGGAATCAAACCCGGCCTCTCACTGTCCGCGTTTAAAATTATTTTCTAAGAAGCTAGATTTTTCCCGGGAAAACGACTTATACCGATAAATTCTTATTTAAATAGACTACATATTAAAAAAAATTAATTAAAAATCGTCGGAATAGTTTTCGAGAAATAATGTTTTTTCAGAGTTTTTGAGGGGGAGTGCGCCCAAATTTATTGCTTAAATTAATTTCTCGATTTCACCTCGGGTTCTCTCGGGAAATCGAGTTATACCTATAGATTCGTATTTAAATAGACCCTCTATAACGTTTAAATTTATTTTCTAATTTTCGCAATGTCTACTGTTCACAGAACCACTAGTTACTTACGCCCTTAAGTAGTAATTTTCGTGTACTTCCCTTACAAATTTCGTTAATCAACAATAGTATAAATAAACAGAAAACCGACTTTATCTCAGTAATTAAACTAACTTAGTTACTTATGATTAGAAATTATACTTAATTACTGCTCTAGAGTAGTGTTTCATGTTGTATCTATTTCTTAACTAACTCACTGAGTCTCCCAATACACCCATTTATATACAGATCAGTAGACGTCACACATGTATTCATTATAAGGAAAACATTCACCGATAATAATTATATTATATGTTTGATATACATGTCAGATTATGATTCAATTTTTGTTCTAGATTCATTAGAAGTAAAATGATTAATTTTTTACTGATATTTTGACCGTATGATAAGATTTAAATATATAAAATAATAAGGAAAAGGAAGGAGGATAAATATAATACCAAACTATATAACATTATTTCCTTAACCCATTACGATCTACCAAAGACGTTCGATTAGTGAAAATGAAATAATTTTATGTGACAAATTTATACAAAACTTTCTTATATTACATTGTTAGACTGAACTTAAACAAAACTTTCTTATATAACATTGTTAGACTGAACATAAACAAAACGTTCTTATTGGCGGAGCGAAGCGAGGTCTATGTTTTAACTTTTTTTCCCCGGTCTTGCCCAGGTACTGGACCGTTTTGCATTTTGTTTGAAAATGTTTGTTACGCGCTTACGACCAAACGCTTTGTTCGATTCTCTTCAAATTTATCATGAATATTCTTTGAAGATTCTTACTTTAACAACAATTACTGTACTTATATAAAGAGTACAGTTTAAAGAGTAGTTTTCAACGATATGCATCATTAAAGGTTTTCATAACTTTGACATTATTGTACCCCGTACCCCTTTGTACTAAAATTTAAACATAGTTTTTTTAACTCAGAAACCTTCTCGGGCATGCGTCCAACCATTCCCCAAAGTTGCATCGCAATCGGATGAACGGTTTTGGCAGGCATAAGAGACAGACAGACAAACTTTTATTTTTATTTATAAAGATTACTAAGTTGTGAGAAATAAGGTTTTTGTTATATTTTCTCACTTACTATCCACTAGTTATTTTCCACTTACTATCGGTGGGTAATATATTAGATGGTTATATTAGTGATATCTTTTTCGTGCCATGTCATTCATATCTGAATCATAAAATATGTTTTTCTATAATATGTTGTTACTAACCTTTAAGGTCACCACATTTAACTACTATAACCACCTCTAACCATTAAGGTCATCATAGCTACAGTATTGTTAAGAAAAGAAGGGTTTTTATGACAGCTCGTTTGATTCTAAAAATTGGGGTGGGGGAGCTGATGAGAGCTCGAGATTTTGACGGCACGAAAGTTGGGCCAACCTGGCTACAAAAACGTCACTGGATGACCTCTGGATAACCGCCTAGTGATTTCATTTTTTCTCTCACACAAGTTGACCAACCTGAGTGCATCACAAGACTAAGGCAGAAATGAAAATACAAGGAACTATGATGATATCTTTATATTATTGTAAATCAATGAATACGATATGTTTTGCAATAGTTAAAAATAATTACCTTAATTACTATGTGTATTGAATAATTAAGGATAGCAGGAATCAGAGGAATCAGACAATAGTAAAAATCAAAATTGTGGATTTACTGAATCGTATTAATATATTTTATCTACGATTGATACGAAATATAAAAATTGTATCTCTGTTTAGATGCGTAGAAGGTGATTCTTTACGTACTTGTATTCATTGTGCATGCGCGTTTCATAATTCCTCTTCTTTCCGCTCTAGTGCGGTAAAAAAGAAGAATTCTTAACCTTAAGGCACAATTAGCGAGTTTGTTTACATTTAACAAAACTAATTTGCTGAGTGTTTAATTAAAGTATCTGTTTACATCGAGTTTTTAGTGAAAAACAATTATTGATTTATGTCATTATGACGAAAATGAGGAGAATAGTACGCGTCCCGAAATAATTAATTCAGCACAAAATATAACTAATGAATTAATGTCATCTTTATCAAAGAGAAAAAAATACGAACTTACATACAGGAAGTTTATTAAATATTTTTTTCTGTATTTATTACCAATCGTAGATAAAGCACGGTACAACTTGTGCGAAAACTCCATTTTGCTTTGCTTGTGTGGTTTTACTGCCCTCGCTGTCGCTGGGGTGCTAACTCTACACTCGACTCGCATGCAAAATACTACTTACCGCACTAGACGCGTAATGTACTATTCCATTTTAAGGTATAAACAAGAATGAGAATGGACAAAGATTTACAACAATTAGTTAGTTGATATAAGTTCATTGAGAAAATGCATAATTAAGATGATTTTCTAGTGGGATGTAAATCCTAGATGTAAATCTTCGTCAAAAGTGATAATTATAAAAGGAATCAAGTAGGATTATAATTTGAAATAAGAATATATACGTTCAAAAAGAACCGTAGGTTTAAACTTACAATGTCAGATAGAACTATATTTAGGAATAACGTTTAAGACTTAAACCAGTAGGAACATTAAGGAAGAATGTAATAAAGTAATGATACAGAGAAAACCGTGAAATCATTGTTTTCGAATTATTTTTAATTACTTAAATGTTTTTTATTTTTAGCAAAATTTTATCATGGTTAAAAATGGGACAGTCTGAATGCTTTCGCTTTCGATCCCAAATATTAAATTTCTTTGTTTATTTTCATTTTAATTTAATTAGAGAATTTAACTATAAAACATTTTTTTTTTTTTTGGTGTGTCACATCAGACAGATCACAGTGATTGGGGTGTTATAAAGAAAGGCTATTTTAAAAAAGGGGAAATAAAACTTATTCTTGGAAATAAATTAATATTCCTTAATTTACTAATATAATTCTTTAGGGTAAATTCTTTTTAAAAATCATTTTGAATAATAAACTGAAAAAATAATTGGAAAGCAGTTTTTTCTTTCAGAATTAAAAAGGATTAAATTGTAATAACAAATTAAAAAATATAATATTATTAAATAATAAAGAAATTAACTTCATTCGAATTTAGTATATAAATTATATGTACTTACTTTAATTGAATATTTACTATTACCTGAGTGGTTAAATACAAATAATTTAATAAATATTAAATTAAAAATTAAATATGATTAAATATTAATAATATTATATTTTACTCATATTTATTAAGAAAAATAGAAATTAGTTCTTATTTTTTAAATTAGTAAATTTCATTTATATTAATTTTAAACAACAACGGCAAACCTTTTTACAAATTTATATGTATCTACTATAAATAAACATATTCTTTAAAAAAAAGTTTAATTATGACTTTAGGACATTATTTGCCAAATATCCAAACAAATAATTAAAAATTTAAACGTAAGTTAAGTTTTTTTTTAAATTTTATTTGGTAATGAGTTTAATATTAAAAAAAGAATGAAGCGTTAATTTATTAAATATTTATAATTTGCTAACTTAATCCAAGAAATCAAAAATTAATCACAAGAATCTTTATTAAGTATTAATTTGCATTTTATGTAAATTTGGTATTTTATATACCATTTTTATTATTATATTTTATTTAGCTAGTTTAAATATTTTATTTCTGTAATGCTTAAAAGTAAGCAACACTTTTAATCAAATTTTGGGGGATTAAAGTCAATAGTATTTGAAGCTCGTATAAAGTGTAATGAGATACATCCCTTACCCACGCATCGAGTTCCTGTTATCTATGGCACTTCTCCATAAAGAGTACTGGTTGATAACGCTCTTTATGAGACGCAAGTCAGTGATAGCGCTTGCGCCTTCAAGAGGAGTGGGTAGGCTATATATGGCAAGCACAGAAGGATTGCGGGCCCACACCGCTAGAATGGCTCTCCAAGGAAGTTTAACCACCCCAATAGCAATTGTATTCATCTTTCTCGCCGCTTCACACCTCATCCTAGCCCAACCTTTTCTTGGTAGGTGCAAAATATATAATATTTTATTTAATAAATAATCCTTTTTTTTATATTATATTTATTTTTTTTAGAGAGAACAAAAATATCTTAACATATTTAAATATAGGCTTGTTGCAGAATTATATTATATAACAAATTATTAATATAATAATTTATTCATTTATTATGTATAGCTTACTTTAATAATGTTTAAATTATATTGATAAATTTCGTTACAACCATAGACACCCGCAAAGATCTGAATCCTTACTTAGGCGATATTTATCAAATGAATAAAACAGTACTCATATATCAAATTTATAAATAAATTTAAAAAAAAAATAAAATATAACTATCATATTTTATTTTTAAATACTTTTTATAATGAACGATAAAGAAAAAGGATTTTGTATTTTTGCTATAGTTATTTAAATTAGCTTAACAAATTCAAAAATTAAATACATAAAAAAATAATTCAAATTACTTATTTTATTCATATAAAATAGTCTAAATCGTGTTTATTATTTATTTATTTATTTCGTATTATTTTATTATATTTTACTTAACTCAATATTTAGGTCGAGTAGCTTTAATTTTTTTATCGAAATTGCATTCTAAATAAATACTAAATCTAAAAAGCAATGTAAATATATTAAATATTAGATAGGGTTTGAAGAAAATTAAATAAAAAAAAGTTTTCTTTAATTTTAAATTTACTTGATATTAATTTTTTTTAAATTCAAAATTTTAGGAATATAATTTTTAATTGTCATTAAATATCTACCAAAAATACCAACAAAATTAATTCTTATGGCTTTATAAAATATTAGCACAATTTTTTTTGTTTTTATTAACTTTTTTTAAAGTATTTTTTGAGATATATTGTTCTAAGATAAAATTGGTTGCTTTCATATATTATTGCTAAAGCGTGTGATCTGTCTTACGGCAGATTCACGCAACTTTTACCGAATTCTTGTACCAAATGGTCGTATCATTACATTTCCATTTTATCTGCAAACATTTATTCAATTTTAATACTCAAATTTAAAACATTCTTTTTTAGGAAAGTTTATTATTTAAAATTACTAAATTTTTGGCTTCAACTGAGATTTCTTAGAATTTATTTGTATTAAATAAATTTCCTAAATGGAATATTTAATACAGGCCCGATCATGATCATTTTTATTATTCGTCAATACGGTAATTATAGCAGTTACAAATTTTATATTGTTGTTTGAAAATATATTTTCTAAGATTTATCTTAAAATTTCTTAAAGATAATTTTATCATAGGTCGAAATTCTTTAACATATTCGTATTATTAGAAACATCCAACATAGTAAAAATATATAGAAAATGAACACAATTAGTTAAAGTTATCAAAATGAAAATATGGTTAATAAGTGGGGAAAATTGAGGATGATATGGTCATCAGCATACTTTAAGTAAGGTGGGAAGTAATTTTGCCGTATATTGGTGAATAAGTCAGTTCGTAAATAAGTATAGTAAAATATGTTGGTATCTTAATTTTATGAGATTGTAGCAACAAAAATTGTAAACTTATATTTTTTTATTAACTAAACTAATTTGATACCTCCTTAAAAACAAGCACTTCTGTCCTTAAACCACACTGGTACATGGTAACATGGGGTCAATCCTATCTATGGATGCACGTCTTCTAAGGGCAAGGGCTGGTAAGAGGCTCAACTTAGGTATAGAGCCTCTTTAAAGAATCAAACTGAAAGTCACATCTTGGAGTCAATAATCAGGCAGTCTGTGTCCTTAAACCAAATTTATTATTAAAATTCTTATTTAAAAGAATCTTATTACGTTAACGGGAGGAAAATGTATTTACAGAGGGCAGTAAATAGCTAAATTAAAATTCTAAAACCAAATATATTTTATTTAGTTTATTCATTTCTTTTTTTCTAACTAAACCAAATTAAATGCAAAAAAGAACTTTTAATGCCTTAAATTCATCGGCTGTAAAAAGCCATTTTCTAACACCTCTCCGTTTCTTCTTAAAGGTTTTGTAATTAAAAACAAAAATTAAAATTATAGTATAGCTCATTAAGATTTGAGCAAAAATGTTTGTTAGAAGCGTCATAAATTAAATCTATGAAATATCTCTGTAAGTTAGTAAATGATCTAGTTCTGGATTAATTAATATGAACTAATAAATATGTGAATATAGACTTAAATCCTATAACAGTCCAGGAGATAGCTTTGACAATAGGCATTTTAAAAAATCAAACCTGTGGAGAGCGGCCATGTCCCGCCCTTTATGGTGGACAATGATACAATAATTGAAAATCGATAAAAAATATTCAGTTAGTCGTAGGGGGAGACCGGGGCTGGTTGTTACATACGGTAGGTTGTTACACACTGAATTTAAATTGTACTGAGGTGGAGAGATCTACAATGCATATATCAGTCTGTCAAGGACAAGATACCTTAGTTCTTCCGTTATCAGCTTGAGGACAGGTCCCTTCATTCTATAAATACGTAGGCGTAGGTACTGATTTATGTTTCCAACCCCTAAAAGTAAAAAAAAATAGGTGCTACAAAATATTATGTTCTGCAGTCTTCATTTGTTTTAATGTAGCTTTAGTAAATATTAGATTGAAAACAATGTTCATTAAGCTTAATTATCACGGTTTATTAGATGTTTTAAACTTATATGGGTAGACGCTTTACTCGATTGCTTCTAAAATGGCAGCACGGGGCTGGTTGTTACGGGGTAAGTTGTTCAACCTGCCCCATTACTTCTTATCTGTCATAACCAACCCTAGGAAATGTTAATTATTATTAAGATAGATTTTGTTCAACTTTTACTCATAATGAATAAAAGCTATAGGAAATATTCATTTTTAACGTCAAACGGGAATCATTTTCTTATTTAGAGTAGTATTATTTTTTGTGGTGTCCTTATCTATTTTTCCTATTAAGTACCTAAATATAAAACAAATTGTTGAACTTTATGTTGCTTACTTTTTCTAACCCAAGCAACCTAATGTAATTAAAATTCATGAAATCATATTCTACTTGAATCTAAAATTCATAAAAAGGTGTTTGAATGAGGTACTTGATAAATTCAAGACATTTGCAACGTCCGTAAATAATTTCTAACAACTTTCAACACACAAGTTCCTTTACTAATATAACTGTAACAACTTACCCCAATACCTGTAACAACTTATCCCATAGCGGGGTAGAATTTAAGTTGTCTGAGATTATAAGTCCCTACGATAAGAAACGTGAATATTGTGAGCCGAAAAAAATTATTGAGGAGGCCAACAGTTGGTTTTAAAGAACTAACGTTAAATTACTTTCAGAAAAATTATGGATTGGCCAAATAAAAAAAAATAAAAAAAGTATAACAACCAGCCCCTGTCTCCCCTATATTTATTTTTGAATATTCATAATAATTCTTATAAAGCAAAAATCTAACATTTCCAAATATATCTTTATTTGTTAAAATGGTTGTTGACGTACAATTTAAACAAAGAGGTTAAATAAATGGTTGTTAACATACAATTTAAACTGGAGGTTAAATACTATTGTGAGAAGAGCTTGTTTTGTTCTTTGTCAAAACTGAGAGATTTATTTAGAGACTCCTAGATTTATTCCTTGTTTCTCAAAGTTTGCAGAAGTTTTTTCACCGGCGCGGCGTCATAAGACAGCTAAAACCAACTCACATTAAAAATATTTTTAATACTGATTTATTATTTTTATCCTATTGTGGAGAAGTTTGTGCTCAAATATCTTTATAAAATTTTTCAGAATATGTGCAACACTGTTTGTAATTTATATGTTGCTATGGTTACTATTACTGTCATCTAGTCTTATATTTTTGTGAAAATAAAATCACTTCCTTTTTTTTTGTGATTCAAATGTGAACGTTTTTGTGTTTAGTGTAATTAGAAATAATATGCATACAGCCATTATCTCCAATAGGTTATGGGCCCAGCACGCTTCCACTGCTGGGGACATTTTTACAACAACCTTTTTCTTTACATAAAAAATTATATTTTACAATACTGTTTTAAAAATATCCTAATAATAATATTAGGTAATACCCTTTTAATTTGAGCAGTAATAAGCGCAGGTTGAATTTAAGTACACAAAAAATTAGGAAATTAAAAACCTAATGTCTACTAAATATAGGTATTTTTTGTATACATTCTGGGAATACAACATTCACAGTCTTTAAATTCACATTCTCTTAGCGTTACTTAACCTCAAGTCATTATCTACACTGGCTATTTATCTACACTAGAAGACAATAATGCTTTCCGAAAAAACATAGGAAGCCTATTATGTTCACAATACATCTCCGAACTGATATATAGTCTTGTCTTAATTTTTACAAAATATTTATAAAAGAAAAAAAACTGTAATTGTAATGTAATACTTTGTATGTATTAAACTTTAAGCAGTGCTTTTTCTTTGAAAAATTATATGTATATGTATATATATATATATATATATATATATATATATATATATATATATATATATATATATATATATATATATATATATATATATATATATATATTTATATATATACATATTTATATATAAGTTAAGAAAATCCCTTTTCTTTCAAGAAATGAGATGCATTATTGTAGCATGCATGAAAAACTTTTTCGGCCCTGAGTCCCTGAGAGAACTTCTGATAAACACGCTAGATCGGGCATTTCGAATTAATTTTGCTTCGCCGGTTACATTTCAGTGTCAATACCTCTTTAGGGATGTACTGTTTACAGCAAAGAGGTTTAGAATTACGGAAAAAATCTAAAACAATCTGTCTTGAAAATAAATTAAAGTATGGTAAGAAAAAAGATAAAATCCAAAAACTAAGGGTGATTATCATATGATAATACAGTATGATAATACTCATATGATACCAAGCTTATGCCTTAGCAACTAGATATATCTTAGATAAAGAAATAAGAATCAATTAGAAAGCTGTTACTTTTTGTGTACAACTAATATATATTGTAAGTGGATCCTTCTTCGGTTAAGAGTTTTTTTTTTCATCTTCTACTTAAATTCATATTTCAATAGGTATCATTGTTTCACAAAGCATCTTTGTATTGTCATATCCATCATCTTATCTTGATGATTTTGTTATCATTACGTACTTAGTTTTGATTTTTTTAAAAACAATAAAACTTATCATTGTAGACAAAACATTATAGCATCCTAACTATAATAAACCTCAAACAATAAAAGTTAACAAGCTAAAATATCAAATTTAAGTAGGTATATTCTGTATAAAAACACAAAAAAAAGGACTAGAAATTGATTTTTTTTTTTAAATTATTTACATCGTGTAACCTTCCCAGGTTGATGATCAAATTAGATAATAAATAACTGGATTAAAATTAAGAGCATAATGATAGCAAAATTATCAAGTAAGATGATGGATATGGCAATGCAAAGATGCTTTGTGAAACAATGATACCTATTGTAATATGAATTTAAGTAGAAGATGCAAAACAACTGCAACTTTTGTTCACAACCTTCTTCATTTTTTCACATATATCGCCAGTCACCCTGTATACATAAAATAGGGTAACCAAAGATAGATCATAGTATACAATTAATTTTGTGGATTAATTCGGATATTTGTCTCATTTTGAACCTCAAAGACAGTTTTGGGACTTCTTCAATAAACGCTTCGGCTAAAAGTTAAAGAAGTATAAATACAATACAAATATTCTATTAAGGATATAAATAATAACTTTACTCTCTCATTATTACTGCATGTGTCAACATTTTTTAATTAACATCCCCGGAAGTTATGTGATGGGCCGTGACTTAAACTCGCCTGCCTTGAATAATTACCATTAACTTGTTTTTACTCTGTGCTTATATTCGTGCTGTTAATTAATTCTAATAAGTACAATACAAGTACCTAATTGTATTGTACTTATCTCTAGTATCTTTAAAATTGTCGAGAAAGAATATTAAATTAGTTATTTATTATGTGAGAACGGCAATCTTGTAAAGTTTTAGTACTAACAAAAATTATTTTATTTAAGGAAATTTAGATTTTACCTAGCTCTAAAGTAAATTATTTCCTTCCGAATTAGTTTGAGAATTATTTGCGAAAAATGGTGCTTGAATCCAATTTCTTTTCAAGTAACATTTATCGCAAATAAACTTTGATTTTAGTTGTTTCTTGTAAATTATGATATGAATGTAAAAAGAAAAACAAAAAAAAAAGTTAATTTATTGGAAATCATAGTTAGGTAACAAAGGGTTAAATTACTTACCACGTCTGCTCGGCCATCACTGAATCATGAGTGGTACGAGATCGTGGGTTCGATTCCTTGCCGTGACGCTCTAATATATAGGGCTCACTATTGATCACGTCATACTCGCTTCGACGGTACAATGTACAGAGGTATGATGTGTGAAGTGGCTGGAACTCTCTACCACGGGTATAGTAAAAAGGGCCTAAGAGATGGCCTAATTGCTAGGTTCGAACAAGTGGTTCATCCTACCCGTCTAGCATTAGTACTAGGACCTTAATACTACTACTACTACTACTACTACTACTACTACTACTACTACTACTAGGTGGCAAAAGGGAGATCATACATTTTATTGCTTTTATTTAAAAAAATTTGTTTCTTCATTTTATATATATTCTAGTCAATTGTCACAAAATATTGCTCACATAATTTATTTGATAAATAAAACCTTGTTGCAAAGAATAATCAATTACATGCTTTGGGATACATATAGAAAATATAAATGTATTTAAAAGTACTAGTAATACCAAAGAATTAAAAATGAATTCTAGTGTGATTCATAAGTACTTCCAGTCTGGTTCAATTATTAATTATATGGTGCCAAAGATGCGTTCAAACTACGTCACGCAATCGCGATATGTAGCAAATTATTAGACGCGTGCTTAGACTTTGACACGCTATTTACGCTTTACATAAAGACATTTTTTTATCACAATGATAGTTATTGAACGGAATACTTCTTGTTCAATTCCACACTATACAAAAATATGTCAAATGTATAGTTGTAGAATCCATCAATCTATATTAATGCGTATAGTCATTGCAGAAAAATATATGTATAAAACAAGTAAATGAAGCCACATCTTTGAAGGAGAGTAACTCGAACCTATTACTCAACGAGAAAATTTCAGTTAAATTATTTCTTATCTTCTTCTTCTTCTTTTTACCTTAAAAAACCAATAAATCTTTCATTAGGGAAAAGACTCTTCCTCATTAGTGAACTAAATTTATAGCTTTAGTTTGTTAGTCCTAAAATGGGCATAGAAATTTACTTTCATTAATCCAAAATATAAATATGGATTATTTTGTACTAATAGCTAAATATTGAGATGGTGGAACTTACCATTAATTATTTATAAAGGGTTTAATTATTAATACTATTAATTGCTACTCTCTTATTAATTATCAAAAAAATCTTAGTGAATTTTCTGCTATTTTTTTACCATCTCTAGACTTCAGTAGGTAAAGCCGTTGTGTATCGTTTAGACTAATTAATTCATCGAGTTCATAATAATTAACGTATAACATCTGAAGACACCGATTTTTCATTTGTTCTTCAGTTGCATTTTCGTGTCACTTCCTTATACCCATCAATATTTAAAGATACTAAATTCTGTAATGTTAGTACTAACTTACTTCACTCTTTTTTAAGTTGAAATTATATTACTTGAACACATTAGTTCGTACCTGCACAGGCAAATTTAACGAGAACTTTGTTTTGCTAATTTTTCAGAAGAGATTAAAATGAAAATGTATAGGCGCAGAAATTAAAAACACCTGTAAACATGGTCGTGCCATTAGAGATATACCTGAAGTACGAAACTTTGCTAGCTCACATGTTACTGGATTCCATGATACCACAGTGGGATTGTTACATTAGCTGGGAGTTCTCCATCCTTCAAGACAAGACTGGGAACCAGTAGTGGTCCTCAAATTCCACCAGGAACAGACAGATGTGGGGTTCACCCGAATTGAGGAATTATCAGGGAGTGAGATTTCCTGAGCAGAACTCCAATACGAGCTAAGTTTGTGCTCAGATAATCACGCCACTGCATTTCAAGCAGAGATATGCTATGCAATTCTGGCCTGTTCACAAATTATCCTGAGTAGGAATATCCATATGAGACAAATTTGTATCTATATAACAGCCAGGCAGCGGTCAAAGCGCTGGTTGCACCTAGGTGTAGATCCTAAGCTGGTTGCCGAGTGCAAACGATATCACTCTTGGGTATCTTAACAAGAGACAACTAATATTGTGGACAGGAAATTGTGGCATTGAGGGCAATGAGATAGCGGACCAACGAGTTCCAGTTCGACCCAAACTTCACCAGAACCTACAACATGTTGATCAAGTGAATCATTCCATAAGGAATCTTATGACCATTTTTATTATTAACATAATTAACGCTTGGAATCCCTGAACTTAATTTCTTGAGGGTGGAGTTGGCCAAGAATATTTAAGAATGATAAGGACAGCATATTGAAATCTCTCAATCGTAAATGTCATATTGTCAATCCCAATCTCAATATTGAAATGGTTGGTGTTAGTCACCCCTTTTACGCTCTAATCAGGGTCTATTCAATACAACTTCATCTCAGTATATATTACAAGAGATATTATCATATTTCCATATTATAAGCATCATTGAAATTTTCAGAGATTTTAATTATAGATAGAGCAATCAATGAATATTCATTTATTAAAAGTGTCATTGGAATTTTCTTAATTAGAATACGTCTACGGGAAATCTTTTATATTTTCACATCAGTACTAAACGTTTTTAGTTTATTTTAAATTTAATAAACAGCTCATATACTCGTATTTATGTTTATCTGGATTTTATGTTATATAATACCATTCTGTAGATAAATATAAGTTATAACTTACCTGTTTAATTCTCATAATTATTTCTCCAATTTAATTGTTTTTTTGTTTTTTTAATAGAAAGATAATATACTTCCTACATCTTAAAAATGAATTGCTACTAACAAAATTGCTTGTTTAATTATTCTATTAGCATTTGTATAATTATTAAGCTCTACTCCTCTGCAAATACTCTACAACAAACAACATTTTTTTAACCATATTTAAAACCAAAATTTTAAGACTCATACACCATTGGGAAGCTTCAAGAATCAATGGCATTAATTGAGTTAAAACTCACTGAGTTGTTTGCTAAAAGTTAGATTTGGTTGCTCGTTATCCTCTAAAGTTTTTCTTTGACAGGAAAGTTTTTAACAATAACAAACAACTTTACTAGAGTTAGAATTATATTTTAATCTGACACATGGAATTAAAACATTGCTTTTAACATAATATGCTCATATAACAAGTATTATTTTAATGCGACTTAATATAGGCAGAACTTTGTGCTTACCGTTTAATTTTAAGTAATATATTTGACAGAAAAGAATATTTGACAGAGAATATATTTGACAAATAGAATTTTTACATATTCGACAGAAAAGAAGTAAAGCAAATTATTTGATTATCCTCTTATCTGGAATAATTTTTGCCTCCAAACTTACCAAAGTTAACGGATGCTAAGTAATCGTTCTGAAGAACGATCATTTTTTGTCTCCTATTTCAAAAATTGCGAGACAGAAATCTGTTTCAGATATCAGGGAAGATTTATGGTTCCGAGTCTACCTTTGGGTCTGTCTGTCGCTCAATTTTTGTGAACCAACATATCTAAAAAATACTTGTCCGATTTGCTAATCCAAAGGTAATTTTAATGGTAGCTTATAATTAGCCATTGTTGGTCCAAAATAAGTTTCAATTTCTGTTCTTCCATATAAGTTTTAAGTTCTTCTATGCTCATATGTTTTTCTTCGACATGCGCACAACAAACATACATTTATGTACACCTATATCTTCAAAAGTACTCATCTGATTTTTATGTCATTTGGATTTTGTCGAAAGTAGCCCGTAGATAGCCCCAGATTGATTACAACCGCTCTTTAAATTTTGCTTAATTGATACTTTAAATCATGTAAAAAATCAAAACAATTTTCACAGATTAAAATAACCGGGGAAAAATTAAATAAATTCGACAATAATAGGTTATAAAAGCAGAAAATCATTAAAGTATACAAAATAGGACGTGAGGAACTTATGTGCCACACTAATTGGCAGAATATCTTATTAGATAACTTAATTTTAAATCAAAATAAAAAAAAAAATGTAAGAGTAGTTTTCTCTATAAAAAATATTCTCTTCCAAGTGTCCTTTTTTTTAGTAATTTTTGAACCTACAGAAGCAAATATCTTTCAGCTTCCTAAAAATCTATATAATAAATGTTGATATTAATAATAATTAATCTGTATCTATAAACAGTCAGATTTTGTTTGAAGATTCGTAACCGAGAGTGTTAATACAGTTAAACGCCTGATTTTATACCACATGAGAATGAAAGCCACAAACAGGACACTCAAAAAAAGGTCCTGGGAAAAGGAAGTTAGAGCAAGTTGATGTGTATTTGCCTATCTTTATTTACTTTTCTCTCGACACCCCACCACTTTACTCTTATTTTCTCCTTTTTTTCCAAAGTAGATACTTCTTTACTTTTTTTTGCTATTTGATAGGTTTTGTATTTCAATATTAATTTTTTCCCCACATTAGGTAGGTAGATTTCTTTAATCATATTTTATATTTTTGTGATAATACAACTATTAAGATTTTGTTTTAGGATTAGAGATAGGTAATTAGTAGTAGTAGTAGTAGTAGTAGTCTAGTACTTCCTACTAGAACGGGTAGGACGAACCATTTGTTCGAACCTTGCAATTAGGCCATCACTTAGGCCCTTTTTACGCCCCGCGGTAGAGAGTTCCAGCCACTTCACACATCATACATATGTACATTTGTACCGCCGAAGCGAGTATGATGTGATCAATAGTGAGCCATATAAATCAGAGTGTCACGGCGAGGAATCGAACCCCGTCTCGTTCCACTCAAGATTCAGTGATGGCCGAGCAGACGTGGTTTAACCCGCACGGCCACGCTGGCTCTCTGATAGGTAATTAAATTAAATTAAAAAGAAACTTACTTAGAAGCTGGCACAAGACTTCTGGCTTCGCATGACTCACCCATCCCTATGAGCCTTTCTAGTTGATTTGCTTTTCCAGCTTTTTCGGCACTGAAGATGGCCTTGTAGAGGCCGAAAGCCGCTTTGAATTATACAAATATTTTACGTGGAGAGACTATTTCTTCATCTTTTAATTATGAACTCCACTAACGCTCCATATCCTGTCTTACTTAATTGGTTATTCCATTTCTCTTTTACCTTTCGGTGTCGGTGTAGAGGATACACAAACGCCGCGGCCACTATCCTTGCGTTTCTTAGCATTGCTTAGAAACCAAGAACCAGGTTGTCAAGCCTCGTCTCTCTGCAGCAGCCTCTAGGCCGTTTCCTACACAGTCCATCTCCATTACTTATTTTAGTATCCTGTAATAAAAAATAAATATAATATATTTTTTAAAGAAAATGACCAGGTTAAAGTACTCTAGAAGAACAGCCAACGTTTACAGTTCCCACATTTAAGCCTGTCGTCGGTATCATAAACAGTGCCTTTGCTTGAATAACTTAATGACTACTATCTTATTACAGGATATACTATGATTTCTATACCTTTAAAAGGTTTCTAAATATACTTAGAGTAGAATAAACTAATATTTCTATGCTAGTACAGGCTTAGATCTAAAATTTTAATGATCAGTCGGATTGTTAAGATGTATTTCTACATGAATAACGATATCATAATAATTTAAAAGAGTAAGACTAATGAAATGTCTTACAGTTATAGGTATCACGCATGAATTAATTAACGAAAAAAGGCGTTTATCGTCTCATGTCTATTTGTTTATGCAGTTAATTTCACGCATTGTATGTCGGCATAAAAAATTTATTTTTTCCGTGGTAGGCTGTGAAATAGTAACTTTAGAGCCTAAAAAACATAGCTAAAATCCATTTTTTCATTACGTGGACTTAAAAAATCTTTTCATTACTCCAAGCTGTAAAGAAAAAATCTTTTACGTCCTAGGAACTAAAAGATTTTTTATGTCCGGCGGGTAGTTGTCAAAACTTCCGTTAGTACCGCTGCAGTCTTTGTAGAAATGCTTCTAGTACGTTTAAAATCCGCTAGATGTCAATGCGTTTTATTTATCTTTTCTTATAGTGTCACCTCTTTTTAAGGTTTCTTTTTTTAAGTCTTAAGTATGTACTAATATTTGTTATTATTATATATTGATTAGTGATTAATATTTAATGTTTTTTCATTGTCTGCTACCTCGGAAAAAATAGCATATGCTACGCGACTGTGAAGTGTTTTTTCTTTACCTTGGCAATATTTACTGTCTCGCTTCGCTCGACAGTAAATGTAATTGCCGCGGTAAAGAAAAAACTCACTTCACAGCCTAGTAACATAATATACTATTATTTAAATTAATAAAAAAATATTTATTACAGATTAGAATAGCTTGGTTGCAAGTCAAGTTTTTCTCTGGGCCTTTGGTAATTTTTTTTTTTTTTTTTAAATTAAAATCCCATAATATTATGAAATGCTTGCTCTCATTTTAAAGAAGTGGTTACGTATTTTCTGTCAAAGAAAAGAGGAAAATAACACCTAACATCATCTTAATAACAGCTTAAGTGTGAATTAAAACTTTTCTTTCTTAGAGCTTTCTATAACAAATTATAAGGATCAAATACCACAGTCAAACCACCATAGTTCCCTTGAGCAGGAATTGTCTCCATTGTCCCCTTTTGGAACTACATAAATTAGTATTACTATTGAAAAAAAAAATATTACTAACTACACAGAATCTCTGGCTTATTGTAAACACAAATTAATACGTGTTTTGATTGTTTTATTCAGCATAGAAAGTACCAGAAATTTCTTTATACATATATAATCAAATTTATTTTCTAAAATGAACAGTTTTTATTACTTACAGTAGCAATAAAACTACTTTTATTAAAATAAAAATAATAAATTTTATACTATAATAGATTATATACTATTCCTTATTTTATTTTACTTATAAAATATAAAATTTAATATATTTCTAGTGAAATTTAGACGTGAAGAAGTAAAATTGAAATAAAAATATTGTTTGGGTGTACAAGACCAAGATGTCGAACTCCCTCTATGAAGCAAACAAATAAATAAAAATATTTAGTTCAGGAGATAGCGTGCAAAAAAGTGTCTGACTAACATCAAGCTGGAATTTTGGTGCAGAGCGGCCATGTCCCACCCTTTTTAGTGGACAATCTGATTTTCATGATCCATGAGTACGAAATTAGTTAGTAGACCAATAATCAAGTTGATGTTAGTTTGTCACTTAATAGGTGACCTCTTTGATTTGGAAAAATGTTTGACTAACTAACTTATTAAGTGACAAACTACCATCAACTTGATTATTGGTCTACTAACAAATTTTGTACTCAGGATCATGAAAATCACATTGTCCACCAAAAAAGGCGGGACCTAACCGCTCTCCACCGTTTTTTTTTTTTTAAATGCCTATAGCTAAGCAATGCCCCGCAGACGAACGTAGCCGACCACATATTCTTAAAAGGCACCAAATTCAAAATTCACAAAATTCTAGCTTGATGTTAGTCAGACACTTTTTTACACTCTATCTTCTGGACTAATTGTGTTTAGTTTATAAATGCATTGTGACAAATAATGAGTTCTACTTTAGTCAATATGATATCAAATTCAAAACTAAAGCGATTTAATTATCTTCACCAAAACAAATCAAGTTAATTGAAAAGACAAATTGTATGAAACTCTTTTTAAAGTGCAGAATGGAGCATATTTATATACTTTATTGAATTTAAATCTACTTCTTCTATTTGAATAACCCAATGTTTATTTTCTTTTTGCGTACTAAAAATATCATAAATATAGAGGAAGAGGTGCTCTCGAATTTAAAAACTACTTTTTTCCCTTGATTTCTCCTCAAATAGAACCCTAGTTAATAAAAAACAATGTTTGTTTTTTTTATCAAAAAACCATTTTTAATTTGAATGACATGTTCAATTTATTATAAGTTTTAATAGATGCTGAATACCAATAATATTTGCTTAGTTTATATCGATTCCTTTAGGGAGTAAAAAATTAAACTCTGAACATTTAACAAATTAAACATTCAGGCTTTTTGCTGAATACTCTTCTGGATTCTGGATTCATTCCAATACGTGTACAATGTATACCTACCTCATCTCGGATAAACAGTTTTTGTGGTGTTTAAAACAGGGTTCCCTCTTACTCTAGTTAAGCATTATTTTAATGCTTTATTAGCAAATATAAATTATTTTACTTTTACAAAATAATTAAAAGCGTTTGAACATTGTGTTTTTGTTATTTTTTAATTGTTTAAAAATAATTATTGATAGCAAGTATGTTTAATAAATTTAACTCATTGTGATAGTTACTTTCGAAGAATTGTCTGTGTTCTTCTGTCAGCTTTTGAATGAAATTTATTATTTTTAAATATTAAAATGGCATTAAAAATTAACCATACATTATTTTAGTTCAGATAGCACACCATCAACCAAATCTGGGTTCTGGAAAGAATCTCTATTATGTCGTTCTATCCTAAGCATAGACACCTTTACAAATGCTAGCAGTTTAGATATGACATATTGTCCAACTATCAACAGGTGGAACAAATGTTTCTCATGGGTTTATGTTTTTGTTATGTCAAATGTCTCAGGGGTTTATTTTCTTAAGAAAACTGTTCAGTAAATGAGATCTGCACTCTGCACAAATGATATTTGTGCACTACTTTCCTAATGAATAACATTTCTCTTAGTTAATTGTTTTTATTTTATAATATTACTTTTAAATGTTTTTATCTCCTGTAACAAACTTTAAATTCTTAACAACACATAATACTTGTGTAAAATGTTTATATTTATGTAAAACCAGAAGATTATAGAAAGAACATACCACCTACAGTCTACATACTTGACAAGAGGCATATGCTCGTTTCAAAGTTTAGTTTAAAATAAGGAAACACGCTCCTCTAAAATTTATTATATTTGTTTTTAATTTGGAAAAAGAGGAGTAGACAGTAAAAAAAGAGCTTAGAAATGTGGTAAAATGTTTCATTCAGAAGTGGGGTCATGTTTGTCCATTTAAGACCGTGTTTAACTAAGGACATATACTTCAGTGTTTTTTCTTTTGCGTATTCCATTCTAAACTAATTTTGAATGTTTTTAAAATGTTGGATAAATTGATTATATTAAACTGAACAAATGAAAAAATATTTGAAATTAAAAAAAATGCAGTAACGTTATAACGAAAATTATACCTACAGATATAGAGCGATATATTTTCGTGTAATCATTTTGAGGAGCTTGTAAACGAGCAACATTTTACGGCAATGTGTGTCTGACACCAAAGGCTGGGCGACATTTTTTTAAATTTAGAAATATTGAAGTTTGTATTTTGTCTTAGTCTTGCTATAGCCCAGCAATATTGCATATTTTATAATGCCGGCAAATCAGTGTCGAAAATATTGCTAAGCAAATATATTGCCCGGCCAAACAAACACATTGCCGGCAATATTTCTGGATTTTGAGCAATATTTCCTGGTCATTATTGTCGTAAATTTTTTTTTTAAAATGAGAAAAACTATTGACAGTTTGTGAAATGCATTTTTGCTCAACAAAAGTTGTGTTTAAGTGTAACATTTTATCTCAAAAAAGCCAACACTTTATAAAATATCTTTGTTTTGGTAAGAAGTGGTTTTGGAACGAATAATTTTATTTTTATTATAAAATAGTGATATTTTTCGCGTGATGTTAATAATAATAAAAGCTCTCATTTTGGTTTAGTTTATTGAAGGACTCTGTATGTTAAAAAGCATGTCAGGTTACCCTTTCTTGTCTTTTCTTGGTAACATTGTCGCACCAAGAAAGAAGGGAACGCTGTTTTCTACAGTGACAGACAGCCACGTTAGTGCTTTATAAAAACAGCGGAATTTCCAATTTTGATTTAAGCTGTAGGACTTTAGGTAGATTATCTCTTTTTGCATTTGTTTTCAGAATTGCAGTTTAAAAATATATAATTGGCTGAATATATGAAAATGTAAATGAAAATAGCTTTATTGACACTTCTTGTGAAGCAAAAGCCTCCCCTGAAAGGGGTAAAAGCTTGCGGCAAGAAATTTATTAACATTAAATTATAAACAATAAATTATAAACATTATCTTTGATCAATTCCTTTTCTAACTGCACATATTATTATGAATGACTTTATTCCTGCAGTTCCGACTGAATTTATAAATTTAATAATAACATTGTTGACACCTAGGCTAGTTTCATACTGGGCGAAGTTTTTTGTGACTTTGTGACGCCCAAAACCGAAATGTATAGCGCACAATGAGATCTTTCACACACAGAAACGTCGCCGTCTTACGCGATTGCAACAAATGTTGCCCAGTGTGACACCCCTCTTATTTATATGGGTACATTTTCAGGTATTTAGAGGTAGTCTTATTATTAAATGAACTATGTGCATGTGTTTTCAGAAAATATTTACATAATTCATACCGATTCCACGACATATCATTTGAAATTCAAAATGTAATTTCTTATTGTATACGATTTTACTTTGTTCAAATTTCACAGTATCTATGGAACTGTTCATTGGTTTGTGTAAATAAAAGGATTAAATAAGATTTAGAAGAAGCGATGGAGGGAAAGAGGTGAGATTAAGGTTTCTTAGTTGAGACGCTGGATTATATAGAAACTGGAGTTGCTTACCTCTTACAATATAAATCTGCATTTTCCTTTTACACTGAGAATTTCGTGTACATTTTCTATCTCAATGTTGATTTAAAGAACTATTTCGCAAGTAGTCTTACATGCATCTTACCAGGTTTATGGGGCTAATATAAAATCTAACATTGAAAAGGATTTAGATCCCATTTACTAATTTGTATTACCTTTTGATTTTTTTTACGTTTCACTATTTTGTATTTTATAAATAAAACTGTAATTAGTTGTCGGTGCTAAATCAGGTTAATTCTAATGTGAATTATTAGATTTATGAACTTAAATGATTAAATTTTTCTTGGTTATTCGTAAATTTTAATTTACACTTAACTTCACTCTTTCCACGAAAAATGTAATGTGGTACATTTTTGTAGCGACATTCTTACCTACTGTGTGTTCAGACACAATCCAAGTGAAACTTATTCATAATGCGTATCTCTCCGAACCTTGGTTACAATAAAATATTGAACCAAGAATTCTAATATATAATATTGCATCAGGTACTGAATTGATTAAAATTCCGATGTTTAACAGGGTTAAAATTATTTTTTTCCGTGGTAGGCTGTGAAATAGTAACTTTAGAGCCTAAAAAACATAGAAAATCCATTTTTTCATTTAGTGGACTTATCAAAAATATCTTTTCATTACTCCCAGCTGTATTGAATTTTTTTTACCTCCTGGAAGGTAAAACATTTCATTGTAGCATTGATTGCAAACATCAATCATTGTAGAAATGCTTAGTACGATTAAAATCCAATATATGTCAATGCGTTTTATTTATCTTTTTTTTATAGTGTAACCTCATTAAGGTTTCTTTTTCTTAAAATCTTAATAGTTATATTGATTAATATTTAATGTTTTTTCATAGCCGCGGTAAAGAAAAAACTCACTTCACAGCCTAGTAACATAATATACTATTATCTCCACTAGGGAGAAAAAGTTATGATTTTGGATTAGTTTAGAGGGACTAAAGTAAGTATTTTCTTCCCTGAGTTCAGGGAAAAGTAGGGAGAAAAGGTAAAACCAGGGAGAAAAAGAAGGATTGCCAACTTAATTAATTTAAAAATAGTAGAGAATGAATGGCTAATGTAGGGAGGTTGTAGAAATCAGATTAGCGACACTGCTTTTTCGACCTTGTTTATCATTGTTTAAACCTGCATCTAAATGACCTTCTATTTGAGTTTAATTGAAATTCTTATTTCTTTTTAATATTGAATCTCTTATACCGGCTATTAATAGTGCTTGCAATTATTGTTATTTATTAAAATAATAAATAAAAACTGTGCAATGGATGAAAATGTGTATTTTCTCCCTACCGGAGATAAAATATTGTATGTACCTCGGGAATAAAGTGCAATAATTCCCCTCGCGATAATTATCTCCCGAGGCGCAGCAGAGGGCGTTATTCCCTCGGCTTCGCCTCGGGATTTAGGGACCGTGGTTCTTTTGGCTTCGCCTCAACAACCAACTTATTCCCTCAGGGAATAATGGACTACTTTACTCCCTAGGTGCAAAAATAACTATTTTTATTTTAAAGATAGCTTTTTTGTTCTAACTATATAATTACTTATTTACCTCTTATTATCTCAATAATCTACAGCTGATTGTTATGTTTACATATTTTAAAAGGGGAAGAAATTAAATGTAAAAGCAAACAATAGTAACAAGAGAACCATATTTCCATAGCGAATGTCCACAACATATCTATCGATGATATTTTTAGTGTGAGACATGTTTTTATGCCTCTTTCCTCTGTGGTATTAGAACCTAGATTATTTTGATGTTTGGACAAGTCCCTCTGTTAATCTCTCCGTTAATATTCTTTATTTATTTTTTTTTTTTGTTTTTGAATCTAAACTAAATAATAATTATCAAATAAGCAAACGTGTAGAAAAGTAAACTACTTCCATCCACACGCAAGGTATAGGTAATATTACGTTTCTGTGGCCTCATAAGTAGATGCACAATCTAAATCGTAGTCAGAATGCAAAGTTATGTATTTTTTACTTTCTAGTATGAAACACCAATTTTGAATATACATAAAAGGATTAATAAAAATAATTGACTAGAATGACGTATCGGATTTTTTTTTTTTTTTTAATCTTTATTAAATTGAGTAACTTAAATATAGCTCATACTATTTGGTCAATATCTTTACTCGGATGAATTTATTTCATTTTATTAAGTAATATTTACATGGCCTCTTCCTCTACACTGCTTTCCGTCAAAAAGTTAACATTTTCCTTTCAAACACTTTTAATAGCTTGTTTTAACTCTATAGAAACTCAATATTGAAGCTATGCAAAACATATGCAAATGAATTTTCTATAACCAATCTTGAATTTAGAAAAGGTTCTGCATATTTAACTATTTTTATTTCGCGTGGACATATTATATACATCAAGTAATATTATATAAAGCAATTTCCACAGATGTTATTATACGTGAATGCATACTTTTTTTACTCATGTTTGAGGAAGAATTTTAGAAATTATCAAGCTGACGTAAAATATATTCAATAGTGTATATGATTTCTCTTTATTTATTTACCCTTTAAATAATAATGAAAGGTATATTTTTAATGTCTGGGAAGGTAAAATTTTATTAAAATTCATTAAAAAAAGTATGTAAATACATAGATTTTTCCTCTAGATTGATGAAATGATAGGAACGAGAAAATATATGCTGCCCAGTTTTCTGATTACAAAAGCTATCGTTTGTGGTATCAAATAACGTTTAAGTAGTATACATTCAAAGTTAGTTTACATTCAAAACGTATTACTCATACATACTTATAATACTGCAATGAGTTTCCTAATTGCTTCCCAGCTAACCGAATGTAATGGAAGCACTGTGATCATTCTGAAGAACAAAATTTTGATATGTCTCCAAATTCAAAAATTCCTTGACAGACATCCGTTCAGACATGAGAGAACTTTTTGGTCTGGTGTCTGTCATTCGGACGGTTTCCCGATTTTTCGAACTACCATATTTTAAAAACTTCTCATATGATTTTGATTAGAATTTAAAAGTATGACATAATTAGCCCAGTATCGTTCCCTTGTTGCATTTCAACCTTCAGCGCCCTTTTGGCGAGTGCACCAACATGTTTTTATTCCTGCAAACATTGCTTTCTCTTCCGTATGTGCACAAACGTTTATTAACACCTATATCTTTAAAAGTACTCATGCGATTTTGAAGAAATTTCTATGGTTTTTTGAAAGTAGTCTACAGATAATCCCACATTAATTTCAATCGTCTGTGCTAATTTTATATAATTTAAAAATAAAAGTGAACACACTGAAAATCAAAACGGACCTTAATCCTATGTGACCATTCGCCCAATAATGGAACAAGAGGCAGACTAATTTTTAATATTAGTCGACCTTAATCACGATTGTCTTAATCTGAAAATAATATGGACTTTATCTCTAAACGTTTTTTAAAAGTAGACCCTAAATATATGTGAGCCGAGGAGTTTCACTATTATCGTCACATCGATTGTGGTATAAATTGAATTATTATGTGCCTTCCTCCTCATGAGAGGCATAAGAGAGTTCAGATTTGCAGGTTTGACATAATCAAATTATATTAAGGGATGTAATTTTATTCGATATGTACATATATGGTTTAATATCCCTATATATGAGACGCCTGCGCAATATGTCATTCTGTTTATAAATTTTATAAGATTTTCAATTAATGAGAGTGAAAACGAAAAAAATTTCAAGATAAAAAGAACTTTTTATATACTACGTTTTTAATTTTTTTGTTGAATCGTATGTAATGTAGATAATATAATTGTTATTTTTATATAACATATAATGTTAGTGAAAAAAAAAATAGTTTCGAATTTATTTACTTCACATAAATGACAACCATCTAGAGAGCTGATTTTAAACCTATAAAAGGACAAATCTTTGTACAACGGATCTCCCCAACACCAAATCTAAACCGTGCCATCGATATATTTGAAATAATATAAATAATATAATCGATATATTTCCTGTTTTGCTGTCATTCAATGTTTATCTCTTATTTATAAAAATCACAAATTTGAAACCCGTCAAAATGAAGATTGTAAATATGGTAAAACAAATAAAATAACTTGCGGATTTTTTTCTGAACTAACTTTCCATACAGCAAAATTTGCTGAAAACCAATTAAATTCTGCTGAAAGATGGCTAAAAGTATTAAAATAATGCATTGTCATCGTATTCTGAGCTATGCTAAAAGTTTCAAATGTCTAGCTATTCGGGAAGTTAGTTAGAAATCGATTGCCAGATTTGTACCGGAGAAACAAACAAACAAACAAACAAGAAAGCAAGCTAATAAAAACGTAGTAACAAGAGACATTCTTTGAGTGTTCGACGCAATTCTATGTATTGAATAATTAACAATAATTATTCTTAACTTTGCTAAAGTGGTTGATGTTTATACAGTATACACATTATTTTCAATATCAGGTTGAATTTGTTGAGCACAATCTGATTGCTCATTCAAATAAAATTTATACCCTTAAATAAAAGAAAACGAAAAGTAATGATAGTTACTTTTGAATTAAATAATTTATTCGACCTATTTAACATGTTTTATATTACTTTTAAATCTATATTGACTGAACATAATCCTCTCACACAATAGATTTTTAATATTGAAGATTTTAAGTACCGTAAATTCTATAAATTAAAAGTTTATTATAGTTTTAAAAGTTGTTTAATTCTTTTTCGAGCCTACTGTTAATGAAGCACGCATATTTTTAATTCACAAGAAAAAAAGCAAGAATACATTTAAATATTTATGATTTTAAAGACAACAGCTCTAGTAAAAGAATAAAACAAGAAAGCATTAATATTCATCAGCTTTCTTAAAAAGAAAAAAAAGGGAAATTGTTACAACTTTTGCTAAAGAAATTTAAAAATTTAATTTACATTATATTATGTATAATAGTTTTATATAAAAAGTAAATAAATAGAATGTAGTACTGTCGTAGGAATGAAAATTATGTTAAAGCAAAAAAAGAAATACACTGGAAAGAAACATACTAATTTAATTAGTTTTATTCATTTATTTAAATAGTTCCTTCCTGTTCACATATAATTTTTAATAAAATAAAAAGCAAATTATCAGTTCACTTAGTTTCATTTGACAAATTACTAAATTATCTTCATAGCTTTTTTTAGTCAGTATTTCATTTTATTTGTAGTCATTACAACATTGCAAGAAGTTCATATACTTCGAGGATGAGACTTTGGTTGTACAATAATACAAATTCCTAGTTTAAAGCAGCGCCTTGATGGTTTAGCTAGTCAAAATTTTGTCAAACTTCAAAAAAACTTAAATTATCACTAAGAATTTGTGAAGGACACATGACACAAAGATGTGTTGGTACAACAACGAAACCAAATTATATACAGGGTGGTCCAAAAGTCTCCCTTGAATGAAACTTGGGGGATTCGTACCATGTAAAGAGAAGTTTGTTTTCATGCAATCGCGCACTAGGGGCAACCCCTCATTTTTTCCCTAGGCCACCCAACTTCTTGGGTGTTATCTTTTATAGCAGATTTGGATTATACGAAAAAAATAGAATATTTTACTTCTAACTCTTTTTTCTATCTATAATATTTTGCTCCCTTTATGGGGCAAAAGTATAATAATGGTATATTTCAGCGCCTGTGGGCAAAATGGGTGGTTGCCCCTAGTACGCGAGTGGATGAATACACACGTCCATTTACAGGTTACAGATCCCCCTAGTTCCAAAATTTTATCCCAAACCGTTTAGATTTTATAACGATATAAGTGTTATTTTTTTAATACTTTTGGAAGGGTTATTTGGCTATCTTTGCGCCTCTACAGGGGGCAAAATATTGGAACCTGTAAATGGACGTGTGTATTCATCTACTCGTATTTTACCGTAGAATCCAAATATGATATCAAAAATATACACTCCAATTAGAAATTTTGAAGTTGAGTGGCCTGGGGGCAAAGCGGGTGGTTGGCCCTAGTGCTCTATTGCATGAAAACAAATTTCTCTTTACATAGTACTATAGTACGGATCCCCCAAGTTTCATTAATATATCTCAAACATTCAAAAGTTAAGAGGGGGATAGACTTTTGGACCACCCTGTATATTTGTACTCAGGGAGTCATTCCCTTTTATTGAACACCAACATGACGCAATTCCGTTATACAAATATTTCAATCTCTTAAACTTCTAAGAGATTTTTTGGGACAACCCTATAATTTTTCTGTGTTTGGGTTATTACACACGTAACTGCAAATATTCAATTTTTTGAGTTGAGCACTCACGAATATCAGATGCGTTAACGAACTACAGACAAACGCAGGCATATAAGGGTCCTCGATTTTGCCTGCCGACCCTGAAAATAATACAAAAACAAGTTCGTAAACATACAAGGCGTTATGTCTGTTGATGCAAAATCAGTATTACAATCGGAAATAGTGTAACTTTGTTGGACTAGTGCGTACATTAATTTTGAATTTATTTATTTTTTATTTTATAAGTCATATCAGTCAACATCAAATTAAAATAATTATATCCTCAAAGAATTTGAATTTATTATTAAAATATAATTTAAAAAAAAAAAAATCTTTAATAGATTAGTAAACGATAAAAGAATAAGGAACAATATCAAAGAATTGAAGAGCTCGAGGTCTGAAGTCTAGAGTATACTAAGATTGATGATCTACTCTATATCCCTACGTAAATTACACTCAGTGTTTGAAAAGCACGTTAGATTAATGCATTCTCTTTTTTCGTTTTATTTTTTTAATTCTAAATCCATTTAAAACTGGACTAATGAAAGAAAATATAAAATATTTCATTCTAACTGAGAGAGAGTTTGTTTTTTTAAAAAAAAAAAGAACTGTCAATGACTAAGTAAAAATAATTCAACCTGAGGGAAAATTTTCATACTAAGCTGTAGACCAATATTAATATTGACTTGCGAATATCTGTTTAGGGATGTTTTGATTTCTCAAATATAAACTAGAGGAAATCAAGTTATACCTCGGGCTTCCACGGACTTTCTTCTATAGTCAGATAAACCGAGAACAAACTTTTTTAAAAACAACTCAGTTTATCAAAACAAAATTATTGCTTAAACACAACTTAGAAATACGAGAAAATACTTAATTACTCTTTAAACAATTTAAGCAAGCTAGCTTATTAATCACATTAAGTCCAATTTATATTATAATTTTGTTAAAATTTAGGAAAATTTTATTTTTTTACAGTTTTAAAATCATGCATCCAAGATTGAAAAGGAGAAATTATTTTATTACTTGACTCGTGTCATTGATCAATTACCAATATACAGTAAAACCTGGTGAAAAGTGACCACCAAAGGGAGCGACCAAAAGTGGTCAATTTAGGCAGGTGGTCAACATACCCAAAATGAGTTTTAAAAAAGTGCTTTTCTATAAGGTTACAGGCACTTCTTTAGATTGTTACTCCCCACTTAAAAACAGAAGTGTGATATTCCTTTGTCCCAATGTACATTGGACTAAACATTCCTTTTCTAAATAGTTATTTACACCGCCAGTCAAAGTCATTTATATTCTAAAAAAAATATCGGGGAGTAACAATCTAAAGAGGGGCCTAGGTGACTTGGAGGCTAGAGCACTTGCCTTGCAGTAAGGCAAGTTAAGCTGCCTCCAGCAGGGTCAGAAGATGGATGGGCGACCGCTTCTGACCACTACTCTGGGTTCGATTCCAGGACCGGGCCCCCCGCTCAAAGTCCACCCAGCATTGTTTAAACAAATGGGAAGCTCCTCGAAAGAGTGGCGCCACCAGGTTTCGGCCTGGAAACCATGATAATGACACTCTTAGTTGTAATATACAACTAGGAGGGGAGTCATGGTTAACGACCATATCGTCACACGAGTGTAAAGATTTCGGCCCCTAAAAAAAAGTAAAAGAGGTTACACACATAAAGGATGAAAAGGGACTTTATATAAAAGAGTCACACAATTTGTGAATAGGGTAAAAAATTAAAGCCTTTCTGAAATATAATTAGCTAATTTTTGACAATTTAGGCAAAAACGAGGTGAGACATTTTCCTATAAAAAATGTATTGAACTTACGTTTAATAGTAAAATCGAAAAATTGTTTGAGGTCATTTCAGCACAAAATACAAAATGCACGTAAAAGCACGAACATTTTTTAAAACAAATACACCTTTCACCTTCTAAATAAAACTAACAACTGAGCTAGAAATAAAATTTGCTAACAGAAAAGGAGGAGATATTCCAAAGAAATGAGGTTGAAGTGAAAAAGACAAAAAAATACAGAGAAATTATGTAATCATTGCGGTTAAAACCAGCAAGAATTATTTCATTTTACTATAATTTCTTTGAATTAAAATCCTTCTTAATAATTCTTATAAAACAGAAAGAAAGTAAAGTGGGTTTTATTCATATTGCAACAACTAGTAAGTATATGAATTCTTAGAAATTAAATTAAATTAAAATTATTATAGGTAATCTCATTAAAAAATCATTATTATTATTAATATTATTTTTACTTTGGTCACTTTAACCGAAATAAATTTCCTTCAAGGGACAGAAAAAGGTGGCTCTGGTCAAAATACGCAGATTGTGAGAATAAGCAGAAGAAAATGTACAGGAAGTACTGAATTTCTGAAGGGACCATGAAAAAGTGGTCACATTGACCAGGTGGTCAATATACCCAGGTGTTCACTTAAGCAGGTTTTATAGTAGTTTATATTGAAGCTCTTTATTTCAAGAAATTTACACATTAGATCTTCACTTTTTCTTTTTGATGTCCCTATTCAATTTTACTTAATATGTGGTTTGGTCGTTTTAGGGTATATTAAATAAATCGTATTTATCTCATACGGCTATATTTCGACCACTCCTGGTCATCTTCATGACTTGATTTTGAGAGTGTTACTAAATTTATTTTATTTAATATTATGTTCTAATTTTCACCAACCAATGAAATGACCAAACCACATATAAGATCTTCAGACTTAATAATGATAATAAAAACAAAAACGATGTCATTTTATATTATAAATAATTAAACAGTGATTAAATATCACATGAATTCTTTTCTAGCAATAAAATGATTTATATTTAAAACTGATAAACCCACTGAAAATAAATATACAGAAAGGAATTTCTGCCGTACTCAGGTGTAATTTGATAATATATCACTGAAAAACATATCTCACTAAAAAGTTATATTCTCACAATGCACAACAATGTTATTTATTAAATTGTTTATGTTATGAACTTTTGTTTTACATATAATTTTCATTAAGTAAACTACTTTTTATTGTTATTATTTTTAAAATATATTTATAAATCAAAATTTAATTAAAGTATTACTTTAAAATCGACAAGGGTGTGAATTTAATAAAATTGTTAATCTGGGTTGTAGTATAATCTTTAACACTTTAAAAAAAGGTTAAAACTAATTAAAACCGTAAATTGCTACTTGATATTTCAGAGGTGTTATTCCCATATGTTTTTATTGTTAATATCCATTATCTAAATGAAAATTCGTATTCAAATATATCTTTGTATCTACCTCTCATATTTAAATAAAGGTAGAAAATTGCATTTCTATGGAAGCTCGTCTAAAACGTGGCCCAATTGGTCTCAAACGAAAATTCCGACATATTTTTATTTAGGAACGCGGCAGCGTTCCGCCCCGCCAAGTCAAAAAGTCAAAATTTCACAAAAGCTGCCAGTGTATATTTAGGAACGCGGCAGCGTTCCGCCCCGCCAAGTCAAAAAGTCAAAATTTCACAAAAGCTGCCAGTGTATATATACTGTAGGTGACAAACTAGGGTTTTTGAGGGTCTGCAGCGTGGAATTCATACAAGCTACCGAAATAATTTTTAAATATCTTTGAAGGCCGTGTCCTGTAGATCAAAATAAAAAAAAAAAATGTCGAAATCGGTCAAGTAGAAGTAGAGAAAAATAGATTTGAAAATGGTAGTTTTGATGACTTCTTATTCTTATTCTTATTCTTATTCTTATTCTTATTCTTCCTTCATTTTACGTTGACGCACCTACAGCCTAAACTACTGAACCGATTTTAATGAATGAGGGCTTTTTGGATTCGTCTAGAGCCCTAGTGTATTCCTAGATAAAAAACAATTAGATAACTCATCCCTACGCTGAACGCGGAGCGAGAAACCAAGCTAGCGAACAGTCACTTTAACGTGTACGCACCTACAGCCTAAACTACTGAACCTATTTTAATAAATGAGGGCTTTTTAGATTCGTCTAGAGCCCTAGTGCATTCCCCCCTCCCCTACAATCCATCAACTTATTCCTACTCTGAATGTGAAGCAAGAAACCAAGCTAGCAAACAGTCTAAAATGGGTAGAAACCAAGTAAGTGTCATGCGAAGTAGTGAGCCTATATTATATTATTAAATATAAAAAATAATATAATATATATATATATATATAGTAATAATAATAATCATAACAATAAATATAAAAATATATGTAATAATAATATATATTTTTGTAATTATACCATTAGTTACTTTTAACATATATACTTTATAATTAAGGTAGGTATAATTAAGACAATATTAAGGGGTAACTTCGTTACTTATATAAGGTCAGGATCCAGCTGGATATGCGCAAATGATAGCAACGTTAGTGTATCTAGGTGGCCAAATGCTGCTAAAAATCTTTATATGCTGCTACTATATGAATGTTAAGTTCTTTCAATGTCATAGGTATCGTAGTTCTCCAATCTCCATATACCTTGTTCAGCTCTTAACTTCACTTTTATTTGACTCTAATTTGTGGGAATAAACAGTTTAGAGAATCCTTCCTTAGGGACCGTACAAAAAGTCATGAAATCTGACCAAAAACCACTTGTGTGGTAAAAAAACACCCCGCCAAGTCTGTGGTCCAAAAAAGTTGTGAAATCAACTTTCTGTCCCGCCAAGTGATGTTGGCACTTTCTCCTGGCCCAACACTGTCAACTTAGATATTTATCAGCTTCTTCTCCTTGGCGGTGTGGAAAGCCTTTTAACAGTGTTGTTGAAGGCTCTTCTCGATGCCACAATGATCATTGCTGTAAATCTTTCACATTATCAAAAAGCAAATAAAATAGAAATAAGTAATATACAAATTAAGCTTTCAAGGAATGACCCCATGCAACTACTACTTTATTTGCAGAGGATGCGTGGAATACAATCAGTTAACTTTGAGTAGTACTGCAGGCACACCGCCAAGGAGAAGAAGCTGATAAATATCTAAGTTGACAGTGTTGGGCCAGGAGAAAGTGCCAACATCACTTGGCGGGACAGAAAGTTGATTTCACAACTTTTTTGGACCACAGACTTGGCGGGGTGTTTTTTTACCACACAAGTGGTTTTTGGTCAGATCAAATTTAAAGTTCACTTTTGAGAACGAAACTCACGTTTAGAACGAGTATAATCGAAGGTTTGGATTCGAGGACACTGAATGCGTTAGAGGAACACTTACTTCATTATTCTTACGGAATATAAAACTAAACTGCATGATAAGAGAATAAGACAGGTGTTGCCAAATATGTTAATAGGACTAACTATTAGAACATTAATATTATTGTAACAAATGTACGTTTAACAAAAACTATTTTATTTTACATTTAATCACCGTTCATTAAAGACTTAACTATAATCAATGAAACATTCATCAAGTCAATATCTTGTCAGTGTGTCATAACGATGTCATACATGACACCATACTTGACATCGTTACACTACTCCCTTCCTAAATAAGGTCCCTGCTACCAGCTAGCTTGGTATCGATCCGGTGGTCTGCGTATTCTGTCTGGATACCTTCGCTCTTGAGTCACTATCTGCTGACCAGTTTCCTCTGGTTGTATGACAAGTTGCTGGATAGATTCTTGTGCAAGATAAAATGTGTCTTCCTCATCATCCTGTGCTGTCCCTAGTAAAGATGGTAGAATTTCGGTCGCCACTAACTCCTCTTCATCTACTGGTGGTCCCGACTCCTGCTGTTTCTTTGATGGTAATACTGTCTCTTGTTCATTTGCAGGTAAGTCTACCAGCACTGGCTCTCGCTCATCTGTTGTTAAGTATACCACTTCCCTAGGCTCGGCTATTTCAGCTATTCTTTCTTCGCCTCTAACACCTGTGGCTCCAGTATTATCCCTATCTCTCCCTAAGTTAACTCCTTCTGATCTAGATAATGTTTCGTGTCTCTTGTTCTTGTTTTCATACGGCTTCAACCTGTCTACATGCACCACTATCCTTGACTTTTTCCTCCGACTGTCAAGTAGTTCAATACGCATGACAACATCAGACATCTTCTTTATAACCTGGTACGGACCCTTCCAAGGTCTTATGAGTTTTGTACATATACCAGGTTTAGGGGTTTTTTCATACAGCCAAACCAAATCCCCAACTTCGTAAATCCTTTCATTTTCAGGGCAACCTCTATCATAGTACTGCTTTTGCCGCAGATGTTCAGCTCTCAAGTTTTTACGAACCTGTCGGTGTGCATCTACTATGTTTTGTTGCAACCTCAATATTGCTTCTTCTTTGCAACGTACTGAGCCAGGTGGTGCTGCGTATTGTAAATCAATCGGAAGCCTGATTTCTCGTCCGAACAGCATGTAATAGGGACTAAACTGGGTTGCTTCATGACGACTAGTTCTATAAGCTAACATTACCAATGGTAGAAACAGATCCCACTCACCCTGCTTCTCATTGGCATATTGACTTAACATGGCCAAAAGAGTACGGTTAAAGCGTTCAACCTGTCCATTTGCTTGGGGATGGTAGGAGGTTGACCTAGTTTTGTTAATACCTAACAGAGTGCAAAGTTCTCCGAACAAGGTCGCTTCGAATTGTCTCCCCTGGTCAGTATGAATTTCCCTCGGGGCCCCATACCTACTTATAAACTCGCCTACGACTACCCCTGCAACAGTCCTTGCTTCTATGTTTTTTACAGGATAGGCTTCAACCCATTTAGTAAAGATGTCGGTTATTACAAGGATGTACCGGTTGTCCCGCTGAGTCCTTGGTAAGGGTCCTACAAGGTCTATTTGTACCCTTTGAAAGGGCTCACCCACTGGAACGCAGCCTAGAGGAGCCTTTCTCTTTCCTACAGGCATTTTTCTTTCCTGGCACCCGATACAAGTTTTACATCTTAATAGTATATCTTTACTCATTCCCGGCCAATAGAATCTGTCCCTAATTTTAGCTAATGTTTTATAATAACCTAAATGACTACCCATAGGTAATTCATGGAGTTCTTTCCATACCTTGTCTCGAAGTGTCCATGGAAGTATAGCCTGGAGAATAGGTTCTTTGATACCGTTACCTTCCCACTGACGATAAACAACATTGTTGGATAGCCTAAGATTATCCCATTGACTCCACAAGGTGCAGATCTCTGGTCCCAATGCTTTAACCTCGTCATACGAAGGTCGCGACCCCGCTAGTAACCATGATAGCACAAGGCTTATACCATTATCTACTTTTTGAGCTTCTGCCAGACCAACATCATTACACTTCCCTATCTCAATAGCACTAACAGCATGATTTTTCCTAGAAAGGCCATCCGCATTACCGTGTTTCTTACCTGATCTATACTCAACTGTAAAATTATAATCACTTAAAAGTTCAACCCACCTGGCAACCTGACCCTCGGGTTCCTTGAAATTTTGTAACCATTTTAAAGAATTATGGTCTGTTCGTACGAGAAAGTGGTTCCCATATAAATAATGCCGATAATGCCGGATGCCTGTCACTAGAGCTAACATTTCTCTCTTTGTCACACTATAATTCTTTTCTGCCTTATTCAAAGAACGACTCATAAATGAAATTGCTCGCTCCTCCCCGTCCTGAATTTGACTTAATACCGCCCCAATTCCTACACAACTCGCATCTGTATCTAAAACAAATGGTAATTTGGGATTAGGGAAAGCCAAAATAGGAGCAGAGCACAAACTTTTCTTAAGTTGAGAAAAAGCAATATCACATTCTTGGGACCATAAAAATGTTTCCCCTTTTTGCAGCAATTTATTTAATGGGGCTGCAATATCAGAAAAGTCCCTTATAAACCGTCTGTAATATGATGCTGTCCCTAAGAATGATCTTACATCATCAACCGATTTAGGGGTAGGCCAGTTATCTATAGCCTTATTCTTCTCTGGGTCAGTAGCCACTCCTTTTTTTGATACTACATGTCCTAAGAATTTTGCTTCTTGCTGGAAAAGTGCACACTTTTTGGGTTTGAGTTTTAGTCCTGTCCTTCTTAAACACTCAAAAACCTCCCTCAGTCGGGCTAGGTGTTCATCAAAACTCCGACTAAAGATTATGACATCATCTAAATAAACCATACAAATTTTCCAATTTAACCCCCTTAAAACAAGGTTCATCAGCCTTTGAAAGGTAGCTGGGGAATTGCATAACCCAAAAGGTAGCACTTTAAATTCATATAGGGCACCTCCCATTGAAAACGCTGTCTTTTCTCTATCTTTAGGGTCTAACTCAACTTGCCAGTAACCTGAAGTTAAGTCTAAAGTTGTGAAATACTGACAATCAGCTAAGCAGTCAAGCATTTCATCTATTCTAGGTAAAGGGTAAGCGTCTTTTTTTGTTATGTTGTTTAGTTTCCTGTAATCAATGCAAAAACGTTGGGTGCCATCTTTTTTAGCCACCAATACTACAGGCGAGCACCAGGGTGATGAAGACTCTTGAATTACCTCTTTTTCTAACATGTCCTTAAGAATCTTTTCAGCTTCAAGACGCTTGTGCAGAGGTATTCTCCGAGGTGCTTGCCTAATTGGGGTAGTCTCACCAGTATCGATAGAATGGTGGATTTTGTTCGTACGACCTATGTCATTGGCTGTCTTAGAGAATATGTCTGCAAAATCAATTAGTAATTTATTGACATTATCTCTTTGACTCCAAGTTAGGTTAGCATCTTCTAACGGAAACGCCGCCAATAACTCTTTGATCGAACTAGAATTTAGATCAGTGACAGATGAAATCTGTGTGACTCCCGACTCAAACATTCCTATTACCGTACCTTCCTTTAAGGTTACTTCTACCCCTGATGTGTTCAGTAGCCTTACTGGTATCTGCCCCCCTTGCCGTTTCACTAGTAACTTAGCAACTAAGAGACCATATTGCTTAGTGACATTTAAATTTGGTTCTATTATCCCCTCTTCTTGATCAGGACCAGGTGTCGATGCATTTACAACAACCTCCTCATCGACTTTAAGGGTTACTTTTTTATCTAGGGTTATCCGTGAAATACGATTACTAACTTGAGCTACAAAAGGAGTTATAATATTGTTTAGTATGAGTGCATTTTCTTTAAAAGATATTTCACCTTTATTTTCCTTAAGGAAATCACACCCTAGAATACACTCTTGTTGAATGTCACCCACATAAAACCAATGTTCAAATGGTACCTCATTGACTTTAATAGGAAGTCTTACCCTCCCTAATAGTGTTAACTGCTGCCCACACACGTTGGATACCCTCGTTTCTGTGCTGTTTAAAAGATACCGATCTTTCAATATATCCCACAGGGAGTATCCTATTAGAGAGATAACAGCCCCACTGTCAATAAGAATTTTGCAATATGTTCCACCCACAAATCCTACGGCATAGGTGGCGCTAGTACCCTGTTTTTCAGAGACCCGTTCTTGGTTTAGTTTGGCCGACCTACAGTGTTGGTCGGCCTTTCTGCGTTTCCCGAATTAGTACTTTTAGGACAATTCGCTCTATAATGGGATTTATCTCCACAGGACCAGCACTCTACAGTTCTTATTCTAGGCTTAGGAATAGTGCCCCGTGAAGGAATAGCTAACCTACTTAATGTCTCAACTACTTTTTCTAATACCAATGTATTTTGTTTAATTAATTCTACCATTGGGTCATTAGAACTAGTCGTCACAGCACCTACAAGATGTTTAGAACTGTGGGGTTCGTCCTGAAATAAATTAACTTCCTGTTCCATTGCAATTTGAACAGCATTATTAAGAGATTTCGGACAGGCTTGTCGGACTAATGTTCGTAATTGTCCTGGGCCTAAAGCTCTTATAAAGTTTTCCATTGCCAATTCGTCTTGTGTGTGTGAATCCGCTTTTGGATATGCTAATTTTGTTGTTTGAATAATGTCTCGTTTGACGTCATCTATTGATTCATTTTTTAATCTCATACGAGTTCTTAATTTTGATTTATGAACCCCTATTTCAGCAGTAGGTTCAAATAATTGTTTTAATTTGTTTGTAACTACAGCATATTCAAGACAACAACTATTTTGTTCTAAATTTTCAAAATAGTCAGCAGCCCTTCCTTCTAAACTTAGAGACAAAAATTTTAATTTATCGGTTTCATTCCAACTATTAATACTAGCTACTTTAGTAAAGTGGCGATACCATTGATTCCAAAGTTCCTTGCTGCTGCCATCAAAAGTCCTTGGTAAAATTATTTTCTTCTCCATTGGACTTCTTTTCTTTTATCACTTTGTTATTTGTTAATTTTTTTTGTTTTTTCCGCTGCCACCAATGTAACAAATGTACGTTTAACAAAAACTATTTTATTTTACATTTAATCACCGTTCATTAAAGACTTAACTATAATCAATGAAACATTCATCAAGTCAATATCTTGTCAGTGTGTCATAACGATGTCATACATGACACCATACTTGACATCGTTACACTATCATTCATATACTTGTATTTTAAATAATGTAATTTCTTATAAAATATGAATATGTATTTTAATACAATGATTATTATCTTAGTAAATTCTCACTCATTGCTTATAATAGATAAAACACCACTGCCACTTTAGACGTCGGGGAAGATATCCGGGAATGAATGGTAATGATAGGTTGTGGATTAATGGATTTCGGTGTTGGGATATAGAGTCATGGAAGGATTTGTATCAAGATTTGGCTAGGTCATGGACGAAGGGGACTTTAAGGTCGTTGTGAAGGGTAAAGTTAGAAACGTAGAAAGGAGCGTGGACTATTCTTCTTAGGATTTTGGACTGTAGAGAATGGATTCGATAGGAGTTGGAACGCTTGGGAACCCCAGAGTTCGATACCGTATGACCATATGGGCTTAATTATGGTGTTATAAATGAGTAATTTGTCATGTGTGCTGAGTTTAGATGTATGGTGTAAAAATCTGTGTTAAATTCTGTATGTAACAGAAATAAGATGTAAAATAAAGATGTAAACTAAGGTAGCGGACGGAACTAGAGTGAGAAATAGAGATTTGGTTTAGGGTTAGTGGTTCACATATGCCATGTCTCAAACGCCACGTCACATGGACACTTTTATTTTCATTAATTTTGATTCTCCACTTCTTGAGCCAAGTTTCCAGAAGTAAGAGGTGTTCCTGAACTTGATCAGATGCTATTCTAGGAGATATGCTAGATGATAAAATACATTTATCATCTGCAAAGGATGCTAAAGTGGTGGCAGGACGTTCAGGGATGTCGGAAGTGAAAATGGTATACAGGATTGGACCTAGGATGCTTCCTTGGGGTTTGGGGTACACCTGCTTTTATAGGATACATTTAGGAAGTGGAAAGGTTGTAGGACATGATAAAAACGATTTTCTAGAAAGGATTTTAGGATCAGGTAGTAAAGAAAGGAAGTTATGCTTCCCAACCCTGTCAAAAGCTTGCGCATCATCTAGGAAGACCACCAAGCAGTACTTTTTCTGTTCAAGGGAGGAGGCTATTATATCTACAACTCTGTGACACTGTTGGACTGTGGAGTGAAGGGATCGAAAACCTAATTGGTGGGTTGGAAGTGTTTATAAGGATGCTATTATAGGATTAATTCGTCGTCGGAGAAGTTTTTCTAAGATTTTCCCCATCAGAGGAAGAAGACTGATAGGACGATAGGAGTTAGGTAAGTGGGAAGGTTTGGAGGGTTTGTGGATCATTATGATTTTGGCGAATTTCCAAAATGAAGATTTCACATTTACAAGATTTTTTTGACAAAGGTTTTTTTTTGGTTCTTTTACAAAGACCAAAAGAATAAAAAAACGGATTATATTCTAACAATAATAACCAGCCTGAAGAAGCCTTAAGTTAAGGCGAAATAAAGCTGAAATTTAGAGAAGAAAGGAGAGTTTATTGTTTGGGTATATTTTAACTTATTTACCCAATAAGGAATGCAACATTTAAAATAGCATATATATATATATATATATATATATATATATATATATATATATATATATATATATATATATATATATATATATATATTTGTAACCTACTATTCAGCAGCTTTCATTTGATACCCCATTCATTTTTTTTTTTTTTTTTTTTTTTTGAGTTTTCCACATTTTTGCAAATTACGCATGCGAATATTTAATTTTTAGCTTCTGTATATTTTTCCTGTAGTTGGGTCAAAAGTTGCACCAGTGTTTCAAATTTCAGCTCTTTAGCTTAAACGGTTCAGGCCCTATGAACTAAAAAGCGACGGACAGACGGACAACACATCACCCTAGCATAAGGGTTTGGAGAAGTATCTACAAAACCCTAAAAATAACCTTGTGCCTTGTAGGGTTCACTATTTAAGTCATAATATAACTATGTGACTTTTCACTTTTATCAATAAATACTTTAAAATGGGTACAATATAAAATTATAGAATAATAAATTTGAAATAATTAGCTAACAGTTGTACGCATTGTGTTGAAAAGGTAGAAGATAAAAATAATCAATGTAATGAAAGAATAGTCAGGAGAAGGATTAAGTAATCGAGAAATGAAAGGAATATACAAACAATTCAGCATTGAATTCGGAGACCTTTATTTTGTAAATATTTTAAAGTTGCGTCATCTCTTTGTGTAATTCCACCAAATTTCCTATTATTATATTAAATAAATGCTTTCTTTAGAGCCAAGTTGATTCTTTGCATTAAATCTTGCTATAAAAATATTACGGGTCTAATAATTACTTTTTTAGCAATTAAATAGATATAAATTAAAACTGATAATCCCACAGAAAGTAGATATAAGTTAAAGCATGTTGTATGATACGAATGTGTTATTCATGTGAGTTTAATATCTATAGATAAATATTATATGGAGTTAATAGTTTATTTTTTACGAAGTGACTAGATGAGGAGGTTCGAAGCCATTCATGGACCGGAATCCTTCCATATATTATAACAACTTAAAAATGAGACTCAAGAAGTTATGGCACCATGAATTATTCTAATCAAAATGCGAGACATTATTTTAGAGGTGTTGTTACGCATACATATATTAACGCTATCTCATGTTTACCTAAATTTTCGTGTTGATTAAATTATAATATATTTTGCGTTATGAAAGTTACGTTTAGAGTTGATGATCAAATTGAATAATTTAAATATGTAAAATCAAGATTTCCCGTGGGTAATTAGATAGAGTGTGTATTAAGGTTACAAATTAGGGCATGTTTTCTCAAGTTTGACATCCTTTACCTTGAATTTCTCTTAATATATTGTAAAAATTTTAATAAATTAATGTATGTAGTAAGAACTTCTTGTATCTAACCATTAAACAACTTCTGCAGATAAATAATTTATTTAAAACAATTGAAACTTTCTTCTATCTACAGACACATATCTTTGCACTATTGCTACTTAGATTCTGTTAACAACATTTCTGTACTAATGTATCAAACAAACAAACAAAACCAGTGTTGACTCAATTCTACTTTTAAGTGATCTAAAAAAATACTTAGGATTATATATATATATATATATATATATATATATATATATATATATATATATATATATATATATATATATAAATAGTTAAGAGGATAATGGACGATGGAGGTATTTCTACAGATTGAGTAAATGCAACAGGAGAGATACTTGAAAACCTTGAGATACCATTCCAAACCCCTGCGGAGACAAGATGGTTCTTCTGTTTGTCAAATAAACGGAAAAAAGTGCTTTTTATTTTTAGCGCGTCATCTCAGAATCCGTGATCTTATCGAAGATATCTCAGACTTCTCCTACATGGGATAACAAAATCAATATCAAATTGGAAATATATTATTTAATTGTATTTATTTGTTTGATTAATATCACGTGCATCTTATTTTGACTTCAATACTTCATCTGCACTGTATATACGCAAATTAAGAACAATTTTATCTTAACAAATACATATTTTCATTAGAGCTTTAGCATATGTTTGTCACATGCTTCATAGGTCGTGATATATTATTGTGGAATACTCTTGTCGCAGATTAAATTGGAATACTCTTTTTGAGATTATCGTTGCATAATATGATTGTAATATTGAATGTACTTATTTGTTACTGGATCTACACCTAGTTACAGTTAAGTAGTAGATTATTGTTTCTTTTAAAAATACTCGATCAACTATAGAAGTTTTGAGCGCAACTACACGAATTCATTGCATCCGAGTCGGCCTATCTACAGTACTTCCAATATTCATTTCAATATTTTAGTGAACAAAAAAGATTTTTTCGAGAGTTTGAAGTCAATAAATGTATGCTGGTACAGTTCATCTTTTTTGGTGACTCCAGTAAACTAAAGCCTCGTACACAGCAAACGCGCATTCGCAAACAGGGTTTGCAAACAACTGCAAACACGACGTCCACACCGGACGCGCATTCTGGACAAACAGGTATTTGCAAACGTTTGTCCTTGTTCCCAGTTATTCTTCATTATTTTTTTATACACTACATCATCATCATTTTAGATTATTATTTCTACAAAAATAAAACACCAAAAATAAAACGAAGAAATTTCATACAAATAGAAATCTGTTCTTTTATTGAAAAAAATATAAATATCAATGTATAATTTGGTCTTATGCAGGCCCATAGGAGTCTCGGGCCCGTAGTCCTGTGCATTTAGTAATAAGCATAGAAGCAATATGATTATTTAAACAATTAGTATGACGCATTTTTGCACTTTTATGTCATCTATCTATTTATCTGTTTAATATGGTATTTTTAATCTTAGATTTACATCAACTCGTCTCTTTTACTATCTATTCTCGTTTTCTCATTTACAAGAAACCAAAAAAGGCTATAAGGGAGTAAAAAAAAATATTAGCTTAATTACTATTTATTAATTAGTATATATTATTAGTTACTATATAGTTATTAGATCCAGTTTATTAGAACAGTTATAAATAATACGAATAAAACGAATGTACCTTTCAAGTCAAACTACAAGTTGTTTGAGAATGCTCAAGGAGTTTGCTCAAAACGCGTTCACACCAATCGCGCACAAACAGCAAACATCCTTTGATGTACCGACTCTACCCGGAGTACCCGCGAACACAAACATGCATTCGTCCACACCGATGAGCATCCCTGTTTGCAAACATGAAGCGCGTCCGGTGTGGACGCAGCTTCAGAGAGAACATAAATTCTATTGTTATTATTTTGAAAATTTAGCGTTCAAAAAAAAAATATCAAAATAGATTGATAAAGGTTTATAAATTTATTGAGACTGCTGGCAGTACAAGGCGAAAAGACAAGATGAATGCTTGGAACTAGGGAACCCCGGGCTTTAGCACTCCGGAAGTAACACTCAGAAGAACCTGCAATGTCACTTACCATTAGCTAAAAGCTTTTTTTTTAATAAAAAGTTAACAAGAACTGAGAATGACTCTGAAAAGGTAATCAATTATTTAGTGGGCAATCAGGCTCGGTGTCTTTTTTTAGATACCTGAAAGTCTATAGCCTAAATTTTAGTCTTTAATAATGAAATAAAGTATCTAGTCCAAAATACCTGTCATTAAGAAGTAAATACGGACCGAGTTTTCAACGGTTAGAATGGACTCTCTAATATTACATTTTAATTTAAACACGTTTTTGACGATGTCGTTCTAACCTGGTTATCGTTACAACTATCTAGATCTTCTATCTAGTGAAGACTGCATTGATAAGCAAGTACATAACAATATATAAGACAAACTTTATCTACAAAAAATATTTTTATTGTGGGTTATGATAAAAACTGAAACCAACTGCAGACAAATAGTGAAAATCTCTTGAACCAGTAGTTCTGGCATGTGATAGATATATATGTGAGAGATATATATACTCGTATATAAATTCCAAACACTACCGAACTATATATATATACATCTGAACACTGAAACTATTGGACCTTTTAACATGATATTTTCTAGGTAGATTCCTCCTAGTTTCTAGATCCTCACTATGTAATCCTTTTACGATTCGCCATCTTGATTTAATATGATGACATCTTGATTCAATATGGTATTTCCATACAATCAAAAAAATGATGATGTCTCCAAAACCATTTGCAGTAGAATCTTGAATAGAGCGTCGACATTTTTAATAGAGCGTCCTTTTATGACATAAATAACTTTAATAAAAGCGGTGTCCGATCGGCTATTTTGATTCAAGATGGTGGCCATTCCATACCTATTTGAATCCAAGTCCCCTCAATAACGTAATTATCACGATTTCTTTAATACATTAAAAATAAAATCAATAGATTTGGCTTGATAATGTTAATGCCTAAGAAGAGATTTTCTGACATTTTATCCCTAAAGGGGGACAAAGGGGCAAAGTAAAATAGCAGATAGAATTAAACTCAGACTGAACTTTTGAAGCTAGGTAGCTAGTTAATATCTAGGAAACGGATCTCTTTATGATTAAGCTCCCATTAATAAAAGATGTATCCAATTTCAATCCAAGGAATGAAATGATATGAGACATTGGGGGAGAGAATCCTGGAAGACAAACCCTCAGCTTTTCCTGGAAAATTATAATTTTAATATGATTTACCAAAAATTATTGGAAAAAATGAGATTTAGTCCAAATTATATATAATCCATGAAGGGGTTCAGAAATAAGAGGAGGGTCATCAAGATATCGCATAATAAAATAATTTTATTGGGCTTGACGGTTGTTTATAAACCAATCAAATACCATCAAATAAATTAAAAATGTCATAATATGTCAGATGTCAGTGAGGTGTTAAACTTGTTTACAATTGTCTTAACTATGTGTTAATATGTATGAATTATATTCTAATTCTTAAACTATATAATTGCGTACAATTAATATATCAATGGCGACGAGTGAAAACATCAATGTAACTCAGGACAAGGAGATCCTCGAGAAGCAGATGGAACAATGGAAGAAGATGCGTGCATCTTTAAAAGGTAGAATTACAAGGTTGTACAATTATTTTAATTCTAATCAAAATGTAAATTTTAATGACGTGACAGCGAGAGTAAAAACATTAGAAGACTGTTGGACACGGGTCCTAAAAGTACAGGATCAAATAGAGCAGTCTTTGGATGATGTCAGTCAGGTTGAAAGTGAAATGACGTACATAGAAGACATAGAAAATAAATATTATGCTATGATGAGTATTGTTGAACAGTTAAAATTTGAGAGAAAAGAACAAGAAGATCTATTATTATCTAATACAGAGTCGAACAAAACTAGATCTAATTCCGGAACAGTAAACACAAATTTAAATTTTAACCCATATAATGAACAAGAATCATTTACAAATTTTACACGCCGCTTAGAAAATTTTATGATTTTACGAGAAGTGCAAGACCCTAAAATTAAAATACATACATTCTTACATTCCTTACCACCTATACTACATCAAACCATTTATGAGCTATGCGCTCCAGATAACCCGGCTGAGAAGAACTATCAAGACTTAATAGATATGATGAAAGAATATCTCGATCCCCAGCCAAGCGTGTGGGCCTGTCAAAACAAATTCATCAATAGAACACAACACGAAAATGAAACCACGATAGAATATGCAGCGGAGTTAAAAAAGTTAACCGTTGACTGTCAGTTTTATTGCGATTGTAAAAAACCGGTTACCGAACTGCTGTTAAAAATTCAATTTGTGAGAGGGATACGAGATACTGAGATAAGGCAAAGAGTGCTACAGGAACGTAAGAACATGACCTTCAAGGAACTGTTACAGCTTGCTTGTTCAGTTGAACAGGCTAAGAAAGACAGCAACCTGATTGCCACAGATAACACGGGAGAAGTCCATCAAGTAAGAAAAAACTTTAAGAAACCTGCAAGTAGACCGGGCGTTGCTAGTACATCTCCCACCTCACAAAATGAGAAACTTCGCTCCAAGTTGAAAGACTGCGAGGTAAATGCTATCGTTGTGGCAGCAACTCGCATAGAGCAGCAGAATGTGAGTTCATTAATGAAATTTGTAGATTCTGTACTAGAAAAGGACACTTAGCTAAAGTTTGTTGCAGGAAGGGACTCCTAAAACAAACAGAAAGCAAACAGCGTGTGGATCTGGTAGAACGTATAGAGGATGCGTACGAAGATAATCCACATGAAATAAATTTGATTGCAGGAAACCGCACTGAAAAATTTATGATAATAGCGAAAATTGAAGGACGGGAACTAAAGATGGAGTTGGACACAGGTGCTTCGTTAAGCACCATATCATATGCGGATTTTAAAAAACTGGACCTACAAAACAAAATGTATAAGACCAAAATTTAACTGAGTACCTACACAGGTGAAATTATTAAACCTAAAGGAATGATATTTGTCAAGTGTTTCGCGAACGGAGTAGAATTTCACGGAAAATTAATAATTATTGATAAAGCAGTAGACCCTATTTTCGGAAGGGACTGGTTAAATGAAATTAAGTTTAACATTGGAGATCTGAAATCATTACAAATAAAAGAAATGCAGCCAAAGAAATTGGATGAACTATTAAACAACTATAAAGATATATTTCAGACTAATATTGGGGTTATACAAATTTTAAAGCAAAATACCAGCTTGCAGATAACGCAAGACCAATCTTCCACAAGGCCAGGGCAGTACCGTTCGCACTAAAAAGTAAAATTGAAGCGGAACTCAACCGTCTAGAAAAAAACGGAATAATTTCAAAAGTAGAGTGCAGCGAATGGGGTACACCAGTTGTTCCTGTGGTTAAACCGAACGGAGATGTCAGAATTTGTGCTGATTTCAAGGTAACAGTAAACAAGCTGATTAAGAACGATGTGTTTCCTATCCCGAGGATTGAAGACATATTTGCAAAGATGACAGGAGGAAAATTATTCTGCACACTTGATGTCAGTAATGCCTACCTACACATGCTGGTAGATGATGAAAGTGCTGCAATGCAAACGTTAAGCACTCATAAAGGAACTTACAGGGTCAACCGGTTAATGTTTGGAATAAAGGTTGCTCCATCGATATGGAATCGATTTATGGATCAGCTGTTACAAGGACTTGACGGAGTTGCATACTTTTTTGACGACATTATTGTACAAGGACAAAGTGAACCAATGTTGCTTCAGCGCTTAACATCCGTGTTTAAAAGATTGAGAGACAATAACCTACGACTCAACAGAGACAAGTGCAAGTTTCTAAGAAGGAAAATTGAATATTTAGGACACATTGTTGACGAAAACGGACTTCACAAATCACCTGACAAAATTAAAGCGATTAAGGAAGCAAGACCCCCAACAAATATTAACGAACTAAGAACATTTCTGGGTCTGGCAAATTATTATATTAAATTTGTACCTCATTTGGCAACAATTTTACAGCCTATCACAAAATTTTTACGCAAAGGAGCAAGCTTTATTTGGACAAAAGAAAGTCAAAACTGTTTTGATCTAGTTAAAAAGGAACTGACATGTGACAAGACTTTAATACATTACAACCCAGAATTAGAACTTGTATTAGCAACGGACGCGTCCCCATTCGGGTTAGGTGCCGTATTGAGTCACAGATTTAAGGATGGATCGGAGCGGCCCATTGCTTTTGCGTCACGATCTTTGACAAGAAGTGAGGCCAACTACAGTCAGATAGACAAAGAAGCAACTGCAATCAACTGGGGGCTAAAAAAGTTTTTCCAGTACTGCTATGGACGGAAGTTTATTTTAATCACGGACCATAAACCTCTATTATCAATATTCAATCCAGAAACAACATTACCAACCATATCAGCGACCCGAATATTTAATTACGCTCACTTTTTGGCAGGTTTTGACTATAAAATTGAATTCAGAGACTCAAAGGCGAATGCTAATGCTGATTTTTTATCAAGATTTCCGGTAGAGGAGCCAAAGTCAGTTCACATGAAGGATGACAGTGAATGGTATCAACTTAATCAGCTGGAAATAATGCCGGTGAACCCACAACGAATTGCGAAGGCTACAGAGCAGGACCACGAGTTGAAGGAAATCTTGAACAGGTTAGAGAAAGGCGAAACTATGAAAGAACTTGGATTCAAAGACAACGAAGTTACGCTACAGGACGGCTGTTTATTTAAAGGACATCGAGTAATTATACCAAGCACCTTACAAAATGAAGTATTAAAAGAATTACACATTGGACATTTAGGCTTAGATAAAATGAAGAAATTAGCAAGAAGCCATTGTTTTTGGAAAAATCTAGATAGAGACTTATCGGAATTAGTGAAGCAGTGCAGATCATGTAATTTAAAGAGAAACGAACCAAAGAAAGAAGAAGATCATCCGTGGAAGCCAACTGAAAAACCATGGCAGCGGATTCATATAGATTTCGCGGAACCAAGTAAGGGATCGTTTATTTTTATTCTTGTGGACTCATTTTCAAGATGGGTAGAGGCAATCCCTACCAAGAATGCCTCGTCCAGTTGGTGCATAAGAACGCTAAGGAAACTGTTTGCCACTTTTGGATTGCCGATTACTTTAGTGTCCGATAATGGACCCCAATTTGTTTCCAAGGAATTTTGTCATTTTTTGGAGCTTAACGGGATAATTCACCGAACAATTGCACCATACAAACCGAAATCTAATGGACTGGCCGAAAGGAACGTCCAAACCATAAAGAAGCACATTAAAGCTATGTGTGAGGAAGGAGGGGACTTGGAACTGAAACTAGCTAGACTGTTGATGCAGCTGAGAAACGCGACCAATGTATCGGGCCAATCAGCTTATCAGAACATGTTTGGAAGGAAAGTGCGTACTCGATTAGACCTCATGCATAATGAAGGGCACCCAAGTGATACACTAAATAACAAGGTACCTAGAAGATATTTAAAAATTGGTGATAAAATTCAAGCAAGAAATTACAGGTCAGAAGGCAAGTGGTGCTTTGGAGAGGTGATTGGATGTGAGGGTAAATTAATTTACAAATTAAAAATGGAAAATGGTGAAAAGTGGAGGAGACATATAGATCAAATTATTCGCTCTTGATTCGAGGGGGAGATTTGTCATAATATGTCAGATGTCAGTGAGGTGTTAAACTTGTTTACAATTGTCTTAACTATGTGTTAATATGTATGAATTATATTCTAATTCTTAAACTATATAATTGCGTACAATTAATATATCAAAAAATAACACACTCCGTAGCAAAGTACGAAAATTCAGCTAGTATTGTTATAATAATATTTATTGTTTTAATAATTAAGACATATTTTCAGAATTAATTTTGATACTGCTGATGAAAAAAAAAATAATAATAATAATAATAGTTATTATATTAATTGTGAGTAAATACTGACAGTAAATTTGTTAACAATGACTTAGTGACTTCGTAATCTATATAGTATTTTAAACTATAAAATATTTAGATCTTAAATAAAGTTAAATTTGAAAAAAAAAAAAAAAAAAAAAAAAATAGGCTTACACATTTAAAGTATGAATACGCAACAAAGTTAACAAAAATTAACTTTTATTTAAAGAACATATTCGTATTGTATAAACATGTAAGTGACGAATGAATAAATTAAACTAAATAGCTTATATATATTATTATTATACCAAGCATTTAACAGAAAGATATACGTGGGGTTTTCCGCAACACATATATTTTAAAGAATGAATTAGTTGCAAGTTACATAACTCTATTACTGAAATCCAGCTTTATAAAAGCTGTACTCTTTTTGATCATAAATATCTCAACTTATATCATATTCGTAATTAAATGACTATGCTGCGGGCTATACCTTTAATTTATAATATTTTTTTGCAGTTTCTACCACATCATCAAACACATCATCAGGTTATTATAGGGCGGTGGATCCAGTCCCTCTCGATGTGATCATCAGTGTGAATCACCTCTCATCTCTCTACACACCATTTTATTTATGGGTTTAGGTCTTGGTTTCAGGCGGAATTACAACTCGGTAACTCCGGACCTCTTTAAATTTACTGATATTAAAACAAAAATATTGGTTTTATTTTTTAATATTGAATCATAAAATAAGGAGCCTGCAGAAAATTAAAAGCAAAAAATAAACATTTTAAGTTAAACCTAAACATGAATATTGCAGATAAGATTAAAAGAAATCTAATTATGAGTTAAATAACTGTGTGATGGTGATGAAGAAGAAGCAGCAAATAATAATCAATTGTATTGTTGAAATTGTAAATAAAAAATCAAATTAACATTAGTTCGCCTTGTGACCATTAACATTTTAACGTTGCGAATGATGAAATATGAATATCTCTTGCATACGAAGTTTTTATTTAAATCCTTTCGCTAACTTTTATAGTGAGTAATTCATTAAACTTTTACCTGATATTGCTCAAAATCTGTAAAGAAAGCTGAAAAGTTATTAAAGTTTATAATTGCTTAGGGACTTTATAATGAGACGACATATAGGAATCAAAAGATCTCTTGACCATAATTTGTAGTTTAAACATAGAAGTAGTCCAGTTTAACTTTAAGTTGTAGAATTAATTAAAATTTAAATAATTAAGACTAAAGCTAAGGACAAACAAGTGAGGTAATTGTCAGGAAATCCGCGTTTCTCATCATCTAATAAAGTTCTGGAATTAATTCCTTCGTGCCAATTAGAAATTTTGCAAACAATAGGTCAGTCAAATCATTGAGAATGTAGATTGCAATTAAGGGGCGAGTTTCTGAAGAAAAATATTATGAATGACTAGTTAAATGTTTGAAGAGTAGAGGATAAGGGCAGAGGATTGTATGAATCTGATTTAAACTTAAAAACAATAAGGGCTGATGAAGATACTTGTTTAGGACAAGTTTTTCTTTGATTTGAAGACATCATCATTGATAAAGTCAACCCTAAGATGTTCAGGTTCATCAAGAAGTTAAAATATAACGTTAATTTTGGGCCTAGATGAAAACCATCCTTTAAAACTTAAATTTTATTATAGACAATATACAGTGTGGGCCAAAAAACGCACTTTTTGAAAACTTATAGCTCAGCTTCTCTAATAGACAGAGAGTAAATCTGTAAAATATGCATTAGTTGTTGTTGTAGTTTTATGAAATATTCATTTGTTAAATACATTTATTTTATCAAAACTACCCGGACAACTATTTTTTTTAAGATCCTAATTCAAACCGTCATTGCATGGCTTTCACCCAATAGTTTTTTAAGTTATAGATATGAACTGTTAAGTAAAAGAATGTAATGTTCAGACCCTGCAAACCCCACACCTCTATCTATGACAGAAGCTGAGCTATAAGTGTTCAAATAAGTGCGTTTTTTTTGCCAAAATAGAAGATCTCAAATTGAAATCTTGCTATAATATATGTTAATATTAGCTCTAAATAGCTATTCTTTATTCCTGCTCAACCTTAATATAAGCTAACAATTGTAATTTAATTAATCAAATTTTACCCATTTGTCATTTACAATTATGAGAGTAACCACGTTTGTATCACTATACTCCACAATTAAAAGCATATATTACATGTGTAGAGTAGTAAAGCCTCTGCTTTCCTTATTTGATTTAACTGCAAATAATCTTTGATTAATTACAAATTAGAAATTAAATAATTTATAATTTATAAAAATACCTTATATTGATATTAAGATATAACAGTTATATAAAAGTTATATTGCTTATAAGAAACTAGTATTAATTACTTTTATCTACGATTGATACGAAATATAATCATTGTATCTCTGTTTAGATGCGTAGAAAGTAATTCTTTACGTAGTTGTATTCATTGCGCATGCGCGTTTCATAATTCCTCTTTTTTTCCACAAAAAGATGAATTCTTCACCTTAACGCACGATTAGCGAGTTTGTTTACATTTAACAAAACTAATTTGCTATTTGTTTAATTAAAGTAACTGTTTATATAGAGATTTTAGTGAAAAACAATGATTGATTTATGTCATTATGACGAAAATGAAGAGAATAATACACCTCCTGAAATAATTAATTCGGTACAAAATACAACTAATGAACTAATGTCATCTTTATCTAAAGAGAAATACGAAATTACATACAGGAAGTTTATTAAATATTTGTTTCTGTATTTATTATTAAAATCCTACAATCGTAGATAAAGAACGGTACGCAACTGCATTTTGCTTTGCTCGTATGGTTTTACTACCCTCGCTGACACTCAGGTGCAAACTCCACACTCGCATGCAAAATGCTACTTTCCGCACTAGACGCGTATTGTACTATTATTTTCAGCGCCATCCTTTATTTAGAAACAGAATTTTAATGATGATTATGTGTACTCCGCGATAAAATACTTTATCGGGATTTTTTAAAGATTGAAAGAGATTAAAATGATTTATGGGATATTATCTCAAAGAAGAAATTTTCTAGATTTTGCCTTTCAAAATTATGAATTTACAGCGACGTTATTTTTTATTAATTAAAGGTTTTTCTCTTTTCCAAAAGATATATATTTGGCGACCTTTTTTAAAAAATCTGTGTAACAATTTTATACATATTTAACAAATTTAATTTTGTCATTTGACTTATTTTTACTTAAGTTAAATATGACTGGATAAAAAATAATAATCTTTTAATCTTAGTGCTACAAATATATTATTAAAACCAACACTCCAATGAGTGTTAGTGCTGTACGTAAATAAATAGTTTATTCAAATAATTAAAAAATAACTGGAAAAATAATCCCCTCTCTATTTTCTTTATATCTCTATTTTCTTTATATCGTACTGCTTTCTTTAAAAAAAAATAATGTGGAAAATAATTAAGATTAAATTAAAGAAATGTTCCAGTTATAATTAAACTTATTACGGTAAAGAATTAAATTTATACTTTTAATGTATACGAATTTAACTTTTAATTTATTATATAAACCGTATTTATATAATGTATTAAAATATCTGTTGCACCTTCTAAAGTTATTGAAACACCCATCTTTAGTAATACCCTTTTTCAGTTAACACAGTGTTTAAGTAACACATTAACATTATTTAAGTCTAAAGCCTAGTCCACACCAGTAGACACGTTGCGAGACATTTCTGTAGACGGTCTCATAAACCGTCTACAGAAATGTTTTGCAACGTGTCTATAGACATCTTCTGAGACCGTCTATGGTCTAGGTCTAGCGTCCACACTTGTAGACACGTTGCGCAACATGCCTAAAGCCTTGTCCACACTAGTAGACATGTTGCGCGATTTTGGTCTCAGAGACATGTCTAGCGATTTGTCTATAGACATCGGCTACAAATCATCACATAGACCGTCTACAGAAATGTCTCGCAACGTGTCTATAGACATCTTCTGAGACCGTCTATGGTCTAGGTCTAGCGTCCACACTTGTAGACACGTTGCGCAACATGCCTAACGTTGCACCATGTCTACCATTTAGAATGGAAAACCATAGACATGCGATTTTGGTCTAGTAACGAGACCGAAGACTCCGTTTGTCTCAGCCGATGTCTATAGACAAATCGCTAGACATGTCTCTGAGACCAAAATCGCGCAACATGTCTACTAGTGTGGACTAGGCTTAACAGATCTAAACAGTCTAAAGCGTGTCATCTGTTGTGTATAGTTTTATAAGACTTTTGGCAGTTATAAACATGTTATTGTAAAGAGTATAATTTATATTATATAGATATTATTATATAGATTTATTTGAATTTTCAAAAAATGAAATACTATCGTAAATAATAAATCAAATCAGAAGTGATTTTGATTGGGGTAAGAATATTTTATAGATTGTTCCCACTATGTTTTAATTATTATATTTTCACTTGTTAATTGTTATAAACCAGTTTATTACATAGATTATAGGTTACAACCCTTCATTACAACTGTAGTAATATAGTCGGTGATATGACCAACTGTTTTAATCCCAGAGAAATTAATTTTTACATATATTCATTAATAGATCTTATATTTTTACAAAATCATATTTTCTGATGCTTTTTCGGAAGAACTGGACTAATTACAAAGTATATTTGAACGTCTGAAGTTCTGAAAATAGCATCAGCTCTAAACACCGATATCATACGCGCAGTGTATTCTACTTTGTTGTAAGTCAGTTATTTATAAATATATTTATAAATATAATATAATCAGGTATAAAATTATTACTAAATGAAAATTTGTTGATTTTAGGGATACACCGAAAGTTCATGGGATTATTATAATACAGTACGGTCGAATGCTTTCAATACAGGATTATGTATGTATATCCGTTCAACCCTCTCAGAGTGTTTATATTTCAGATATTTATCGATAGATTATTTTCATCCAAAGGTCCAAAATAGACAAAAAAAAAAAAATACACTATATAATCACTTAACAACTTAACATCCTGAATTAAATCAAAGTAAGTTAATTGAATGGCACTATTTATATTGTATTATTTATGTAGCAAAGAGAAAGAGACTAAAATAAATTCACAAATTTATTGCTGGCATTATTGGTAGGTCTAATTGAGATGTTTTTCGTTAGTAATGGGTTTATAGTGTATAGTTAATAGTTTATTTATTATTATTACTATCCCAAATAAGTAGAAACAGTGTTAGTTAAATAATAAAATTAGGTAAATTTAATAATTTTTTTGGTCATATTTATTAGGTTATAGCCTACACTATCAAATAATAGAACCGATACTAAACTCACAACCTAAAAAACTGAGGATATGTTATAAGATTAACAAACAGTGTGACAAAAAGTAGGACAAGAAAGCAAAAAAAAAAGGATGAAAGTAAATAAAAATAAGTGTTAAAACTGGAAATAAGAATTGTACATAAACATTATCTAAATGCAGTAAATATTATATATAATAAATAATATTATAATTATTTTATGATTAAAAAACTTACAATAATCTACATAACATGTGACCAACACCAAATAACGGTTATATATATATATTTGATATTTTAGGAGAAATTGACGAGAATCAGACGATTAAAAATAAATCAATTTTAATTCAAAGAATTCACATAATTTCAATATAGTTTGATCTTCTAGTCAGTCAGGCTAGTAAGAAATTAATGTTTAAATTTAAAATAAGTTGTTTTAAATGGTTAATGTCAGTAAAATTGTTAATGCCTGTATAGTAATTATTACATTTATAAAATTTGTTTCTAGCTTGAGAATGACCCAAGGAAGGGTCGAAATATCACTATAAAGAACGTATTATTTTTCCTTAAGACACAACAGCAATTAAATTTAGAGTTTTTTTCTTTTTATGCGAGTAAATTCTCTTTATTGCATTTTTATTATTAATTTATTTGTAATTTCACATCTTAAACTTACAGAAAAATTATGAGTATATATATAGTATAATATATTTCAATCTAAATTTTAACATTTCAGTACTTACAACTATTTTGATTAAGAGCCAAAACTATCTACTTAAACTCGAGTCTTGTCGTAGACTTTAAAAAAAACAACTTTTTTTTAATGCTTAACTTTTAAGAGCTTTAAAGATTTACTGTTCTATTCTTTTAAGTTTTTTCCGAAATATTTGAGCTTTTTGAATTCATTATCTGTTGATTTAAATGGGGTTTTAAAGTTGTAGGGGGTTTTTGTAAATAATTCAGATTCTAAAGAGCTTTTTCATTTAATAGTCATCAGAACTGAAACTGAAGATTTTACAGTCTTTAAATTTCATAAATAGGTTTTTAGAAGTTGAGTGACAAAACTGTTATTAAAGTTTTTAGCAAGTCCGATCTGTAAAAACTTCCTTTTAAAACTCCTTTTAGAAGTTACTATTCTTTAGAATCTTAAAATGGTCGTAAATGTTTAAAACAATTTAAAATGATATAATGTGGCACTGACACCTCAATAATATTGCTGGAAATAAAGCTATTAAAAAATTCATTTGAAAACTGTAAAAATTTTGTTACGTAGATTTAATTAAGATATTGTGTACCTCTGTTAATGGAACTTTACTTCTTTCCTGAAATACATAGATATTTTTATACAAGAGTAACCATGGATTTCACTCTAATATAAGTAATAAACTGGTCTTTATTATCGTCATTTTATGTATGCAGTTAAGCCTTTTTAGAATTCTAATAAGAGTTTTTATGCAATTTTTCTGTGGGTTTCTTAATTCGATCTTCCAAGTTTCACCTATTTTCAGATCTTTTGATTCAGATCTCAGATTTTCTGTTAATTGTTCTATAATTATTAGTTCTTTTAACAAGTAGGTATATCTTATATGTTATTTTTCAAGAGTACGATGTATGTATCCATTGTCCCTTATGTTTAGTTATGGATTTGTTCATTGTTTTCTGATAGGTTTTATTATTGTAATGCAGGGATTCGCGAAAACTCCTCGGTATTGATATATTCCATACATAAAATAAGTAAAAAAAAAGTCTGCTGCTAGTTTACTTTAGTCATCAATCATTAAGAATTCAACAAGAAGTTGGTGATACTTATAAATTTGTATTCATACAGTTTAATAATCCCAACCTTATGTAAAAGGCTATTTAGGTCCCACTGAGAAATCGATATCCATGAAATTGCCTATATAGGGTCAGTTGGGGTAATTGTGAACAAATTTTAAAGTTTTTACAAAAACTTGGGTTTCCCTAGTTTGATAAATTAAAGGATACATTTTGTGTTATCTTGTTGATTTCACCACTACTGCAGTGTGATGTGTGATAATATGGGAATTTGGTGTTTATAGTAGTGATAGTGATTATTAACTAGCGGGAGCCTATTCACAATTACCCCTTGGATTCACAATTACCCCTTAGGATATATTGATTTACGTATACTAAACTGGAAGAGGACTACTACAAATATTAATTTGGACCATTTCAGATTTATACCTTCCTGTGGTTGATCACTAAGACCGTGCCGAATTTTGTGTGGATCGGTTCAGCCGTTCAGGAGGAGTATGTGTCAAACCTAATGCAAAGTGTAGTATAAGAGCTTCGCTTCGCTAAGCTCAACAAGTTATAGCAAAATCAAGTCATAAACGCCTTAGCAGGTGGATGAGAAACTGCGTAAAATATTGTTCACAATTACCCCCTGGACAAAATAGTATCCCCATATTATTTACCCCTAATTGTGAACATGTACAAGAAACGTAATGAAAACAGATATAGCATCACAATAAAACACTCAAAATGTCTTAGACATAGGTAATTTACTAAATAAACAATTAAAACCACTAGCTTTCGTATTCTCCAGGTAACAGAAGAAAATCTAAACACTTGTAAAGTTGTTTGTCCGCTTTTTTTTTGGCATCACCTGATTATAATAGAGAGAAGTTTAAAGTTTACAATCAGCTGTTGGGAAAGAGCGGGAACCCAAAAAATAACTTCGCAATAGCGCCAAGCTTCAAGATCACCGCACAGTTGGAATCCTTCAAAATCCTTTCAGAGGGCTAACAAGTTTTGTTCACAATTACCCTACCTAACCCTAGTAAAAAAATAATTAATTTATTAAGTTTCCTCACAAAGATAACTTGCGTTAAACACTATTTCAATAACAATTATGGTTATAATGATTGGATAAATTATCATAATGATTTCTAAAAGAACATAGTGTATTTCTTTTCAATATATTAAGCTAAAAGTGAAAACCTTAAATGATTCTAGTCTTCTGTTGAAGTAAAATTAGAAATTTACCACGTTTTTCGTTGTATCTTTCTGAAATCAATGAGAAATCTATTTACCTGGTCCAATTTTTGTTTTGGTCCCCCTTGAGTTCGAAGCGAACCCTCACCCCTCACTTCACCCCTTGCTAATCCTATTTCTCTTCCTTGGCGAGATTTTTCTCTCCCTCCCTTTTTGCTATAAATAAAATTAATTTAGTTTTCATTTTCAAATCGATGATAACTTGGTGCGGGCAACTCAAATTATTTTACTTCTTCACAGATTTTCTTTCGGTAACCATTCTTGTCAATGAATGATAAAACAAACGAGCAATGAGCAATAAGTAAAGGATTGAACATGTTCAATCTTTATAAACTGTTCTTGGGAATTGTTTTGTTGGTTTAACTGTTCGTAGACTTATTATTCCCTATTTGTGTTGCAGTATGATATATCTAAGAAAATTATTATTGATTTTAGTTTACCTGTACTCTGTTCATATGAAATATAATATACATTTATAGTTTTAGAAGTTTTGTTCTTCTAATCTCTTCTTTCAATGTCAATATAAAGGAAGGATAATTCTTATGAAAGGCAAAAAGCAAGTTTTATCTCCTATATCCCCGTACTTCTTTCGGCCCCATCAATACCACCCTCAGCCGACCTTTTGTTCGGCTATTTTCCGCTACTCTTCACTTTTGTGATTGCTTGCCATTCTCCATTCCAATAGCCTTTGCTTATCATAATGTCACATAACTGACTACCTGCTACAATTTGAAAAGAACAGACTTAAATATAGCAAGAAGTAAAATACCTTTTATTTATATAAATGTATTGTAACAGTGACGTAGTTGACAAGAGTGGAGTCTGCGCTGTGCTGAGGTGATATCTTGATGAGTGGATACCAAACTAAAGAGTAGGAAATGTAAAAGGAATTTAATAAAAAGCAAACGAAATTGAATGGTTTACGAACGGCTGTAAAATATTACTTTGTTTATTTCTAATATTGAGTAGGTGAACAGTCATTTGCAACTTTGTGTGACAGCTTCTCTATTAATCTTAATGTCATATTTCGATTTTTTTATTTTTTTATTTTATTTTTTTTTATTTCGATACGTATTTAATTATTATCCTTGGTATTTTCATACTTACTTCCGACAAATATATGAGCTTTTTATTCAACATTTTAGTTCCTTATTGGTTTTATTTAAGTTAATTTGGTTATCGCAATCAATCTATTAACACATGGTACCCAATTTCAGAGACTGATTTATGAAAATGTAATTATACAGTATATTTAGCTACTATTAAGTATTTAGCTCCTGCATCTTATAAAGATTCCCTATTTCTTGGGATATTACTGATATAATTTTATATTTATATTCAATATTCAATTAGAATTACTAATACAATAAGTAGTTTGTTTTTTTAATTAACGTAAAATAATTAAATACTTTGTCACCTGTACAAGTATAAAAACTTGTGAGGTAACAAGTAGATCCGAAATTCCCTCGAATATAAATCTAAAAGTTTGCTCTAATTAGCATCCTTTCAAATTCGAGTGAGAGAGACAATTAAAAAAGAAACACTCACAACACATAATTTAAGTGTTTCTCAGCCACTTTCTTTGATAGTAGTTACATCTGTGTCCTTATTTTGACCACACATCTTTTTATATTATTTAGATAGCTATTTTATAGTTAGTTGAGTTTAAAAATAGCAGAAAGAGGGAGGGGGTAAGGATAACTAGTCCTATTCCAAAACCTTATTGTTCATAGTGAACAATAAAGATTTAGACGCTAAACACGTTGCAATATTTAGCCTGTTGTTCTAATCCTAGGTTTATGACTTTTGAGATAAGAACCGCATACATAAATATCATTAATTAGAACACATGGATATGTTCCAATTCCTGCTCTGAAGTACTGACGAAATTTCCGTCACGCAAAAAACGACATGAAAAATGTGACGCTTTTCAATATCGAGCAAGGAAGTTAGGATTTTACAGGAGGCCGATAAGTTTTCATTTATAGTACAATATTTTGACGATAGGCGGGCTGTAGTTCCAATGAACGACATGAAAAATGTGGCGCTCTTAAATATGGCGCCAGGAAGTTAGAATATAATAGAAGATAAATTGGTTTTCATTTGTATTCATTGTAGTACTATATTTTGCTGATATAAGTACATAAAAAAATAGACTGCCAATTGGTGTGGCACATAGCTTTCTCGCATCCTATCACGTACTTCATTGATTTTATACTTTTACAAGCCATTATTGTCTAATTTGTTTAGTTGTTTCCCCAGTTTTTTTAATCTGTCAAAATTGTTTGGATTTTATACATAAATTAAAGTATCAATTTAGCACAAGTTAAAGAGCGCAGACAGTTGAAATTAATCTAGGGCTATCTGCAGGCTACTTTCGATAAACTATAAAAGTTCCATACAAATCAGATAAGTACTTTTGAAGCTATAGGTGTTAATAATGTGGAAGAGAAACAAATGATATTATATGGAACCAATAATGAGCTAATTGTGAACTATCATCCAAATTTCATTCAAATCGGACGTGTAGTTTTTAAGATATGTTGGTTCGCAAAAATTGAACGACAAACCGACAGACAAACACGGAACCAAAAATGTTCCCTGATGGTTGAAACGGATTTCTGTCTTGGAATTTTTGAATTCGAAGACCTAAAATTGTTTCGTTCTTCGGAACGATCACGTAGCTTCCGTTACCTTCGGTAAGCTCGGAAGCAATAAGGTGCATATGTCAATAAAAATGTATAATTAATTTTATTTTGAACCACACTTTAAATAACAATAATATAACTTAAATATAATACTAAATATGAGATAATTACTACTAAATATGAGATTATTAAATACATAACTGATCTTCCTAGTTTAATAATAATATCTTGCCGTTAAGGGCTTCATAACAAATTAGAAAATAAATTTTCAAAGAGGTAATAATAAAACAGTTAAGTTAAATCTAAATGCATCAGATCAGATTATTTAGTTATATACAAGCAAGAACAAAGTTTGCCTTCAAATTATAACGAATTAGTGACAAGTTTGTCTCACCTGTTGACATGATTAAATAACTGATATTCAAAGTGAGAAGCGTTTATTCGGCGTTCTAAACTCTCCAAGTTTGACATCTAGACCCTTTCTCAAAACATTTGTTCCCTTCATCATATATTCATGTGTTTTTCTAACCTGCTATAAATAACAACTTTCACCATTCTTCAAATTTTCCATTCTAATATTGCAAATAGTGAATTTTTATTTGTATATTTTACAATTTAGTCTTGAACATGCATTCAGATTTTTTGAAAACTGAATTAATTTATTCGCTGGTGAAAATAGTTCATAAATAACATTCAAACAAGATATGTACATTATGTTAATGTTGCATACATAGGAAATATATTTACAATTCAATTAATTTATATTCATCCTTATGCATAATTTATAATCAAAATTTAGGTTGTATTGCAAAAAAAAAAAAAAAAAAAAAATCGGCCTGAGACAACTCAGACAAACTTTCTCATATACGATTTTTTTATAATTACTTAGCCCAGTATTTTTCATTTTCATTTATTAGTTTTCGTATATACATTTAATTATTATTGAACATTTCATGAAAATGTATCATAAAAATAACTTCTCCTGGGCGGGGAATCGAACCCAGGCTCTCTCCGTCCGCGTTATAAGCTATTTTCTCAGGAACTAGATTTGTCCCGGGAAAACTGCTAATATCGTTAGATTCGTATTTAAATGGAGTACATTTTGGAATTCTTTAATCAAAATCGTCAGAGCCATTTTCGAGAAATAATTTTTTTAGAGTTTTTGGGGGGGTAGCGCCCTCCAATTTTGAGCTAAAATTCATTTCTCGATTTCGCCTCAGGGTATGTTTTTTTCTGAACATGTATGCCAGATTATGTCAAAATCGGCCAAGTAGTTTAGGTTCCAGGCGTCTACACAGACGACAGACAGACATTTTTTAAAAACCACTTTTTTGAACTATGGGGACCTCAAAACATGAAAATCTATCAAAATCTCAAAATCGAAGTTTCGCGCCATCACAGTACTTTCTCTTTATATGAGAAAGTAATAAAAGAGCTAGACATTTCTTGTGCATTTTAATATGTCCTTTTAAATGTCTATTACTCTTTACTTAAAGTATATATATATTCATTGTTTTCGTTTTCAACATGAAAAGAATGATTTATATTGAAAATACTCTAAAAGACGTGTCATTGTTTTTGCTAAAGATTAATATGTCAGAATTTTTTATGCTCTTCATCCTTTTGTAACAAATATTATAATGGTTTTTTGTATGACAATCCACGATGTCAAAGAGAAACATTTTTAAATTTTCGATTAATTTTTTTTTAGTGGTAGAAATGAACAGGATCTTAAAGATTTTGAGTAAATCGAGGAGACAAAAAATAGTTTAAGAATCTTAAGCATTTTTAATGTTAATCTGTATTATGGTGGCTCCGTTAATAATTTAATATGTACATTCAAAAATGGTTACTTCTTTAGATTGTTACTCCCCTATGTTTTTTTTTAGAATCGAAATTACTTTGAGTAAATAACTATGAAAACAAAGAGATGTTTACTCCAATGAACTTTGGGACAAAGGAATATCACACTTCTGATTTTATAATATAAAGGGAGTAACAATCTAAAGAAGAACATTCCGTACACCTTCTTTAGAGTGTTACTACCTTTGGTATTTTTATTAGGGGAAGTAACAATCTAAAGAAGTGCCCAAATATAAACCCGACAATTATATTATTCATAATATAACTCTGAAGACGACAAGCAGGTGTTTGTTTTGACTTTTATAAGTATTACTACTAATCCAGTTGAACTGAGGTTGAGTTTAATTCAACAACCTTTAATACTTCTCCAACGTAATGTCGAAAACCAATGCAAATTATTACACTCGGTAACGTCAAAATATCATTAGTAGTTTTCTAATAAAAAAATATTCAAAATTAATAAAAAATCTATATTATTTTATGTTCGATTAACTCTCAAAAATTCTAAAATACTGTTACCTAATAACCGAAAAAAATACTTCTCTTTGATATTGTGTGTATTCAAAAAACCTATTGTAATGGAGACTTTTGTTACAAAAGGATGGAAAGTATTAAAAATCTGACATATTAATCTCAAGCAAAAACAATGATATCCCTCTTTCTGAGTATTTTCATTTTAAATCATTTTCTTACAGTTAAAAACAAAGATAACGAATACTTTAAGTACTTCGAGTAATGATAATTTGAAAAGACATATGATTAAAATGCACAAGAAATTTCTAGTTCTTTTATTTTTGGTATGGAATACAACCTAAATTTTAATTATAAATTATGTAAATTACGGATGAATATATATTAATTGTATTATTCATATATTTCCAGTGGATCCAACATTAACATAATTTACATACTCAGTATAACGTAATTTATTGATACAAATCAAATATTAAATAATTAATATAAAAATGCAATTTTTCAAAACTGGTCTTATTTTTAACATTTTTTTTTTTTTTTTTTTTTTGTTTTCTATATTCTTCACCTTAGATGTATCTATGTGCAAAATTTGGGGAAGATTAAATGACGGGAAGTGGTTTAAAAATGGGGTAATAGGTGTGCGATGAAACTTAAAAAGCAAATAAATTTGACGCCATTTTTTTTTTTTTTTTTTTTGGTTTCTGTATTCTTCACCTTAGTTGTGTCTATGTGCAAAATTTGGGGAGGATTGAATCACTGGAAGTGGTTCAAAATTGGGGAAACGGAAATGAGCGATGAAATTTACAAAGCAAAGTAATATAAGACCAGTAATTAACTAGAAAAACGCATGTGTATGTGTAATATCACCAACTTCACTATAATAACTTCTGCCAACGAAAATTAGTTGATTGTAGGACCAAAATACTAAGTCAGTAATGTTAGAATTATAGGATTCTATTAGGGTCCTTAGTACAGCGCAGTATTTAACCCTTGGATGCGCTTCTATTATTATTATTTATAGGACCTTGTCACAGTCTAAAATTGTATCTGATCTACTTATCATAATCTGTTTTAAAATTTTACTCTCATATTTAAACAAAAAAAAACTTAAGATTTTTCAAAAAATCTGTTCAAATTTTTGTGTATAGATTTTGCAAAGTTAAGTTATTAGTCTTATTAATTAACATTTGTGCTTCATTTAAAAAAAAAAGGATACTTTTAATTGCTTGGGTGCCATTTAGGGTATTTTTAAGTTTAGGACCCTTCTTAATCACTGGTTTAAGGCATGAGAATTCTGAAGGGTTTAATATATTCAAAGTTTTAAATTTGATTACAATATTAATATATTAAATTATATTATACATTTAGTCGATACACAGAGAAATACTGTTATTCAACTATACAGTAACGTAGGAATTTCAATGATGTAACAGAGGGCAGACAGGCTACGCAAAGCTGGGTCCGCGGAGGAGTCCTGCATACTACAGTGAAACAGCTAGATGGGCATGAAACAGCTAGATGGACATGAAACAGTCGATCCTATTGTTACTTTAGAAGGTTTCTAAAATAACAAGGTTTATCAGTTAGATGCCACTATGCACCCTCGTCATATCATTTTCAATAAACACTAAGATTTTACCATTGAAATAGACTCCGTAGAGACAATAAGAAAAGCCTATCTGAGTAAAATAAATGTTTTCAAATGAAAATTGTGTCTGACATATTCCTTCTTGTTTTTAGCCCAATGAATAAGAGATACAAAGCCATAAATAAACATTTAATTTATCTAAATATCTGTTAATGTGTATTAAGTTAACCTTTTGAATATTATCTGTGTTCAACCAATCATTTTAGTTGATGAAAAAAGTTTTGTATTTACTCAACGCCGATAAATAATATCAATTTTAACTAGATTATGATCTTGGACTGTCTATGAGAATACGAAATACGTATTTAAAAAATAATCAATTTTGGGTATTTATCCGTTTTATTTATACAAAACGAAATCGATATTAATAAAAAAAAAACCATGTGGCAGAGCTTCTCTAACGAAATTAAAACTTTAAAAAATTAATACTAGAAAATAAATATAATAATAATAATAATATAGATGAATATAATCAAATCATATTATAATGACAATAAATAATAAATTGGTTGTGCGTAAACTCACGTAAAAAGGGTTTTGTTTATATTATGAACATGAAATTAGTTATTAAGGTTAATTAGTTTTATTAGGGGTTTTTTTTTGTAATTTACTTCAATACCTTTCATTTGATACCCCATTCAAAATTTAAAAATAATATATATTTTTTCCACGTGACAGGAATTATCCGCCATTTTAGATTCCCAGTAAATCAGGTCATATTGCTATTCTTATTTTTTCTATCGCCCAGCAGACCGCAGATTTTGGATTATGTTTTTATATTTTTAGTAACAGCAGACATATAGATTTAGGGGGGGGGGGCAGGAATATAGTTTTGACACGCAATATTTTGATAAAATGGCATGAAAAATTGTTTCTTTTTTTTTTGTTTTTATCAAGGAAACCCTAAAAAAGAATAAAATTAAGGAAATACTAACTGAACATAAATTTTTTCTCCAGTATATAAAACCTTCTTTCTCCGGTATATTTTAAGTTAAGTAACACCTTCAGGTCTAGAGGTATTGTTTATTTAAAAATTAGTTAGTTAAAATTATATGTTTTCTTTATCAGCTCAGATACATTCTATTTAAGGATAACAGTGAATTTGTACCGTACCAATTGAATGAAAATGAAAACAAATTTATAGAAGAAATAGACAAATGCTTAGTTAAAAATATACTTTCTATAAAGTGTTAATTTCAAAAAAAAAAAAGAATAATTACAATTATTTAGAATGATTAATAGAAAACAAGAGACACCTAAGTACTTTATTGAGTAATAGCAGTGTTCCTGAATCTTTAAGTTTCTATGTTAGGTTAGATGCTAAGGCAGTAAAATTTTCATCATTGCAGCTTTAGCGCGAGATCTGCTGTTAATAGTGTAAAATAGGTATTTTAGCTATCATATCGCAACTTATAAATTCAACTTTAACTTACCAAAGTTCATCTTCTTTGAATAATATTACTCATTTCAAATACATGAAATAAATTTTTGAGGCAACTTAAAAACACTTTATTGGAGTTAAATATATATTTACCAAATTCGCGCCAGTTCATAAAAGTTAATGCTATGTTGTACCAGTTTAAATTATACTTACTGCTATGTTAAATTTATTTTTAAAATTGAAGGTTCTATAGTACTTAATGAAGAGGACAAGAATGTTTTGTCGTTGAGTAACCATTGTGTAAGAGCTCTTGAAAATGTTTGGCAATATATATATATATATATATATATATATATATATATATATATATATATATATATATATATATATATATATATATATATATATATATATATATATATATATATGCATTTATATATTTACTTTCACAAAATTTATTTATACATTGTGTGGTCATATGCATGAATGAGTTTTTTATGTCATTCATGCTAAAGAAATACTAACAAGTTATTTTTGCAGCTAGGTTGGATAAAAGCCTCTTTTAGAACTCAATGCATTAAAAGAATTCATTCTTGGTAACTACCGAGCAGAATTCTGAAGCACTTTCCTAAATTGGAAGTCACTTTTTAAAACAGTTAAAAATAACCTTGGACACTTTATTTCAAGCTATTAGCGACCGCAACAAATTAAAATAAAATATTAAGTATTGTTGTGAGAAATGGTATACTAGTATACTAGAGCTGAATTATATTAATCTCTCTTGAGTTATAACTTTCTCTTTTGAGTTATAACTCTTAAACTCAGTGGTAACTTCCTTTCCTCCTGCAGGTTTTATCTTTTTTTTCAGTTTACTATCCAAAACTGTTGTTTTGACCAGGGCCGTAACTACCACCGGGGCAACTGGGGCAGTGCCCCGGGGCCCCTGGCGTCGGGGGCCCCCGAGCCTACGGCCCTATTAGAATTTCAATGGGCAAAACGAAATAATGTGAATTTTAAAAGCTGTTTATCAAAAAAATTAGTTTCAGGAAAGAATAATTAAGGACTATTATTAAACGGTTCTTTTGAAACTAGGGGGCCCCAAGACTTTGACAGAAAAAGATTCAATATTTTTACGCACCAAGGGCCCAAGAACAAACGCAGTTTACCAGTAAGTTTTTGAGGACTATGACACGGTGAACTGACAAAAAACTCTGACGCTTACTCAATATATAGTTCACCTTTATCAGAGTTTTTTCCTTAAACTGTTACGAAGAGATCGTATAAGGTATAATATGTATGTATGTAGTAGCCTAACAAATTAACCAAGAGGTAGGTAAGGATTTAGCTATAGAGGCAAAATTAGACATTTTCGATTTTGGGTCATGTGCAAAATAAAATACTATAGATGTGGCTAAATTTGACCTCTTTAATGCATTTAAACAAGTTTTGGGGGGTTATTTTTCAAAAAAATTCCGGGGGAGGACCCCCGAACCTCCCTATTTCTGGGGGGGGGGGGTATCCCTTCGACACTACGAAGGGCCCCCAGAATAATCTTGCCCCAGGGCCCCCAAGATTGTAGTTACGGCCCTGGTTTTGACGTGTTTAAAACTGAATTTGTTTGAAAATGTAACTGATAAATATTTAAACTTATCGCTATCATTCTTTCTATAAAATGTATACACATAATGAAAATAAATCAACCAATTTATTCTTCTTTTTACTATATCATATACGAAGTACATATAAAGAGAAAGTATTGTTATGGCACTAAAATTCTATTCTAATAATATATTTACACAGTGCTTTATGTATTCAGAGTCAAAAAAATGTCTTTCTGCCGTCTGTGCAAAGCCTAAACTATTGAGCCGATGTTGATGGCATACAGGTTCAGAAAAATCATACCCCCTAGGCGAAATCGGGAAATTTATGTTATCTTTAAAAATTGGGGGGTGCTACCCCCAAAAACTAAAATTAAATAATTTAAAAATGTGAAAATATGTTTTTCTCGAAAACGGACGATTTTGATTTTAAAAAATTATAAAATTTAGTTCATTTAAATATGAATCGGGCGATTTTTATTTTAAAAAATTATAAAATTTATTTAATTTAAATATGAATCTAACACACCTCCATCAATGCATCAACTAGAGTGAAACATGACTCACAGCAATTATAGCTCGATTCTGAATAAGTTATAACTGTTAAAATTCACAATATATATTTAGAACAGTAGATGTAGTTATTTCCATAAAATGTATAATGACATTTTTCATTTGTTGTTTTGATGAAAAAATTATAATGTTGTTGATTATATTTGGATAATATCCATAGATTTTATCAAGTATTTTAGGCAGGTAAAGTATTTCTTTTTTAGTAAGTACAATTTTATTCGAAAAAAGTAGACAAGACATAAAAGTATGTAAAATCAGGTAAGAAAACGTATTTAACATACAATTGAGTGCAATAATTTCAATAAGAAGGTTATGCATATTGTATTTTCAGCATCTTCTATCCCTAAAGAAAAAAATATAAAATAATAAGGGATTTTCATTATTATAGGTGTTACTAGCTTTATTTTAACATCATGCTTACATTCTAGGCGAAGCAAATTCAATTTCAATAGATTTTAGATACATAATTAATAGATTCCACAATATATAGTACTTTAAAACAGATTTAATTAATACACACACGTAGGGTCCCTTCTTGATTTTTAAATTATTATTTCATTTTCCCTTCTCACCATAGTTCATTTGTAAATTCGTCGTTGAGTGATTCCATTTTAAAATCGACGGCACGAAGATAAAACTTGTCCAAGGCAAATTATGTAAAAGATAGGGTTAAAACTTCTTGATTTCAAATTTGCCTAATTGTTTAGGCAATTTTGTAACTTATTAATAAATTAAGATACATAAATAGCTTTCAACTAGATATAGATTAATGGTTAGAGTACGTCACGTCAGAGTCAATATGTAAATCAAGTTCTTGATCAAGTCTCTAAGTGACTATAATTAAAGACGTTATCAACATCCTCTTATCATTGAAATTTACCAGTAATGTATTCCACGACGCTATTCTAATTCTCTTATTAGGATGTAATTTTTTATCAATAGTTTAAAAGCAATTTTGTTGAATTTAAGTGTAGTTTAAAATTTAACAGTATAGTAAATCAGTAAATTTGAGCGGAAAAAATTCCTATTTTTTCTTTCTTGAATTGCTTGGGGCACATGAGAAAAGCTTAACTACAACTTTGCAGGAACATCCGGATGACGGAAGTACGGGGTACGGGGTACAAAAGTCAAAAAATTATACACCCTTCATGATGCATGTCGTTGGAAAGCTCTTTAACACGTTCAGGACGGCCAGAAAAACCTGAAAATTTCCTACGGGCTGAATTTTTATAAAATTCATAATTGATGTAAAAACATCACATAAACACATAAAAAATATTAATTTTTTTTTTTTAATTATTTAGGTAATTAATAATTAAATTATTCAAAAAGCATATACACGGCGTGCAGGCTGAGGGGAAGTTTGCAAAATTTTGTTGCTGGTTTAGCCTACCTAGGATGGCATAGCTTTATTACATATATTTTATAGAAGGATCTAAATATTAAAAAAACAACTCTAAGTCGTAGTTTAACATTACAACGTATATTTAGAACATTAAAAAGTATAAACATAATAATTTACGCTGATAGCGTATGTCATAATAATACTAATAATTAATAAATACTAATAGAAACTTAGGAAGCATAAAAAATATATAACATATAAAAACATAACAATTTACGCTAATAGCGTACGTCATAATAATACTAACAATTAAACTTGTAGTTTTCCTTCCAACAGTGTTCGTACGATTTTAGAGTTGTGCTCGGTCCCTGCAACCTCTGCATCCTTAGCTCCGCCATAAACATGGATTTTATGGACAAGTCCATCAGGCTCAGCCAATATTCCTACTCAGCTTTATTCCGTACTTGTGTCGTTTGCCATTTACGTATTGACGAAACGATAAACGACCTCGCCATAACACCATACTTTCATCTATAGATACATTCTTTGACGGGTAATAATTGGATTTCATGACTTCGTTGAAGTAAGTTATTACTGGCCGAATCTTCCCAAGAGGGTCAAATAAATTTAGTTCCATAGAAAAATGAAGAGCCCTTGAGATTAATAAGAATTTGTCGCGAGACATAAATTTAGGAATGGGCATTTGAAAGAGGTAATCTCCTCTCCAATAATCTTTTAATCTATTTAATTTAATTATCCCCATTAAAAAAATAACGCCTAAAAATGTTTTGAACTCCGCAGCTGTAATGTTTTTCCACTTGACAAAGGACTTTGAAGACACGTGGTTAACCAGAAGAGACGAAGCATAGGCATTAGATTCCTTTACCACCATGTCGATCAACGAGTCCGTTTAGATTTGCTGGGGGCTCATTTTCGTCCTCATTTTCTGACGAAAAGTCCGAGTCGTCGAAAGAAATTTACCTATAAGAAACATTTTCTTCTAAAATCCGTCGCAACTCCTCCTCTGTGTAGTAGACCCTTCTCACATCATCCCCCTTAGATTACGACCTTTTCCTATCAGGACCCTGAGACGTAAACGGTGCATCCATTCTTAAAAAAAAAAGAAAATAGTAAATAAATTTATAGGTACATATTTTGGTAAAAACAAGGACATATTGTACAGAGTATTTATAAACTATAATACTTCAAAAATATTGGAATAGTTGTATGATAAACCCCAATGGTTATAAATTTAGTCAGGGGTAATAATAACAGGGATTAGATATAATCGCAACTACTTGAAGAATATAACGGATTACTTGGGCCTTAAAAAATAAAGGTCATTAACAGGGGGCAAGGGTTTTCCAAGTTTATTTAAATACAAAGTACAAACAAACAACAAGATTACTCTTAGCAAAATGAATAGGGTAGTGATTAGCGCCCAACTTATGCAAAACCATCTGCCATAATCCCTTTAGGGTTGTTGTTTTGTACAAATATATACATACTAAGTAATTTTTTTAACTGTTACCTAACAAATCTGAGAGCAATAGGCTAAAACTGTAAATACTTCATATTATTATTCTGATTTTTGAACTCTTGAAAAATTACGCACTAATTTTTAAATATCCTCTTCCGAATTGTTGATCAACTCGAAAGTAATCCATCAGTGTACCAATTTTACTACTTTCAATGTGAATCACATATTTTGGGGTGAAAACCATTGAGAAATACATGCTTCAGTAATTTAAATTTAAATATTATGTAAAAAATAACGTTCTAGTTAAATTATGCCATATGACACAAGGGTGGTGAAAATATTTTTAGCTAAGCTTTCCTTGGGCATTTTGCTATGCATAGAAAACTGCAATAAAACTTCAACTTTTAGTAATTATAGAATAATTTATAAATAAATTTTATTAGAAATCATTTTAACTTCGTTTGTATAATATATTCAAACTAAAAAAATAATTAATAAATTATTGATCATAAAAATATAACGACCAACTTATTACCTCATCCTTCGCTCCTATCTTAATGACAGGCATTTTGTAGTTCGACAAGGTGCCTCTCACTCCGATTCTTTTAATATTCTAGCAGGTGTACCTCAAGGCAGCATTCTGGGGCCCATCTTATATTCTATTTATACAGCTGACATTCCAGAACATCCTTCAACATCCATTTCCTCTTTTGCCGATGACAAAGCAGTCCTTTCTGTAAATCCAGATCCTAACCATGCCTCTGATATTCTGCAAGAACATCTTCAATCTACTCTTAGAGGTCTTTCCAACGATATGTATCATGAAAGTAATATACTATTTTGACTTTTTTACTCCGTACCCCGAACTTCCGCCATCCGGATGTGCCCGCAAAGTTGGAGTTTTTTTCTCATGTGCCCCAAGCAATTCACGCAACAAAAAATTAATCTCGAATTTTTTCCGCAGACAGCCTTTTATTACGACAGATTGACTGTACTATAAGGATTATAGAGAACATAGAGTTCCTATTGAAAATGCCAAAATAGACAAAAAAATAAGAACAGACATAAAATAGCTAAATGGGAATTTCTCGTTTTGAAGCAAAAAAATAGAGAAACAAAGTTCTTTTAAAAATCTGCTTACCGGGGCCGAGAACAAAGAAAGAAATGGTTGTTTTAGAATCGGATCTTACAACTCTACAATACTCCATGTTTCACCACATTTTTTGGTAATTATTAATGTTAAAATCTTTTCATGGCTCATTTTGATAATAATGAAGTGCTCATTACGAATCATATTGTAGATTAGAAGAAGAGTTGTAGGTTAGAAATGGTTGACTAATTCTTTATTTGTTAATTCCAATTAATTATCCTTCAAACTGAGGGTTATGTTACAATGTAAGACAAAATGTCTGAAGAGTAACGATCAACATAAAATGAATCTTCATAAATAATTTGACAATAATTGTAGTCATTAAGTTGTAATCTTAAGTTTATACCATCAACACATGAGCTTTAACCTGAATAATGTATTTTAAATTCCTAAATTACAACATCACTTCATTATAATCAGCTTTTAACATGCAAAATAACTATAGATTAAAATAGAAACAAGGGCTTGAATTCAATTATAAGACGTGAAGAGACTCTGCCCCCTAATGGTTCCTATAATTGTATTATTATTCAAACATTACTCTTCTAAACATTTTATAAAATATTTTACATGATTTAATTTTACTAAACTGCTTACATCTAGTCCATTAAATATATTAATGTTCTTTTTTTATTTTTACAAATTATAAAATATGGTAAATAATTTTAAACAATGTAGAGAAAATGCATGGATTAAATTATTAATCCATACCATTAAATTATTATTTTTAATATTCTTGTTAATTTATTGAACTTTCATCAAATTTACAGTAAAAAGTTATCATTTAATCAAATTATTGTCATTCAATTAATTATTCGTATTTAAAACTATAAATTTGTTTTGATATTAGTTGTGATAATAAAATATTTTTTACAATTATCAGAAGAAACGTGATGCAGTAATCACGTGAATTGTAATTTAGTTTTCTTTTTAATAGTCTACTGTTTTGTAATTTCTTTTTTTTTTAAATATCTCTCAAAAAATTGTATGGCTTCACTTGTTTTTTACCAGGTGAAAATAATTTTTGAACCCATTACAGGAATAAAGGCTCATTTATACTTTGATTAGTACAAGTGTTTTGTGAAAATTTGCTTAAAACTTACTTAACACATACACTAAACACATATGGTGTCCACATGGGTTTAGTGTTTTTACTAAAAACTCGCACTTGCACTAATTAAAGTGTAAAAGGGTCTTAATTCTCAAGGGAAATTATCATTGCAGCAAACTCTCAACTGCTCAACTAAGCAGAATATAAAAAACAAATGTTTGCAATTTTAAATTATCTATCTTAAGTATAATAATTGATACCATTAATTATAATAAATAATAATAATAGCTTTATCGACACTTCAGCATTTTGAAGCAAAAGCCTCCCTAATTAGAGGTATAGATAGATAAACCATCCGCATTTTTACCATACTTCATTTTTTTTTGTTTATTTATTAATTTGCCGCCCATTATATTTCCATTGCCATTTTATTTTTTCTGCTCCTATTCAACTTTAATTATTATTGAACTATTGACGACATTGTTTTACTATTAAACTTGGATGATATTAACTACCTTTTTCCAAATTAACCTATTTGTAGCGGTCCTGTGCCTTACCTTCCCTAACCTTTCCGATAGCTCATCTGGGCAGATGGGCATGCCCATCTTCTGGCCGGTCTTCCTTTGTTTCTTACATTTCCATATGCATATGGAGTCCATTCCGTAGATATTCTCACCCATCTGTCCGTGTTCATTCTGTGCACATGTCCAGTCCATTGCCATTAAATTTTCCAACCTTTATTTATTCTTCTATTTATCTCGCTGTTTAATGAGTCATAAAATGATACTAACTGACCAAGGTAGATATATTATTCAACGCACTCCATTTCTCCTCCTTTTACATTCACTGGTTCCTGACATACCATTAATTATAAATGTAATATTAAATCCAGATCTTTTGGAGGAAACTGCGTCAGAGATTTTGTGAATCCCGAATTTCGAACACATTACAGGGATCGTTTTCAAGAGAAATACTTATGATTTTCAACTGACTCTCAGCTCCAAATTTCTCTTGCTAAGAGCAACTCCCTTCATTTTCATCCTCGTCATTCCCTCTCCAAGAAATGATCCCTGTGCTGGGTTCAAACTGTCGGGATTTAAAAAATCTTTGACGGGGCTTCTGGAAGATCTAGAATATTAGACTCTGGCCACAGAAACCTACGCTGCATAAACACAATAATTGACTAAATATTATAATTTAATTTTTGTTTACTCTTTGTGATTGTGATTAATTTACTGAGTTAACTTGTTAATAAAAATATAATTAGTAAATTGAATGTTATTAATGTATTTATTGTTTCACACTTCATTATTTTTGTTGTAATTTGCTCAAAAGAAATAGAAGAATTATTCCAAATAAGGATTAATTAAGGAAAATGAGATTCTCAAAAACACAGATATTTTACACATGTCACGATTCATGACACCCTTTATTTAACACTTTATCTAAGTTTTTATAGGGTGAAGTTTTTACTTACTTTGTACATTTATCAATGTGTGACTATTAGTCTGGAAAATGTCCTAACCTTAGTTGAATCGAATCCAGATTATTGTTGGTGCTTGGACTTCCGTGTCAAGGCATAAGCTTTTCAAACGTACTGATCCCTTCTGTCATTACAACATTTATAGATTGTCATCTTTGAGGCTTAATACCGATCGACGCTTATATTGTTCTTTCATTCAGATAAATAAGAAACGAACGAAACTTAGATATATTCAATTGATAAGAGCAATAGAATAAAATAATTGGAATTATATCTCCAACTAAATTATTTATAATTCATAAATGATTACAAAAATAACAAAAGATTAAAAATACAAAAGATGCTTTTAGGATGAAGATAAAATGGTGATTTTTACCTGTTAAATTAGCAGTAGGATTAAAGTCAACATCTTCATAATATTTTTATCTTGAGGTTGAAAATAATTTGTAATATATTATTAAAATGAAAGGAATATATACTAGGTGTGCAATGCAGTTGTCTGCTTGCAATTTTGAGCTGAGCGTGCATTTTAATCTTAAACAACAAACAAATGCATTTATAAACAGCTGAAACCGGATCAAAAATAGTAAAATCTCTATTTTAATTAAAAAGCATTTTTCCTGTTTTTCTATTTTACCCCCTTAAATGAAAATATGACAAAAGTGAACATAACAACAATAACTGTACTCGTAAAGAGCTTTCCAACGACAAGCATCATGAAGGGCATATACTATTTTCACTTTTGTACCCCGTACAGGGGTACGTTTTTGGGGTACGAATTTGGACCATTTCAGATTTATACCTTCCTGTTGGTTGTCACTATGACCGTGCCTAATTTCGTGCGAATCGGTTCAGCCGTTCAGGAGGAAACTTTAATACCCCGTACCCCGTACCCCTGTGTACCAATTTGGACCATTTCAGATTTATACTTTTCTGTGGTTGGTCACTGCGTCAGAAAAAATGCAAAGTGTAGTATAAGAGCTGATTGAGGTATGAGAAAATTAAAAAGAAAAAAAAAATCCTGATACAACAGTTGTAAAGAGATGTGTCGAATATTTTTTAACACATCAAAAGAAAAGCTTTTCGATTTGAGGCAAAGAGGTTTCTTTCTCTCTGTGTCATCTGTTTTGGAGAAGTCCGAAGTATTTTATTATTCATTGAACTGAATAAAGTATCGTCCTGAGGAAAGATAAGGTCGGCAAGGAGAAATGTTTATTTTTCACACCCACATTCACATTTCATACTCAGATGAGGATAAGTAGAGGTGGGAGAATTCTCAAACATTGACCTGCAGAAAGGTTAGACCTAGGGATCTGCCCGGCTTTCATTTGCTTTCATTCTTCCGCCCTCGCCCTATCTCGATCTATCATAATCATCAGGGAACCAACTGAATACACCAGGCTTTTGACCTCCAAGTAAACCAACTTTACAAATATGCAGAATAATATGTTTTTTAGCAGTTAAGTAAATTTAAATTCTGTTACTTCTAGCATTTATCTCCTGTTATACAGAATCTTGTTTACTTACGTATTTTTTTTATTAAATATTTTGGAAAAAAATCATATAATACAAAAGCTTAAAATAATGCAAACGCTTAACTGATTTTTAATAATGAGATAAAAGATAAGTTATTGTAACATTTATCTGTAAGGATCCTACGAATTTTTCATTTTTTCTCATTGCGACTTTGAAAAAAAGAAAATATTTTGGTATCCTTATACCCTTTGTTATGTCGAGCAATAAAAGTAGTATTATTTAACTTAGAAATGAGATTTTTCTTTTGGTTAAAGCTTGTTTTCTATCTTCTTTACTGGTCAGTAAATCGTTTGGAGGTTGATACTGTTTTGAAGTAAGTTAAATGTGGTTGTGGTAGAAGTTGTTAGCTAAACAGATGGACCCTGAGGATGTTTAAAGGCCTAGTTTGAAATTGTGTAGTCGAATGTAATGTATTTCACAAAACTTTAACTCAAATTTAGTTATACACTATTCTCTATGCCTACTTTGCAATCATTCAACTATCGTGTATTTTCTCTCAGAAACATTGCATTATAAGGGTTCGTAGGCAATTTAATATTTAAATGCTGAATTAAACTCTTCCAATTATTGTTTGAAACATATGGTTTAATGTAAATAGTCTAAGTCTAGCCTTAGGCAGCTGCACACTGAAGAAACTGGTTTTATGAAACTAGTTTCATAAAACCAGTTGTATGTTTCTGAGCTCAAAGAGGAAACCCTTTTTCATCATCTTTCATCATACCCTCTGACGAAGATATATAATTATTTTATCTTGGTGCAAGGATGCCCATCCCCCCTCCCCAAGGTCCTTGGCGCAAACCCCAAAAACTGCCTGAATCACTTGGAATATTCAAAAAATCTCCCCCCCCCCCCCCCAATCTTTGAAAAATACCCCAAAATTCCCCCAAAAAATTCTGATGGCGCAAGCTGAGTCAATCCTCCTGTGGGCACCCCTGTCTTGGTGGATGAAAAATAACTTACCGGTACTCATGAGTTCCTTCGCAATGTTTTTCCAATTATTGCATTTTGATTTGGCTTTCGAACTTCGTCCTTTTTGCTGTATTCCTTGATATTATACAAACTAGAAATTTTTCATGGGCGAGAATAGGATGCCTGCTAGGATTGCCAGATCAAGATTGCACTCGAGGAGGAGGACAGGACGGCCCCGTAACAGATGGATGGACTGAGTTCTGGAGGACTTAGCTATTATGGGCGTTAGAGGCTGGAAATCCAAAGCAGACGAACGGGTCGAATGGAGGCGAATTGTAACAGAGGCCAAAGCCCACTGCGGGCTGTAGCGCCGGATAAAGAAAGAAAGAAAGACATTTTTCAACACATTCAATTAACTGAATGCTTCTTATGTCACTCATTTTAAACAAACAAAACACAATAATCAAAACTGAAAAATCACATGAAACTAGTTTCAACAAAACTTAACTTTTTGGTTGCGTGCTATGAGCACGTGATTATTACGTGAAACCAAATGAACTACAGTTGCAAGAAACGAAGTGTGCTCCTTTCTCTATGAGCCATTTAAATTAAATGGTTTCATGAAACCAGTTTCATCAGTGGACCTTAAGCAATGGTTGAGTGAAACCAATTTAACGAAACGAGAACTAAAGTTTTATGCCACCATTTGATCAAAAACGCAGAGAAAATGAAACCCATAAAAACGGTTGTATGAAACTCTAGTTTCGTGTTACCAGTATCTGTTAGTGAGCTCTGTGTTTCTTTAATTATGCTTGTTCTATTTGTTTAATCATGAACCAGGCTGAAATAAGTTTCCTTATTGTGCAAGTAGGCATGAAATGAGTTACTTTCAAGAAATTGTTTGAAAGAAACAAAATTTATGCCAAGAGTTTTTTCTTGGTATGCACCACGCCTTTAGAATTTTGAACCTACATCTATTTGTTGAATCTCCAAACAACTTTTACCTTTGTTTTTTATTCCATTAAGGTACCAATCCCTATTCTATTGTATTCTGTTAGAGTTACCGAACAAACAAAGTGTAAAACAACAACAGAGGATCTGTAATAGATGTTAAATTTTCATTGGGCACTTAGTCTTGTTCCTTGGGCTGGATCCCCACTGTAACCAACTCACTTTGTTCGGCTTCCCCATCAAAGTAAACAAGCTTTTCTTTCGGTTTTGTTAGTTGCCACTTGATAGAAAAATTGAAATAAAACGGATAGGAAAAAGGATTCCCTCAAAAAAAAAAGAAACTAACTCAAGACTGCCCAAATTAAAAATTCAATTTATTTAGGGGGGCCTATTGCTTTTTTTGTTGATAGATGAATAGATTTGACCTTTTTGATTGATTGATATTTACTCAAAATCATTTTCTCTCCTGGCATATTTTTAAAAATATTGATTTTTGTTCTTTGGAATAAAACCAATTATTCGTATCCTTTGTCAATAATAAATCCATGAAAAAAACTGCACATATCAAAATATAATATATCATTTTTACTGGCAGTCAGTAAGCTAACTTCCAATTCAACTGAGCTAGCACATAAGTTAAATATAAGCATACAATTTAAAGTAAAAATAATAATAATTAAGTAGGTTCTATAACATCCAACCTTAGGGTTGGATTTTTAGTTTATCCAACCCTAGATTTTTTATTCCTTGAACTAAATCTTAGTATAACAGTTCAATCGAAGATGCTTTTAAATATGTTTACTTAACGTGGTCTCTTGTACAAGATGAAAATATTGACAGCGGGTAGGCTTTTTTCGATTATCATCAGAAGTCAATTTACTATTTAATAAATAGTGTGCTCCTTTAGATGGATGGATGGACTGAGTTCTGGAGGACTTAGCTATTATGGGCGTTAGAGGCTGGAAATCCAAAGCATAATTCCACGTAATAATTATAATATGTGTGATGGTAAATGGACCTGACCATGGCTTGTGGAATCTAGTACTTCTGACGCGTCGAACCTTCGGTGATCAAAGCCACACTTGTGGCCCCAACCTGATAAGTTCTTTGCTTCAATAATCGATCATACAATTCTTATTGCCACCTCTGATATTTTTGTTGTTCTCTCATAATATAATCTGTAAGCCACTTCCAACTTCTTAGCCCGATTCTTTCTTAATAAATGTATGCAGTGGTCCCTCTTCTATTTCATTACCGAACATAAGATCTATGGGGAGATTTATTTCGCGTACAAACATTGCATAAAATGGCGTGACAATTAAAACCTATCTCGAACTTTAACAACATTTTCGTGACTCCTAGGTGCCCACCTGTCGGTCTTGAATGCAAATTTTGAAGCGTTAAGTCTATTCGGTCAACTGTTAAGACTATCTTCTTCTCATCGCCGTAGTAAGATGTCATCTCCCATCTCAAGCCTCTTCTACTGGCTCCACAGACAACATTTTAGGTCCCTCACTTTTGGTCGTGTACCCTCTAGTACACCGTCCAAATCTTCTTAGCTGTGGGTCTTGGCATTGTGATTTCTTAAGATCTTCCGAACCACCTGCTCGGAAGGATATGGCTCAACTGATCCTTCCTTTTTCTTTACTATCTTCTTCGGCTGCCCAACACTGCCACAAAGAACTTGACAAACCATCGGCATTTCCATGACGAGGACCTGGCCGAAGTATTAATTTCATGTCATAAGGGGCTGGTATCTCGAGCCATCGTGCTACATCTCTGGTTCCTCGAAAGATTGCAAACCTTCTTCCGAAAACATAAATTTGAAAGTACCAAATCCCAAAAACTAAAGCTAGCATTTGTTTGAGATTCGTTCCATACCACCGCTCTGCCTTGTTCAATACCCTGCTAGCATACGTGATAACCCTTTTAACACCACCCTGCATCTGACTAAGAGCCTCTCCTTATCCGACGTCACTCACCATATTTCCTGGCAGAAGATGATTAGATGTCGATGCTGCTTGAAGCTGTTCAACGTTCTTGTTCAGCTGTTCATCCAAATTAAACTTTCGGCCCTTCTCATTTCATAGCTGCTAACCCGGCACACATTTTTTATTTTTCTTCTTTTTGTAAATATGTATATGTATAAATATAAACCATATAATAAATATAATTTTGAAATATATAGTAGCTTGCTACGCTGCTTGTATTAGAGGAGAAGTAGTGGTTTCTTATAAAGTTCATTGATATAATGTACTAATATTTTTTTTGAGCTAATAATTTTATCAGAACCAACAATGAAAACGTGTTTTCCAATATGAGAAAAATTTGTACCAAGCTACTATATTTTTTTCAGATTGTATTTCATACTGAAATAAAAGTATTGTTTTTTATTTAAGTTTTTAATAGTTTAGAAATTTTATCTTAAAATAATCATAAAATATACAATCCATGTATAAAACTCTGGTAAATTTCGAAGGCAAACAATTCCGGTTATAATCCAAGACTTATTGCACGCCTACATTAAATATATTCAAATTTCACATTATAATGAAAACCAACATTAGCTCAACGAAAAACTTTCAAAACCTGATTAAAAAGTTTACTTGCTTTCACGCGGCGAGACAAAATCTAGTTTTCCAATAATGTTGACGAGATAATTCTTAAAGAAACATATTATTTAATAAAACATAAAAAATGTCTAAAAAGTATAGTACTTGAATATTATTTCTTCTTTTAAAAATGTATAGTATTTGCAAATTGTCAATATCTCTTTAAATAATACATAAATATATTTAGTTTGTGTAAATCACTAAAAGGAATGCGAAGACAAGTAAGATCGCATTTTGATCCAAAGTCTGCTCAAAGAAAATCAATTTAAAGTAAAGATTTCACTTCGAGCTTGTGTATGCTTTCTTTCTTTAAATATAAAAATCTCAGATTTACTGAAACTCAAAAAGCAAAATTGTTCAGTGTATTGTCAAAAACCGCAATAGCTAATGATTAATCTATACTTAATATTACCTATCGCGATTGTTCCACATTAATTTTTAGTTTCATTGAGCCTGGTTAAGTTTCACAAAATTGTGGTTTGAAGAACTAAATACCAATTGCTCAAAATGTTCTTATCCAATGAATTAACAGGATCATTAAGGCTTCATAAGAAAAGTCTGCAGAATAACTTTAAACATGTTATTTTGAGTAAATGAAAAAGGTTATTTTATTACAATTACGCACTGGTTTCTTATTAATATACACAATGTAAATACGTTGAAAAGTATTGATGATTACAATAAAGTCTGATGAGAAAGGCTAGAAATGTTTGTAACTCTTGTTGAAGATCGAGATAAGTCAGGTTGTCTTTCATTTCTTTCTCAAAACCAGGAAAAATGTTTGAGATAATAATGCCTTTGATTTTTACGAATTTAGGCTCAATGTACATCGAGGAAACTAATTGCATGAAACCTGATTCATACAATCAGTTTTATGAATCTGTGCACATTTAGGAAACCCATTTCTGTAAGTTTCATAATATGTACATAAGTTCATGATACAAATAGAACAATAATAATCGAAGAAATACAGATCACAGATCACACTAGTCAACCACCGTAAGAACTAGTAACAAGAAACTAGACTTCCATGCAAACGTTTTTATGGCTTTTATTCACCAGTTTCTTGCAACTGATGAAACTAAAGTTCCATGAATCTCAGTGTGCAGGCCCTGCATTTTTAGTTAAACGGTTGCATGAAACTTAAGTTCACATTTCATGAAACTGGTTTCACATTTTACGAAATTTCTTAATATTTTAATAGATTCCGTAAAACGTTATGATGAATAAATGAGGATTTAACGATGAAGAAATAAGAATTTAATAACTTGATCGAATTTCTTTCGAGGAAAAAATAAATTGTTTTTTCATTATAAAACAAAAAAAAGGTCCAATTAACTATACCATATAAATATCCGATGAGTTAGACACCGTTTGATTTGTAATTCAATTAGTATGATTGAAATACAGGAGGAAGGTTCATCAAATACATTCATATTTCATTCTATAGGTTCTTCAAATATTTTAATAAATGGAGAAATGTAAAAACCATAATTTACATTGCAAAACAAAATTGTATAAAATACTTACCAATTTAAGTAAATAAGATTATTTTCTTTAATCCTTTAAAATTTCTTCATCCTATCCAACCGGTTAGGATTACAACAGATTATTAACAACAAATTAATACAGTTGAATTGAAGTTTATTTGTTGATTACAACAAATTAATACAGTTGAATTGAAGTTTATTTGTTGATTACAACAAATTAATACAGTTGAATTGAAGTTTATTTGTTGATTACAACAAATTAATACAGTTGAATTGAAGTTTATTTGTTGATTACAACAAATTAATACAGTTGAATTGAAGTTAATTTGTTGATTACAACAAATTAATACAGTTGAATTGAAGTTAATTTGTTGATTACAACAAATTAATACAGTTGCATTAACATATTCCATCTGAAAAAAACATTATGAAATAGAGTTTGCGGCTTCAAAAGAATGCTTATTGAAAAACTATAAAATAAATTAAATTGTTTATTTCATTTAATTTATTTATTTTTTATTTTCATGGTTAAAAATTGAACTTTGGTTTTCAATACTTCGATTGCGAGAATGTTAGATGTCATTGAATAGGTGGTTCAAAATTTTATTATTAATGTTTAATCATATTTAATGTTACAACTCTCTAAACTATGAGGACGTCTAGTCTAAATTGAAACAGCTTAGCCTAATGTCTTGATATACATACTATCAATGTCTTGATATAGAAAGAGACGAGAAAAAACAAACCTTAGATCTAATTTCTTTCGAAGAAAATATAATAGTACATTACGCGTCGAGTGCGGAAAGTAGCATTTTGCATGCGAGTGTGGAGTTTGCACCCGAGCGACAGCGAGGGTGGTAAAACCACACGAGCAATGAAAAATGCCGTTTTCGCACGAGTTGCGTACCGTACTTTATCTACGATTGTTAGATTTAAATAATAAATACAGAAACAAATAAACTTGCTGTATGTAAGTTCGTATCTCTCTCTTGATAAAGATGGCATTAATTCATTAGTTGTATTTTTTGCCGAATTAATTATTTCTGGGGGATTATTATTCTCCACATTTTCGTCAAAGTCACTTGATTCACTCATTGTTTTTCACTAAAAACTCGATATAAACAGTTACTTTAATAAAAGAACACCAAATTAGTTTTGTTAAATGTAAACAAACTCACTAATCGTGCGTAAAGCTGAAGAATTCCTCTTCTTTACCGCACTAGTGCGGTAAAGAAGAGGAATTATTCAGAACTATGAGACGCGCATGCGCAATGAATACAAGTACGTAAATAATCACTTTCTACGCATCTAAAGATATAATGTTTATATTTCGTATCAATCGTAGATAATAAGACTTTGAGTGGTTATTTTAGGCTATCTTTAGGATCTTTAGTCTTTACTCGATATTAAGAGAACATTTTACAAAGGTCACAAAAGCGAATTTAAATACTTATGAGATGACGCCTGTGGATGTATATTAAAGTGCATTCTATGTCGAAAATCAATAATTGTCAACTGTCTCAAGTTCCTTCATTCTCCAAATTAATCTTCCTACTTTGCATTCATATTATTTCCATACTACCTTTAAAATATTTACTAAAATAACCTTACTAATAATTTGAAATCGTTACTGTAGTTCTTTGTAAAAAATAATAACGTTGTTATAAAGATAATCATAAATTATACTATAAAAAAATAATCTTTAAAATCTAAGGACAATTTATCCAAAGTCTTGGAAGACAAACTTGAGCCTTTTGGATCAAACAAACAACTTATTGCACACATTCTCCAATATTATAGCATCATAATGAAATGAACATCAAATGTCTTCCCTTAAGGTGCGAATTCTCTGGTGCGTGACTTCTTCACACTTAATGCGAGGGGAATTTACTCGACTCCGTGGAGTAAATCGGCGATTTACTCCACTCCCGAGGTACATACAATATGTTATCTCCAGTAGGGAGAAAATGCACATTTTCATCCATTCCACAGTTTTTATTTATTATTTTAATAAATAACAATAATTATTAGCACTTTTAATAGCAGATATAAGAGATTCAATATTACAAACAAAAATAAGAATTGCAGTTAAACTCAAATAGAAGGTTATTTAGATGCAGGTTTAAAAACAATGATAAACAAGGTCGAAAAAACAGTGTCGCCAACCTGATTTCTACAACCTCACTACATTAGCCATTCATTCTCTACTAATTATAAAATAGTTAAGTTGGCAATCCTTCTTTTTCTCCCTACTTTACTTTTTCGCCCTACTTTTACTTTTTCTCCCTACTTTTAGAGTTCAGGGAAGAAAAGACTTACTGTAGTCCCTCTGAACTAATCTAAAATCATAACTTTTTTTCCCTACTGTAGATAAATTATATTTACTGTCAAATAAGACTTTACACGTCAAAAAACTTACGGAATATGTTTAATTTATATCATTCTTTAACTCATATAATATGATTTTGGCTTACTTGATTAAGATTTGGATTTATAAGAAACTTCCTTCGGTGTAAAATTTGATAAATGTACTTTTATGCCATATTTTATTCATTCATTCAAAAGTGAAATGCCAAATTATTTGACTTATTAATAGGACGAAATATCTTAGCAAAGTTTATTTCTTCTAAAGTAGGTTTTTATCTCATGGGATTCTCGCCTTAAAACTTCAATATTCTAATGGAAATACACTGTAACAAAATCTCATAAATTTCTATCTTAATGCTAAAAATATAATTCGAGTTTATATGTATATAAAAAAAAATGTAATACTGGTCCTAAAATGAAACTGGATTAGCCAAACAAAAACTTTTGTGGGAAAGTTTTGGAACGGAAAAAGACAGTCCCCTACATTAAAGAATGGCACTCAGTTGAGCCATTAATATTTGTTGATTGTGTCAGTTTTTTTTTTTTACTCGTTGTATGAACAGAAATAGTTTACTAAAGATAAATAATACCCATGGGAAAAATACCTTGTTCGAATTTTTAACAAAACTTTATTGCATTTTGTGAAAATCAAACCGATTTCACGCTAAAATTTTAAATATTTATTATATAAAAATATGTGTGTGAATTACACGCATTATAAGTGAAACTTAAGTTCTAGAAACAGAATAATCATATGAAATAGCACAATAACCCTTATTTAAGTAATGAATAAAATTTTATATTATTAAATAAAATAATATTAATAATAATATTAATAAATATTATTAAATAAAAGTTTTATATTATCAATAAAATTTATATTAAATACGCAACATACATATTCATAAACAAGAGTTTACAATGCCGCCACAGTCAGATAACTTCTCAAAGAAACATATAATTTCATTAATAAAATAATTTCATAAAATATTAGAGACTAATGAAGAAAAACATGAAAAAAACATTACTATATATATATATATATATATATTAATTGCTATAATAATACCCTTATATCATTTCTGTGTACAAAATAAATCTACTACTCTTTGTACTCTTTTTTCATTGTGGTAGCACTTTAGGCGCTCCTTTTTAGGCGTCAAGAAGTATAACATCTAAAAGAATTATATTAAAAAACATTTAGATAACTTTTAAAATATTCGGATTGGAAATGTCTTTAAAAAACTAAACTTAAACGCTTCTTGTAACTAAACTAAAAAAACGGCTTCCTTAACTCATGTTAAATTTACCGACACGTTCACTTCGTCTAATTTTTAAACGACGATTAGATTGTTTCCTTACTATGGGTAAATTTCATGGTAAATATTGTCTTGATTTCCCAACAAGAAGGAATAGTCTGATTTCTTCGGGTTAGTTTTAATACTCAATTGTTACCATGTTATGTCTATAAATCTTTAGGCGAACTCAATATTCCTATTAAATAATTTATACGAAATAATTTAGGGTCTAATACATATAATCACTAATCCCCTTGATGCCATGACCACCACTTCAAAATAAGATCAATGCTAAAAATTCTACTCATATTAAGATTTATTTAAAGAGGTGAAAGAATTGTGTCTGAAGGGATCTACGGATTTGATTTTATACTTTATGACAGTGACAAGCCCGATGACAGAAGTTACTAAGAAAAGTTTGTAAATCTAGAGAAGGAAACTCCAATTCCCTATTTGAAAGAACGTTTGTCCATGTGTTTATCACCATGCTGTGGGGTTTGTTCCAGTGGCTGCTGTTATTACATAAGTCTAATTTTCATTGTGGTATGGAGAAAATACTTTATATCTTTAAATGCTTAATAGCTGTCGAATTCATATACAGAATTAAGAAGACACTATAAATTTGTGAATCAGGGGTTCTAAATTGTTATTGGTTATACCATTTTAAGTACAAAACCTTTTAATGAATTAAGAATAACTCTAGGATATACATGTGCTGAAAACTAAGATTATTATTACTGCATTTATCTATAATCATCTAGGTTAGTAACAATTGTAGTTAGATCTAGATCAGAATCAAATAGAAGAATTTATCGATTTGAAAAGATCAATAATTTTTACACGTCCATCTGTACAAAGAATGAAGGGCTGTTGCTCCCTCTAAAAATGGTTATTTGTTGAAATTAATGTACAATATTTGTTTGATTTCAATCGATTTTAATAAAGACCTTAGAGTAAAATTGCTTCAAATATCAATATCATCATATTATATGATTCATATTGGTGTTATATGATTCATATAACACTTGTTTTTCTGCAGTGCTCACGATCATTTTATAGGTGTGCCATTTATGAAATGTATATTTCGAAACACTTCAATATAGAGTCATTTCAGAATCGTATTTTGTGAAGACTTAAAAAAATAAAGGGCTTATCATACATTATAATATTATGACATCATAAATACTACGTATATAAATGTAAAATATAGTAAATGTATTATTACGTTTGAATGTAGACTGTATTATATTTGTTATCAGTTATTATCTCTCGGAACTATGGTCAGCACAATCAAACTCCAGAATATGTATGAAGATACCGGTCCTATCGTATCGAAAGAGTTAAAGGATACTAATGAATTGATCTACCCATTGGCCATCGTTATTATGACTGTAACAGCTGCCATCTTCATTGTTACAATAGTCACTAATTTATTTCATATATTCGTTCTCCTGATCTCATTTATAGTGAGTCTAAAAAATTGAAATTACTTTAATAGCTATAGTTATATTTACTTTTTTTAAGAAACCCTACCTATACTTGTTCGAATATGTATAGTATTCGATATTCGTTTTGAGTGGACGAACAGGTTCGTTAACTAATAAAGTATTTGGTATTTGGGTCCAACAATAATATTGACGGAACGAATAAGGAAATATTCAATAACCAACTGAATTTATAAAATACCCTATTGTAAGACAAATAGTGGGCATTTAAGCATTAACCCCAAGTTACTTCAGCCAAGGTAGCAAAACGCTTTGTTTTAAATACTCCCGCTGTTTTTTAAATACTCCCGCTGTTTTGTATAATAGTTATTATTTATTATAAGGGGCCAAACAGCGTAATAAAAGCAGTGTAAGTGAAGTTGAGAAATTACTGATAATCTCTGGGATGCTAAATTAATTTTAGTATATTTTTAACCCTTTCTTTATCTCATTATATATTTTAATATCCCTTTTAAAAAGCTTTTGTTAATTGGTGCTCGAGGATAAACTAGTGGTATAGCCAAATAAATTGTTGGCTAAAATGAGCTTGATCTTGACAAAGAAGGGTCTGGTTATCAAATCCTCAAGGAGCAAATGCCCTTGTGATCCTCTACTAATCAAGGGATGTACGTCTTCCTTTGGCAGATGAAAAGTGAATGGCTTTATCATAATCTCTCCCAATTCAACAAACTTTTTTTAAGGCTCTTTAGGTAAGGTCGATGTCATTTAAGATGCAAAAATAGTCCCTCAAGTTTTATTATTTGTCTTAGTCTAAAAATAAATCCATTAGGACTTTAGGTTGCGCCGCCGATAAATACAATAATGTGCATTTAGCAGTGGATCACCCAAATATTTTATTTGTCTGGGGTGGGGGCTTGAACCAAGACCCAAAAAATAGACAAATTGATGGGGGCGGAGGGGTATTGTATAGTCTAAGCAAGCAATTATCACAGAAGAATGTAAGCAGTAGCAGTTCAAAAAAGAATAATATTGGACATGTATAAAAGGACACGAAGAAAATGTCAACTAAATTATTATAAAATACGAATATAAGGGCTTTGAATAGGTCACGGAGGGGCAAGGGAAGGGGATTGAATCCCTCCCCTCTTTCCATGGGTGCGCCACTGACCTTTAGAGTCATCAGTCATCAGTTAAGAGTTTGACAGTAAACGGTGGTTGTATAAAGTATCCGGGACTGCTTCCTTAGCATTAGTATCACTATGCCTCAAATGACGTTTTCACAATATGTATTCATTTTAATAAAATTACATATTTTTATGGCCCCAACAAATAAAATCACTGAGCCTATTTCCCTGAATGAATATTATAAACTCATTAAGATAGTACAAAAAAAAGAAAAGCCGGTTTAGTACAAAGTTTGGCTCAATCTAAAGAAGTGCCAAACTTTGTACTAAAACATGTAAACTTTGGATGCTAGGGCCAAATAATAATAAGAATTCATTTTCATACACAGATATCAACAAAGATACATACATAGTATATTTATTCAATAGAAGCTCAAATGGGCACTTCTTTAGATTGTTACTCCCCCTTTAAAAAAAACAGAGGGAAGTAACAATCTAGAAGGTGTACGGTATGTTCTTCTTCGGACTGTTACTCCCCTTATCAAAGTAGAAGTGGGATATTCCTTTGTCCCAAAGTACATTGGACTAAAAATCACTTTTTAGGGTTTTGTAGATACTTCTCAAAACCCTTGTGCCAAGGGTGATGTGTCAGTCTGTCCGTCGGTCTTTGGTTTATAGAGCTCGAACCGTTTAAACTAAAGAGCTGTAATTTGAAACACTGGCGCAACTTTTGGACCTAACCACAGGAAAAAATACAGAAGTTAAAAATTAAATATGCGCATACGCAATTCTCAAAAACTTGGTAAACTCAAAAATTTATAATTTTTTTTAAATTTTTGAGTGGGGTATCAAATGAAAGCTGTTGAAGAGTAGGATACAAATATATATATAATATGTTGTTTTTGTTTTTTTAATTTTGCATTCTTTATTGGTTTTATAAGTCAAAATAATACCACCCCCCCCCCCCCCCCCAACCACTATATAACGGTAGGTCCTAAAATTTAAAATAATTCAAGCTAATACCTTATTGTGGGGCGATGAAAATGCCGGGAGGGCATTCCCAAAAAATTGCTAATTTTGTGCGCAAATATGTGAAGTGCGCCTAAAATTTAATTTTTAAAAAAATTTTAGTGGGGTATCAAATGAAAGCTGCTGAAGACTTAATAATGATTGCATTTTTAATTTAGCATTCTTTATTGGTTTTATAAGTCAAAATATACCCCCAAAAAAAATCCCCCCTCCCCAACCACAATATAACGGCTGGTCCTAAAATTTCGAAATAATTCATGCTAATACCTTATGGTGGGGCGATGAAAATTTCCTGAAAAAATGTAATTTATCATGTCGTTATTACCGATAAAAAACATTGTGACATCCCGGAGGATCGAACTAGGCACCCTTGAGGTCGAAGAAAAAAATCATAATTATATAACGGGAATGCTTAACCATCTACAAAACCCTAATAAGTACTAGGACGCAAGTACTTCCCTTAGATTTTTTATTCTTAATAGTTATTTAGTCAGTCATTTTCATTTTACAAAAACGTAGGGGAGTAACAATCTAAAGAAGTACCCAAAGTTTTTTGGTACAATAGAATGTAAGATCGATTGTATAAACAAATGTACCAAATTTGAAATATCCACAATAATACACAATAGCCTGGCGGAAATTTGGTACCATTTTTTAAATATTTTAGTAGCCAGTTGATCTGTGTTTTTTGGGCATAAACATAACTACAGGCACCATTATTTCATCGGTCCCAGAAATTCTTTCAATAAATAATGCAATAATAATAATAGTATATAGAAGGAACCTTTAAAAAGTCTAAAGATTTCTTTTTGCACCTTAAAAAATTAATGTTATTTTCATGCATCTTTCATAGGCTTTACTTTTGTTGGGAGCAATGGCAATTGCAGTTACTCTTGCTAATTACCGACTTTCATCAGCAATAAATGACTTCAGTATTTGGGATTCGATGTACTCTCATCTTTCGCCAAGCATTTATTGGGACAAGATACATAAAGACGTAACTAACAATATTTTGTTTTAACTGAAAATAAGCATAAGATAATATTATATCTTATTTTAAATTATTAAATTGTAATATATTAAAAATTGTAAATATATTATTGTAATTAAGTTATCAGATTATTAACTAATCTGAGCCATATTCAGAGAAAAGCAGGTTATTTCAAACAATTTTAATACAATTAACAAAATTATCCACGTTGCATGAACCGTTATTTATGAACGGCATCTGTTATGTCTGAGAGCTCTAGAATCTGTCTTATCAGCAAGAATAGTTTATTTTCCATTAATAAATTTAGTTTGTTTAGTATCAAATAAATTTGTATTCCCAGAGAGTTAGAACAACTTCCAAACTAATTAATAGATTATTAAAGTGATTGATACCTTCTCTATGGTTATATGCGACTTGATACCTTCAACAATTGGAGTAAGAAATAAAGTACCTACCTGAAAATAAAGAACTTTCAATTTCAAATTACAAGAGCTATTCGAAGCTAAAACTAATTTTAAAAAAATGTTGGCTGCAGCCCAAAAAATTATAGATAGTTAACTCGTTTCGCTCATAGCTTATGTTCAACCAAAAAAAAAAAAAGAAAAAAAAAAAATATATATATATATATATATATATATATATATATATATATATATATATATATATATATATATATGTACATATATCAGTTTATTGAACATAGCAGTATGACAATGTAAACAAAATTATTGGTAGTGATAATATAACTAGATTTAGAAAAAAAAAAATCTTTAACTTAATATTTGCAGTATAAATGCTGTGGAGTTAGTGGTGTAGCCGACTGGAAAACTAATATACCAGAATCCTGCTGCTCAGATGAAAAATGCAATGAATTTTACCAAGACGGCTGTTACAAGAAACTAGAAAATCCATTTTGGGCATATAATGTTGGATGTTTAGTTCTATTATCAATAATGGCAACTTTATTAGTTAGTATCTTTATTTTAAAAAACTAACTTATATAATAGTAAGTGGTGAGGTTTGTTTCCTTGTACATAAAATTTTATTGATAGTAAGTAGGCTCTAAGGAAAAATTATATAATATACTTAAATTAGCAAATAACAATAAAACAAAACAAAATATTAAAAACCATAAAGCATATTTCAAGCATATTATTTTCAGCATATTTCATCAGGCAAGCTAAATTAGTTAAACTGTGAGCAATTACGATAAAATTGACCTCTTGCAAGCCTAAATATACCCATAGTTCAAAGTAGAATAAATGTAATGGTATATTACTCTCTTTTATAGAAAAAAATCGGTGAGAGACAACTCAGACAAACTTTTTCATATAAAATAACTTCTCCTCGGCAGGGAATCGAACCTGGTCTCTCTTCATCCGTGTTTTCTAAGGAACTAGATTTTTTTCCGGGAAAACGGCTTATATCGTTATTTTAGAATTTGTTAATCAAAATCGTCTGAACTGTTTTCGAGAAATAATGATTTTTTCACGTTCCTTCAGAGTTTTTGGGGGGTAGCGCCCCCAAATTTGGAGCTAAAATTAATTTCTCTATTTCGCCACGGGGTATGATTTTTCTGAACACGTATTCCAAATTTCGTCAAAATCGGCCCAGTAGTTTAAGCTCCAGGCGTCTGCACAGACATTTTTTAAAAACCACTTTTTTGGACTCAGGGGACCTCAAAACGTGTAAATTTATTTCTCAAAATCGAATTTTCACAATACCTTTCTCTATATCAGAAAGCAAAAAGAATGAATCTCTAATGCCTAAAATTTTAGATACGGATCTTTTCCCATGTATGTAGTTTCCAAAAAAATAAAAAAAGTTACATCTAAAAAACAAATTTGAAAAATTAAGTGCAGCTGTTAAATAAACACAAACTAAAATGAGATGATGTTTCATTTTGAGAACAGTGCAGGCAAAGCAATATATCTTTAGGATTTTATTTTTTTATTTTTAATCTTATATTTATTTTTGTAACAAGTTTATTTAACATGCTCTCAAGTTCTTATTCTTATGTACCCACTTGTTGCTTTTCTCTTCATTATTTAGAGTTTTTATTCTTTCACATTTCCCTCTTACTTCATTTTCTCCTCAGTAGTATCTAGAATTTATTAGTATTAGGATTATGATATCCTCTTCTCGAAGGAAAGTGTGTTTTTACTAAAAGTAATCTTGAGTGTCCCCAACGCTATTCTCTGGTTAAAACCATGGTTCCTCGTATGGTTTCTCCATGGTTTCTCTGGTTCCTCGTACTTTTCAATTAGGATTTGACCATTAATAAATATGTCAATATGTCAGTTTAGCACACAAAAAAGGTGTAGTAGGAAATTTAATGTAGGTCTGTGAATCCATATATATATTTGTCTAATTTTGATAAAATTTGGCTCAAACCTTTAAAATCCAAATGTCTTGGAAGATTTTGTTTAACCAGCATTAATCTGGTCTGGCTGTTTCAAGATGGCTACCATTTAACCGTTGGTTTCAGATAAAACTTTTAAACCGTATATTTTAATGACGTTAAACAAAACCGTTAACTGCATTTTTTTTGTCAATGAAATTACTCCTCCGAAGTCTCTCTCTCTCAATCCGTTCTCAAGATACTAAATTTCGAAGATTTTTTTTTGGGGGGGGGGAGGGGGAATTTCTTCTTACAAAGTATATGACGCACGAAGAATTCCTTAAAAAAATCGGTCCGAGACAACTCAGATAAATTTTCTCATATTATATCAGTTCATAATTACTTAGCCCAAGGCTTTCCATTTACTAGTTTTCGAAGGTTATTATTGAACATTTCATCAAAAGTCAAAATGTATCATAAAAATAACATTTCCTCGGCGGGGAAATGAACCCAGTCTCTCTCCGTCCGCGTTTAAAGCTATTTTCTCAGGATCTAGATTTTTCCCAGAAAACGACCTTTCTGTTAGATTCGTATTTTAAATTAACTACATTTTACAATATTTGCTTTAAGTTGCACCCTTTTTTTAATCTTTTTTTATTACCCTAAAAGGATCCAAAATTAACATAATACATTTTAGAATTTTTTAATCGAAATCGTAGGAACCGTTTCCAGAAAAAAATTTGTACAGAGTTTTTGGGGAGTAGCGCCCCCAAATTTGGAGCTAAAATTCATTTCTCGATTTTGCCTCGGGGTATGATTTTTTTGAACATGTATGCCAAATTTCGTCAAAATCAGCCCTTTTTTTCTATCTCCAATATTTTCTCTAGAGGGGAGCAAAGATAGCAAAATAACCCTTCCGAAAATAGTAATAAACAGGTCAAGTGTGTGCTAGTCAGCACACAGCGAGGGTCCGTAGGCCACACTATCACTATATAGTGTTTAACTGTTAAGTGTATAAACAGTGTTTTTTTTTAAATGCTAAAAAGCTTACTTTGAACCATTCTAAGGGTCTGATATTCTCAAAACACACTCTGATAAAGTATTTTTTTGCCACTGAGCCTGACTACAACCAAATATAAATACATCGAAAAGACCATAGTTTTAAAAAAACGTATTTTGTCAATAAAAAATAAAAAAAAATTTTTCGAAGTTTCCAAAAAGTGGTATCTTTACTTTTGGTCGAAGAATGTTCAGAAATTTTTTCAGATTTTTTGCACTTCACATAAGCGAGATAGAAGGGGGGGGGACACGTTTCACACCCACTTCAAACTTGCCTACGCTCGCCCTATCAAAGTTATAACCAAAGAATCATATATTTTTGTAATCAGCTCGATGTACCCTTTCATATGATACCCCTCACGGTGTAGAAAAAAAATGTTAACCCTTAACTTTTTTTACCCTAATTTTTTTGAAAAATATTTTTTTTAAGTCACTATATTTTTAATATATGTGGGTAGGTAGGTACAAGACACATACATGCCAAATTTCAAAGTGATCGGACGAAAGGTGTAGCCGTGAGAGCACGCGAGAGGACGGACGGACAGACACACGCAGGAAAATATAAGGGTCCTTGGTTTTGCCTACGAACCCTAAAAATTAATACTTTTATATCGTTGTAAAGTCTAAACGGTGATGAAACTTTAGGGATCAGTACCATCTATAGGGAAGGTTATTTTCATGCAATCGTGCAGTAGAGGCAACCACCCATTTTTCCCCCAAACGACCTAACTTAAAAATTTCAACTTTAAGTGTAAATTTTTGTTAGCAGATTTGGATTTTACGATGAAAAATAAGAATATTTTACTTTTCAACTTTTTTTCTATCTCCAATATGTTGCCCCCTCTATGGGGCAAAAGTGTATAAATGGTAGATTTCAGGGCCTGGGGGCAAAATGGGTGGTTGCCTCTAGTACTCGAGTGGATGGATTCACACTTCCCTTTACATCGTACAGAACCCCTTAAGTTCCATTAATTTATTTCAAACCGTTCTAAAGTTAAGAGGGGGGGGGGGAGACTTTTGGGCCACCCTGTATATAAATCAAATTGCAACTATACCACAAGTGCAAAGACATAGAAGTTTTTTTTATTATTATTATTGGGGGGAACACACCGCATGTTACCCACCAAGAACCCTAAGGTACACCTAGACCCAGAAGCACTAAGCAGGTAGACCGGGCACATTGTTGTGTCTTCAAATAATTCTTATTGCCTGGGGGTCCTATAGAAAGCAGTAATTAACTAGGTTATAAATATAAACTGGGTTTGGTTTGTGTGTGAAGCTATTACGAGTGTTTGCATTTAAAAACTTCTCTTATCGCTTTTTAAAACTTATCGTTATTAGTTTCTGAGTAGTAGCAAATAAAAAAATAAAAAATCACTTCATGGTGAAGTAAACAATGTTTAAACTTTTATATTAAGCATTTCGAAGGTAACGTTATGGTTAACTAACCAAACTAACTGAGGTCTGGACTCGGTTGAAGTGGTTGCAACCACTCCAGTCGATCGCAAAAACAACCGAAGGTCAATGTAAGGTTGGCCTTTCCGGACACACCGGTTAATTCTTGGTTGGCCTGATAAGTGATTCCAAATGTGCCCTATATAACCAAGCTATATTTTATTCAGAACTGACATTCAACTAATTACTATATTGTACATTTACTGCCTAAAGCCTAGTACATACCAGTAGACACGTTGCGAGACATTTCTGTAGACGGTCTTATAGACCGTCTTTAGAAATGTCTCGCAATGTGTCTATAGACATCTGCTGAGACCTTCTATGGTCTAGGTCTAGCGTCCACACTTGTAGACACGTTGGGCAACATGCCTAACGTTGCACCATGTCTACCATTTAGAATGGAAAACCATAGACATGCGATTTTTGGTCTAGCAACGAGACCGTAGACGCCGATGTCTATAGACAAATCGCTAGACATGTCTCTGAGACCAAAATCGTGCAACATGTCTACTAGTGTGGACAAGGCTTAAGATTCATACAAAATTAACATAATAATTTTTGCTTTAGATACTCTGCATTTGTTGTGCAATCAAACATTTAGTAAAGAGTATGAAAAAAGAAAAGGTAGCACCATCTCCTCCTTAGTTTACATCCAGATTGGACTAAATTTATGGCAGAAGTCAGACTATACAATATTCTGTACATTACAGATACTGAAAACTATGTAACTAATGAATCTATGTAATAAATTAACTTATACCTCCTAATAAAATGTTTAATAGAGCTAAAAGACATTTCTTTTAAAATAAAGTTAGAAAAACTAAATTTTAATTAAAATAAGCATAAAACCTCATTTAATGAACTGAGTCTTTAAATTCTGTAAATACTGTTATAATTTGTGTATCTATGAATTATAACCAAGGTATTTTTAGAAGTTTATGGCCAATCACTTTTACTTTTTTTATGTAAAGCAGTAGTATTAAAAATGTAGTAAGAAAGGTATTAACTGAGTTGGCGTAACAAGAAAAATCTAATCAGTATTCGTAAATAAATATCGAATTCCAATGGCAAACCCTAAGAAAAATTTGAGATCCACCATTCCCAAGTTTAAAAGACTGTCATATCTTGGATACATATATTTATATTAATGGATACAGGTATTAATGGATACAGGTATTAATGGATACAGGTATTTATATTAAACTTTAATTAAAACTATGGTTCCTCCTTTCTTGTTTATAGCTGGGAGAAACAGCTATCTATATCTAGCTATGCCAGGTGGCAGGCCAAAAAGGGGGCACCAGCTCACGAAATAGAATTTGTGGGTTTAGAAGGTCGCTACTTGCTTGGTAGCAACCCCACACAATCTGAAAGTGCGAACCCTCTCAGTAGTCTTTTGACAATTACCAGAGTGCCCCTCATTTAAAAAAAAAAGAGTTGATATTTAAATAATTATATTGATTAGTACGGCCTGGCAGTACACCCTGAGCTATGTTTTAGCTAGTGGGGTTATAACTTAAACAAACCATTCATGGTTGAAAATATTTTTGTCATGATCAAGTTTCAGAGGCAGAGATTAACAGACGAATAGCATGGCTGATTGATTATTTCGATCTACCTCAACTACGAAAGTATTATACAGGTACAAGGAGTAACATTAGTGTGACTGCACCTAAATTTCCAGATTTTTTTGTTTTTTTATCTTTTACTTTTTTATCTACTTCCCTTAGATGGGAGATCTTATTTCTTAATTTCTTGCACACACAATTTCTACCAAAACCTTTCTTCTTCTTGGAGTGTGATACTTTCTTTATTAACAATTACACTAGACTTTAATTTTATTTCAACAAACAATTTTTCATTCTTTAGAAGTGAAGGCATGCTAGTTGTCTAATTAATACTGGCAAATAAAAAGAGTTAAATTTTGTTTGTTTGCTATCGACATTAAAATACATTTCGATGAAGGTTGTCAAATGTTTTTCTCGCATGTGATCTTAGAAAGTGTTTTCTTTAGGTAATTTAGATTGTGTTGTCTTTAAGTATACTTAAACTGTCTAGTGCGTCTTAACAATTTTTATTTACTCTTCATGCACTAGTTTGATATCTCAGCATACATTTTATTTGTGAGTGTCTAAATAGTTTGTGATGTCTTGTATGTTAGGTTATTACCTTCACATTGATAAGACTTAAAACTCTTAGAAAAAGATAATAATATTTTTTTACACGTTTGGCATTGATTTTATGACTAAAGAATAATGTAACAATGAAATAAATTTTGTAAAATCTCAAAACAAATTTTTTTATCTGTAACCTTTATTTCTAATTTAAATTAAAGGTAGTGCATAGAAATTATATATTTGCTCTAAAACCAGATTAAAACTAATAATAAAAATGATATTTAAGAAGGTGCACATTGAGACATAGGACAGGCAGTTTTTTGAAGCACAGAACTCTAGATGTACAAGTTTTAGGCAGTACTACCTTACCCTGCATCTCAATTCCTGCAGCCTTGTATATTTCTTCAGTTAAAAAAACTGTCCTTCATCTGTGTCAATGTGTGCCCTGATTTATACTTATAAAAACATGAGAATGTTGGAACATTTGCATTTTTACTAATTTGAACAAACCTTCCAATTGTTGCTAGTGATTCTGTTTAGTTGTGCGTAGTATGTGTTTGTCCATCTGATAATAACTTAGTGTGAATTAAACAATCTAAACTGAAATTGGTACACCAATTCTTTTTATTTTCAGGCAAAATTCCTTGAGCAGTATTCTTCACCTCAAACTTACTTTATAATTTTTAAAACAAATCAAAAAAATTAAAATTTGTTTCATGCATTTTTATTTTCTTGAGTAGTTCAGTCAAAAGGAATATTTAAAATGCTAACTTTTGCTGCAGCTTTTATATTTTGACAACTCGGTAGTTTAATGAAGACTAGTAAATACAAAAATTATGCAAATGGAACTTATTATATTTGCTGGATTTTAGAAGCGAACAAGAGGTTAAGTAAAAAATATAAATAATTAAGTTTTATGATACATAGCTAGAGTTTCTTCTAAATCATCTAGAGATCAACTTTTTTTTGGAAGATCTAGTTTTATTAATTTATTAACTTGACTTTCCACGTATGTTGATCCTCTCGTATATTTGGTTTAGATTAATTGAGGCGTCACTGTCACAATGGACCAAGTGATTTACTATTCATAAGGAACTTGGGCTCTTTTAAAACTAACAAATCTCACATTGGCTCAAGTAGAAATACAGTGACATCTAGCGAAAATATTTTTAACTAGACTTGGGCTGTTGTTGCTCTGAAAATAAAAGTAATATATTACTAAAATATGAGTATAACTAATTTTTTTAAAAAAGGCGCTTGGTCCATTGTAGCAGTGAACGCCTCAATTTTATGATCAAAATTATAGGACAAATTACAGGCACATTGAGACACAGGGCAGGGGCAGCGGGCAGCATAGATTTCTTCAACCGCAGAAGTATACAAACCCCACGAATTGAGACACAGAGCAGGACAGGGCAGTACTATGCCACACGCGGCCTACACGATGCTAGTGGATCTGGCACCTTAATGCAGTCTCGTATATTTCAGTGGAAAAAATTGTGCTACCCTGCCCTGTGTCTCAATGGGCACTCGGCCTAATAATTGAAAACCAAGTGTTTTCTATTCTTAAAAAATCAAGTTAAAATAAAATGAAAAATAAATCGAACACAAGAAAATGACAAATTAGGTGTAAATAAAAAAAAAAAAAGATATATTTCTAAATAAATTCGCTTCAGATGGAGAAACAATAATTTGTATTTGGAAAAAAAAAAAAACTCCATATATACACATATTTTCACACATAGTTCATTGAATTAGTTACAAACAACTGTGTAAAAAAAAAAAATAATAATAATAATAGAAAATCAAGAATACACATCAATGGCTTATTCACAAGACTATGACTTACAAAGGAAGAATGAGGTTCAGTAGTTTTGACTTAGAAAAAAACATTGACAAAACCATAAACTGACACATTTATATGATGATAACATACATAAATATTTATTTCATAATAGATTTACACATTTAGAATAAAATTATAAATAAAATTCTACACATTTATTAAATGAAATGTCATAGTGACTATTAAGTTTAAAAAAAAATAAATAAATAAAACCATTTACATGGTTTTCTTTGAGGACTTTCCTAAATTTCTATTGACAAATCACAAATTGTATTTCTTCTAGATATTGCCCGAAAGACAAGAGGGGAAAAAAGAGCAATTTAAGCAATAAAAATTTATTAACCCAAATTCAATAATTTTGTATACTTTTTGAACTTCTAGACTCCTTTACCAATTATCAATTAAATTCAAACAAAAAAAAAACACAAAGGAACCGAAACAGACAGAACAGAAACGGAAGTTTTTTGTAACATTTTAAAACAATGTGATTAAGGAGACACGATGCCAATTTATTTATTTATTTTTTTTTTTTTTAAAAAAAGGCTTTCACAAATGCATATTGTTGATTGGGGAACATCAAAGTAGTTTTATCAATGTCTAATTCTTCAATATGAATAAAGGTACTAATAAGTATAAATGTGTTGAGTCAAGTTATGTACACATAACAAATAAAAATAATTAATTGTAAAATAAGTATATCACAGCTTTGATTTTAAGGTAGCAGATAATATACAGCTTTTTCAATAATTTGTTTACACTCTCCTGAAAAATATGAATTTTTGACTTAGCACCTTTATAATCTCCCAATATGCTTATTTAGTACTTTTTTTAAATTCACAGCCCTATGTGTTTTTATGTCCATCTAATTACCACATTCAGTGTAGCCTGTATTAAAAAAAAACGATATTTGTGGTATTAAAAATATCAATTAATAATAATTTTTCAATATACATATTTGCAAAATCCACTGGTTGCCTAACAATGAATATCGAGAAGAAATATAATTCAGATGATGATTTCTGACACAAATCTGTAGAAAAAGTTCAAATTTAGTAGAATATTAAATATAAAAATAATCCGTGGTGCATCAGCCTTAGCCTTAGGCCTGCCAAAGGACTTATACAACTATTTATGTGATGGACCCATGTTCATGTATCCGACCATGTTTATGTATGGATGATGTTAACATGTTGCTCCATCCACTGTACATACCTTTGGTACAATATTAGGCTTTTTTAAAATTAGTGACATTGGAATAGTTTGACACTGAACAATTTAGTAAGTTTTACAATAAAAAAAAAGGAGGGAGGGATTAAAGTAACTGATGTTTGTTTAGTTCCTTTTAGGGACGTTTTGCGCTGGCCAGGGTTGTCTTTGCTGGGGAGGCCCTCCTCTACTTTGTGGTGGTCCACCTCTTCCCCTAGCAGCTGAAACAAACAATTTTACAAACATTATTTATTCAGGGCATAAATATCTAAGTAAAAATCTCTCCTGTTTATCTTGAATCTTTAAGTTAACATCATGACGTTCATGCTTAGCACCTCTGAAGATGCTTTCAGTGTTATTTTAGCAAAACGTTGGATTCTTCCACAAGAGATAGTGAAACATCCGACTTCAAATCCTTCGTAAAGTGGATTTCACAAGAAAACAGAGTTAATATCTTAAACTAAGAGAAATTAATATTGGAGACAACTTGTAATAAACTAAGAAATTAAGGCATGTTTAACTAGTGGGAGATTAGGAATAACGATGCTTTTTATCTAAATGATTACCCCTAACATCTCTATTTGGCTAATCTGCAGTGATCAATCGCTTGGCGGCACAATATCGCTTGATTTAAACACTTAAGGGATTATACCCCTGAGTCAAAACAGTACATTTGTAAGATTTTGAGAGATTATATCTAAGTGATTTAAACACTTTAGAGATGTTATCCCTTTGTCAAAACAACAAATACAAGTGAAATCAATTTCTAATCAATGATTCACTGAATAGATAAGTGGAAAAGTTAACTTCCAAACCACTGTAAAAAAAAGTTTGGGTAGAGGTGAGGTTGGGTGAGGCTCCTAATTGATATCGCAAGTTGGGACTATCGATAGTAAAAATGACATCATATATCACAGTGGTTCCCAACCTTTTACATTTGGCGACCCCTTTTTAAAAAAGCCAAGTGACCCGCAACCCTAATAGAATTTAAAAAGGCATTTTTAATAATGTAATTTTTAAAAAAACAGGGGGAAAATATATAAATAAAATTATTCAAACGTTGCAGAACAAAAATTGCATTTAAGGAGGCGATCCCCCAAAAAAACCGTTGACTCCCTCAGGGGTCGTTGGGAACCACTGATAAATCAATATATCCAAATACTGCTTGATTTGCAAAATTTTACACGTTTAAAACAAAATGGGTTTGTTTTGTATTTGAATTCATTCTGTTAACCATAACTTAGTTTGCCCCAGAATTTCCAATCTCCACTTCGCCATAGCTTCGCGGTTCTCAGCTCATTTTGTGAAGAAAAACAACCCTCCTGCTTATAGACCAGGTAGAGGTCCAAAAGAGTATAAATGTCAAGATATATCGATATATAAAGCCTCAAAAGAGATCGATAATGAGATTTCAGTTTTGAATCCAAAGTGGCCATGGAAACCAAGATTCGATACGGATTAAATACAATACCGATCCCAATACGATTCACTAAATTCTGGGATTGTATCTGGATCGAGTTGCATGGAAACACCTAAACTCGATCCTGACATACACAGAGCTTGTGTATGAGGCACCTAGCATATTTCTGTAGAAACTGCAGTCAAATCTGTCAAAATACTTAATAAAAAGGTTACAAAATTATTTATATCTAACCTTTACCAAAAGTAACCAAGAAAAAGTTTGTTTTTTTATTTCGTATTGAATACGGATTCAATACTACTTATGAAAACACCTAACTTGTTAAATTCCAAATTAGGATTCAATCCGTATTTAAACATCATGGAAACGTAGTAAATGTAAACTAACAACCCTTATATCGCAGTTTTATTTTGCACAATCCAACTAGGTATACATTCCCTAAACCGAAATATTTGTGATTATACCAGAATACTACAATACTTTAACTAAAATGTAACAGAATTGGAAGGAAAATTTCACTTAGTATTATAGATATTTACCTTGGGCCCGGAGTATTGCAGATTTTCCTCTTCCAGAAGCTGTATTCCCTTTATTTCCTTGCTTTTTGAACATAGGAGCATTTTTTAACATATCTGGTAATATTAGAAACCTGATTTTCGATCCTCTGATAAATACATTTTCAAGCATAGATACTCTTCCGTCTCGGAAAGTCACAGTAATATTGGTCATCTGACAATTCATGTTGTCTTCAGCTTCAATAAGTTTACCTCTGTAAACTTCACCGGTCATAGTCTCGCATGTGATAACATGGCCTTCGGCTTCATGAAGAACTTTAATCGGAACACCGATAGACATATTGTTAATTATTATAATACTAACTAAACAAAAGAGAAATTAAAATAACTTGAAAATGGAAGAGAAGTCTTCTATGCTATGATGTAAAGAAACAAACAGAAACAGAGCTGAAAGCCGGAGACCAAGCGCGCATGCTTTGCTTGCAGTGTTATCGATCCATACTAGTGAAATACCCTATTTTATTCGGGGCGGGATACCAGCCCCCCCCCCCCCATTCTTTCAGCCCCCCTTTCCCATTGAAAAAATTCTTTATTCTTCCAAAGAAATATTCAAACATTTCTTTTAAGTATTCAATATATTTTATTTGAAGATTGATTTAACAATAACAGCAAAAAAAGTAATACTTAACAAGACTTATTAAATAAATACTTGTTACTTTGACTATTTCAAAGATTGAAATGAAATTATTTAATATTTGTATTTCATTGTTTGTTACAGGTCAGAATGAGGGAACAGGCCAATTTCGAAACAAACCTTTGAGGAGAGGTGAATATTTGTTTTCTAAATCATTAAGTATAAATATGTCAGATTCTATTGAGTTACTTTGTCTTATCACTGATATTGAAGCCATATAGTGAGGTAATTGGACATATCCCATCAAATCAGACTTCTATATAGTCTATTCTTCAAATACTTGAGAACTTTGAAAATTATCATTCAACCCTGGAATGCTAATGGTAATTGGATGGCTGGTATTACTAAACCTTCGTCGATACGACTAACATATGCAGAAAATAAATTTTTTGGGTTGAAACTACACTTTTGTAAAGAGAAAACTATTAAGAACTCATTATTAAATATTTTAGTGAGATATACAAACATTTGATGACAAATAAGTTGTAGGAACATCAGAAGAATCTTAAATTGAGTGAACATTAATGCACTAGGTCCCATGCCCCAGGCCAAAAGCCCAAAGTCCCTTTGCTAAGAGCTCCAGGCCCCAGATTATCACCCCCTGGTCTCTGGCCCAGGGCCAGTTACCCTAGGTCCATTGCCTCTTACCCCTAGGCCTATTGCCCCTTACCCCAGGCCCATTGCCCCAGGCTATAGGCTCATTCAACGACCAATTAATTCCCTACGTTTATTACTAAACTTTAGTCGAATCGACGAACTAGCTTTGAATGGAATTTGCCAGAAAACGAGTGTATGCTCAAAAGGACTTCTATCGCTACACTAGCAGGTGTGTTACTAACCAGTGCTAGCACTGCAGAAGGATGGGATACCCATCACCATCCCATATAAGCGTAAAAGGTTAAGGTTCAAACTGTGCTCGTCGATTTGACTACCATTAGCATTCCAGGGTTAAGCAAACCCTAATGAACTACTAATAAAACGAACTAACTATGTACTAATGAAATGAAACAATCAACTGTATTAACATTTCCCATTGAGGTTTGAAAGTTTAATCTTGGGTAATTTCATTTAATCTTTGTTAAAACTCTTTTTAAGACGCAACAAGAATAAAATAAATATTTTCATTTATACCTTAATAGAAAACTGATTTTCCAATTTATAAGGGACTAATACTCATCCTTCCATCTGATTCTATAATGAAGTCATAGATTTAGTCACATATCCAGTTTCTCCGAAGCCTATCTTACAAGGAATAGTTTATCTGAATACATCATGAAACTTAAAAAGCCAAATTAAGAAAGAGAAGAATAGATGATAAATCTTCTAAAATGTAAATTAATTCTGTTTATTAGGAGGATGTTCTGCATTCGGCCATTCCTGCTTTGGAGGTCATGGAAAGAGATCGGAAGCACCTCAAGTCCCACCTCTGAACAATTACCCTCCAAGACCTTTACCATCTGAACTCATCAGGGAATGGGTAAAAATATTTGCTAAATCCTACAATGAACCCTTGCAATAATGTACAACTGAAAATAAAACATGTAAAGTATAATCAAATGTTATAATTATTTTTGTTTTCAATAACTTTCTGTTAAATATAACAATGTTGTATTAGAATAATAATAACACTGTACTCTTACGATGAAATTGTAATTTCTTTATTCAAGTTAGTTTTCCATCTTTATCCAAAAATAAATATTAAAAGTCTATTATGTTTATTTGTCTTATAATATAGAATGTATTATAACACATTATAGTTTGAAGCTCCTACTTTATATAAATCTCAAACTTTATAGAGTTTCATTTACTCATCAAGTATTAACATAACTCATTTTTATGCATGACTGAAGAGCCTTTAAAAGAGTATGCCTCAAAAATCTCAGAACAGAAAAAAAGGTTATTTTTTATTATAAAGGTATCTAAGAAACAATTATTCGCCTACATATATTCATGAAAAATGTTACTTATTTTAAATGATTAAATGTTATTTCCCTTTTTTATTTTCTCAGCTATAAATTAGATCTCCAAACAACACTTTATATTATAAATATACTTGGAAATGTTTTGTCCCAAAATGTAGTTTATAGCTCGCATCAAATACATTTTAACATACTGACTTTAAAGTAAACAAGAATAACATATAGGAGAAAAGAAAGAAGCAGAATATAAAACAGTAGAATCCTTCTTATCCAGTCTTGATTTAAATGGCCTACTTAATTCTCATCTGCCAAAGGTCTGACTATTAAAGGGCTAAAGGCAAAGGAGAATTAAGTTAACAGACCAAACGTCAGATCAATTCTTAAAGCCAAAAGGTCTGATCACCGCTGTTTTGAGAAAATATCAGTTGGCACCTGACTGTTCTTGTTAGTTAAGCAGCTTATATATTGCTGGGCAGTTTACTTCAATGTTTTAAACGTATTTCTCTGTTTTTATTGGTTTGTTACAAGAAAAATTTGGATAAACCAGTCATGGGTTCGATCCTAAGATAGCCGGTTATTAAGATGGCTTCCTCTGTATTTAAGAAATAAATAGTCTGTACTGCAATCAAAGACCAATAGAGTTTGGTGATTGGCCTTGCTACTTTATTCATTCTTTGTTAGAAAAAAAGGAAATAAGAATCTAAAAATAATTGCAATTGTTTGAGTAGTATTTGCAGCAATTTGTTTTATAGGTATAAGGCAGCATCTGTACCAGATGTATAGAGCCCTGTTTACACATGCTAAGTACTAATGATTAGTAGCAGTCACTTGTACTATCATGAAGCGCAAGCAGTCACTTGCACTAACTCTGTACTAACATGAAGCGCAAGTGGTTAGTATTAGTAAATTTGCAAGTGCAAAGTGCGAGTGAATAAAAATAGTTTCTATTTACTAATGACAAGTATTTACCTCCACCGCAAATCTTTCCACTCGCCACTATACTCATTCAATGTGAACGTTCAGGTGTATAGTGCTTAGTGGCGAGTTGGCGAGTGATTAGATTTTGATAAACAAGCTTCAAAACATACTATTCACTAACTGCTAAACCCCAGTACCTGTGTGAACACCCACTAATCACTTAGACAGCTAAGCGATTAGTAGATAATAGGATATACTAAGCAAGTAAACAAGGCTTAAAAAACGTTAAAAAGACAAACAGTTTAGCAACGCACACCCATTACCTCTTTAAGAATCAAGATTTTTTTTTTTTTAAATAAAAGTCCATGTGCACTAATTACTACTAAACTAAATAATAATTAATATCAAACAAATATTTATTTTTTTAAAAAAATATGATTATTTTATCAGTTGCAGGCATATCATGGCTCCTCATCAGTCATGGACTAGAATTTACCACAATTTAGTTTGACTGCAAACCACAATAATCTATTAAATATGTATAACTCTCCATATCTTCCTCGAAATAAGTTAAATTATACTTTATCCTGCAGGATTAATCAGTCCATGCTGTGCAATACATTTTATTTCTTATTTTTAACCTATTTAAAAAAACAATAAACCAAAATATTATATCAAAATAAGTAAAAAGTAGTGAAAAAAAATAAAACAAAATTTCTAAAAATGAAAAATTAATAGTATTTTAGTATGAAATTACAATGTGTATTATTAAAATATTTTTATTTGAGATAGTTTATCATCTAAATTACTTAAATTTTTCTTTCTGGCATTTTTATTTTATTTTTAAAATGTATAAAATATATTAATTACAACAGATCATTTATGTAACAAAAAAACCTAAATATTGTATTCACTTCAATCACTTAATGTAATTTGAACTTGGAAAAAATGTATTAAAATTGTTAACAATTAATAAATAAAATACAATTTTGACAATGGTTGGATTGACTGATGAAAAAATTTAAAATTTCATTTTGTAAAATATAGTTTTTTTTAATAATTTAAAAAAGTTTTAATCTTGTTAAATTTGATTATTGGTTGTTTTGACTGAGATTTTGCGGTACTATTTCATAATTATGACTAGAGAGGTTAATAAAAAATAACAACAATATTGTCACCACAATTCTATACTGATTAATTAACAAAAGCATTTCAACATTTTATATCATCTTCTGTGGTAATTAAGAATTAGTGAGAGTAATAGTTATTTACACACCAAGGGAGTAAAGAGTAAAGGCACCCTGAGCGATGAAGTTGGTTCTGAGGCAAAGCTGAGGGAACCAATATAGGTATTTTTGTAATTGCTATTATCAGGCTATATTTTTTTAGAGTGGTCCCAACCAAAAAAAAAAAATTTATTAATCCTAAACCCTGATCAAGAACTCATGGAAATTTGAGGAACACTCTAGTGCTGTTGTTTTTGTGTCATATATAGTCAGTTTTTAAACAAATACACACACAAAATAAAACTAGAAATATGTTAATACTATTTTGATTAATTTTCAAGGTGAGCAGTTGTTTGAGACTGTACCAACTTTGGCAGTACTCGGATGTTCCGATTTGAAACAATCTAAATTTACAGTCTTGCCCAGTTGATTGCCATCAGTTCTTGCAGGGGTTTACCACGTCAGCCAGATAATAGTGTGCAATTCAATTTCAGATTATTAGGTATTTGATGATTAAGGATGTGGTATCAAAAATAAAGAATGCATAAATCAGCATATTTACAAATTTTATAAATAATTAAAATAACATGTATAGCAAATTAAACAGAAAATAACACTCTTTTGTTCTTTATCAAAATGTTTAATTTTATACAATATTGTCTTTTATATAAAATAAGAATTACATTTAAAAAAATATACATATATTAATTACATTTCTTAAAAACACCATAACGTCTGAAGGGTAAGGAAAATTAGAAATATTAAAAAAATGTTTCAAATTTAATATTATAGAAGATATTCTATTGTTAATTAATTTTAATATAGGTATTTATTTTAATAAAAACACTTTGCTCTTTCAGCAGGATGAGAGCCGATGAAAATGTTAGTTTTGAATAGAATAATGATGAAACATTTAGGCACAATTCTAAATTTATTATTGCAGAATTGCTGAAACAATTTGTTTGACTCAAAGTATACAAAACAAAACAAATCATTAAGCTTTAACTAAATTTAAGGAGAAGGCACTAGTTCCACGGAGGAAACCTTTAATTATATAACAATACAATTATAAATCAAATGATGATAGAAATTTTGTTCAAAATTTGATAACTATGATGGAGAGTCCATTATAGTTATGTCAAGCAAGCACTGACCACTCAGTCAAAGTTTAGACTTTAATGATTTCTTTAAAAGAACATTGAGTCATTAAAATTATTTCTTAAATTGATTTTTAAGTGAAGCCCGATCTACCATCCACCTACCATCCGATCTACCGCCCTCTAAAATGTCTCAATAGGAATAAAATATGTAGAAAACAGAAAAAATACAAATGCAATATCCCCCAAAAGGTCTATATATAAACAGCAACTTCAATTTTTATGAAGATTCAGATTGTTCTATTTTCAATCAAAATGGAAGTTCTATGCTTATATGGTATTTTAAGTATTATATAGTAATATTTAAATCAAAACAAAGTGATAAATTGAATATGGTGTTACAAATATCATAAGGACTTGTTAAAACCTATGGTTTCTTACAATATAAAAGTAAGAAGCAGCAAAATTCACATTTTAATAACAACAAAGAAAATTTCTTAAAAGTGCACCTTAAACTTTTTAAAAGTACAAATTAAAACAAATGACTAATAATTATAATTATACAGTTAATCCTTAACTATTGTAATATCAATAACACAGTCCCAACAAAAATGCTGCAAATTTTAAGTCATTAAATGTTTGGGGAAAAATAGGTTTTGTGTAAGAGGTAAAGTGAACTACATATTATAATAACACCATTAATTTATTTAAAAAAAAAAAAAAAAGCCAATAATAATAAAACAAATAAAAAGTAGTCATGTAATCCCTCGCCACTAATACAGCCTCCTCGCCAGACAAACATTCCTCCTCTAAGTTTATCTAACATCTTAATTTTCTTGGTAATTTAATTGAAGTAAAGTAAACATAAAATGGAAGTTAAGGATTGACTGTACCCTACAATATTATATCCTAAATAATTAAAAAAATTGACCCTACACTAATTTTTTGGTAGATAAAACATAAATAAAAGTAAAATATAATTTATAATAAAAAAAGAAAGATCTTAAATCTATCTTGGATTATTAGTACATTTAACAAATAAAAATAATTTTAGTAAAATAAGGGAGGGGATTGTTTTGGTAAAAGTAATAAATAAAATATCAAGTGTAAATTCCTTCTAATTATAGATTCTAGTACACATAACTTATAGTACGAGAGTCTGAGATAAAAATCCAAATTACTTCAACACCAACTTTTTAAACAATATTTTTAACGACCTATCAAGATTAACTAACCACAAGAGCAAACTTATTGTTAGGAGCTGGTTAGTGAAGCATTACCAAATGATAATTTGTAGTATCAATAAAAGTTTCACGGTAGAACTCAAATTATCTGAATTAATTTGGCATCTGGTAAATTCGGATATGCGGAAATTCATATGACTGTATATAGTCAGGGAAACAAGAAAAAAAAATGTAATTTATAGAAAAACACGGTTGATGTAGCGTATCTGGGGCATCGTGTATAGAAATGAAAAAGACTGGCACATATAATCAAAGTATTTTTCCCTAGATTGATCGAAAATGCACCGATTATGGATACTTCTTCATTTCATAAGTTTTCTCTTAATACATTTTCCATCTTCAGTCCTCGATTTTGCGAATCTTGGGCGTATGTATCTGTCGTAGATTAAATGGGCTACGATGTAGCGTATCTGGTTTTTCGAGAGTATGAAATGAAAAATTATCCATAAATAATGCAATTTTTATCAATATACAGGAAACACTTTGATTATACATACATTATAATTGTAAGTTTTTCCATTTCTATACGTGATGCCCCAGATACGCTACATCAACCGAAGCAACAAAATTAAAGTATGCGCTAGTTCATTGTAACAATTCTAAACACAATACATTTTCTCCTAATTATTTGATTTGTTTAATGAGGAATTGGGTTGATAAGGGTTCAGATAGTTAGAGTTCTTCTATACTTTGTTCATTAAAATAAGAGGTATCACATGAACTGCATGTAATGTAATTTTAGTCTTATTGTCAAGTAACATAACGAAGAAACTGTTTCACTTCAACAAAACAATACTTTAAGCTTAAAGAAATAAAAGAGTAGCTCTAACAACTGTACATGTTACAGAGCTTACATTAGAAGACACATGCCAGGGCCGGATTGAGGCATAGGCTAGGGGCCCGCACCAGAAGGGGGTCACCACAAAAGATTTTTTTGTTTTCAGAATACTTTCATTAATTCAGTAATCTTGGAACTTGGAAGCAAATCCTACTTATCCATAGAAGACGTGACGAAAATACCTGCACATTTATGCATTTTTTTAATTTGATACAAGAATATACAATCTTTGTTTTAAAATAAAAATATTCAATCTTAGTCCAGTTAACAAAGAGAAAATTGCGGAACATCAGAATTTTTTTATAAAAGGTTTCTATTTACAGTTAATCATTGATGTTTGAAAATAATAATATTGAAAGTGGTGAGGGGAACTATGGGCATATTCTTGGAAAATAGGTAATATTATTTTATTTCACTGATATTTAAAAAAAAATTAGTAAAATGTCATTATATGCACAATTTAGAGTATTCAATTGTCATAAAAAAAATATCATCATCAACATTTTCTTTTTTACATTTTAAGTATAAATGAAAATACATTTGCTTTTATATTAAACTATTTTGGACGTGTTTGTAAATTATTTACAGCAACTTTGATCTTTTTTTTATTAGGCCCAGCTTATGTAAAACCTAAAATAATATACCTAGTTTTATAGTAAATTTGCCAAGAATTCTATTAACTTTATTAAATAAATCTTCCATAACCAACTCAACTTTTGACTTCTCATATATTTGTCAGGCCCCCTGACTACAAATAAAGCATTTTAAAAAATGTCTGCCTATCGTCTATAGCCTAAAATACTGGAACAAATTTGGCATACATGTTCAGAAAAATCATACCTTCAAAAAATCATGACCCACACAATATCATCTGTTTAGGGATCCACATACTCTGAATCCGGCCCTGACACATACACCAAAAAAAGTATGCTATTTATCGTAATCTGGCTTGATTTTTCCCTGACAGAGGCCAATTGGGTTAAAAGTTGGCTTAGCTGTAAAATATATATTAATAAATAGAGAAACACTTGATCCAAGAAGATGCACTATTACAAAAGTAAGAAGATTTACTCTATACCTCCCTTCAAAAGATTAATCATCCAAATTCTAAAATATTTGATGATTCTAGTTGTTTCTTTCATAAAATGTACAATATTTTTTTGCTTATAACAACATTTATTGATTAAAAAAAGATTTAAAAATATAAATGCATCAATTTGATAAAATAAGTAATTGTTTCACTTTACACCTACTCTATTATATCACCCACCACAAAATAAAATATTAGGTAATAACATAACTAAAGATATCACTGTACACAAAGATATTATTAACATTAAAATAAATAATATGTATAATATACTCCTTGTAAAAAAATAATTAAACCTACAAGCAGCTGTAATTATAGGTTTAACATTTCATAAAACTTACACCCATTTAATCATAAGAAGGTAGTTTAGATTTGTCTAGATCCTTAAAATATTCGTGGTTGAGAGCTGCATCGGCATCAATACGCAACTTGGGATCGTATATGAGCGTTTCTCTAAGCAGTTTTAAGGCAGCACCACCACCTAGTCTCGCCACCTAATAGCAGAATAAAAAACAATATGTATTATACTATAATAAATTCTATAAAATAAAATAAAAATATACCTACAAGAGCTGAAATTATACATTTAACCTTTCTTTAATCTTGAATGAAAAGATTTAATGATATTTACTAAAAAAATAAAACTCAAAGAGTAATATAGTTTAATTTATAGCCAACCCAACAGAGACTGCATAAATTCAGTTATAAACAGTAGAATTAAGAGAAGAGTATAGTTTGACAATAAATTGATAAATTAGTACTCTTTAACAAATACAATAATCCCTTGATATCTGCTAGAGCTATGTTACACTATCTTCTACGAATTTGGCAACTACAAATAACTGTAAAGTGTTTTTTCCTTTTCTCGGATGATTTGCCAGCTCAAAGGAACCATTTTCTTTGACTGATCCTCAATCCATAAGTTTAAGGCTTTGTCCATTCTCTCCAATCTAACATCTCTGATTTTACTGACATATTTTAGCAGTAATCCGTGATGGGGCACTTTCAAAGACAAATCGGTATTATATTTTACTGTGAATAATCAAAACCACGGATAAAAACCAATGGCTATCAAGGGGTTACTGTAGTTCAAGAAGTGTAAGTGATTCAAAATGTTTGGTTCACATTACTACATGATAATCTGTAATTAAATCTAACACACTTAAATTTATAAAACTAAATTATAAATTAGGTTTGGGAAACTGTAAGAATATTAATTGTTGTAGAACCGGAGAAATTTAAGTGAATTTGAACTTGATTAAAAAAAGTTATCTTATCTATTAACACAACAATGAACTTGATAATGACATTCACCTCTTTACCTCCACTATCTTAAATGCGGCTGGAAAGGCCATCCCTCTTTCTTCCCCCCCTCTCGGGAGAAACCCGGTTCCTTGGTGGAACAAGGAAATCAGCAAAGCCCATGCTGAAACTAGGAAGACCTTCAATCGATGGCATAGATATCCTACGGTTCAAAACAACATCAGGTTTAAACAGGCTAAAGCACTTGAGCGGCGACTCAAGAGATCTTCAGAAAAAACTTACTTTCAAGGGTACGTATCATCCCTTAAAGGGGAAGTGTCATCGACTGAACTATGGAGGAGAATTAAACGAATGTCCGGGAACAGCAGAATTCCCTCTGTTCCACTGCTCAGAAATGTATTGGGTGAAGTTATTAGTGAGCCAAGAGATGTTGCCAATGCTCTCGCCCGCCACTATGAATCAATCTCTGGAGACGGAAGCTATTCCCCACGCTTCTTGGAATATAAGTCCCTAGCAGAAAGAGACCACGACTACTCTGGTGAGGACGACGCCCCTTACAACGCTCCAATAACCCTCTTGGAGCTTCACCAGGCCCTGAAAGAAGTGAAAGATACCGCTCCAGGAAAGGATGGCATTCTGTACTCCATGATCTCTCACCTCCCTAATAAGTGGCTTCGAATTCTTCTGAAACTGCTGAACAGAGCTCTTGAACTGCACTACTTTCCTTCATGCTGGAAGGAAGCTATCATTGTCCCAGTCTTAAAAGAAGGCAAAGACCCCCACTCGGAGACAAGCTATAGACCCATAAGCCTCCTTAGCTGTTTGGGTAAACTGTTTGAGTCTATAATCAACACTAGATTGGTTTGGTTCCTAGAGCGAAATGGCCACCTCAGCCCATACCAGGCAGGCTTTAGAAGGAGACATTCTGCAATAGACCATCTTGTTCGCCTCGAAGACTTAGTCCAGACCTCATTTCTAGATCGGGAACATGTCATTGGTGTGTTCTTTGATCTAGCTCATGCCTATGATTCTGCCTGGCGCTACGGCATCCTAAGAATGCTAAGGTCATGGACCATCAAGGGTAGGCTTCTGCAGACACTGGAAAGTTTTCTGACCAACCGCATTTTCAGAGTACGTATAGGCTCGGTAATGTCAGATCCTCTCACGCAGCTAAACGGTATCCCTCAAGGATCAGTGCTGAGTGTAACGTTGTTTGCTGCCGCCATAAACGGAATAGCTGATAATATTCCCCCGTCAGTCCACAGAGCCCTTTTCGTGGACGACCTCAGTATTCAGGTCAGAGGCAAGGACCCATGTGTGATGAGTAATATTCTGCAATCAGCAATTGACACCATAGCAGAGGAAGCTGATTTGAGAGGCTTCATATTTTCAGTAAGCAAGACAGCCTGTATTAATTTCTCCAGGCACCGTCTCCCTACTGATTTCCCGGCTCTAGTCTTAAATGGACGGGAAATTCCGCGTAAGGAACAGGTTCGCTTCCTAGGGTTGATTGTGGACAACAAGCTCAGGTGGGGCCCCCACATCTCTCACCTTACTACCTCAGCAATGAAGGGCATCAATGCAATTAGAGTGATTGCTAAACACAGTTGGGGAGCTGATCAGGCACTCTTGGTTAAGCTTTTGTGCTCCCTTGTTCGATCCAGGATGGAGTATGGTGCCCAAGTCTTTGGCTCAGCTAGGCCATCAATGCTCAAAAAGTTGGATACCATTTTCCATAAGGGCTTAAGGATAGCAACGGGTGCTTTTCGCACTACACCAAAATACGCCCTTTATAGATTAGCCAACATCCCTCCATTAGATCTCAGAAGAACTCAGATAAATCATAGATATTGTGAAAGGCTGAAAGCCAACCCTCTGCACCTGGCTCGTAATTTGATCTGCGCCCCCACTAGGCTCAACGCCTTCCGGAGGTTCCCAACACGCTCACGCCCTTTGAGCGTGAGACTAGCAGATAGTCAGTTAGACCTTGGTCTTCCCCGACCTCAAATTATAGATTTTATGACTCCCCCCACTCCACCTTGGCTGTTACCCCCAACTGAGATTGACCACTTTCTTCTCCATTATAATAAAGCTAGGACGGATCCGGATATTTTCCGTAAACTCTTCCATGAGAGGAAAGAGCGGTACAGTGGATGGAATTTTATATACACTGATGGATCCAAAACTGAACAGGGGGTAGGATGTGCTTTGACTGCAGATGACACCATTCTCCAATTTAAACTCCCGGAGTACGTCAGCATCTTTACTGCAGAATTATGGGCTCTGGAAAGGGCTGTCTCCTTTATCCTGTCCAGGCAGGAGGGCTCTTGGGTAATCTGTTCTGACTCGGCCAGCGGAATTGCAGCGTTACAGGACACTTTTTCCTCGGACCCACTGGTAATTTCAACTTTGGACTCCCTGAGACAAGCCCGTTCACAGGGAAAAAGAATCAGAATACTTTGGGTCCCTAGCCATATAGGAATTGAAGGCAACGAGGCAGCAGATACAGCTGCTAGGAATGCTATTTCCTCAGATGCCACTTTTCTCCCTGTTAGGCTGGAGGATTATCTATGCTTGATTAGCAAGACTCTAGGATTATCATGGGAAGTGAGATGGCGGGAGGTCCAGACTCCTCTAGCTGAAGTCCTGCCTCACATTGAGCCAATCACCTGGCCTGAAGATTTCACCAGGAAAGATACTAGTAAACTACAGCGTATTGCGTCCGGGCACACGCGCCTCACCCATACGCATATTCTGCTAGGGGACCCGAGGCCTAGGTGTCTTAAATGCGGTGAAGCAGATGTCACGATTCGACACATAATTACAGAATGTCCTGCGCTCCTGTTGGCAAGACGGAGGTTTGGCATAAATGGGCCGCTTCCGGTTCTCTTCGCGTCAACTGAAGGTCTGAGATCGATCCTAGAATATGCCAAATATGTTGGGATATATTTCTTGGTTTGAAGGCATGTGAGAGAGAGTTGAGGAATTGCACTCTAAATGTGGAAGCGGAATATTGGGAGAGTAACATAGCATGAAGGTATAATAAATTGTTTGTACCGCTAATGACCCACGTGCAGTCGAAGCGGTTAAAAAAAAAAAAAAAAAAAAAAAACAATGAACTTAAACGTGTACCTGCTGATCTAAGATGTCTTCGTTCCAGATTGGAAAGGTCGTTTTATAATCAGGTAAGCCTGATATTCCAGGCCATGTCTCCTCAGTTGGTGTTGTCAGCACTCGGAATATATGAAACAGCTGATCTATTTCACTGTCACCCTAGGAAAAAAATAATGGATCAGTAGTTATTAAAGTATTTAAGTAAAATAATTATAATGAAAACATGTCTAGCTAAGAGATGTACATAACCATTTGAAAAAAATAAAATAAGTTCTTAATATTATGCTAGGGAAGTAGCAAAATACAGATCACATAACACATAAATATAAAATATTGATACAAATATGACTCAGTAATTGATCCCCGTGTTTAAAAAAGTAGGCATTATTTTTAAACATTACAGCTGAATATTTATTGCCAATAATTATTAGTGTAAATGATACACTATGAATTAAGAAAATTATGTGCTTCCCAATAGAGAACAGTAGAGTCATAATAAATTAATTTCTTATGCATGAAAAATTTGCAAATCAATTCCTTAACTATTCATTTTTAACATTATTACCTGAAACAAAGGCTTTTTTGTAGCCATTTCAGCAAAAATACATCCAACACTCCAAATGTCAAGGGGTGTAGAATAACGAGCAGTACCAAGTAAAATCTCAGGAGCACGATACCATAGAGTAACAACTTCATGAGTGTATACACGTACAGGGATTCCAAATGCACGACCTAGTCCAAAATCGCCAACCTAAAATGCAAATGAATAACAGTAGTAATTAATAATTAAAAATCACTTATTACTGATTTCAAAAAAAAAAAATTAAATAACTACAATTCTACAAATTTTTTATTCATTTGTGAGCCAATAATTTATATTAGACAAAATTTTGGTAGCAAAGAAAGTTTCAAAAATTCAAACTGCTTAGAACTCTTTAAAAAATGCCACGTTAAAAACTAACACAGATAAACTAATGACGTTTCTTGCCTCCAACCTTATTGAACTGTCACTTAAAATTTAAATGTTACTTTAGGCTCCACTGAAGAAATAATTATATCATTTTTTAATAGTTTAAAATTAATTTATAAATGTGGTAGGGTGATAAAGCTACAAATCATAAAAGTTAGATCTCAACAGACATAAACAGATCTGGATTAAAATCATAATACATTTTCTTTACGAAACTGTAATTAAATCCACACTATAAATGCAACCTTGAATGTAAGACAATAGTAGTAAATTTTCTTTTACATAAAACTAACTACAAACTTTTGAGAATTAATGATGAAATCCAAGTCTGTAGTCTAAAAATAAAATACCAACAAATCAAGTTTAGCTAGACTCTATCAACTGAAAATTAAAATGTACGAGAAGAACTGGAGCAATACTTGCACAAACTTATTTTGGTTTGATTTTCTCATGTTTTGTTGTAAAAAGTTATTCATTTTACCTCCTAAGCGACAATTCCAGGACCGAACCAGTCTTTCTGAAGATTATTTTATAGAATGTAATAAAAATTATAACAAACATAAATTAGGGAACAGAAGGTTGCAACAGGTTATACACACAAAATAACAACCATTTACCACACAAATAACAACCATTATACACAAAATAACAACCATTTACCACACAAATAACAACCATTATACACACAAAATAACCATTTACCACACAAATAACAACCATTATACACACAAAATAACAACCATTTAATGTCATTAGAAACTGAATAAAATTCTTTATTTAATAAAAAGATGATCACCCTTCAGATACAAGGGAACCATTATTCAACAATTGTTTATTAAAAATACATAAAAATGTTTGTAGTAGATAATTTGACTGTAAACAGAGGGTAAAATGCAGCAAAAGTGCCAAAATGTCTACAAAAACCTCAAGAATTATTCAAATTGAAGTAGAAACCCAGCTTTCTTATGCTTACCTACCAGCTTTAATGGGCTTTATCTGGTCCTAAGCAGACAGTTTGATAACGAATATTCCTAGGCGAAGCATATATCATACATTATTAATAGCTGTAAATAATTGCAGCAGTGACGGAATTATATTTAATTGAATCGGCGAGTTTAACCTACTTATTCACTATATTTGTTTACCATTTAAAATTGAACTTCCATAAAGATAGAAAGCAAGGATATAGAAGCAATCTTACCTTTATCAAACCATTAGAAGAAATAAGAAGGTTTTGAGGTTTCAAGTCTCTATGTATAACTCTCCTCATGTGACAGAACAATATGGCTTGAAGAATTTGATAAGTGTAACTCTTCACTACATCAGCGCTTAAATATTTCCTGTCTCCCAAGGAATCAAGGCATTGCTTCAAATCCATGGTCAGATATTCAAATATTAAATAGAGTCTCTGCTCTTCCATAAGAACATCTAAAAGTGCCACGACGTTAGGGTGTGCCAGTTCTTTGAGAAGTGATATCTCTCTGATTGAAGTCGCTGGTACACCCTGATCATCGGCGTCCATCCTTATTTTCTTAATAGCTACTAGTTCTCCAGTCTTCTTGTTTTTTCCTTTAAAAACAACTCCATATGTACCTTCTCCGATTTTCTCGATCCTGGTATATTCATCCATGTCGATACAGTAAACTTAAAACTGATGTGTTCAAAATAAAACTTATTCGAATTAAATCTAACAGAACGAAGTTATTAATCGAGTTCTGAGCAGAACTATTGTCTATAAATTACGTTTGAATCTACAAATTGAAATATAAAATAAGTCACATATTACATACATATCAACGAAACAAATAAAACCCTCAAGTGTTGGTGTTGATGTCATTAAACCGCGAAAACGTTTGAAAAAACCGTTTAATAAGCGCGATTCTCTTGAACAAACAGTGTTGAAGTGTTGCTATAAGTAAATCAAATAAAATTCAAAAGAAAAATCTAGTGTATTTTTAAAATATTTTTAATGAGGAAATTAATATTCAATTTTTGTGGACTGAACTAAGGTAAAATCAAGGATTAAATAAAAGCAAATATTTTAGGATTATCCTAAATTATTACATATTATAATTTAATATTAATTTATTTCTTGAGGGGGCCAGGACAAGGGCCATACAAAAATATGATTCATATATTTTCCACCCGCAACGGATTGAATAAATATTGTATTTACCCTAAAAACATATCTTATTAATTATTGAAAAATTCTATTATTACTCCACTGAGCAAAATTGTAAGACGTCGTTACACAAAATGCAATATTGTTATTAATAATTATGATTGAATAATAGACAAGATGACCCCCCCCCCCCCCCCTTAATTCCCCCGAATTATTTTTCATTTCTTTCTTTTTATTTTTAACAAAGATAATTTTTGTAAATATTATTCCAAAAATAACTTGGATAACGTCTAAAGACCAACGTTATGAGGCTCCCCTCATAATATTTTCATAAAATCTTTTACCTTATTTAATTATTTGCTATAGCTATACTTCTTTTAAGTGTTTTGTTTTTTCCCCCATTTGACTTCTTGGTTTAAGAATCTATACATTTATGGAAAAAAATATGACATTAAAATACAACATAATATATATTATTATGTTGTACTTCTTTTAACGTGGAATTGGGCCTCTGCAATTGGCAATTGGCCATTAGGCAATTGGGACTCTGCAGCTTCTTTCTTGAATCGGTCATGGGTTTTTTTTTTTTTACTTAATTAGCTACCAACAAAACTCTTCAAAACCGCATTTTCTGAAGAATTTTCTTATAATAATATATTAAAAGAAAAATGAGAGAGTGATTTTTGAGTTAACATTATTCCTTAACTGATGACCTATTAGAGTGAAGCATTATGTGTAGCTCGGAGCTTACAAATGCCTGAGCCATAATTGACAGTCAATACATTTGTCCTGCATGAAGCAAGGGATTATGCGAGGCATTTCTATTTGAAGAACAATGAAAATGGTTTTTCTTGATAATTTATTCTTTTTGGAAGGCAGCCCCAAATTTAGATCCTAAATTGATTTGTCGTTTTCACCTAGTATGATTTTTTTGAACATGTAATTATGCCATATTTTAGCAAAGACAGTTCATTAGTGGGTTCCTGAGACAATTATTAGAAACTAGGGGACCTTAAAACATGTATATACAAATGCCGGGTATGAGAAAGTAAGACACAAAGAAAATGTATTATGCTTTATGACTTTTATATTCTAAGAAAGTTCTTGGTCAAAGTAAGCATCCTAAAAAATAAGAAGGTATAATATAAGAAAGAACATGTTACTATATAACCTACTTATTAGTTGGATTCTCTTCTACCAAGCAGTGTTACGGAAAATCAGTATGGTTTTCACCCTTTCCTTCGTATTGACAAATATCAGACACTTTTAACCCGCCGTTATTCACTTCAAGGTTTATAACTCATTTCTCTCACATGCATTTTTTATTGATTATCTATTTAGGTAATAATATGCGAATCTAATAGATGAATATGAAGAATAAAAAACAAATCCATTAGTGTTTACAAAAATTATAATATTTTAATAAGAAATAATTAATATAAACATACCATTTTTAACCCTGGGGAGGGCGCATAGGTCTGGGAGGCCCGAAGAGTTTTTTTAATAGTTTTTGTGTAGAGATAAGGGTGTAAAACCTCTGAATCACCAACATACCTCTTCTCCAATGTCCAAAGAGTCTCATTCGGCCTTAAGTATCATTCCAGTGGTAGCTCAAGCCTTCACGGCAAGTGTTATTCCTTCCAGATACCCGCTCCAGGTCGATGAGACCCATCGCGCCCTAACTCGTACTTGCCGTTCACTCACTTATTACAGTAAGTATGCAATTTTTGTAAAAAAAAATGGTTTATCTATATTCTGCAACTATATACTATTTTTAATAACTCAGTATAGTGAATAAAAATATCGATACTTTATGTAGCGAGCCACATTTGTGGTTCTCGTTTTAGCCTAAGAATTTGGATGCTGTTTGTCAAATTTTTTATGCTTATAAAATGTTGTGTCAATAGTTTTTTTAGGATAATTTTTGGACAGTAATTATATTTTTGCAGAAATGGATAAGAATATAATTATATTTGATCTGGAAAATAAAGAAAGTGTTCAGAGACTTTATGAATTGCTTTTTCAACAAAATAATGAAATTGATTTTGACGACTCTGAATCTGACATATCAGTGGACGTGGTAGAAGAAAGAGTAGAGTCGATAGAAACTGATCAAGAAGAAAATGAAACTGATTAAGATGATTACTTTGACCATGGTTCTTTGCATAGATATGGAAGAGACCAGACGACAGCTTGGACAAAACAACCACCATCTAAAATTAATTTGTTCTATTTTAATTTGTTTAAATATTTGAAGTAAAAAATTGTGTCTAAAATGCTTATTAATGTTATCTTAATTAATAAAATGCTCTTTGCAACATTTGTTTTCATTATTTCACTTATTTAAATTACCCAAATATGAAGAAAACATAACGGGTCTGTCAGACCCAGGCGCCCTGACTTGGGAGTATTTTAGGCGCGCCCTCCACAGGGTTAAAAACTGGTCTTATTTTCAACATTTTCTTTTTGGTTTCTGTATTCTTCCCCTCAATTGTTTCCAAACATTTGTGTGCAAAATTTGTGGAAGATTGAAAGACGGGAAGTGGTTCAAAATTGGGGTAATAGGTGTGCGATGAAACTTACAAAGCAAAGTGATATAAGACCAGTTAAAATAATGTATTCATTTTAATTACCTATGTATATGTATACACATATAGTATAAAAGGAAAAGTTTAGAAGAAATATAATTTTAATAATAACGAGACAAGATTTTTATTTATATTAAAACAATTTTATAAATATAATATTTTATTAAATATATATTCAATATTTCTGTATTGATTATTATTATTGTACTATTTCAAGTAAATTTTAGTTTGATTATCGATATATTTTGAATGTGAGCACAATGGAAAAAAAATATACTTAATAAAAATCTCGAAAAGAACTGAACCACTATTATTCGGGTGGGGAAAACATAATTAAACTTAAAAAAAATAACCAACACAGGTACTGGTGCAGTGAGGAATCCACTCAGAAATAAATCAGGGCGTGGAGCACTACAGAAATAGCTAACTAACTTTACTAGATCAAAATAAAAACCACTCTAAGTACAAAACTCAGCTAGATGAAACCCCAAAGCTTCACTGATCCCAATTTCAATTATTTTTAAGAAATTAAAAAAAAATATGTGAGCAAACTGCTCATAGCACGAGTGACGGCAGGTTGACATTTCTTGTGGATACGATCTTTTTTGGAATTCAGATGTATACGATGTTGTCCGTCTACATCTCTTTTTTCCCTTCAAGGCACCTGGCTTCTAGAACTCTCAGTTAGATGCTCACTGCTGATTCTATGTATAATGACCAAACCATTGAAGTCAGGAGTTCTCTTACCAATCCTTAAAGATGAGGTAAGTGGTTAAATTTCTGACTCCAACATGATGGTGGAGTTCCTCAATTAGTCTTGAACCTAATCCACGGCTACCTAATTCCTGTGGTTTTAATACTGGTTTCTTTGTCAGCCCAGGATTCACAGTTATACCTCAAAGTGCAAATACACAGTTTAGAAGGCAATTATAATCTCCGGTCATGTATACACTTAATTTTATTTATTTACAGAGTGTATTGCATTACTAAGATTTTACTGTACATCTTCTATGTTTCAATACTCAGTTATTCTTGTGAAACAATAAAGCCTATTTAAAAATTATGAATATAATGTTTAAGTTAAATTTTGGGTCTAGAGTCTGAACAGTATGAGTTAGGGCCACGCCTGTCAACTAGTAACATTTACTTTTGGCTAGCGCTCTCAATCCATTTTTTCAACTTTCTCACACTGTGAAAAGTTAAAACTCATACTGTGCACTGTGCTGAGTGTAGTTCATGTCTATGTGGTAAAAATAATCCAATAAACTATAATATCTAACTTTGTGATTTAAATAATCATTGTTTTGATAAAAAGCTATTGTTTTGTATTCATGTGTATTGGGATATAATTCGAGTTCAGACAAAAAAGGGGTAAAATGCAAATTTTATTAAATATTTGACAGTACAAAGGCCGGGCCACACATATCTGCACTGTATGATGGCCATATGCTTTCTATCTTGACTATACGTTAGTAAATTTTCTATGCTCACGCAGCTATTTCATTGAGAAAAAATGTTAAAAGTTTAATAAATAGTGAATTAGAGATGGTAATGTTGCGTTAGAGGGAGAAGATGATTCAATTTAATATTGAAACTCCAAGAGAAACTGAAGAAAGATGATACATTTTGAAGACCATCAATAACACCAAGAAAACATTTGGTATCCCAATACTTTTCACTTGACTGGTCATGCAACACTGGAAATTTTCTTACTAATGCTATCAATTTTCTAACCCCTAATATACAAACAAAATAAAAATAAAGTTTTAAAAAATGAAATGAAATGAATAATTAATAAGTTTAAACCAGAAATTTAACTAAAAGATAATTTTAAGTTGAAAAATGTATATAAGATGTAGTATAAATTAAGGACGGCCCCGCACAGTGCCCGTCTAAAATGTAAACAACTAATCGAAGTGTTAGTGTCTATGCATTACATTCATGAGGTTAATTCGCTCCCTGTGTGTTGTTCAACACTTGGGCGTCTCACGGTGTGGACAGGACATGTGTGGCCCGGACTTTATGTGACCAGTAAAATATGGTTTTCTGAAATTGCAGATCAAGCCTAGGATATACATTAAAAAAAAGATTTAATTATATAATTTTCTAATTTTTAAGGAAATTAGAGATTTGAAGGTAAAAAAAATTGAGTTTATGAAGCTGTGGTATAGAACAGTGATTTCTGATACGTTAAGCAACCATTAACTTCCAATATAATTTACTGCTTTCTTTCCATACAAGTTACGGAATACCAGTACAGGTGTACTGCAATGTGTAAGGCCAAATTTAAATAAAGAAGACATAAGCTCCAGTTTACCTCTAAGGTATACCGAGTGATTGGCTGCCTTAAGAGGGTATTTCACAGCACTCATGTTACTCCCTACATCCTGTCACTACAAGCAGAGATCTTTATTGATTAAAAACTTTTTATTTGTAAAACAGGTCTTACATGATTTAATCTATGATATGTATGTGTATAAATTAAGAGAGTGATCATTTCAGTTTAGGGATTCAATCATTAAAAACTACACCCAAGTCTCAAAGCCGAAGCTTCAGCAACTTAAGTTAATTTAATATTGCTATTATTTTATTCAGCCATAATAATAAAATAAAAGAGACAAAGGTGTATGGCAAAGTACTTGAAATAATGACAATATTAAATTAAGTTAACAAAATAATGGTTTTGTGAAATTAGAGTAGGTCTTAATGACTGAATGGAAATGAAAAAATGTGGGGTAAATTCGGATTGTACATGCCACCACTTTGAGGTTAGGTGATAAAATCCCACAAAATAAATTAAAAACCTTAATTTCGTGTACCCTTAAATTCTCAATAGCCGCTTTGCGGTGCTCTGCTCATTTCCCGAAGAAAAACAACCCCCTGTATATAAACCAGGTAGAGGTCCACCTCGAAGAAATTTCGATGGCACGTACAATCCGAATTAGCCAAATGTTGGTTATATAACCAACATTCTTAAAAGTATATACAATACAAATGAAACACTTTTTCTTTAATAAATAAAAATGGACAGGGAGTTCGTAAATATAGATTTATCCAAATAATCTAATAAATAAGACAGTCACCTTAACCTGATTGTTAACCACATGGTTTCCTGGAAGGAAAGCATGCTCTGGAAGTATCTTTTAAATTCTTATTGATGATAAGAGCTAAATTAGCAGAAATAGTATGTCAATCCTTTAAAATACTAGAGAAAAAACTTAATAGTATGTACATTCCAATATTGCTAAAATCCAAGTCACTCCTAATAATTTTTTTAGCTTAGTTAAGAACCAAATATTTTAATTGTTGGACCTATTTTCATTATGGGAACTATATCAACTCTTTCTTTTGAGATGGAAATGCTTAGGATATTAATTACTTAGCCGTGCTTAAGATGTTTATCAAGATCTATCTTTATAGAGATCTGAAGATCTAGTGTGCAAGATAACTTTATCTAATTTAAGAGACTTTAGGGAATAGTTATTCAAAGACAAATTGGATTTTTTAAAATTTATTATTAGTTAAGGGATAAAAATATATTATATACAAAACAAATACAACATTTGCATATTTATATAATCCCGATTTTGTTAGCCACGTCAAGTGCATCGTAGTCTCTTGCTAATCTGACATATGCCTTCTTCTTACCATCAGGCCTGATGAGAGTATTAACTTTAGCTACGTCGATGTCGTAGAGTTTCTTAACTGCAGTCTTAATGTGGTGTTTGTTTGCCCTTAAGTGAACAACAAAGACCAATGTGTTGTTATCTTCTATTTTCTTCATGGCGGCTTCAGTAGTAAGAGGGAATTTAACGATATTGTAAGCATCCATGCGGCTCCTGGTAGGTACAGCCTTCCTCTGGTACCTGGGTTGACGGGGAGGTTCGAATGTCTTGGGCCTCCTGAACCTTACGGTGGTTCTGATCTTACGGGTCCTCGTACCGAATGCCCCCTTTTCAACCTTCAACCTGATTCCATTAGCTCTCTTGAGAGGAGACTTCTTCACTGCACCCTTCTTCAGAGTCTTAGATGCAACTCCACGCTGTGTCTTGACTACTTTCTTGGCAGAGGGTTTGGCTCCGGTTTTAGAAGCACCCGACTTAACGGCTGCTTTAACCCCTGGTTTGGCGGCACCAGTTTTAGGCTTAGCTCCAGCCTTGGTAGCTGGTTTTTTAGCAGCTCCAGCAGCGGGTTTCTTAGCTGCAGCTTTACCTGCGGGCTTGGCCCCTCCCTTGGTTGCAGCCTTGCCTGCTGCTCCCTTGGCACCCTTAGCCTTTGAGCCGGAACCCTTACCACCAGTGCTGGGTTTACTGGCCGCGGCGGCCTGGGCAGCGGCTACCTTAGCAGTAGCTACTTTAGGGGCCGGTGCGGGGGTCTTGGATGACTTAGGAGCATTGGAGGATGTAGAAGGCTGCTTGGCCTTAGCATCGCCGCCGCTAGCAGGAGCAGGGGCAGCGCCTTCAGCCTTCTTCTCGGGTTTCTTTTCTGGTTTCTTCTCGGTCTTAGCCGCTTTCTCATTAGTTTTAGGTTTGGGACCCATTATATGTTAATTTGAAACAACCTAAATAGAAGTATAAAACCACTAACCTTTCACCTTCCACGAGACACGGGAAACTTTCTTCTTAAAAAAACTCTTCTGTACGTTATTTAAACGTACTTCGGTATAAGTGTGAATAATAAACTATTCAGCACTTAAAAAATATCAAGTAACTAACTAAATTAAACAGATTCACCTAACACGCGAACACGGATTCCGCATGGCATACAAAAAAGAGTTCAGAACGTGTTGCCATATAACCAGGGTTGCCACTTTCGAACTATACAGGCTGCACGAAAATATTAAAAGAGCTTTCATTTTTATTTTCATTTAATTTAATTAAAATATAATTTATATTAAAATGGAGCTATTTTATGCGTAAAATTATTACGAGATTTTTATTTATTCCCTTTTTTTTTTTTTTTTTTTTTTTTTTTTTTTTGTTATGCAGCCTGATATGATTAAAACTGGACCAATCAAAGGAGAACACAGATGAAAACAAACTTTTGACGTTTCAACGTGGCTCTTTAAAAACAGAACAGACTGCAGTTTGTTTAATTCGACTACTGTGATCAGGTCGTCACTAAATCTGCCACAATTTTTAGTTTGCTTGCTCTCAGTTCTCACTCTCACCAAATCGGGGAATTTCTAATTTAGTAAAGTTTTTTTAAAAGGCTCATTAATTAACCATGATCCATATCAATACCAGATTCGTTTTATGTGCTAGCGGTATTTTCTTTTTCTTTTTTGTATTTGGTGTGCTTCAAGAGAAGATATTCAAAAGCACTTATGGAGAAAACGAGAAGTTTACGTTTGTCATGTCACTTATGTTTCTTCAAACGACGGTTTCTTATCTCTATACTTTAGTGATGGAAGTCAGAGAGAAGTCGCCCAAGGAGGATAGTACTCCAGTATTCTACTACGCTTTTATAGCTATTACATATTTACTTGCTATGGCGTCTTCAACTACATCTCTGCAGTGGGTGAGTTACCCTGCTCAAGTCATAGCCAAGGCAAGCAAGCCGATACCCGTTCTTGTTATGGGTGTACTTATAGGCCACAAAGTGTTTCATCCTCGTAAGTATTTTATTATACTTCTCATAGTAGTCGGTGTTACAATGTTCATGTACAAAGGAAACAAGGCAGTTGTATCAGATGAAAGTACAGGGTTCGGTATTGGAGAACTGCTATTGATATGCTCTCTAGCCATGGACGGGATCACTAATTCTCTTCAAGAAAGGATCATGTTCCTTCATTCCCCAACATCTAACCATATGATGATGAAGATCAGTCAGTGGTCCATGTTATATCTCGGAGCTGGCATATTGATGACTGGTGAAGTATTCAAGTTTGTCTCTTTCATTCAACGTTACCCATCACTTGCCTGGGATCTTGCAGGTGTTTGTTTTACAAGTACTCTCGGATCTTACTTCATTTACCAAACTATAACTGAATTTGGTACATTAACATGTTCCTTAATAACCACGACAAGGAAGTTCTTCTCCGTACTTGGTTCAGTCACGATTTTCGGTAATGCATTGTCTGGCAGACAATGGCTTGCTGTTGGATGTGTATTTACAGGATTGTTCCTCGATGCATACTATGGTAAAAGCCCCAAAAAACCTAAGTAAAGAGGTTCATGGTTTTTGTCTTTCTTTAAAATTAATGTAACTGGAAAGTCTTTAATATTAGTTGTGTATGTCATTTATACATACCTGACTTGCATTACACAACTTTTAAGTTAATTTGCTTTTAAGAAATTTTCAGGATTGAAAATTGTCGTTAAATTTATTATTTATGAATAATATTTATTCATGTGATTTTTTTTATGTATTTATTTAGTTAAAGATTTAACTGCCTCTCTCTTTGTCTTGTATTTTTTTTTTTTTTTGAATTTTGTGTTTTTGGCCTTTAATTTAAGATGCAGGGCTGACCACATCATTTCTTGTTGCTTTAATTCAGGGGAGGCTTTAAGCGCTGTGTTTGCTTGATGTTTCTTTTCTTTCATCTTCATTACTCCTTGGGTTTTTTATGTTGTCAAATATTGTTTTGAAGTTATGGTACAAAAGACAGTGATAAAGAAGTTAATAATCTTTTTAAAAAATAAGGCTACATTCAATATAAATATAAAACCAATTTCATTTGTAACTATCTCATATTTCATTTATCCATGGGCATGCTTTTAATCAGTCTCCTTTTATTATTACAAAGTTTCTATTATTAAAGAATTACTGCATAGATACCTTTAAAAAAATTATAAATATATAATTTATCTAGATTAACAGTAAAGTTACTTAATTAAGAATAAAGAAAGGCGACCCTGCACTAAAGTAACTTTATTGTACAAAGCAGACTTACCAACCAATAGTGTTTATCTTCAGTAGCGGTAAGTCAAGTCAAAGTGTGCGTAAGAGATGAAATTACTCTCTGATTTCAACCTCTGTCTCGAATTCCTACACTGATGTAGGAATTCGAGTAAATAACTATGTAAGTTATTTTCATATAAAATTATTAAATTAGGTAAAACAATTTTTTTATTTTTGTAAAAACTTTTTATTTGATTGTGTAAATTACTTTTATTTCAGGGTATGTGGATTCTTTTTTCCAATTTATTAATTCAATACGTACTTCTCTTGCTGCTTAATATATTTTCTTAGTAGTCCCTTTTGGAGCTAATTGTTATTGTTTATAAATCATTTATTTATTGTTTTAGATTTGTATTGACCTGATTTATAAATTTTTATAGAGACATAGATGCATTGCTAAGTTATTGAAGTAAACCCTTGGAAGACTGTTGGTATATCTATGTTTAATATTTCAAGCACAGGTTAAATGATTACCTGTTAAAAATTTATTTTCTTTTAAAATGTTTCTCATCTCCCTGGCACTAAAGATTACCTCTAGTGGTTGATGAAAGTCAGCTTTTGATAAAATAGTAGAGAAGAGGCAATTTGCTTTATATCTAATCAAAAGACCACTTGTCATACAGCAATTGTTTGTTATACTTTTTCCTTAGATAAGTGTTTTTCAACTTTATTAGGTGTTCCATGAAAAGTTGAGGGATATAATATTATTCAAAGAAGATGTCTCAATAAGTATTGGGCAATGAGAATAATCCGGGTATAATATCTTGGCTGAGGCAATTACTACTTAAGGAGCTAGAAGCATAATGTTTCAGATAAAAAAAAGTGCTACACATAACATCCTCCTGTTAATATATAAAAATAGCAATTCAAGTTAAAATATTGGATTTAATTTCATAAAATATAATTAATGAATGATGAAACAGTTATTTACTTGAAATTTTGATTATTAATATGTTTTACTATGCCAAACCCTTTAAATTCAATATTTAATTAAAATTAAATAATATGATCAAAGAAGAACATTGAGGATTTTCTGGTGATATAAATATTGAGATTACCCCTTATAGATTTTAGCCTTAAGAAAATTAACGTGGTGCTTTAGGTTTTTTAAATTTGGGTTATTATATTTTTTTCCTAAGGACTAAATTTATTATTGTGCTTTGTTTTTAATTTAATTGATTTTCTGTAAATATTTATTGCATCAATGTGAAATATATTAAATAGCTGTAGGAATAATCATAGATTAATTTAATTTTATAATAATTATTGTATTTATTTATACTGAGATTTTGATCTGAATTTTTGTTTTTTGTGGGGGCGGTACGGTTTTGCTGGCTCTATTTGCTTTAATTATTTATTTTAATTAAACTTTAAGTGCATTAATGCAGGAATAAAGAACGACAATTTTGTTTATAACTAAATTTAGATATTTGAAAAATACTGACAAACTTTTCAATGTGTGAAATGAATAAAGTTACTGACAAAATAAAGTTCTAAAAAAATATAGAAAAGAGTTGGTTTTTTTAGAATTTATTTAAAAAAATAAAAATATGTATACTATATTGTCCATATTCCAGCACTTATGTGAAAGGGATATAAATTGTTTAGTCAAATTAGTGGGGACATTGAAAGTATTAAAGGCAAAGTGATAGGTAAGCTCGTTTATTTACTAACTTATTTCAGAGTTAGTAGTTAATGTCTTGTCTAGTACTACACTAATTTTAGAAATAAAACTACAGGAAGGAAAATGGTAGCATGACAAGACTAAGAAGGCTTTCACATTGCGTGCCAGTCCGATTCCATTTCAGAAACAACCATATAAGCATGAGGCTACACTGAACGTTGGGCGAGTTGAATCTAAAAGTGGGGATAAACAAGAGCATTCTCCCCGGATGAGCATACTTTTCCGTTTGGCTCGCCCTGTCCATATCTAAGCAAAACGGGGCAATCGCATGCTCATTCGGGGCAAATGTATGCTCATTCAGGGCGAATGCTCAAGTGTATCCCCGCACTAACATGTTTGTTTGGAAAGTGTTTTCAGCAGACGATCCACTAAGAACTGAGGGGGCGACCGAATAAATTCAATGTTAAATTATTTGAAAACTTTAAAACTGTGGTAGATAAGACAAAAAGCTCAGAATATTTCTTGTTGCATTCGAAAATATATTTTATTTAAGCTATAACTCGACATGATTACTATTGCAGAAGATTGATAAAATCTAAGATAACTATTTATACTTTGTGATGATTGACATTGTGAAATATTATGATTTCAAATTTTCCTCGTTAATACAGTGAGCCCAATAACGTCTCCGTTGCATACCGATTTTATACCATGAATTTTTGAGTTCTTTTATTACTCCAACTATTTTATGTCCATACCACCAGCTATTTCATAGCTGGTGGTATGGACATTGTGACCTCGCTGTTTTAAGGAGACTGGTGATCAGTCTTGGACTTGCCAGCAATGTGAATACGATAGGGTCAATCTCGCCTCGCTAGCATAGAGGACCATTAATCTTTTAAAAGTTTGTCTACCAATTTCAACTTTTTTTTTAGGTACTTTATAAGACCCCTTAAATTTAAAAAAATACCCCATCAAGAACATATTAATATATATATATATACAAAAATTCAAAATTTCTAATTTTTTTATATATTATTGTTCAGTTACATATTTAAATAAAGAAAGTTTAATATGTAAATATTGAATTAAATGTAATATTTTGTTATTTATTTATTTTAAAATTTTTGTTAGCATTAAAAAAAAATAGATTTATATATATGTATTTTTGTATATTTTTTAAAAATGAATTAAATGGGAGAAGAATGTGAGATTTTTACCTACTTCCATAAAAAGGGTAAATAATATGAAATAATTGTAATATTAAACTACTTCTAACTTTTCCTTCCTGATATTGATTACTCTATTTAAATTATTGATTTTTGTTATTAATGTAAAAAGTGATTTATAAAAGAAATAAAATATATATTTTTGTTTATATATTGTTTTTATTTTGTGCCCACATCAGTTCTAATTTATTTGGTTATCTAACGAGGGTGGGTAACCAATTAAATTAGGTACTGATGTGGCAAATATTTTCTTGGTTACCCTCGTTATATTTGTTTACCACTTATAAATAATTATAAATCTAAATAACTATTAAGACAAAGGGTTATTTAGTCCAAAACACTTTAAGACAAAGGAATATCACACTTTTATATGTAAAGGTCATAATATCGCTTAGTCTAAATAACTATTTAGACAAGGAAATATTTACTTAGTAAAGTTATTTTGGGTGAGGAAATGAGTGCCCCCACATCAATCTATTATAGGGGTGGACACTCATGAGGTTAATAAGAGCCACATTACAGTTTTTAATTCATTATAAAGAGTCATAGCATTACATTAACAAATGATTTGAATGCTTCGCTTACTTAGTAAATTTAACAAGATTCGATAAAATGTTCTGAAATTATAAAAAAAGAATTTCAAATTTCAATGGGAGCCGCACTTACCCAACACTGAGCTATTATATTTATATAATTAACAACTATTTTTCAATAAAAAATATTATATTTATTTTACTAACCTGTTGGTTTTACTGTACTTTATAAAGATGATTAAAATTGATGTCTCATACAGCTGGCAGCGAAATTATGAGGGGGTGGAGGAAAGTGGCTAAATGAAATGTGTATTTATCTCAATAGTATAAGTTTGGATTAGGCCACTCTTACTCTGATGAGTATATAGTTGATAGCCTCAATTAGTCTGAAAAAGGTGATTTCTGTTGAATAACTAAGGTCTGAAATATCAGACATCATATAGATGGTATTTTGTGTGGATTAAATTACAAGAGTGGAAGTACTTAATTATTTTCCAGCTGAACTAAAGAACATAAGGGATATTATTGCTGTTAGAAGGGGCCAATTCATAAACATCATCTCACAAGTTATGTTCTTTTGTCCAAACGTTATTTAGAGAATGGAATATTATCTCTCTAGTGTATAGAAGAGATAATATACTTAAGCCTAATAATAGACTTCGGCAGTGGCCCAAATGTTCTGTTCTTTAATTTTGCCACTTTTCCCATGAAAATTATTAATAACTAATATAAAGAAGTTAGTCCAACAAAAGAGTGACCACTCCTTTTTCTGATGAGAATCTTATAGCTCCTGTGGTAAGAGCTATTCTGTTTACTATCTTAGATAACTGGTAAGGAATATTCCATAGATGCCTCTAGAAACTGGTAACAGCTATTCTGTTTATTATCTTAAGAGATCTGGAAAGGAATATTCAGTAATACCCTCTGGTAACAGGACCTCCTTCTAGTTAAGGTTCAAACAGATGATAATAAAAAAAAAAAATACTTTTTTTGAAATATTAAATAAATAACAAAACAGAAGATTAAAGTTGTAAAAATTGCTTTTGCCATGGGATTGTGGCAAAATAAAAAAAAATGGGACAAACTCAAAAAAATATTTTCTTAATTACAAAATTGAAATTTGTAAGCATATTATATTTTTAGGTTTCTGTTTGAAGTACGAAAAGAAACCTTATAAAACAGCTCTGTCTGTCTGTCCGTTGGCATGTTTCAATTCATAAACTACTATAGCTAGGAACATGAAATTCGGCACACAGGTGCATCTCGGCATTTGTGACAACTGTACATTTTTTGGAGTTTTCACACTTAATATTTCCAAGATGGCGGGCGACAAAAAAAGTTTTGTCACCATGACATGTTATACATCAATTTAAAGGTTGTGAAGTGTAAAAAAAAGAATTTGCAACTATTAAAATTTTACACTTAATATTTTCAAGATGGCTGGCGACTACGTTGAAATCTATGCTGCCAACAACACGACATGGCTCAAAACTAGATGCTATATTCCAACTTGGACCTACGTCAAAGTGGTATTTACACTTCCATGACAAGTGTTCACGAATCATTGTGGGCTCACATTTAAGTCTGGGCAAAGGGACCTAACTACTCGCCCTGATCTACGGACTGAAAGGAGAGCGTATAGGCAGGGCCATTGAGGGCAGTTCCTGATGTCCGCTCAACTATGATGATTTGATATTTTTTAAAGTTTAATACATTTCGTATATCATGCAAAATTGTAACTCAAATGGGTTAAAACACCAGCAAAAGAAGTCCAGACTGCATAATGTCTGCTTTTATTCAATGTTTATCTTACTTTACGACACGAAAACGGTCTTTAACCAAGTTTCATGAAATTAAAAAAAATTAAACCTAAGATATGAGGCATATGTGTCACCGATAAATAACATTAATAGAATAAAATTTATTGAAAATTTTTAGTATAAAATGTTGCAATTTTACATAAAGAAAAAGATTGTACAGAAACCGGCGATTATTGCCTCACGTACTTACGTAAAGCTCATTTTACTTGTTTCAACTTAAATTTTATATCCAAGAATATAAATAAGAGGAAAATTGGGTAACTACCTTCTCAAGGTATTTAGTGTGTCTTGAAATATTTATTCCATTAAATATCCCACCTAAAAGCATATTTAACTTCCACTGGAACCGGAGACTTGATTGTGCTCAAGATTGCTGACCCAAATTATAAATACAAGTGACTGTTACTTTGAGCCCAAGGCCTGAAAACTACCGAAAGAGATATAAAGAAAAACTAAAATGCATATTCAGGAAGATTATTTTCTTTAAGCTAAATAAAAATGAAAACCACGTTCACTTCATAATTTATTTTTATTTATTTTTTACATTTACAACACAGTATGGAGGCATCACTTATTTTCTTTTTACATATATTCTTCTTCAACGTTTTTTTCATGAATTTTGTTTTCCTTCTGTATAACTATTTTCTGATCTTTCTTTTTTTTAAATTTATATATAATTTAAATTTTTTTTTATAAATAACTTACTGCACTACAATCTACACATTTGTTCTTACAATATCATAACAGCTTTTATTTGTGTGTCTTAATTTGATTTTATGAGGTTACTTCTTGGAGTTAGTTTTACAGGAAGGGGGTTTGGGCCAACAGGATTACTTCTTTATATAAATGTTTTATTTGTTTATTTATTTTTATTTTAAATATAATACTCAGATATATATATAAATAAATTACATCATTTTTATTTTCTCTCTCTAAAACATACATTTTTTTTCTTTGATATTATCTAGAGAAAAAAATCAATACAAGTAAAAACTGTGCTAAAAACACGAACACACTCTACAGTAAAAATGATTGTTATAACAATATCTTGTAAATAGTTTCTCTTTTTTTTAACATGTTTGCCTTAATAAATAATTTTCTTCCAGGTAGTGTTAGGTTGGCCAAAGCAAAGTAGTACTTTTACATTTCATATCTAAGGCCAAATTTAAAATGCCTAGTTCAATTTATGGTTAAGCAGTCAAAATAATTTTATTATTACCAGAAATAACTCCAATTATGTATCAATATATTTTCATCAAAAATATTTATAATATTTATTTATTAGAAAATTAATTAAATTTATTTTATTAATTAATGATGAGACATATTTTTATAACCATTCATCAACATTTATCTACTACATAAGATTTTGAGAGAAATAATAATATATGAATACTATCATTAAAAGTCTAAAGAAAATACAATAATAATCCCATGGAGATCTGCAAAGGGTTTATTCAACTACTGACAAACCTCGACTTAGATCGTTTCCGCAACTTATTCGTAAGTTAAATTCTCTCCCCCCTCTTCTTATTCACTTTTAAATAGGCTAAAAATAAAACCTAAAGTCCAAAATACATATTGTAAGTAAAATAAATTACCCAAATTAATAAAGAGGGGACTAGTATGAGGTATAAATCCGGTAAAATGTCACAGAGTATCGGGAAAGTGTTACCAGTAAGATTCTTAACTCTACGAGAATAGAGGAATAATTCCTTTAGCCTTTTTTTCAAAGGCTAACGAGCCACTCCATGATCTATATGACTGATATATAGTGGTGTAACTTCAAGTTACCATATTGACGACGAATGTTACGTTCTCATATCTGTGATATATTTTTTTTTTTTATTTTATTGTTAAATGTGTTAATGTAAAACAGTATGATAGACAGTGTAGAGTTGTACGAATCGACGAATCTAACTACATAATTAGAGAATCTGACCCACTTTTTACCTATATATAAAAATGTAAAACAACTTCCCAAACCCGGCACATCTATGCCTCGGAGAGGGGCGAAATATAGCCAAACGTTAATGACAAAAGTGTGAACGAAAAAATTTTATTCAAAAACCCTTCAACGACCCACAAAAATCCTACGATTTACATGAAAAAGGGACAAATAAAACAGACCACAGAAAAATAAACGATGTTAGGCTTTGTAATATTATATTGACAAAAATTTACCTTGTAAATTGGATATTCCAATATGGAACATTTTAATTTTACTACATTGTAGTAGTAAATTAAAGTGACTGCTTAACCACAAAAAGGACAAATTGTACAACAAAATTATTTATAAATAAAAGAAAAATTTATAAATGTCATTTTATTTTTTAAAATAAAAAAAACCATCTCACTGAGTGACAATTATAACTGTTAAGAAAATAGTTTATTTTTATACAATTATATAAATGGATTAAATTAATAATAAAAACAAAAGTTATAAAATTTTATCTTCATACTCAGAAATCAAGTAAACAAGATATGATTTTAATCTACATTTATAATTATCATGAAATTGAAATAAATCATTCTGGAAAAATATATTGACGATAATAATAATTAATTTAAACAAAAAAAAAAAAAAAATCACCTGCAATAAATTACTATAATAAATACAGGAATTTTAATATTACAAATACTGATTTCAATAAAAAAAATCTTTTGGTGCAATTTTCTTTAGTATAAAAATTGAGAAATATGTAACAAACATTGAAAATTTAATGCATTATATTGATTGTAAGATTTAAAATAAAAAAATGCCAATTTTTTTCTTTTGTTTTGTTAATAGGATATTTACTTACATTAGCAATTACCAAATTTAAAACTCATTAATTTTCTTAGGAACACTAGATATAAAATTAATTTTATTCCATCAAATGGTGGGTTAATGATTTTATTAAATTAATCATTATTTTAGTTTAAATACTTTTAAATATATATAAAATATAATATAAAATATAAATTTAATATAAATTTTTAAACAGTACACATTTTCTATTGTAGTTTGACCCTAAACTTATGAAATGTTTACTCTTAGTACTATACTCAGAAGATATGTATTCCACAAAATCAAGTTTAGTTCTATTCTAAAAAAGTTTGCAGATCAAGAATTTCCTTAATTACCGATAGTTTTTTATATCAGAACAAACTTCCCTAGCATTGCAGCCCATTCTAACAACAGGTAAGGATTATCGAAAGAAAAATATTTCTGTTATTAAAAAAGTTTTGACAAAATACGAGTTACAAAGATAAGGGTATACTTAGTGGCATGGCTGCAGTGACAAACAATGAACAAAAAAGTCAATTAATGTATTACTTATTTATTTCTCAATGATTAATTATTACTTTAATTAATTTAACTTGGTAAGACTTTCATTTCCAAAATTCGTTTTCATTTTGACCATTTGTTTCTCTAAATTTACAGTATTTCCAAAACCTGAAGAAGTCCAGGTTCCCTGGACGAAAGCTTGTTTGAATAAAATATAATAAAGGACTTTCATTCCAAAAAACAACCAACTACTTATATTAATTATTACTATCATAAGTTTGGATCCTTGAAGGGTAGGAAGAAGAATACAAGTACTCTTTCATGCTAGGTGGCCTTCATTTAATTATTACTTTAAAAAATCAGTAATTACTCCTTCAGCGTTCTGACTTAGTATCGGGCTTTCAACCTTAATTAATTATTATTAGTTGTCAAAGTCCTAAGATAACTCCTCACAACCATCATCCTAATCCGACAACTCATGCAAAACCGAAAAATATTGATCGGAAGGCATAATTGCTCTACCAGACATGGTGGCACGAGTGGCGTATACAGTGCAACAAGGCAAATTAACAATGCAGAATGAAGCAATAATCAAAGCAGACTGTTTTTTCCATTTTAGGGGTTTCTAGTGGTAGGGTAGAGTAAGGGTTTATTATTCTCGCATCGTGAATCTGTAATTTACAGATTTTTTTACTCGTGGCGCACTCAATGCGCCAGCCCATGTCTCTAAGGGTTAAACCAGGATATAGATAAGGGGGATAGCCGAGTTTGTGAAAGAGAATTCCATTTCTATAATGAGAAAATGAATAAAAAAAAGAGAGGAGGCAGGGCCATGAAGGGGTAGGTAATCTCAAGTTTTGTTTATTTTCTACAGCCTTTTTGGGGTATATGCTTTTAATTTACCCGATGCAATATATGTTTTTTGGAAATAGGAAGATGCAACCTAAAAGAAAAGAGTAACAGTGATTTTCTAACTAATCGCATTCAAAAGTTATTTGACTTTTTCTTGTATCAATATTTTCATAAATTTTGATAGAAATAAATCTGCAGCAGAGTCTTTAATTTTATGGTGTTAATTATCAAATGTGTTACTAGCATTCTTAAACTCAATTATATTCTGATTAAAAACAGCTAAGTTAGTATAATATTAGCCGAGAATCTGCATGACCATATATAAAATATTTGATATAAATCAGAGCATTTAGGTTGTAAACTAAAATTTTCATATTATTACATAAATATTTTTTTTACTAATCAGCACAGTGGGAAGTATTTAGCTTAAAGTCAAAACTCAATAGAATTTGTGAAGGTTTTAAAAGAATTAAAAAGTAAGTGCATTAACTTTACGGATAAATCTTCTGTTGTAAAAAAAAAAAAAAAAATCATTGCACCAAAAGAATATTGGCACCTAATTAACAATATTATTATCATAAACCAGATATAATCTAACACAAATAATCATAGATTGAATACTAGAGTTACATCTTGTATTTTGTCAATAACTCTTAGTAAGTCTGTGCGTAATGAATTTGTTATCCTTTATATGTGGCATCAGTTGAACATTTTATTATCAGACGATATTTAGTTACAACAGATTTTTAATTTATCTAGATTTCTATATTAATAGAGGGCCTATAAACAAGTCTTCTTATTTTAATAAATTTAGATTTTTAGATATTTTAATCTTTAGACAAAGGGACTTGTTATTTTTATTTATTTATTTATTTATTTTTTATTATTTGTATTAAAAGCAGCATTACCTACCTTATTGTTTCCCATCTCTTATTTGTTATATTGAACTATTTTATCTTTCTAAGCCTTATTTAAAAAGCTCACAATCCAATACATTACTCATGAATCAAATATTTAATTTCAGTACTAACGGTTGAATAGTACATTACGCGTCGAGTGCGGAAAGTAGCATTTTGCATGCGAGTGTGGAGTTTGCACCCGAGCGATAGCGAGGGTGGTAAAACCACACGAGCAATGCATTTTTGCACGAGTTGCGTACCGTACTTTATCTACGATTGATAGATTTAAATAATAAATACAGAAAAAAATAAGCTTGCTGTATGTAAGTTCGTATCTCTCTCTTGATAAAGATGGCATTAATTCTTGAGTTGTATTTTTTGCCGAATTAATTATTTCTGGAGGAGAATTATTCTCCACATTTTCGTCAGTTTCTTGATTCACTCATTGTTTTTCACTAAAAACTCGATATAAACAGTTACTTTAATAAAAGAACACCAAATTAGTTTTGTTAAATGTAAACAAACTAGCTAATCGTGCGTAAAGCAGGCGCGTGGTAAAGAAGAGAAATTATTCAGAACTATGAGACGCGCATGCGCAATGAATACAAGTACGTAAATAATCACTTTCTACGCATCTAAACAAAGATATAATGTTTATATTTCGTATCAATCGTAGAAAAAAGTACTTTTAATATAAAATAATAAAACCATATATGAGAAACAGACTCTTTGGGAATTGACCCTAATATATTAGGACTTAGGTTTTAGATGAAAATGCCTGAAACGCAAATGCCGCATTTTATATTAAATCGACCAAAGTTATTAGTTTAAAGTCATTCCGATCCAATAATAATAATGCGGTGTCCTTAATAAATAGATTAAAATAGTCAAAGTCCATAATGTAATAAAATAAGTCAAATTATTTGAATAAAGGCCCTTCAACTAAAAACTGAAATAATCAGTTTTACTGAAATATTTTATATATATTTTTAATTTAATATAAATATACAATGATAACACGAAAGCAGACTGCACACAGAAACAAAGAAAATATTTATCTATTTACACTTTAAAAAAAGAGGAGGAGTTAGCATTAAATAAATAATAATAATAAATAAAACAGAATAAAGTTTCAAAAAAAAATTGCAAAAATAAATTGCTTACATAATCAATGTTATCATACATTTAAATATACCAATAATTATCTAATATAAAAAGAATAATTCTAAAACACATATAGGGAACTGGGTTGTTCGACTTGTTTTCAACTAATTATTATAATTTTAATTTAATTATTTCTGGCACTTAAATTAGAAACTTTACATTGTTTACAAAATAATATTACAATATTTAGGCAACAATTTACATAATTATTTTTTATGGTTTGCCCTTATTACTAACTTTTTTTTATTATTAAACCGATATATTAGACATAACATGTTTAACTTAAAAGAGAGTATATTTAGAAACAAAAAACAAAAAAAAAATAAAAAATAAATAATAATAAAATAAAATAATTAAAACAAGCTAAGCATTCAAACTATCAGAATACAAATTAATATAAGTATACAAATTTTTAAGTCCTAAATTTACAAAAAATAAATGAAAACTCAAGGCTTAATTAATAATAAAATAAATACTTTTTGTGTTATCACTCATAATAATGGAAATTTAGATGTCTATATTTAAAGGAAAAAATGTTTTTTTTTTGTGTTTTTAATTTAGTCTAATACCTATATTATTTAATTAGTTCTACATTCAAATTATAACATGATTTATCCAGTTGATTAATTTTACCAGTCACAACATCAGTTCAAAGCAATTAATTCAACATAATATGTTTTTCATTTTAAAACTTTAAACTATAAAAAAAAAAAAAAGTTACACATTTACCAAGGATAATTTTAATAGAATATCACTCATGTAGGTTTATTAGAGACCAAGGTTTCTCATTAAGAGATGATTCAATTTAGGGTTTAATAAAATGAAACCTTGGATTTGTGGGTCAAATTGTACAATGGTCAAAACAATTTTAATTCTATGCCATTTGATACTAGTTAGTTTGATAATATCATCAAAGAACTCCATTAGTTCTTGGTGTTGTGTTCATAAATGATGTACATAAATCCAAGAATATGGCCACGTTACTTCGTAGAACTAAAAACCATATTTGATAATGACTGTATAATTCTATATAATAGAATTAATTAGTTTTATTTTTTCAATCAGACAGAGTTTTTACCTATTTCTGTAAAATTTAATAAGTTAAAAGAAAAACTATTTAATGCATATAATTATTTACAAAAATGATAATTGTAACTGGCATAGTATAAAATATATAACAGCAAAATTGAGCTCAGAATATCATATTTTCATAAATGCTTATTTTATTTTTTAGTAAAAGTGTCATCCAAATATTATAAATATGGAAGCCCACCACCAAGAAACAAGTTTTAAAAGAAGAACTCTTAATACATGCTTTTATTTTCTCCCGTCGATATTATTATTTAGCAATGATTTTTTTTTTAATGCACTCATACTAAATTAATACAATGATATCTTGGGCTCATCAGAAAAAAAAATCCAATTCTGAAAAGAGGCAATACTAATTAAATTAATTTCATTTTAACAAAAATAAAAATGGTATATTTAATTTTTACTATTTTATTATATATTTATTTATTTTTTAATTAATTAATTTGTTTAACACTTCTACTTCCTGACATTTTTATACAGCTAGTCAAAAAAAGGACAAAATATAGTACGTTCAATTAAGTAAGTATGAACCTATTTGGAAATAAAATATTTATATTGCTCTTATAAATTCATGGTTGAGGAAGAATAAGAAATAGGCACTAATAATCATTAAAATAAAAGTTACCTGAATAACAGGTAATAATAGTATGTATTTGTTACTATTAGGATGGAGAAACTTAATAGAAAATAAAGTTATAGATAAAGGTTTGTAAAAATGAGGGGTTCTTTATCATTTAAATTTAGGGTTGTCAATTGTGTGAATAGTTATAGTCTAATGATTAGGAAACTATTTCTCCCACACAGATTTACCTCCGGTATTATTATTTGGCAAGATAGATAAGAAAATACTGCTAACTGCACAGATATAGGTTTAAGACAGTGTAGTACTGAGGTGCAACCAACTATAATCAAATGTCTTCAAACAAACCACAACTGGTGGTAAACCTCAAAAAGAAGAGACATTGTTTCTAAATAATTAGATAATAATAATTTAATCAATAATGGTCAAAGCATACTCCTAAAATTTATACTTCCTTATACTTCCTTTTATAAATGGAGACACATCCAAATAGGTTGTCTGGCAGAGTTTTAAAAATGAAAAAAATAAAATAAATATGGCATTCTTACACACTGAAATTAATAAAAATGTAAAAATATTGTAAACAAAGTACAATTTAACTATCGCTAACATATACTGTAACATTTAGGCACCTATTCAAAATTATATAAAATAATTATTACATTAATTACAAATGAACACTGAAGAGAGGAAAATGTACTTAAATTAGAAAAAAAAGTTTGTTAATTACTTTTTGTTAAGACAATTTTTTATTACTAAAAATAATAACTATTACATACTTATAAGAGGAAATCAAAATATTTACTACGTAAATATTTCAAAAATATTAATATATAAAAAGCCAAAATGGCATACACGTGTTCATATACATGACACAATATGCATGATGCGCTTTGACATTTGTGCATATCTTTCCGTTAATTTACTTATTTAATTAGAGTCAATTTTCAACCTTATAAAAAATTATGCTAGAAATGTTCACTAACATAATAAATTGTAATAGACACTTTAATCCCCTTATTGAGTTAATATTACAATTCTTAACAAAGCAGGTACTGTAGTTATATTGCTTAAACATATTATTTAACATAAGAAGCTAAAACAAGTATTAAATTTGATGAAACAAATGTTTTGTGTTTGTAGACACAATTTTACACAGATAATTTGTGCTTAAGGTTTTCACAATGTGGGCTGACTTTTGAAAGTGTTTTTACACACTTGCAGATAATGTAAATGAGTCAGTGTCTGAAGTAATTAGATATATCAGCCAGTTTTTCAAAATCAAATGTGTACCAGTTTATACACTGATTAAGAATTAGAGGCAGCAAAATTATAGTTG